>OY288262.1:39949389-40571892 GCA_958450325.1 Agrostemma githago
TATCTGACTTGACGGGTGACCTGGGACGTCTTGAATTTAGCTTGACTTCGAATCCTAAAATAAACCCACGTTTATTATAAGACGGTTTTTTTTTTTTTTTTCAGAACTAATTTCCTAATGTCGTAAAACAAGATTAGGAAACGACGGACACCCGAGTTGGAAAGTGCCGGACTTACAACAATACCCGAGTTAAGGATTCGCGACTTGGGTCTCTTGGAAAGTGATTGGAACTTAGGAAATATCAGCCTTAGCGAGCAATACCAAGGATCCTGGTTTCTATCTTCCGTAAGAATTAAAATTAAACCGACTTTCCTTAACTCTTCACTTGTAACAGGATTAGGAAACCACACATAACCTATATAAAGCAACCCTCGTAAACTCTTGCCTCAAAATTTCAACAAGGCCTCTCCTTGATCTGCGACACTTTCTTCGCGGCTTACACTATCATCGGTTCCCATATAAAACCACAAGAGTAATCAGGTACAAAGCTTACTTCCTCATCCTAATTCCCCTTTCTTCTTCGTGCTTCCTCCATGATAGCCATATCATGTCCTTTTTTTTTTTCTTGAGCTTTTAATGGTGTAAAATTTGTAGATATCGAACCTTGCTACTGAATTTCATGAGTTTGACTCTGATTTGATGCAATTTCATCTTAATCGTGCTTTGTAAGTGAGTTCCTTCCCTAACTTTGCTGCTGCTCGATCTTACTTTTCTCATAAAACAGGTCAGCACCTGCCGCCTCTGATATTGAGTATTTCGGTTAACCGAAGATCGAACATCCAGGTATGATTTTTTTTCTTTCTTGTTTGTCAGCTTTAATTTCTGACTCGAGATCACTTACTTGCTGCCACCATGGTCTCTTAGCAACGTGTTGATAGCTTAAAAAAAACTTTGAGTAGAGATGAAAAATTTGTATTCTATTTCACTCCATAGCTTTGCTTCTTTATGAATCAACCTTTCATCCTGAACACTTGTTAGCACAACCATAGCATCATGTTCGACCTGACTTTGAACCAAAATACCGACTCCGTCATACTTCTTGAAATCTAACCCTGTATCATCGTAAGCCGCTATGAACTTTGGTCGAAAGTTTCTATTGTCATATTGGCATGGTGATCAAAATATGACCAAACTTTTACTTTAATTTGAACTGAACATATAGATGAAGTAATGCTAGTATTGACGTGGCTTCTCTATGTATGCCTCCTCCCTTTTCTTTTCTTTTTATTGTACAACTGACATGTACCCCCTCTTCTCCTCCCTTTTCTTTTCTTTTTATTGTACAACTAACATGTACCCCCTCTTATGCATGTCATGCATGTTTTACGTGGATTTTTTTTTTGATTGAGACATATGACAAACACGTACTCTTATGCATGTCATGCATGTTTTACGTGGATTTTTTTTTTTGATTGAGACATATGACAAACACGTACGTCCACGGTTGTCGTTGATCTTCGCAGGTTCGAATTGCTTGGCTGATTTGCTCGGCACGCTTCGGAGCTTCGTCTTTGATAATCAAGGTAGTACTTCAAATTGTAAATTCTTCTCGTACTTTTCCTTTATTATGTATATATGTATATGTGTGTGTATATATATATATATCGACCGAGTTATCATAGAATGAGTCCGTCCGAGTCACTGCGCCTTCTTCGTACTGAGCCATGGCGGGAGCACCGAGTCAAGAAGCCATGGAGGGAGCACTCGGAGTTGTCATGAGGTGAACCCGTTCGGGTCATCACGGCGCTCCGAAGGGAAAAGCACCCGAGTTGTTACGAGGTGAACCCGTTCGGGTCATCACGACACTAGCAAGGATCGAGGAGAAGCGCCCGAGTTGTTACGAGGTGAACCCGTTCGGGTCATCACGACGCTCGCAAGGAGGAGAAGCGCCCGAGTTGTTACGAGGTGAACCCGTTTGGGTCATCACGACACTCGCACGGAAGAAGCACCCGAGTTGTCACGAGGTGAACCCGTTCGGGTCATCACGACGCTCGCATGGAGGAGAAGCGCCCGAGTTGTCACGAGGTGAACCCGTTCGGGTCATCACGACGCTCGCATGGAGGAGACGCGCCCGAGTTGTTACGAGGTGAACCCGTTCGGGTCATCACGACACTCGCACGGAACGAGGAGAAGCGCCCGAGTTGTTACGAGGTGAACCCGTTCGGGTCATCACGACGCTCGCACGGAGGAAGCCATGGAGGGATCACTCGGAGCTGAGGAGCACTTGGAGCACTTGGAGCTGAGGAGCCAAGGAGAGAGCATCCGGAGTTGTTATGAGGTGAACCCGTTTGGGTCATCACGACGCTCTTGTGAGGAGTCATAAAGGAGAAGCACCCGAGTTGTTATGAGGTGAACCCGTTTTGGTCATCACGACGCTCGCGTGGAGGAGAAGCACGCGGAGTTGAGGAGCCGCGGAGGGATCACTCGGAGCTGAGGACACGGAGGGATCACTTGGAGCTGAGGACACGGAGGGATCACTCGGAGCTGAGGAGCCACGGAGGGAGCACTCGGAGCTGAGGAGCCACGAAGGGATCACTCGGAGCTGAGGTGAACCCTGTTCGGGTCATAACGACGTTCCTACGAAGGAAGCCTTTCTCGATGACTGGTGTGGACTGCTTTTGAAGATACTCAAAGTTGCATCACTTTTTCCTACTTGAGTTGTCATGGGGGGACCTGTTTGGGCCATCCTGACTTTCTAGTAGAGAAGCTCCGCTTGATGAAGAATTTTATGAAGCGTCGTTCAGTGAAGCTTCGTTTGATGATGATGATTTTTTTTTAGCCGTTCACAGTTTACGCTCTTGCGGGTCTGGAGCAAATTTATTTTTAATTTGGAGGGACGGCTGCACTCAAGCTACATGTTCACTCGAGCTGCCTACGTACTAGTAAAACATGAATGTTTTACAAGATCAAGCCAACGTAGTTCATGGAAGAGTTTTTTTTTTTTTTTTTTTTTTTTTTTTTTTTTTTTTTGTGAGGTTTTTTTTTGTATTTTTTGTTTGTTTGTGTGCAGTTTATCCTCTTGCGTAGGAGCTTTCCTTGCCGTTTATCTTCTTGCTTATGAGTCTTCCTTGCAGTTTATCCTCTTGCTTAGGAGTCTTCCTTGCAGTTTAGCCTCTTGCTTAGGAGTCTTCCTTGCAGTTTAGCCTCTTGCTTAGGAGCATTTGCAGTTTATCCTCTTGTTTAGGAGGGTTTGCAGTTTAGCCTCTTGCTTAGGAGGGTTTGCAGTTTAGCCTTTTGCTTAGGAGGGTTCATTGCAGTTTAGCCTCTTGCTTAGGAGGGTTCTAGCTTTTCAAAAGGTAGAAGATGTTTCGCCCTCATCCACCCTCACATTGGCGCTTGATGGAGACGAGATGTTTTCAACCATTTCACTTTTATGAGATTTTGAAGATTTTTGTTGATTTGTGAGAACTACAATCCGCCTTTTTGCTTTCAGGGGTTGCACTTGAGTGATGTCTACTACCTCCATACGTTTCATGCTAGAAGGGACGAGACTTTTGATATTCTTGCTAACTTCCACTTGTTTGACATCTTCATGTGAGGAAGGCACATTACAACTTGTCTTTGTGAATACGCCTAGGCGACTAAAGACTCCACTTTTAGGCGGATCTAAGTGCTTGAGCATTGATGTTTCTCCACTTGAAGTTGATGGATTGACGACGAACTTATTGCCCCCTTCACATGCGCCTGGCCTGTTGAAGATGGATAGACGATTCTTCAGAGCAAGTTGATGTCTTTCTTTAGTCTCATCTCTTCCCAACTGATGGAACACAGAAGAACGCGAACTCTTCATGGGTGGGTGTATCCTATCAAAGACTGAGAGCTTTGATGAACGTGCATTACTTTCATTTTCATTGTCTTTGCTTCCCTGGACGGAGATCGCGTTGACACTGACGTGGTTGATAGTCTTTACAGAAAAGAGCTTTCTTTCTTTTGGAGGATACATTTTATTTCTCCTCCCTTGTTTTCTTTGATGATGGACATGCTGTGATTCGAGTTTCTTTTGCCCCCTTGATTTCTTGTACATCGTTGTCTCCCAGGTCGTAGTGGTTTGATTGATTGCTACTGCTTCTTCAAGATCCAAGACGATTTTTCCTTCTTTAACAAGCTGCATGATCTTTTCTTTAAGAGTTATGCATTTTTCAAGAGGATGACTGATCAACCTGTGATAGCGACAGTAATTCTGATTGCTTGTCATGTTAGCCTCTTTAGGTCGTTTTGAGTCCGGTAGCTGTATCACGTTCTTTTTGAGGAGGTCATCCAACATATTTGACAAGTCAGAATCATCAAACGGATACTTTTTGCCTAGCAGCTCTTTTAAAGTAGATCCATTATTCTTGTTGTCCGATCTAGGATTTTTCGATGTCTTCGTAGGTACATTGCTGACGTTGATGGCCATGGACTCTTTAGACGTCGTGCTGATGCCTTCACTAGTCTCCTTATGGTTTTGTCTCCAAGGACGTGTTGCCTTATTTTGCTTATGGCCGTTGATTGTGATTTCCATGTTATGAGCTCGCGTTGCTAACTCCTGGAAGCTTTTTGGTTTGATCCCATTCAAGATGTAGAGGAGATCCCAGTTCATCCCGTTGATGCACATTTCGACCGCTGAAGTTTCATTCAAACGCTCCTTGCATTCAAGACTGAGGGCACGCCAACGGTTGATGTAGTCAATGACGGGTTCATCGTCCCACTGGGAAGTGTTTGTCAGCTCGCTCATGCTTACAATGCGCCTGGTGCTGTAGAATCTATTGAGGAATTCATCTTCCATACGACTCCAGCTATCGATTGATTCGGCTTCCAAATCCGTGTACCAGTCAAAAGCGTTTCCCTTGAGAGAGCGCACAAACTGTTTGACTAGGCGATCACCATCGGTTCCAGCGTTGTTGCATGTCTCCACAAAGTGCGCGATGTGCTGCTTCGGGTTACCTTTTCCATCGAACAACTGGAACTTTGGGGGTTGATATCCGGAAGGCATGCACAGGTCGTCAATCCTTTTGGTGTAAGGCTTGATATATCTTCCAGTGGAAGGGCCTTCACCGAGTTGGACCTTGATTGCGTCAGCTATCATACTCTGCAACTGCTCCGAGGAGTAAGTACCGGTCTTGTTCTTTGGAGGCTTCTCACCATCCTTTTTCTCATTTGGAGGTTTCTCACCATCCTTTTTCTCGTCATCTTCATCCTCCTTTTCGACGTCGCTTTGGTGAACGGTGTCCTTGTCGGTGTCACTGTGCTCCTTGGAGTTTTTCTTCTCGCGGAGCTCGCTCACTTCTTTTTGAAGATCCTCGATCTTCTTGTTCTTTTCTTCATTCTCCTCTTGCATTTTTTCAACAAGCTTGGTCAGCTTCGAGACTTGATCTTCAATGCTGGAACCACTAGTCATCATCACCGAAGCGCTGATAGGAGTGACGACTTCCTTCTTCCTTGGCGATGCCTTAGGCTTGCGCGGGGAGGCGGTGTTGCTCTTGGAGACTTCATCCTTGCGGGAAGGAGAAGAGGCTGCAATTATGGCTTTGGCGGCAGCAGCAATTGATGCAGCAGAGATTTTGCGCGGCCTGGTAGGGACGTGGGCAGCGCGTAGGTTGGCAGCAGCGGCGTCGAGGGTAGCCTTCTTCGCCTTCGCCCTGGTGACCATGCCAGTGGATTGCGTGACGACGCCAGGAGACTGTTGGAGAGCGTCAGCGTAGGCCTTCCTGGGGGTGTTGATGATGTTGCTTTGTTTGGTAGACATCTTCTTGAGAAGTAGTAGTCTTGGTTGGTTCGGCGGTAGAGATGAGAGGTAGAGATTTTCACGTCGGGTTCACCAAAATTTGTAACCACAAATTTTGTATCGCAGCTAACTGAAATACAAAACAAGGAAAACAAATAAATTTTATTAATTATTTATCAAAAGTTCGTGTACAATCTCTAATGTATCCTCTGATTCTAACGCCGTTTAGGGAACACGTGTACGCGGTACACGTGAGGGATGCGTGCGTAGCTGACTTGTACTGCCTTGCTCGCGTTGTAATTTGGTATTCTCGAGAGGGTCGCTTGGACTTGAATCTCCCTTGAATGTTTGAATTTGTCTTGGATCTTCTGAGCAGGCGGCGCGATTTATCGTGCTTATTGACTGCTTGCGACGGATTTGATGGAGAGGCTTGTAGCGACTTTGTGTCTTTTCTCTCTGGATCCTTTGCTTCAGAATTTTCCAATTACCTTCAAATGAATAAGAAGGGCTCTATTTATAGAGTTTTGGTTCTTCTTGATGGACTTTGTAGTCACAGGCCCGTTGATGGGCTTATGAGTGACATTGGCCAAATTTGTCTTCTTTTCGGGTTTAATGATCCAAATAAGCCAATTTGTAATTCGGATCGACCCATATTTCATTTACTCGGGACAAAATAATTAAATTGAGTTAAAATTTCGTATTAACTCAAAATCATTAATTAATTTAATTTATTCGGCACTTTAATAAATTTTTAGTGCCTACAACTATTATTTACTGTACTGGTTATTATGATATACGTATAAAAATTACAGTAATTATTGTGTACCATCGTTGTACCATGTGACAATAGTAAAAATTTGTAATTTATGATAAAAAATGATTATTTTAGGTTAGTTAGTTAACACTCTCAGATAAATAATTATCACTTTTTCATATTAAAATGTGGTCACTATTTAACTTAAAGTGGTCACTAAATAACATAAAGCAGTATCTTTTTACCATAAATTATGTATGTCGCACGGTACAACGGTTGTATACTATTCCTATAATTTGTGTAAAAATTACACTAATTTTTACACTGAGTAGCCGAACCCTACCGAATAATACAATGGTTTGATTTGAAATTTTACGCAGTCAACGTTTGATTTGGTCGAATGTGGGGAATCATTATTTGATTTATATTTAAACCAAGTTTTGTAGGCCGATTATTTGATTTGATTTGACGTGATTTATGAGTGTGTTAAGAGAACGAGAGAGTGGCAACAGGCAAGCTTCGAAAATATAGGAGTGAATTTGAGTATATGTCAAAATTTACCTTAGAAATCGAATCTACCTTCTGTTATTCTCGCACATTTACTCAATGTGCGGAGGTTTATTGTGCGAATTTAAAGATATTTAATTTTGGGATCAAATCTGACCTAAAAATGTGGATAATAACCTTAAGTTTCAGACTTTTAGGTAGTTTTTCGAAGAAAAAAAAAATAAAATTTACTGGGCATATACATAAGACTTGTATCAGTTACAGGATTATACAACCAGTTGTACATATCCTATTTTCCGACTTGTATCGACTGTATGCCATAAAAATGACTGACAGTTCTTCAAGAAACTATTAAACTGTTCAAATTCTTGTGTGTGTATATATAAATATCGAATTTTTCATCCTAATCGGACACTGTTCTATAAATAATCGAATGTTTCTAAATGTCTTTATTTGAAACTGTATGTAACTTTTGTTACAAGTCATACAACCTTACGAATTGAAGCCTAATCTTTGGAACCGCAATTATCACAGATCTTGATCATTTTCATAAAATGAACCACCATTAATTCCATTCAGCTGGTGTGGATAATGTAGTTAACATAGTACTCTGTAGTTGTTAAAGTAAGCACTATAGATCTCATGCTCGGTCTTTAACTCTGAACTTTCTTGGGTACATGATTTTGCAAGTCCCGCCACCTGCATCAAACACCATAACTAGTCCTAACAAGTTCGGGTTGAGTAACCAACCACATTTTCACTAGGAGTACTATTTAATCGTGTGTGTTACCTCATAGACAGAGAATAGGGAGTATACAGTACAATGTACAATGCAATTCTAATCTTTCGTTTCAGGGATGCGTCACATGGGAAAAAAAATTGATCTGCCTCCCATAATACACGTGCCTCCCAGAATATATTTAAACCCGTTAATAAATTTAATCTCACAGCTTAGCTCTATTCACCAGAACCGCAAAATATCAAATCGGCTCTTTCTGACCCGATATGGCTCAAAGCCATGCATGGAGGTTCAGCATCAAGCACTCCTAGCCAATTACACGTGGGACCTCGTCCCGCCTCACCCATCACAAAACATTGTCGGATGTAAGTGGGTATTTCGTACCAATATAAACCTAATGGCACCCTAGACAAACACAAAGCTCGGTTGGTGGCTAAGGGCTTCCACCAACGGGTCTCTATCGATTACACTGAAACCTTCAACCCAGTAATCAAACCCGCCACTGTTATGATGGTCTTGACTCTTGCAGTTACCAAGTGCTGGGCTCTCCGTCAACTTGACATAAATGACACATTTTTGCAAGGAACCTTCACCGAAACCGTACACATGTCTCAACCCCGGGCTTCGTGGACCCCTCTAAACCAGACTATGTGTGTCGTCTCTGAAAGGCGCTTTATGGCCTAAAACAGGCCCCCGGGCTTGGTCACGGAATTTCGAAACACCTTCTAAGTGTTGGCATTACCAATGTTGTCTCCGACACTTCACTGTCTTGCTTTCATGCTAACGTACAATTTGTATGTACATTTATATATGTACAATTTGTTCATAGTCGCCTAATATGTCATAAATACTGATTCTATGTATCTCGAGATTATGCCTTATAGTTTGTATAAATAGCTAACTCTGTAATTATGCTAATTATCAATCAATTAATTCAATTCATCATATCTTCGTAAACATGGAACACAATTGAATTAATCCACTTCTTCTAATGGATATAAGATAGTTAAACTAAGGAGCCTTAGATACTCGATCAATTAATTCAATTCAATACAATTCTATTCTTCTACATTGCAATTCTGTTTTCTTCCGCATAAATCAAAAACTTCAAAATCTACCCATAATAATTTCCTTAATTTGTGAAGATATTATTGTCATACCTGATTTGGATGGTGTTGGTGACCAGGACAGGGGTAGATCCGCTTGATGGAGTAGCAGCAGAAAGCTCCATGAAATGAAACTATATGACGCATTACCGACCAGAAATTTCATTGCTCCGTAGACTCTGCGGAAGAAGTTCCGCCTCAAGAGTGTCTTGAAGTAACTTATCAAATCGATGGATTCCGACGATCTCCGGAAGAGGGGGATCGTGGTAGTCCACCGACTCACCCACCGGTCAAGCCACGACGGTAGAGAGAAGTAAATAAGATAAATCATGCTGCTGCTTGGTTTTTTTTAATACTTTAACTGATTTTTATATCATGAAAATTGTGTTAACTTACGTTTAAATAAAATCTTTTTGATATTCACGATTATAGAAATAAATAATTCAAATAAAATATTTTATATTTCTAATTTATGTCAAATAAATAAAAAATAAACAACATAATAATGATGTACTACGTTAAATATTTGTCACAATTAAATTTCAAAAACAAATTGTGACAATTATTTTGCATTTTTTTTGATAAATTGTTCGTTACGAGATAAGTATTCTATTTGGGTGCAAATATGATAGGGTAGAAAATTAATTTGAGAGTGGATACATGTTTCTTTTAATTTAACTATTTTTGATAAAAATATTGGCTTGAATAAAAAATAGGGATTAGTTTCTTTTTTCCGATTAATATATATATTTTTTTCCAATAAAAAAATAGAATGATTTATTTGCATATAATGTTTAAAAGAATTATATGTTGAATTAATATTCCAAATTCTATATTTATAATACCCATTAAAGTTAAGGTAATGTTTTACAAAAAATAAAATATTTTACTCCGCAACTCTCACGATAAATTGTCCGTGGTTAATTTCGTCCTAGATATTATCGATTCTTGGATCCACCCCTGCATAGGTTCGAACACCTCCCCTTTATCGTCATTTTAATACGAGTAGTACGAGTTTGCACTAGTAGAATTCAAGCAAATGACATCGGTACAATGACATCGTTTCTGATTGTAATCAATGCCAACTGTAAAGGAAAGTGTTATTGGCATCGATTGTGACTTTAAAACCGATGCTATTTGTAACTGGCATCAGAGGTTGACATAGAGTCGATGTCATTTTTTCGTCTTTGACATCGGTTGTTAGAGTGGAAGCAATCACTGACATCGGTTGTTGTTTGAAACTGATGCCATTTTTTTTTATTTTTTGGCATCGACGGTTGTATCGAACTAGTGCCAATCTTGTGTAATATATTAGTATCAGTTGTTAAATTGAAACCGATGTCATTTTAATTTTTTTCGCATCGACTTTAAATCAAAACGATGTCAGTTTTATGTAATGGTGGCAACAACAACAGCATCAGAGCCTTAGTCCCAAAAAGATTTGGGGTCGACTAATTTTTATGTGACGGTGGCATCGGTTGTTAATTTAAATTGATGCTAATTTTTTCATTGAATTGGTTGTTAAATTAAAACTGAAGCCATCTACTATTTATCGTACTGGTTTGACCAATGCCATAAACATGTATCGCCTTCGATTGTTAAATTGACTAGTAGAAAAAAGTTTTATTTTGTCGTTTTGAATACGTCGGTTTTTAATGAACGTGATGCATAATGTAATACGTGGACACGGTTAATGAAGCGTCTTGACCAATAAAGTGGACGACACGACAAATCGCTCTTTAGAAAAGTTATGAAAATTGAAATTATCAAATTAAAAAACTTCAAAATATCACAAAGAAGAGATGAAATTCACGTGAACTTCTATAGCTAATCCTCGCCCCCCAATTACGTCCACATGGGATCATTTTTTACCCACCTCTCCTTAATGTGTTGGATGTGGTTGTGTCCTGTTCAAATCTGGCGTGTCGGACACGTGTCATGTGTCGTGTCTACCACGTGTCGTGTTGCCAAATCTAGAAAGAAAGGGATGAAAAGATGAAAAATATGAAAAAATGAAAAGAAGAAAAAAGAAAAAAATTATGATTCCTCCCCGAGTTAGTTATTTTTAATCTTATTTTCTCATTTTGGATCGTTTACTCTTGTCACTTTGGGTCATTAGGACGATCCTTGACTCTTTGAGTCGAGACGAGTTTTTCTAGAGTTAATTCTTTATGGGAGTACTCATTCCACCTCCATCTCATACCCTTGAAATAGCATGGACCGAAACCGAGGGATGTATAGTGTCGATTGCAATCGTCTTAGTGTTTGATTATCTTTGTTTATACTTGAGTTGGATTTTAGAATTTTGACTTTTGATTAGAAAGCTTGTGATGTAAATTTTTCGTGTAAGTAGTCTGTCTCTGTTAGCTTTTCTAGTGTTTTTCGTTAAGGGTCGTTAGTTTGGTTTAGTGAGATTACTTGTGGACGAGTAAGGGTCAAGTGTGGGGGAGTTTGATAGGTGATATTTTAGTAGTGATTTACCCCTACTTTTACCCGTTATTTAGTCCGCTTTTGTTTTCTATAATTATCATATAGTTCATTATATGTCATTAAGTGTCAACTAGAGTTAGTTAGTTGTTTTAGTTGTAATAATTGTTATATTCCGAGATTTTGATACTGCTCCTATCGTTATTTCATGTAGGTATCGAGTCACGTTAATTCAAGTGAATGAAGCAGGTTGAAATGGACCAGGGACAGGCTAATAAGTTTAAAACCGAGTCAAGATAAGCCGGTTAAAAGGAGTCGAGGAGGGCGATAGCATTATGAACCAACAAAAAAGAAGACGAAGCCCAAGAAGCTCATGGATCAGCACACACACCCACACGACAAAAGGGAGTATTAGCGTTAGAAGATGAGGGGTAGCCAATGATTGGCCGGAGAGATCATGGCCTTTAGTTACGTTTCTCTATTCCCTTTTGAATAGTCTATTTTTGTTGTTATAGATCACATTACGTAGTGGCTGAATGATTAATTTTTCATCATCATTTTCTTTCTCCAAATTTGGTACAACTTTCTTCCTTCTTTTCCTTTCATTTTTTATTATATGAGTTCACTGTCTAATTTATTTAATCGATTAATTTCTTTAGAGTTTGCATCATTATCGTTTCATTAGCTTTATTATGATGTTATTAATATTGGATAATTTAATTAGTTTAGCTTCGATCATCTCTGAGTAGTTTAATTTCTAGGGTTAGGGTTAGCACGACTCATCTTAATTGGGGTTTTGTCTCGAGTTAATTTAATTGTTGATTAATTGTTATTAATCTCCGTTTGAACGTTATAATTAGATGATTTTCTTGTCCTGGCCAAATTAGTTAATCAATTCAGTTAACCTAGACTTAAGATCGAGAGCCGAGTCTAAGTTAGACCTTCGTTCATTGGGGTGGGTCGACCTAGTAAGTAGCGAGAGCCCGCTAGGACTGTCATATGGTAGATAGATACTCGAGAGAGCCTATCTTATACCTATTACTAACCTTAATCAACTATTTTATGAGTTCGAAAACTCCCCTGAGACTACCTTGTTGACCTTGACCCTAGTCCCTTTTATTATACTTCGTATTTGTTACCGTTTTTTTTTTTTGTTAGTTTAGTTCATTAGTTTAGAATTATTCAACCCAGGCCAAACCGAATTTCTCCGACTAAAACTTTAACTAGACCGAGACTTTTCATTTAGCTCACCGTCCCTGTGGATTCGATACCCGACTTACCATAGCTACCCAGTTAAGAGAGTTAGGTTCGTGTTTGATTGTGGGCATTCGCGACAAATCTCTACGTTAACCATCGAGGTTAAACTATCAACTTTCTTTTCTAAACTCGTTTTTGAACTCAATGAGTTCACACCACATCGTCCATCTTTTCTAGCAAAATCCCTAGAACTCTCGGTTAGCTCTGTGATAATATTCCAAGCATCTGTGGGATTCTTGTTCACTATGCCTCCACCGCTAGCGGAATGAACCATATGACCATCTTCCGGGGTCAGTCCATCACAAAAGTATTAGATGAGATCTTGGTTGGAATACCCATTATAAGGACAATCGGCGCATAGTTGCTTGAAGCGTTCAAGGAACTCGTACATAGTCTCTCCAGTATGTTGCTCCACATTACTATTAGTCTTTTTTAAGTGAGACGATCAAGAGGGTGGAAAATATTTCTCCAAAACGCCTTTTTCATGTCAACCCAAGTGGTGATACTACTAGGCGGTAGATAATATAGTCAATCTCTCGAATTACCCTTCGATGAGAAAGGAAAAGCTCTTAATTGCGATTGCTTATCTCTCACACCAGCCGGCTTTATACTAGAACATATAATGTGAAAATCCGAAAGATGTTTATTCGGATCTTTGACGCTCGTTCTACTGAAAATGGGTAGATGATGAATCAGACCCGATTTCAATTCAAAAGTTGCTCCCTCAGCTAGAGCTGGAAAATTGATGCATAACGGTTAAGCCGCAAGATTAGGCCAGAAGCTGTATGTTCCTTCAAATTACGTGTTTCTCTCGCCATAAATGTGTCGTCCTCAGATTCAGGTATAGATTTTGGTACAGATTCCGGTATGGATTCGAGATCGCTTTCGGGCTCGGGTTGATAAAAAATGATCAATTCACTATTATCACCTTGCCTCCACCTGAAAAGGGATCGTTCGATCTCTGAGTCGTAAGGCTCGAGCGGATTGTCAGTGGAACGAGTATTATGCATATACTAGCGTAGCTAAAAATAAATAAATAAAAATCTAAGCTAAACAAAACACAAAAATTAACTATTGCCTTCCTGTAGACACTCGCATTTTGCCTACAAATGTCTATAACAGCTTCCAACAAAATACCCGATGATGATCAGACGTAAACATGCTTTAATGCGCTCGAATACGGATTCGGAATCAATAGTATCCAATGTGGGCACTTAGCGGAGTACAAATCTCTCAAAACCAACCTCAAATTCAGACTCAACGGATCGTTCCCAATAAAATAAAGCTATTTTGAGGTAAAATCGTTACCGGGGACAAAACCGTCTTTTGCGACCGAGTCAAAACCCGGTCAATGTCGAAACCCAAGACGTAACAGGCCTCACGCAGCGTCGAAGTGCAAAATAAAATAAACAGAATCAATCCAAATAAAAGTTAAAATAAGATCCAAACATTTCTAAAACGGCTCTACCCGCCTAGACCCACTCGAACGAGTGCCATAGGGCCACTCGATCAAGTGCACATAGGGGCCACTCGATCAAGTGCTGGGGGTAAAATCTATATATACCCCCCCTTGGCTCATCATTTAGACAACATTTTTTCAACCCTCATTTGCATCTTCTCTTTCATTTTGAGAGCTCTACACATACACCAACCATCCCGAGATCGAACCTCCCGACAACCGGGAAAACCGTCTCTTCAACCATACACACCCTAACTCACCCTACATTCTCGATCGCTCCCGTGCCTACGCCGTCACTAGACGAGCCCATGTTTCGAGACTATAAGCATGTAGGTTAAGGGTGTAAACAAACCCCGTCTCCTCTAATCTCTAATCTTTTTTTTTTTAAATTTTCGTATACTTATTATTAAGTATTACGGAGTACTAATTACTACTAATTATTACTCACATTTCATTTTTGCACCTAACTTTAAATTATTTTTCCTAACAATCCAACAATCTTACATTTATTATCGCTTTTTTATATTCCGTCATATATAATACCGGTATATTAATTTAACAAAACTATTTTCGAATCGATTTGAGCAAATATCCGATGACACTACTAAATCGATTATCGTAGGTTTAATAAAACTGAATTATGATATCGAAATGCAAAGGATCTAATATTTGTGACGACAATCGAATTTTCAAGTCGAGTATGTTCGATGACGAATTTCGTTCAAAGTCCGTTATAATCTTCCGACAAGTCGTACTGGAGGTGGCGCCCCTTGAGGCGTGCCGCCCTAGGCACTGAAACGTTAGGGCGCCTTATGGCGTACATATAACCATCGGATTATAACGCGATCGTGGATATTTATTATCGAGTGCGCTCGATGTCGTTTTCAAAATATTACTCTAAAGACACGATGTTGACTCCATAGTCAAACGTCATGCCTAAAAGAGTTATAGGCAATTGAATTAGCATGAAACTCGTTGACGCCGAATCGATCGTCATATGGTTCGTAAGAACCATCAATGACATCATGACGCGGAGGGAATCGATATTCATCCTAGTTCAATTAATTCTGATTTCACAAGCAACGCTCTAAATGCTTGATACCGGTTCCGTAACCGAGCCTCATGTGTAACGAGTTATCGAAAGCCGAGTGAGTATAAATTATTTAATATTTATGTCTAGCTCGATTATTTCTCGATTTGAATCATCAATTCACGAAATGGGTCGTTTTGATCAAGCAAACCTTCACCCGGTACATAGGGCACTCGATCGAGTGGCCTGACCACTCGATCGAGTGATCCCCTCAAAAACGGGCAGGGAGCCTTTATTCAAGGCACTCAATCGAGTCCCCTCAGTGACTCGGTCGAGTGACCCTTGTAGGCCTCCAACGAGAGCCTAAAAGTGATCTAAAGTCCTATCAAGTCTTTTTTACGACTTTAAGTCGTCACGTGTTAATTCAATCACGTGCTCCCCTTTTCAAAACTAATACATTATATCCTATTCTATCTCGTTATTATTACGACTTTGAGCAACGTCTCGTAGGACTAGTCCTATATCGACGACTTTTTAGTCGTATCCAATATAGGATGGGTCAAGACGTTCCCATTTCGCTATAATAAGTCGGGACAAGACTTCGATGCCCGGAATCACGCTAGCACTACACTTCGGTCCCGTACGCTAAACGCATATTAAAGCATTTGTCCTCCGATCGATGCACAATGCAATGTGTAAGCGATCGTAGTTCGTTCAATTAGTCAATTTACGGTTCCAATTATGTCTTCTATTTATGGGTCCGTTAATAGATTACATTTACCGTTACTAACTCATTTATCATTTCATTTTGTCCAAGTATTGTGAATTCCGGGTTGTATTCCGCTCGTGTAATTTGTAATTTATTTTCGAGTTTATTTACTTTCGTTGTTTGCCATTTACCGCTTTCTAAATGAACATCACATGCTAAATTCAACTTCCACATTTATTCAAGATGCATTAAATGACATAGCTAAACACGTATTTCGCATGCGTAGCTATAAACTTTGTTTGCATATCATTTAACCGTCTTACTAACGTGCGTACACAAAAACCGAACGATATCCTAGTAGAGGCTGCTAAATGCGGGCGGGGTTGGGTGTCTTTCGTGGGCTTCCCAACACGTACCCTCACCCCTTACTCAGAACCTTTGGTTTCCGGATGCCCAAAACCGTTGGCTAACGAGAGTGATTCGATACACGATACCTGATAACTCGACATCGGTATCGTTATGCAAAGAGACGAACTCTCATAAGCTCTATTACTAAAGTGGGTCGTGCTTTATGCACAATACGCCTAAGTATAGAGTGGGTTCGAACGGGTCTGAACTCCCACGAAGTTTGGTGGCGACTTCAACTTCGATTTAAATTTTGACCCGAGAACAATCTTACCACAAGATTCATTCGCCTACCCAAACACGCGCGTGGCCGCGTCGCGGTGGACCTATGTCATGTCCACAATTCCCCGGTAACGACAAATTTGGTGAGCCGGAGTCGTATTCTCCCAAAGATAAATAATTAAGTCCTATTACCTTTAACAATATAATAAAGGTAAGTCGAGTGTCGAATCCACAGGAAAGGCGATGTAAATTAATGTGTGAATAAAATAAAGTAACATAACAATATGGGGGGCTTTGAGACTGATTTCCAACAACTAAAATACTAAGAATGGGAATTCAGATGATTAAAAGGCTCGACTCAAAGAAAATCCACTAACTAGTTAAACAATTGATCATCGACTACTAACCTTTATTTAATCCTTGAGTATTTTATTGTGAAACTGAAAGTCTTAATTATTTCGTAGATAAAATCACTTAGGTCGAAACGTGATACTAAGCAACCTAATTATTGAACAACCTAATCCACGTGTCTAGATTTAATTCAATAACAACATGAACGATATGAACAAATCAATAGAAATAACGACCTTTAACACACGCAGTTATTGGTTCGAATTATATATTTATTCCCCCTTCACCCAATTACGATGAAACGCATACAAATAATTAGGTCTACAGGTTGCAACTTTATCTAGTGAATTGAACAATTACAGATTCAAACACAAAGAATTGCAATAGATTGAATATTGAAATAATCAATTGGCCGAAAAGATTAAACAAACAACAATCATAAAATTAGCACAAGGAATAAAAAAATACTTAAGTAATTAAATAGAGTTTAAGAAAATATCACAATCATTTAACTAGAAAGTTTCAAATCTTTTATCCGAGAAGAAAGAATTAGTGACAGGTAATTGTCTTTAGCAAAGTAGGGTTCTTCTTCTCTTCTAATATGAATGAACGTAATATGGTATGAATGATAATAATAATAATAATAATAATAATAATAATAATAATAATAGTAATAATAATAATAATAATAATAATAATAAGGACAAACATAACCTGGTTTAAGCACAAACATAACCTGGTTCGCGACACCCTTTTGGATATCTGTTTCCGATATGGGATTTCTGCCAGTAAGGAGGTGGATGTCGGTATGATGGATAGGCACGACAACCCCCTACGCTCGGCGGATTTGCTTCTTTATTCCTAGGATAGGGGGCGTGACATGTGTGTCGATCTGACAGGGTCGTCCCCTTTGACCTAGTTTACGATGACTGATTTTCTGTCTGGTCGTGTGGTCGTTGATGCTGTTCAACGTAAGTCCGCCAAGTATGAAGATTTGTGCACCAAGATTGGGTATGGGTTCTTGCCTTTCTCCTTTTCATCGTTGGGGGAGCTTGATGCAGAGGCTATTGCATTGCTTAAGCGGATTAAGAAATTCTCTATCTCTCAGGATGCGGGGGCTCGCGCAGCTGCTTTTATTTTCACTAGACTTAGCTTTGATATTGCTAAGGGAGTGGGTGCCTAGATAGTATCTCGGCTACCCACTAACTTCTTCTAATTTGTGTTATTCTTAATGCAAGTGAGTTTCGATTTTTATAATAAAATAAAATAATAACAACAACAACAACAACAACAACAACAACAACAACAACAACAACAACAACAACAATAATTACTAATAAGCTGACATGGACTCAAAGAGACTCCCTCTTCAATTCCCGAGCTGCGCTTTGACTTTCCACTCGGTTTAATTGGGCTTGTTCTTCACACTCTCCGTCTCGAGCCCAAATCACACATCACAGAATTAAGAGCTCTGAAAACCGACTTTTCTTCAATAAAGCACAATTTCATGGATAAAACTAAATAGACGATTTGCACTCTAAATCCGCACCTAAGATTACTCCCACTCAAGCACGCTTAACCGTGGAGTTCTTTTGCATGGATGACCAGAAAAGAAAGTACACTTTGTTGATATGAGTAGTACTTTCAATCTCTTTAAGCACTAGTCATTTAAGCTCATAAATATGACAAATCAATGAGGGGTGTTTCAATCACTCCCACTTGAAGAACGCAACGTCCTCGTTGCGCCTGGCAGCATAACCGCTGACCCAGAATCCACCCCTACTAGGTGCCAAATGCACGGTCGCAGGGTTGCTCTGATACCATCTGTAACACCTCGACCCAATCCTAGGATCGGAAATGTTAACCGCGGTAACCCGCCAGGCTCTTGTATAGTTGTACTGGTCCTACAGACCATCACAAGTCCTTCCCAACGCGTATTGTACTCACTCATGCACATCCCGGAAATCTTCCCATGAGGTCACCCATCCTTAGACTACTCTCTGCCAAGCACGCTTAACTGCGATGTTCTTTTGCACGGACAATCAGAAAAGAAAGTGCACTTTGTTGATATGAGTAGTACTTCAAATCTTTTTAAGCAAAGCTCATAAATAGGACATCTTCAATCAATGTGGGGTGTTTCAGATATAGTATAGAAGTACCATGGTAACATTGAAAACACAGGGGTACTATAGGCATTCCCTTAGTTTTCAACTATTTTGATTTGAAGTTCGTTAAATTCTAATTAATTTTCCGCCAAAAAGCCTAATCCTTAATGTCGTTATGACAGAAATGTGATCAGGGGTACCACGGGCAATAAACACAAAACGCAAGGTTACCACAGGAACAAACTTAAAATGAGGAGTATCACGTGTAATCTGTAAAAGTTCGAGGGTACCGTGAGAAAGATCCCTTACTTTATCCGTCACAAGTTTGCGATGGACAAAAATTCTACCCATATGGGTAGATAAGACAACATATATTGTCATTTCCTAAACATTTTACCTTTGTCCTAAATATATATTGTCCTATTTATAAAAGATTTTTTTTTTGCCAGCTGTTAAAATAGTTCTAGCAGTTTTTCCGCGCTGAGATGGCTATTCCATGAGCACGTTTATTGAATATTCTAGGGATATATTTGAAGGACAAACAATGAAATTAGATATCTCTAAGATGTCATCAAGGATACTCCTGAGTTCGTTCCTATGTCGATATGGGTCGGAGAGAGCTTTGACAAGCTTCAGACAGTCAGTTGCGATAATAATTGATAACACGCAAATTTGGACCATTTTACCCCCCCTCATTTAGACCCGTTTTCCTATCGCTTTTGTGAGATTTGTGTGCGATTATCGCCTTATTTGAGTCTTTCTCACTTTAGCGACCTCTCTTGTGCATTTTACGTGTTTTTGGGTAGTTTTCCTACTATTTTGATAGGAATCCATTGTTCGAGAGCATGTTCGAGCTTACATGGGCACAAGAGAGCGGGATATCGTCCAAAGCATGCCATAAAGCAAAAGTTCAAGCATCAAAGAGTGAAACCTTGAGCAAAAGGACAAAACTATAGTCCATTGGGCATCTTCACCGGCAAAGTCGAACTTCAAATGGATATATATAGAGTTCCAGACCTCAGATTGATGCGATTCTAGTTGGAGGTGAAATATTTTCTTCTTAACTTTCCAACGACATATCGCATGTCCCAATCGAAGATCAAAGGAGAGAGTTACGGCCCTCTGAAGTCACGGGGCAAAGATTCACCCGATAAGATCCGACCGGGCGAAATTTCACCCTACGAGATTTTTGAGTTTTTGGTCAGATTTTTTACCGGGCGAAACTTTACCCGATAAGATTTTGACCGGGCGAAACTTCGCCCGACAGTGTTTCCTCCCCAGATTGTCATTTCAGACAAAAAAGTTCATCAGGCGAAACTTCAACCGATGAGATTTTGACCGACGAAACTTCACTCGACGGTATTTCGGCCATATTGGAGATAATCCGCAGGGCAAAACTTCACTCTATGAAGATCCATAGCGCAAAGTTTCATTTCAAAGGGCAAAGTTTCATTTCAAGGGCAAAGATTGGAAGTGGGCTTCGGTTTAGTGATCCATTAGGCTATTACTATATATATAGTTAACCTAAGTAGGTGCACAATACCATACTTTAGATCATCTTTTCATTAGAGTAGAGTAGAAAGCCATTAGATAGAAGTTACATAGTTTTTATCAATCTTCATCTTTTTCATCTAGCTTTAGATTCAAGCTTTTGTAAGAAATTTTAGTTTTATTCTTGAATTTCTTGGAAGATCATCAAGGGATTAGTGACAAATCCATTGCCTTCTTCATCAAGGTTTCTCCTTATTTTAATGCAATCTTTATCTTCTTTATTGTTATCTTTCTCCATTATTGGTATATTTCTCTTCCTCTCCCTTATCTCTAGATTAGATTTAATATTGCTCTTTCGTTATTGCATCGTTTTTATTGATTTTTCTTGCGTTGTTTTTAGATCGCTTTGTAGTTTCTTTTGTTGATCGTAATATCCTTCCTTGTTTTAGTTTTATTTCCTCTAGTTTTCATCATCATGCATGTTTTTGGTATTATCTTCATTGTTATTGCTTTTGTAGTTTTCTTCATGAATTGTGAGTAGTCCACTTGTTAGGGGGTTAAGGGAGGAAGATCTTGGGTAATATGAATTGAGTATTTGTGGTTGGGTTGCATGCTTGTTGATTTATCATGTTTGAGGTTGTTGTGTCTTTGTTGACTTAGTCCGGCCGGTTAGATCGACCTTAATTAACTCACTCCTATCAATATGGGGAAACTCGGGGTAGGAGTTACATTGATTTGAGACTTACCCTTTTTCGCCGCAAAAGCGGGATCTAGATAAGTTAGGTGAAGATATCTAAAGGTGGCATTCTTCCTCTATTGACTTTGTGACCGATCCATAATTCCGAGACTCATAGAACCCGATTTCCGATTCCCGACTCCCCCTAACACCTTTCCTTTACTTGATTTCCCTTAATTATTCTAGTTTCGTTCTCATTAGTTTAGTTCGTGACCAATCTAAACCCCCCCTTTAGATCCCAATCAATAGACTAGACCTAGACTCGACTTCCCATGTGTTCCGTCCCTGTGGATCGATCACGACTTACCACTACTACGTAGTAGTTAGTTTGAGTTATAAATTTTGTTTGATCGCGTTAGATAGACGACAATCTGACCCGCATCAATACTGTGGATAAAATTCTTGCACAAGGCCCAAGAGCAAACTTCGAGTGCTGCAATGACCTCCGCCTGAAGAGGACTTGCTGTCGTAAATGTAACAGAAACTTGAGCAATAACATTGTCGTATCCATCAAGCAGAATCCAGCCCCACCCACCGTAAAATAAGGGACCCAAGAGGCATCAACCAAAATATTAAGAGTGTTGCACCCAGAGGAATCGCCTATCTGATGAAGAAGAGAGCCAGACCGAAGGTCTTGAGGGGGATTAGCTTGGATTTGGACAAGAGGACAAGTAGCGGTTTATTTTTGCAATGGTTGTAGGCGGTTGATTTTATCCAACACCAGTGTGGGAGGGTAGAAAGCACCCTTGAAAACACTACTATTTCCAGCGCACCAAAGGATCCAAAGTGTGCCGAGAAATTTACAAATTAGCCAGTCGTTGTCCTCTTTAGAATAGAAGAGGTTCATCCAGTTAATGACCCAAGTGGTGAAGTCAATACCAGTAGCTGAAGAACATTTCAGGCCTACGGGTCCACTAAGCATAATCCTGGAGGCAAAGCCACAATCTCTGAAGAGGTGAGCATCAGTTTCCAGAGAGGAGATGCCTAAACACTCACATTGGGTGTAGTTAGTTTGTAAAGGGATTCCTCGTCTCAGAAAAGCAACATCAACTGGAATGCATTCGTGGATGAGTTTCCAAAGGAAGACCTTCCATTTCTGCGGGAATTTTATCTTCCAAAAAATTTTCTTACTAAATTTCTTTATATCTAAATTTACTCGATCTCTTCTTATCATGGTCAGTATTGAATGACGCTTTATATGATTCAAAAGCAACTTTATAACCAGATTTAACAGAATATTCACCATCAGTAGAAGCATTCCAATAAACCCGGTCAGGAGTGTAGGAAAGGAGGAGATACAACCTCATAATATACAAACCCCAGGAAGGAGCGAAGTAACGTTCGTGGCTGTCGACGTTCCAACTGCCAGCAAAAGTTTGTAATTTGGAGATGACAGTGGGAACGCTATCAGCATGCATCTATCATATTGACACCAGTCTTAGGTACATGGATCTGTCCGCCAACCCATTTATCATTCCAGATACCTACTTTGCTGTTCGAACCTGGAGTCCAAGTAATATTTTTGTGGAGGAGGTTTAGCCCCCAACAGATTCCCCCCCAACCCCACGAACAACCGATAAACGACTTCCCTAAAGTATTAGAAATAGTGCTGCAATTGATGTTGTATTTAGGTCCAAAGACTTTGCTGAGAAGAGAATTTGGGTTAGTCAGGATCTTCCAAGCCATCTTGGCTAGAAGAGCTTGGTTGAAGCACGAAACATTGCGATTACCCAGGTCACCCTCTGCGTTAGGAAAATTAATGAAGTTTTTGCTTCTCCAATGCACTGTACGATTACATTTTGTCCCTGCCCACCAAAAATGGGCAAAGAGAGAGTTTAATCGCTCTGCCACACTTATCGGTATGCGAAATACCGATAGAAAGTAAATAGAAAGTGAAGCAAGGATCGAAGAAATAAGAGTAAGTCTGCCAGCAGACGAGAGGATGGAGCCACTCCAGGAATTGATACGCTTTTTGACCCGACATATTAGGTCGTTGTAGAACTCTTTTTTTGTTTCCCTCCATTAAGATAGGAATTCCCAGGTATTTTCCCATCATATTGTTGTTTCTGATTCGAAGGGACCTCATACAGTGTTTATCAGTAGCCAGCGTCGTCGAAGGGCTAAAATGGATTGCAGATTTCTCGAAGTTGATGAACTGTCCCAAAGCAAGACAATAGTCTTGAAGGGTATTACTCAAGGAGGTAACACATCTATGGTCACATTGAGTAAAGAAAATTGCATCATCTGCAAAGAAGAGATGACTAGTGACTGGTGCCTGTCTACTGATTTTGATTCCCTTAACAGAGCCATTCCGTTGTGAATTGATGAGACTAGTGGAGAGAACTTCCATTGAAAGTATAAAGAGATAGGGGACACCAGATCACCTTGTCTAAGTCCTCTTGAGCAGAGGGATAAATTTTCTTAGATGGCGCACCATTCAGAAGAATCTCATACGAAACTGACTTCACAAAATTCATGACAAGAGAAATAAACTTAGTTTAAGAGGTTACGAATTTGATGTACCTGTAGACACCCGCATTTTGACTGCCAGGTGTCTATGGCAGTTTCCAAAAAACACCCGATGATGATCGGACGCTAACGTGTTTCTACGCGCTCGGATATTGGCTCAAATCCATTAGTCGTTGGCTTAAGCACTTATGGAGTACAAATCTCACAAAATCAACCTCGAATCCAGGCCCAGTGGATCATTCCGAGTCAAACAAGACTAATTTGGGCCGAAACCGACGCCGAAAATAAAACCGACTTTTTAGCGATTGGGTCAACCCCGGTCAAAGTCGTTTCCGAGACATACAAAAACAGCCATACAATCATCAAAAGTCCAAGTCAAACACAAAACCCATCAAACATTCAAAGTCAAGGTCCAAAGCAATGGACCCGCGCGACCCAGCTGGGCCACTCGATCGAGTGCCCCACCCACTCGATCGAGTGCCCCACCCACTCGATCGAGTGGGCCCATATTCAAGCCCGACTGCAGGCATAACGGGCCACTCGACCGAGTCAGCTGGTTACTCGGTCGAGTAACCCTAACCGGGTGCCCTTGCCTTTGCCTATATAAGCAACCCCATGCACACAACTTTTCACAACTAGCAAACCCCAAACCTAGCTTTAGGAATCGAAACCCTAACCACCCTAACTCAACCTCCATAAAACCTTGAAACTTCCGTGTTGAAGCCACGACTACGAATCCGATCCGAGACAAGAACATGTAGGTTGAGGGTGTCAAAACCCCTTTCTTTCCCTCTTCTTTTCCTCTCGTCATCGTCCTCCTTTTCTTCGTTTTTTTCGTTTTTTTTTAATTTTCTTTATCGCATCATAATATCGATAATACCGTTAGTATCAAAACATTAAAATACTTGTCGATTTGTGTCGAATGTGAGTGATGGTGGGATAAGGAAAACCGAATATACAAGTGTACTGCACACAGCGTTGCCGGTCGCTTATCCCATCACCCCGACCATTTGATTATTGAAACAAGTTAACTTAAACAATAATCCGTTTTATTTCGTTTTCATCATTATTCAAGTCACATATTTGCATCGATTATCAAAAACAAGCATTCTATTTAATAAGGGTCGAAACCCGCTGACGCGGATCTGACATCACGATCTCTAGGGATTTATTTCGATGTCGGAGAAGCCGAGGGAATCAAGTCTTCTAATTCAAAGCAAGGCGTCGATCCATTAGATTTGATACCAATTCCATAATTGAATGTCGAATCTATCGATCTAGTCACATATATTAATTAACGCGATTTACTCATATCGTGATAGTTAATTTAAGACGACTAAAATCAATTTAATATTTTCACTCTAGTATTCCATATCGATTCAATAATCGAATATGGGATACAACGAGCATTCAAATTCGGAATCGAGTATAAGTCCCACAATATTTGTATTCGGTTCAACAAAATCAATGATTCATAAAAAACCCGAATCGAGCATAAGTCATACAATATTTATGTCCAATTCGGTAAAACCGTCGAATTGTCAAAAATCAAAAGCAATTTCAAAATCAATAATAAAATTGCAAGCGAACCTGGTTCGTACAGGTGCCACTCGACCGAGTGCCTCGGCCACTCGATCGAGTGACATCACAACTTAGCGAGCAGAATGCTCTTTCGACCTCTACTCGGTCGAGTCTCATAGTGACTCGATCGAGTAGCGACGTACTCGACCGAGTTGGCCAATAACTCGGCCGAGTAAGGTCTAAAACGCAAAGCAGAAACCTCTTTTAGAGGTCCACTCGATCGAGTCTATCGACCACTCGATCGAGTGACCTCATCACGACCAATACCGTGAGTCGTACATTCTTCTTTTTAAACTCGATAGTATTTTATGATTTGGGTCGACACGTGTCTAATTAATCACGTGTATTACTATCTTTTCAAACCATGCATCATCTCGCTACATCATTCAATTTTATTCAATAATTTGCAAACCGTTATTATCATCATCTCGTTACTAACCGCTTGTTCTTTTGTCAATTTAATTCTTGTTTATTTTATTGTACTAAAATGAACCCGCATGCTAAAATACAACTTTGACGTTAATTTTAGTTGCATTAAATTGACATAGAAACCCTTTTTCAATTCCATTCACATGCTTAGGGAAAATAATCTTTGCATATCATTTTCCCGTTCTACTAACGCGCGTATTAGAAAGTCATTCGAGATCTTAGTAGAGGCCGCTAAGTACGGGCGGGGTTGGGTGTCCTTCGTGGGATTCCCAACACGTACCCTCACCCCTTACTCAGAACCATGGTTTCCGGATACCCGAATCCATTGGCATACGAGAGTCATTCAATACACGATATCCGATAATGTCGGTATCGGTATCAAATGCAAAAGAACGAGCCCAATAAACTCTGACATCGGAAATGGGCCGTATTTCGTATACGGCTCACTACGACATAGAGTGGGCTCGAACGGGTCCGAACTCCCACAAAGTTCGGTGGCGACTCCACTTCGACCTAAATTTCAATTCGATCCATTCTCATATGAAGATTCATTCGCCTACCCAAACCCGCGCGTGGCCGCGTCGGGGTGGACCTATGTCATGTCCACAGTACCAAAGACATCATTTAGTTTAAGAGGTTACGAATTTGATCAACAGTTTATACATAATTTTTTATCTATGATAATACTTACATATTAGGGGAAAAAAACTTATGTGTATACACATGAATATATTAGATCTGTTATAAAATTATAACGGATATAGTTGTGACTCGTTACATGTGACATGGACATTCCTAATTAATACGGGTATTTGGGCTAAACAAACCCACGCACAGCACAGCCACTTCAAAATCTTTCCAGTCGATCACACTTTATTGGATTCAGATTTGAGACAGTATTGTTCCCTCTCATGTGCCCTCCTTCACGCTTCACCCCTCTCTCCCTTCATTAATTAATTTCCCGAAATCCTTGTTAAATCTTTACTAATTATCCCAATATCAATTCCTCTTTATATAATAAGCCATCAAAACATGATTCAAATTTTCAACAACCAAAGAAGCTAAGATACAATAAACTTTCATTATATTCATTCGATCAGTAGCTATATATATATATATATATATATATATATATATATATATATATATATATATATATATATATATATATATATATATATATATATATGATTGAAGAAGCCTCTTCGATCTTCTCCTTCCTTTTCATGAAATTGGATTAATACAAACACACTTGTAAACTGCAATCTTACTTCAAATGCGTCAGTTTTTCATCAACTCCAAAAGTCGTCATCCCTTCCCATGTACATCACCATCTAACCAAAACTAACGATACCACTAATTAAGGAGATAGCTATAAGGATGCGTAGTAGCAGCAGAGGCGTAAAGGGCGATGAGGTGGGGGCGGCACAAAAGGCAGTGAAGGAGCTGTTATTCGGGAGTAGGTGGGAGGCGAAAGAAAACGCGGCGCAAGTGATAAATTGTTTGGCTTCCAAGGATGTAGAGACGAGGAAGATGTTAGGTGAGCTGGGAGTGATCCCTCCTTTGGTATCTATGCTTGGATCCGACGTCGTTTCTCGCCGTTGCTCCGCTGCTCAGGCATTAACTCACCTCGCCCACGCTACTTTTACGTAAGTCGCTCATCGTCTTTCAGTTTTTTTTCCATTATTGACGTACGTTTCAATGTAGCTAGTTACCAGTGCACGAATTTTATGCCATGTTTGGAGTTACGTATGCACGATGGTAGACGTTATGGCCACACTAATTAAAGGCAATAATGAATGAAGTAGAATTTAATTGGCTTTTTGACTTGGCCCGCTTCATTACACTAATAATTTTGTCTACCTTGTTTCAATTCACCCCTACGTACTCCGTATGGAATAATCATGGTTATCAAAGCCTCAAACACACTTTAAAACAATACTATTCCCTACGTCTTCTTGAACAAGTCTCGTATATTTTTTATGGATTTTTGTTGAGTTATTTCTCTTTAAAAAATATTTTCATCTTTATTATTTCTCTCTCATAACAAGCATCAAATCTCAATGGGACTTATCCAAAAGGAGGGAGGATTATGTATTCCTTCTGTACCACTAAGATCTTCTCACTTTTATGCATTTGTGAGGGATATATAATATTGAAGTTGGAAGATCTTAGTTGTACGGAGGGGTAGTTAGTTTCATTAGATCGTCTCACAACACGATTGTTGTGATATTTACGATTATTGTGATACTTCTCACATAAAAAATAGTTTATTATTTTAGTAATTTTCTCCCGTGTGAGACGGCTTATCTGAGAATTTGTGTTAAAACAGTCGGGCAAGGTTTGATAAACTTGAGGTGAATAAAAGGAAAATATGAGAATATTATAGAGTTATATCTTTCCATGGAGTATTAACGTGTGATAGGAGTATGTATGTATATGAAAGTGGGAGAAAACAAATTGAATTGAAATAAAGGGCACTGATTTAGTATAATTAAGGTTTTTTTGTATGATATCTAGACTTTATAACTCTTTGTGCGTTCATACATGATAAGTAGTGTACTAAAATGGAAGATGAGCTAAAGTTGGCAGAAGTTAGTTGACTTGTAGTGCGCATTTGTTTATTTGGTTGTGTAGTCGTTGTTGAGTTTTCATAGTCCCATACTCACTCACTCACTCCCATATGTAGAGACACAAGCTAGCTAGCTAGCTAGCTAGGTCGTCATTCTCCAAAATCCAATTCCATGTATCGAGTAAGACTTATCGAAAATTTTGACTTTTATGAGTACATGCATGCGCGCGTCATAAGAGAATAATGAGCACTACAATCTACATGCTTTAGCACCCAATTTTTGTTATCTTACTTATGCGTTTACGTAATCACACTCACTATTCACTAATCAAGGCACCAAGAGATTGTAGTATGTCGCGTATTTGCATATTCCGTTGCCTAGATATTCTTGTTTATTACGGAGCATTTTTGTTGAGAATTGGTTCCTAAATTCATATAATCACATGTGATCTACATCGAAAAAAGAGAGAAAAATGTTACACTTTATAAAACAAGGGGACTCCTCTATTGTCAATTGATTTTAGAGTGGAACCCTCTTATCTTGTGAAGTGGATTTTTTCCGGCTCTTGTCTGTGACCCAAACCTATAAATTATAGGAGTAATTCATTTATTCGTGTATGTTGTGCATAAGGGTATCACTACGTCAGTCTCCTTTGTTTTTTTCCAGCTGGAATGGGAATAATAATGTGTTTAGCTTGTGAACATACATACATGTGAGTATGTGTGATAGATAGTTGTAGATAATTAGAAGGCATGCAGCCGAGGGCGGAAGGTGCGGCTTCTGCCCACTAAAAGGTGATGGGTGGTGGAATGACACCCACCAAGCTGACATTTGCACACTCATCCATATTTATTCATTAAAGCAAGTTTGGTCATATCATATTGATTAATTATTGAATTAGGTTTTTTAACGTTTGTTCACTAAACACACGTTAATAATTTAATTAAAATAAATTTAACTAGAATATTGTATAAGTATGGAAATTATGACTTGGTATTACAATTTTTCAGGATATTATCCTACTTAAACTTGCTTTAATTACGTTATTAATGTGTGTTCAGCCAGTGGACACACGTTAGAAAAACCGTTATTAAATTGATATGTTGAGCATACTCCAGTAATCACTCAATTATTGATATAATCATATCTTGACCTTGCATTATTTACGTTCAAAGGAAGTACGGAAGATTGGTACTAACAGATTCTGCCTAACATAAAATAAATTTGAAAAAGGTTGAAAATTTGCATTTGTTTAGGCAACTTTAGAATCCATCCTACTAAAACTCGTGGGTATTAATTAGGCAAAAGTTGACTTGCATGAACGCCAAGCACTCACTAATTATCATAATTTAGTCCAAAATTTTTATGTCCCATTTTGTGTCTCATACTACAAATATAAAGTAATTGTTTATATGTGGGAGAAAGGTCTACAAATGAAATACAAAAGTGGACAAAGAATTCCCACTCATGATTTAGAAGTCACTCATTGACTCAAATACACATGAATAACTATAATACATATGAAGACATGTCGTAAAAGTGTTTTATAACTTTATTATCTCAGTTTTTATTGTAACAATTTTCTTATTTGTCGTCAATCTCCAAATATATATAGGGTAACTTCTCTCACGTTTGTTGTTTGCATGAACTAAAGTTTAGACTTGAGAATTAGTGGAAATATTTCCATCATTAATATCTTTTGATTAATTGATTTAAATATAAAGTAAATGAATCATGGGAACGAAAAGTTCATTTATCTAGAGCTAAAATAAAGAGTTCACTTCATTTAATATACCCGTGTAGACCCCGTGCATATGCACAGTACATATGCAAATTTATTTTATAGATATTCTAAAATTTACGTATTAACTTTTACTTTGCACAACTTTGTAATTTAGATTTAAGAGAATAATTAGAAATTGTTAAGCAATCAAGATAAATTAGTAAGTCAATACATATACTCCCTCCATCCAACTTTAAACTTCATGGGGGAGTGACACAAAAATTAAGGGTGGGGTGGATCATGTGGTGGTAAATGAAAGTTGAGAGAAAATGTGGGGTCAGAAATGATATTGACCACAAAAATCAACCAAAAGAGGAAATATTGTAAGTAGGAAGTTTAAAGATGTACAACCCTAAGGAAAGTAGGAAAATTAAAATTGGATGGAGGTAGTATATTTTAATAAAGATATTATATACGGAGTATTTTTTTTTTTATTACTACCTCTTTTAGGGACGGAAGGAGTATACCGATACTTTCAAAGTCTCAATTTTCTACTTAAAACATATACTATGAATTAATATTAAGAATTGATTACTCATATGAGTAATACTTCCTCCGTTTCAATGATTTCCATGCATTTAGGTGGTGTTGGAAAGGGATATTTATTTGGTGAACTTACTAATTTATCCTTGGATTGGAGGGTTGGTGAGTGTAATTGTTGAAATAAGGGTAAGACTATCATTTACTAACCAAATTGGTGACCAAATAAGGAAATGTAAAAAATTGATTGGATTGGGTGTAAATGGAAAATGCATGGAATTGATTGGAACGGGGGAGTATAATCATAAATTGTTTAATAGCACATTTTTATTTAAAAAAAATACACCAATTCTATATTTTTTTAAAAATCGAAGAGAGATCAACCTCGAAAAACAAAAATATTATTTAGACAAATGAGGTGATTATATTTGTTTTTACTTTGATGATTTTCTTATGATAAGTTTGTTCAAATTATTTTGACGTTTTTTGTCTTCTATGAAATTTAATTGATTTATTTTATTTATTACCTGAGATGTCATTATTTATTCTATATTAGGCATGATGTATTTTGGAGGGAACTTTTTAGTAAGTGGTTATTCTTTTATTTAGTTAATATAGGAGATAGGAGATGGGAAAAGAATAATAAAAGTGGGATGAAATGAAATGAGTAGTTTCTATAAATCTAATATTTTGCCAAAACCTGGCCTTATTAGAAGCTGGTTTCTTGAGTATTTCTTGACTAAATTAAATTTTATGCTAATATTACATCGTTGATAATATATTGTAGGAATAAGGCTCTGATATTGGAAGCAGGAATCTTATCAAAACTACCGTCGGAGAGTGATAAAATAGATGAAGCAACAAGACATGATATTTCTGAATTGCTCTTCTCCATATCCTCATTATCCAACACTCAATTCCCTCTAAATCCATCAAAAATTCTTCCCTTCTTACTTACCAATCTTGAATCAGAATCGACCTCGACCCAAACCAAAGCATCCTCCCTGGGTACACTATACAATCTCTCGTCCGTCATAGAGAATTCCGGCTCACTCATCTCGAACCGGGTGGTAGACATTCTCTTAAGCACATTGTCGTCTTCATCCAAGGACAAAATCACCGAAAATGCCCTTGCGACTCTAGGTAACTTAGTGGTCACTTTGAAGGGTAAAAAAGCATTGGAAGACAGTACAATGGTGCTAGAATGCTTGATTGACATATTAACATGGGATGAAAACCCGAAATGCCAAGAACACTCAGCTTATGTACTAATGGTCTTAGCTCACCAAAGCTCCAAACAGAGAGAAAAGATGTCAAAAGCCGGGATTGTACATGTTCTACTAAAAGTGGCTTTGTTGGGAAGCCCTCTAGCACAAAAGAGAGCCCTTAAGTTGTTACAATGGTTTAAAGATGAGAGACATGGGTCACATTCCGGACCTCAGACAACAAGGCAAATGTCGATGGGCTCACCAGCCCGTGAGACGGGTCATTGGGAAGGTAGAAGGTTGTTGAAGAATATGGTTCAACAAAGTCTGAATAAGAATATGGAGGTTATTACAAGAAGAGCAAATGCTTCAGGGGACTCTTCTAAGCTAAAATCATTGGTTATTAGCTCAAGCTCTAAGAGTTTGCCATATTAACAAAATGTAATTTTCAAGCAATATGAAGTAGTAACATATTTTGTATTTTTGGTGCTTAGCTTGTATATTACTTTTTGAATTGTCATCCATTCCATCCAACCTACGTAATTGAAGAGTCTATTGATCCAATATAAATACGTAAGGGGGCTGAATTGAGTATGAATGTTTTTTGATATCAAATAATTTTGTCGTAAAATAAATAGCTAAAAAGTTAATGATTAAATTCTAGTTATATTGCGAATATATGGGCATATTCACATTTTCGTCGGTTTGTGATTGTAAATATTTATAGACCGGATCTTTTGGTTGGGGGAGTCACTATGTGATGATCCAAATTTACAATTGTAATGTTGGAGACGCCATCGAAAAATTATAGGATGTTTGAAAATCGTCCGAGTCAACTTTGATCCTTAGTCAAAAGGGTCATAGCTGAATGACATTGAAACCTGAAGATAAAGACCCATCACTACAAGAATGACAGCATTTAGCAACTGAAAAAATCGGTCGGGAAGATACAAAATCGGTCGGTAAACACATTTACCGACCGCATTTTAAAAGTTTCCGACCGATAGCCTATAGTCGGAAACTATGGTCGGAAACGATAAGTACCGACCAAAAGATCCAGTCGGTGAATCGCCGACCGAATTACGGTCGGTAAACATCATAAACGGTCGGTAAACAAACTTACCGACTGATTGTGTCGGTCGGTATATTAAGGTTCACCGACCGACTAATCGGTCGGAAATGGTATTATGCGGTCGGTAATTTATGTTTCCGACTGAAACTTGCGGTCGGTAAGTGTCGCCGACCAAGCCAAGGTCAGAACCTCCTGTGAAATGTTTGGTCGGGAAAAACTGTACTCGGTCGGTAATGCGGTCGGTATTTACGGTTTTTACCGACCGTTCCTGTCGGTCGGTAATGCTTGCCGACCGTAGTTTGACAATATCTAAGTTGCTCATGGCGGTCGGTAAAGACACTGTGCGGTCGGTAATTAAGATTGGGCGGTCGGTAAAGTTGTTTAGGTCGTGCTGGATCCAATTGTTTTGTTGTCCTCCAATTTGCAACATACAAACCTGCATTCAAACTACAACATACAAACTACAACATCATTCACTTCAACCTGCAGCACTCACAAAGTACAACTCCTTAGACAACAAACTCCAATTTGTTGTCATCGATATCGTATCATTCAAATCTTCCAACTCATTCAAACTAAAATATCATTCACTTCAACCTTCATTCATTAACTTCATCCAATTCATTCATAATCCAACATCTCCACAATTCATTCACATAAAATGTTTAACTACTTAATTAAGCGAATACTAATGAAAGTGTAATTAAAGAGTCTAAACAACTTGGAAGAGAATTCAAAGTTTGCACAACTTAAAAGAGTAATCAATTAAAAGTTCAAGCTACACTTGAAAACCGACCCCGGCTCCCCCAACTCCACCACCTCCCGAATTATCGTCATTCGGATTACGGAAGTTAGTGTTGTTGAATGGGTTACAGTTCTGAGTTTGTAATACCTTGTTAAGCGCTGACATGAGCTGTTGTTGTTGTTGCATGAGCTCCCGGGTCTCTTCTCTAAAGCGCATGTTCTCTTCTTTCTCCTTCTCCAAGGCTTCCAAAATTTTGTTCTGAAATTCTTCTGCCCGTTTTTCTTGTTGTACAAGAATACCGGGATGATAGGAGCTCGAAGCATTCCCCTTATTCTGTTGAGGGGGGGTGAAGTACAATGGGCCGGCGGATCCCACTCCGTATACGTGGCCCTTTTTGAAGCCCTTGGCCGCTTCGAACCACAGTTCGTCGTCCTCTTTTCCTTTCTCCTCCTCCTCGTTCTTTTTCTTGAGCTCTTCAAATCGTTCCTATTAGCAAACAGAGGAAGGTAATGTTTAGGAACAATTTATAACTAATTTATTAAGGAATTTTAAGATAATCTCTATAATTAACTAAATTAACACTTACAAATGTCTCCTTTGCCTTTTAACTGGTAAAAACTCTTTTACCGTCGACAACCTTAGAGTGCATGGCTTCCGCGAGCTCCGCCGCACTGGGCCTCCTACCACCCAGTTGCTCCATCTAAGAAGACAAATTATTACTATCATCTTAAAAAAAATATTAATAAAAACATTATGGAATATTTTAATATATTTTGTCATTACCAGCCTTGATGCATGTTTCGTTGCCTTGATCGACCCCCCGTGATGACTAGGGCCAGGCTGTGCACAAGCTTTATTTGCGGCAGCTGTCTTTGATCTCTTCTGGAAAGCCTTCGACTTCCGTCGCTCCAACAAGTCCTTGTAGACTTGTGGCACCATCCACCCTGGGCAGGCCTTGTTCTTGCCATTCCGCATTTCACATATGTCGTTAACGGTGTCCTTTAACCGTTTACGACATTCGTCATCGTACCTCTCCCTAACTCGCTCTTCATGCTCGGGCTCCCATGAACAGTACCCCTGACATTGTGACCGATCATAAATTAATAATTACGTATTAAGAAAAAATCTAAATAAAAATTAAAAGTGCATATAACTATATATCTTCGAATGTAAGGAAAATAAAGTGAATGTATACCCTAAAATTGTCGAACCATTTATCTTTCACCATCGTCGGGGTCTCCCGGTAGTTCATATGCGGTTCATGGTAGAAACCCTTGAACGACTTTGTTACTCGTCTTACCACACCGGAGTCGTCAAACCTTAATCAACACAAATGCCACATTAGATTTTTGTATAGAAAAAAATTGTATACTACATCTACTTCGATAATGATAGAATAAGCAATACCATCTCCCACTGGGCTTAATCGCAATTATTTCCAGATCTTCCTGTTGTTGTTGTTGTTGTTGTTGTTGTTGTTGTTGTTGTTGTTGTTGTTGTTGTTGTTGTTGTTGTTGTTGTTGCTCCTCCTCCTCGTGCTCGTCGACCTGCACCTGTGGTCCACGTCCACGTCCACGTCCGCCGCGTCCACGTCCGCCTCGTCCAACCATCTTTCAGATATGATCTGTTGAATGACAAAACAAACAAACATATGCAAATAATACTTCCCAAATTCAAATCCTTGAAAACATTTAACAAATAATATCATCTTGCCTAAAACCAAACAAACATATACAAATAATAACTGCATTTATCCATGAGTGTTGATCGACCACTAATTCAATGACTAAACAAATACAAGTTAGCAATCATCTTCCTCATCATCATCATCTTCTTCTTCTTCTTCTTCTTCTTCTTCTTCTTCTTCTTCTTCATCCTCCTCCTCCTCCTCCTCCTCCTCAAACTCATCTTCAAATTCCTCCTCCTCATCAATGTTATCATCTTCGACAATCACATCATCACCCATCTCGTTCATCTCTTCCATGTCCTCCCTTTCACCAAAACTTTCTAAGACGTCATCGGCAACAACACCAGATAATAATGAAGTACTACTCACATCTTCTTGAAATACCGTGACATCCACTTGTGCATTAAATTGTGACTTTGCCCGACCCTTAAAAACAGCCCACCAATGATCTCTATCCTTCTTTGGGTTTGGGTATGGAGCAAAATAAACTTGACTAGCTTGATGGGCAAGTATAAAAGGATCATAGTTACCATACTTCCTCCTACTATTAACTTCTACTAGTTTATAAAGGCCATGAACACTTGTACCGTTTGTGGAATTATCCATCCAGGAACACTTGAACACGATTGCATTATAAATTCTCTTCTCCCCACAATACCTCAACTCAATAATTTCCTCTAAAGTGCCATGGTAATCGTTTCCTTCGACATTACTTACGCAAACCCCGTAATTCATGGTAGCTCTGTTTTTCCCATATTTCTGTGTGTGGAAATTAAACCCATTAATCATATATCTTTGCCAAGTGTTTACTTCTTTAGAAGGACCAAATGCTAAGGCTTGAATCACATCATCTTTGACATTCATCTCAGTTACCTAATTGCGTAGTAGAGTGTTAGTGCATATGTGACGTGCTCAAAGTTTATTTCATTCTAATATGTCAACACTGAGACTTACATATCCTTTAAACCATTTTGGAAACAACTTCTCATATGTAGTCCAAACTTCATCCATTTTAGCTCGTGGATGTTGCTCCATAATGAACTGTTCAAATAAGCTGTAATTATCCAATTTAGTCGTGACATTTACATCTTTTAATTTTAAAATAAATATGTAAGTTGTTACTATTTACGTACCGTTCATATTCTCCTAGTAGTTCACAATTTGATAATGCGTACAAATGTGCACGATCGAACTCTTGTTCGTCCAAGTACCTCTGTTTTGGTTTAGCAAGAGCTCTACCTTTGTGTTTTCGAAAGAGCTCGGGTAAAGATGAATCATTTTCGTCTCCCGTGCCCACATCCAAATCCTTAGCCTTTGTGTCTACGTGGTCTTCAAAGTATAGAGAACAGAAATTTGATATTTCTTCAGTTAAGAAAGCATTGCAAATTGAACCTTCCACACGTGCTTTGTTACCCACTTTTTTTTTCAAATGATTAAGAAACCTACATTTTGATATAGTGTAGAGTATTTTCACAATTATGATGATATAATGATTAAGAAACAATAATAAGTTGAGTATTTTCACAATTATACCTCTCAAAAGGGTACATCCACCTATATTGTACTGGCCCACCAACCCTTGCTTCGTAAGGCAAATGTATTGGTAAGTGCTCCATTGAATTGAAGAACGATGGTGGAAACACTTTCTCAAGTTTGCAGAGGATCTCTGCAATATCGTTCTCCAGCCGCTGTACATTTTGGGTTGTAAGGCTTGAGACACACAAATCACGAAAAAATTGGCTGATCTCGGTAATTGAATTCCACACATTAGTTGGCAGCAAGTGTTTCAAAGCAACGGGTAATAGCCGTTCCATGAACACATGGCAATCGTGGCTCTTCATACCATGGAGTGTGAGACTGTGTAGGTCGACGCAGCGACCTAAATCCGATGCGTATCCATCTGGAAACCTCAAGTTGCATATCCACTCACAGAGTATCTTTTTTTGCAGTTTGTCAAGAGTGTAGGGAGCTTTTGGTTTGCGGCCGTCCTTGAGGTGTAGGTGACCTCTACTACATAATTTGGGCAAGTCCTTCCTTGTGTTATGGGTGTCAGCTGTTTTATTTTTATTATCCAATACTGTATGAATTAATTGCTCAAAAAAGTTTTTTTCAATATGCATGACATCCAAATTGTGTCGAATCAACAAATGCTTCCAATAAGGTAGGTCCCAAAACAAGCTCTTTTTGAACCACCCTGTTTTCATGTTCTTAAGTTCTTTCAGTTCTTCATCAGTACCATCAATTATCGTCGGGTAGTCTGATATCGTCTCCCAGATTTCGCATCCTGACAATGTCGGAGGTGGTTCATCATTCTCGCACTTACCCTTCCTAAAGGCAGTTCTGTTGTAACGGAATGCATGATCTAGGGGTAAGAACTGCCTGTGACAATCGAACCAACACATTTTACCTCCATGTGGAAGCCAAAACGCCTTGGTGTCTTTCATACAGTGTGGACATGCAAGTTTGCCAGCAGTAGCCCACCCAGAGAGCATCCCATAAGCCAGAAAATCGTTGATGGTCCATAGGATACATGCTTTCAGCCGAAAATTTTGTTTCCGGGACACATCATAGGTGAGCACTCCCGTGTCCCACAACTCTTTCAATTCATCAATAAGAGGTTGCATGTATACGTCCAAGTTTTTCTTAGGATTTTTTGGCCCGGGAACGATCAAAGATAGAAACATAAATTGTTTTTTCATGCATAATCCAGGGGGTAGATTATAAGGAGTGAGAATCACCGGCCAACAGGAGTACGACTTACCAAATTGACCGTATGGTGTAAAGCCATCTGTGCAGAGTCCAAGTCTGACATTACGAGGCTCACTAGCAAACTCCGGAAACATATAATCTAGATGCTTCCAAGCCTCAGTGTCACTTGGATGAGCCATGGTCCCTGGTACACGTGGATTTTCTATATGCCATCTCATTTCTTTTGCGATGTTCTTGGTTGCATATAAACGTTGCAACCTTGGTGCTATAGGGAGATAGGTTAAGACTTTGAAAGGTATGTCTACCCCACTAAAAGTTTTCTTCTTGTACCTATCTTTTCCACACTTCTTACATTTATCAAGCATGGAGTCTTCTTTCCAAAATAGCATGCATCCGTCCTGACATGAATGGATCCTATGATGGGGCATTTGAAGGCCCCTAAGCAACCTTTTAGTGTCGTAAAATGTGAGAGTCATCAAATTATCTCGTGGAATGATATCCTCAATCAAAGCAGCTATCTTATCTAAACTTCTTTCCGGTAGGTTGTCCTCACATTTAATGTTAATCATCCTAGAAGCCACTTCTAGCAATGATGACTCACATCCACGATACAGAGGTGTCTCGGCGACCTCTAACATTTCAAAAAATTCTTTCTGATCATGGTGGGGGCTTTCTTCTTCACCCAAAGGAGAATTCTCGACACGGTCGAACATTATGTCTCCAAATGCATCTACTATCATCTCCCGATAAGGTTGGTCGATGAAAGCATTAGTGTTTGTTGAAGTACTAGGATTACTAATAAAAGAAAAGGGTTCTCCATGGCACACCCAATTAGTATAACCAGGCGTAAACCCTTTGCTATAGAGATGCTCTTTCACCTGATACTCATTCAAGTACTTCAAATTTTCACACTTCACACGTGGACATCTAAGAATCTGATGTGTCTTGTATTCTTCTTGTTCCTTAGCATATAGAATAAAATCATCCACCCCAAGTATAAACTCATACTTAACTTTGTTTCTATCGTCTACCCTTTCGTACATCCATTTTCTTTCGGTATTCGTCATTATTAGATTTTCTATAAGAGAAACGAAAACCTAATTAAATAACATATAAAAATGGAGTAAATAACACAGAAATAACCATGAGTTTACTCTCGTTATGTTAAAAAACAATAATCGAATATAACTAGATCAGGGGTTGATACGTTTATTTACTCTAATTAGACCATTTAAACTCCCATGATCCCATCTCATTCGTACCCCTTCATTATTTAATTAAGTTTTCACATCTAACCTTAGTTTAATATATAAACTCAAATTGTTAGTATTCTTTATTGAATTTGATCGAGTGATATTACACCATATTGTATATAGTTGGCCTAAAAACATTTGACATATAAGAGGTTCATGCCTAAAAACTTTGAATGGAGTGGTCCAAGTAGAACTAAACTTAGAATATCTCACTAATATTCTAGAACACTAAACTATACTAAGCTACAACTATATTAGGCTAAAGAATGTTAGTCCCTACATTGTTATTATTTGTTAAGTTGAGAATAAACAGTAGATGATGGCCATTTGAGTATACATTTGAGAGTAACATGAATATGCATATTTTAATGTTATAACAAGGAGTTGTCCGCAAGACTTTTAATTACGGAGCAACAACTAAACTATACCAAACTTCGAAGATAAAAAAAGGGGAAGAATAATAAAGGCAGGCGAGATGAGGTCGAGGAGATCAAATAGAACGGAGGAAGTATATATTATGCCCATGCATTCCTCAAATTTCATATACATCCAAATCCCGTACATTTCCTAATACAAACCATGATCTCAAACAACTCTAACCTAAAACCAATCAACCTCAAATAATATAAAGTCGAAAAAAATTATAAAATAAATATTATGTTCATAATTTATCATAAATAATATGCATAATTGCATGCATGAGGCTTATCCTAGGAAATTTCTAACCCAAAATTCTAGTTAATGTAGAAATGTAAGTTAATTTAAATCATTGTTTGTCGATCAATCGGATTTTTTTAACTTTAAATAAATGAGTTTTAGGAACACGATCGTTTATAATATGTTTTAAATTAGTTTAAAATAATGGGTAAATGACAATGATGTCTTTCTCCTTTTAAAAGTCAACCATATTTTCAATTTTTTCTCTAAATGGAAATTGAACAATTCGCTTAATGTCGACCATATTTTCGTTTTAAGACTTACCAATCAACCTTACAAACCAAACAAGAATACTAATTGGGTAATCCAATCAACATTGAATATATTCTTAAGACTAATTATACTAAACAATTTTCCAATCAAAAATACTAATTGGGTAATCCAATCAAAAAATTTCCAAAGGGTAAGTACTATAGGGAGAGCTATACTAATTGAACCAATTTTTCATCTAAATACTATAGGGAGAGCTATACTAATCTAACTAAACTATACTAAACAATTTTTCATCAAATTTAACTCTAAATTAAACTAAATTTCAATTTCATCCTAATTATTTTTTCATCCCCTAATTAAATCTCTCAAACCCTAATTATTTTTTCTCACAATCTCGCAATTTCCTAACTAACTAATTTCTCTCAATTTCTCAATTTCCTAACTAACTAAATCTCTCAAACCCTAATCAAAATCTCTCAATTTCAATTTCCTAACTAAATCTCTCAAACCCTAATTATTTTTTCATCCCCTACACTTAGTAGAAGCAACTCAACCAAAATTAATACTAATAAATCCAATAATGATAATAATAATAATCTTATGAGAAATTTTTCATAATTTGGCTAAGGAACCTAATTACACTAACCTATTTCACCCTAAATCTAAATTTAATCCTAAATTCATCAAACACTTGGATTAACAACAATAATAAACCAAATATAAACAAAATCAAACAAAAAAATGGAGTTAGAATTCATACCTAGGTTGAAATTGGGGATTTTGGGGAGGATGGGTATGGTAATCCGGCAAAGGGCGGATCGGGGCCGGTGCGGCGGTGGTGCGACGGCGGTGCGGGGGAGATTCTCCGGCGAAGGGGGGTGGCGAAGGGGGGTGGGGATAGGGGGGTCGGGTTCGGGAATTGGGGTTTGGGGGATGGGGGTAAAGGGTTTTTTTTTTAATTTAACTGCGAAGTGAGTAATGAAAGGAGCTGGGTGGATTTATGTTAAAAACGCCACCGACCGACAAATCGGTCGGTAAATTAGAAAATCGGTCGGTAAAACAGCTCGGTACCGACCGATGTTCTTATATACCGACTGATTAATCAGTCGGTATTTTACCGACCGAAAGTTTCATTTACCGACTGTTTTCGGTCGGTAAGCGTAATTAGCGACTGTTTTTCATGCGGTCGGAAAATATCGGTTGCTAATCACGACTTTTCTTGTAGTGCATACCCTCATGCATTTCATGTTTAGCCATTTCTGACTAAGGATCAAAATTGACTGAAAATGGTGTCTTAACACTACACAATTATTCGTTTGAGACTCCAAAATCACATTAACAAGTTCAGATCACTAACCGAGTCGTCCGACTAAACGATTCGACTTTTAAACACTTACAACCACAAAACGACAGAAATGCTTGTGTCCCAACACTCGCTGAGTAGAACAAGTCAAAAAACTCATCCCGAATGTGGGATCAGATCGTGAGTCGTCGTCGAAAGCGGATATGCACGGGGCCACAGGGGTGACAACGTTCTCACAACTTTATTTGGGTGTGAATTGAAATCATTAAAATATAAAAGTTGGTTATCCCATACTTCTAATGAATGCATTAAGGACTCGTTTGGTTACTCTTCAACTTTCCGGGAAGTAGAATATCCCATGAAAAGGATTTTGAAGGAGTTGTTTGGTTATCCTAAAAGTGAAAAAATTGGGGGAACTCAAATTTTCACCATCAACACTTCCTAAATGATGTGGAAGGTGTTCACCAACCCTCCGGTGAGTTGTACGTCCTGCACTCCCGATTTATGTCAATGACTTTTTTACCCCATGTGCTCATCATATTTTTCACTATATAACCCTAATTGCATCGAAACAAATTGCTACTAATTAATCCTCTTGAAGTTGACTTTTTTTTTTTTTTTTTTCAGTCTCCTCGAGGATTTTAAATTCACATATATGCGGGGCTTGTTAATTCTCAATCAGCCGAACTACTAATGTCGTTTACTATAGTTTCAAACTTTCACTAGTACGCGGTTTTTTTTCGGGACAATGAGGGTAATGTAACTCATATTTTTTTTTTGCAATCGAAAAGTGGACTTATATTAAATCAATTTCCGCGAGTGCGAGAATCGCATCCGGAAAAGAAGAAAATAACAACAGGTTCTCTCCACTTCTCGGGCTCAACCGAGCTACATGGTGCGCAACACAATTACCCCCTCTCCTAGTATGAGACCAAGTACACTGAACAAAAGAAACTCGGTAAGCCAAAATGTCCGCAATTAAAAGCCCCATCTGATCTCTCGTCTCTCTCCCCTTCTTAACCGCGTCGATGACCAACTTTGAGTCACTCTCAATAACAACCCGAGGGAGGTGTAGATAAAGAGCCATCTGCAAACCCAGCTCAATTGCCTTAGCTTCCGCCACGTCCACGCTCCATCTGCATTCCAACCTTCTGGAGCAAAGCAACATAATCTTCCCCTGTCCATCTCTTCCCACCACCCTTAAACCGACGTCGCCATTCAGAAAAATGGCAGCATCCATGTTAATCTTAATAAAACCATCAGGGGGGAGGACCCATGAGCCCCGCCTAGTCACCGCCCTACCCGAAAGTAGAGGTTGCAGCTCTCTCCCGTAACGGGCATCCTCCTCGACCATCTGGATAAGGCCCGAGATTACCACGTTCGCAGGAGGTGGAACTTCCTCAAAGATTCTCAAATTCCGAACATACCATGCTCCCCAGATCATGGCAAGTAATCGGTTTAAGGCTTCACTAGGCACTCGCGCAACCAGCCACAGGAGACGACAAATAAAGGAAGAAGACGGAGCATCATTAACAAAACTGGCAAACTCACTGGAGTTCCACAGCGTATTCACCCACGTGCACTCAAACAGGGCGTGCATAATTGATTCCGGGGCGGCCCCACACAAACTGCAAGTAGGGTCAGGAACACAATGACGGACCGCCAGATTTGCACGCACCCCGATAGTGTTCGAACACGCCCTCCACAAGAAATGAGAGATTTTTGGGACCGTTTTCAGGCTCCAAATCATCTTCCACACACTCTCCTGCCCAGACAAAAGATCAGACTGTGGGACAGGTGAGGAACACTTAATCCCAAGCCAATAAGCGGACTTGACCGTAAAATCTCCGTCACGACTTGGCCACCAATAGAGTTGATCATCGGGTTGCCTACGACTCAGGGAGATACTTAGGATAGCAGAAACTTCGTCCGGAGAGAAATTAGATCGTACCAGGTCCTGCCTCCAACTGCCAAATTTCGGGTTGATGAGATCCGCCACCCGAAGGGAGACATCAGTTTCCAGATTTGGGCATGGAAATCGATTTCTGTTATCAATAACCAACCACGGTTGTTGCTCCCACACAGCAATACTAAGTCCATTACCGATCCTCCAGCGGAGGACATCGAGCAGTAAAGCTTTTGAGCCCCAGAGACTTCGCCATACATAGCTCGGATCATAACCACGCCTAGCCTCAAGAACCGGGTCATTTTTGTAGTACCGGGCACTGAAGATCTTGCTAACCAACGAGTCAGGCCTTGTCAAGAGGCACCACACTTGTTTAGCTAAGAGAGCCTGGTTAAAAACACGTAAATCGCGGAAACCCATCCCTCCCATGCTCTTCGGTTGACACATTTTCTCCCACGACCACCAATGGAGCTTATGTTTCGCTTCCGTCGAACCCCACCAAAATTTCGCAATTAACCCATGGATCTCAGAAATTAAGCCATCCGGTATCGAAAAAATGCTCATCATATAGGACGGGATGGCTTGAGCTATAGCTTTGATGACGACCTCCTTCCCCGACCTAGACAACTTCTCCTTCCACCCTTGTAATTTTTTCCAGATGCGGTTCTTTAAGCCCATGAAAATCGCCTTTTTTGACTTACCGAAAATAGTAGGAAGGCCCAAATATTTCTCGTGCTTGTTCACTTCCCGAACCACAAACATTGCCTTGATGTGGTTCCGGCTCTGAGCTATAACTTTTTTACTAAAGACAACCTCCGACTTGGAGTAGTTAATTTTCTGTCCCGACGCTCTTTCGAATTGGCTAATGATGTTAGCTAAGATAGAGCATTCCTGTACTGTTGCCCGAGCAAAAAGAATACAATCGTCAGCGAAGAATAGGTGAGAGACACGGGGTGCACCCCGACATACCCTCGCCCCGTGGATACGCGCCTCACCCGCCTCCCTCCGGATCATGTGTGATAATGCATCCACACACATCAAGAAAAGATACGGGGAAATTGGGTCCCCTTGTCTAAGTCCCCGAGTAGGTCTCACCGCCTCGGTGTCATGCCCATTCACGCGAAACACATGGGACACTGACGTCACACAGCTCATAACTCGCATCCTCCATCGATCCGAGAAGCCCAGCTTTAACATCACTTTCTCGAGAAAAACCCACTCCACGCGGTCGTAGGCTTTACTCATATCCAGGTTTAGGGCCACCGTTCCCACCTTCCTTTCCCCTCCCCTCTTCATCGCGTGGAACGACTCGAAGGCGATGAGCGCGTTATCTGTAATTAACCTCCCCGGAATGAACGCACTTTGATTCTCCGTAATAGCTCATTTAGAAACAACTTCAGCCGGTTAGCAAGTAGTTTAGAAATGACTTTGTAAGAACATTACAGAGGCTAATCGGTCTAAACTCCGACATGTTACGGGGAGAATTACATTTAGGAATCAGCACCACAGCCGCCAAGTTCACATCACTCAAATCAACGGACCCATCCCACCACTTACGAACAAAATCACACACATCATGACCCACAATATCCCAATATTTCTGAAAGAAAATAGCACTCATCCCGTCGGGCCCCGGGGCTTTATTCGGGTGCATTTGAAATAAGGCTCCCCGAACCTCCTCCTCTGTAATCTGACGCTCAAGTTCAGCATTCATCTCGAGCGTCACAGCGACCTGGACTTTGTCCAGTACCTCCTCCATACCCGTGGGATTATTCGAGGAAAACAGAGCATGGAAATACTCTGCAATCACCTCTTGCATCTCCCTGTCACCTGTCCGCCACACCCCTTGACTATCCTCGAGCCCAACAATCGTGTTCCTTTTCCTCCTTTGTTTCGCCTTATGATGGAAGTAGGCCGTATTTTTGTCTCCGTCTCTCAACTCGTGAGCTTTTGCTCGTGTTCGCCAAAACGTTTCCACCTGACATCGAAGCTCAGCCACCTCTCTTGATAAAACCCGACACCATTCGAGCATATCAGCCGAGGCCGGTTTCCTTTGCCATCTCCCCAGGTCCTCTTCCTTCCTTCTCAATCTACTGTTCACGTCTCCAAATTTCCGCTTCGCCCAATTTTTTAGTTTCACAGAACATGAATTCACTCTCTCCCGAATGCCCATACCGGCGTTAACGTCCCATGCCTCCTTAACGACCTCACCACACTGGGCATCGAAAATCCAGTACGGTTCAAAACCAAAGAATCTCCTCCGACCCTGCCCCATGTCTCTCTCCACTGTTTTTATGATTAGCGGAGCGTGATCGAAGGCAAAGATCGGGTTATTGACAACTTCAACCCGGGGGAAGAGGTCCCGCCAGCTAGTCGTGGCCACCGCCCTGTCAAGTCTTTCCCGTATAAAACTGCTCACATCCCTTCCCCTTTGCCAGGTGAATTTATTCCCCGTAAAACCCAGATCATGCAAAGCACAATCGTCAAGCGCGCTGCGAAAAGCGTCCATACATCCCTCACTTCGAAGTCTTCCTCCCTCTTTCTCGTCCGAGCTTAATATCTCATTATAATCTCCAAAAAGAATAATTGGGACGTTGGACGATCGGCAAATGGTGCGTAACATCGACCAAGTCTTATGTTTGTTTATACTATCCGGCCACCCATACACCCCTGCCGCCCTCCAAATCGCCTCACCCGAGTCATTCTTAACTTCAACAAGAACATAGTTCTTATCATAAGAGACAAGTTCTGCCTTAATATCTTTCCACCACATCCCAATGCCCCCCGAGCGACCCCTACTGCTTACACAAATACCATCCTTGAAACCACATCGACCACGTAACCGAGCGAGATCACTCTCACTCATCATCGTCTCCATCACGAAGATGATGTTTGGGCACTCCCTCCAGCACATCTCGGTGAGGGAGCCAACCGTCAGGGGGTTGCCCAACCCCTGACAGTTCCAGCTCAGGATTTTCATTGCTCTTCGCGGGACTGTTCATCAGCAGTCTCCGCTACTTTCTGGTTGTGGGCCAGCCCCAAAAGATTTTTATCCTGAATGAACTGAGTTATGTGAACATCCTCCGTCATACTGCCCGGGCTCCCAGTGGAGCATACCCCCTCAGCAAGACGACCCTTCTTCCTCGAGCCATATCCCTCCATATCTCCCTCCCTATCCCTTTTCGATAGGGAGTTCACAGGTGACACCACAACCCTAGGGTTGCCCTCCGAATGAAGTCGACGCCAGACTCCCCTCCGTCCCTCCTGTATCGCCCCCCTCCTCCCTTATTGTGAGACACCCCTCTTATTTCGAGCTCCACCTCAGCCGCCCTACCCCTCACAACGTCCAACAAAGCCACATCACCTCCCACACCATACTCCTCTATCTGGGCCAAGCCTGAACCCCCATCCACAATCCCCTCATCCTCTCCAGAAGCCTCCCCTCCAGAATCATCACCACTATTCTCTCCTACCTTCGGATGGGCGAGGTCGCCCCCCTTATTCCTGACCTGGGCAGCTACAGTTTGAAGCTTGGCAATAAGATCACTAACGGCCTCATCGTCGCGCCTCTTCGCCTCCGCATCAAACACATTATGCAAAGCCCGACCCTTAAGGGTGGTAGCAGTAGTCACTGTTTTGGATGTCTTCCATGGCGAGGCACGTAAGGTTTCGTCGTACCGGAGTTCGCCATCCTCAAACGGCCACTCGTCACATTCCTTCTCCCCATGCCGTAATAGCCCGCACCCATAACAAAAAGTCGGAAGGCGTTCGTATTTGACCGGGAACCTCACCATTCCACCCGAGGGCATTCGGACATCCACCCCGTCGCGCAACGGAGCCCTCACATCGTGCAAAACCCGAATTCGCACCGCTTTCTCCACCCCAAGAACAGAATCCTTGTCCAGGCTAATGAAAGAGCCCAATTGATTCCCAATATGACGCAAGTTCCCCTCCTTATTATGCCCCCGAATAGGGAGATCATACACCCGCACCCAAAGAGGTACATGGTTTAGGGGAGTTTTCGAAAGTCTACCTTCTCCTATAGGGTCGTTGAAACACCATATATTCTTATCAAAATGCCATGGTTGATTTTCAAGAACTTTTATTTTATCCTTCTCGGAATCAAAACAAAAAAAGGAAGATGCGTTCTATAGAGTCAATGGCGTTACCTACAATCGATCCCTTCGGCTGCCACACCTTCGCCATAGTGTCGACGGCCGCTTTGACGTTGATTGTCTTGGTTATCCAAATCTTCCCGATAAGCACAGCCTCGACCTTCTTCGACTCAGATGTATCGCCTATATCCCATGCGAAGACGTCTGGTTGGCCAACAACTTCCTTCCCTTTCCTCTGCCCTCTCGCGATCGTATCCGTCATGGGGAAAGACTAAATAATAAACTGTGGAGAGTAAACAACGACAAGGAAAAGACAAAAACGAGAAACGAAAATAAGATCAAACCCCACGTGGGGGAGGAAACTGACAAAAGACGGAGAGAAGGGAAAACCCTAGGGAAACTCTCATAGGAACCCTAGAGAGATTTTTTAGAAAACATGTAACTCATATTTTTTTTGTTGAATATGTTTGTTTTTTTTATGCTGATGATATAATTTGATTACGACTGCATATCATGGTCCGAAAACACAATTTCAGCTATTTCGTAAGTTATTGAAAAAAAAGATTATTACATAAGTTTTATACCATTGATTAGTTAAGTGCGCAATAGTCTTTATAAACAAAATCATGAGAATTAGATGAGTACAACCAAACAATATACGGGAACTCAATTCACGTGAAGTGTGAATGTTAGGATGGCAACCAAACACATATTTGCGAATTCATGGAATGTTTCTACAGAAAGTTACTTTCCAGATGAACCAAACGAAGCTTAATTCTTTTAATTTAATCCGCCCTCGACATTGGATCCAGATTCGATCCATATCCGATGGACAATATGGCTAGATCTAGATCCAGATCCGCGGGTCCAATGCGGATCTGGATTATCCGCGGGTCCAAATGTTCAACTCAAAAAAATACACCAACTATAAGACTATTTTACGATTATATATTTTTTTTACTGGTTTTTTGCTATTTTTCGCTTAACACCAATTACTCTATTTTTAACTTCATAATTTTGTTGATAATGGAATTTGATTAAACACAAAAACCTAGGTTTACTTTCATAACATTTTTTTATAAATCGTGATGTCCCCAAATATCTATTTCGTAATCAATCAATATCAATATATATAATTAAAGGAGCTTTTTTTTTATTTTACAATCAATATTAACTATATTATTATTTTATTTTTGGGTTTTGAGTAAATATGAGGTTAGAAGTAAACTTCTTAATTCTAAACCCAAGACGGATTTTAAGTGAAAGTAGAATTCTTTTTATAAACAACACAAATCTACTAATCAATATATTATTATTATTATTATTATATTAATAAAGCAGGAACTTTTCGAGCGATATGATTTGTCCAAATTTTTTAATATATTTTTTAAGTTAAATAAAGAACATAACAATTGCGTAGAAAAAAAAATCCTACTCCACCTAAGACACGTTTTTTTTAAAATTTAAATAAAGAATATAGAAAATTGTATAAGAAAAAAACAATCCTACTCCATTTAAGATTCAAAAAATTATTACTATATAAACCGACGATTATCACCTCAGTCTTAAAAACATTCCGAAGATTATAAACTTAAATAAAAATTATCCTACTTCAAAAAATTATGATGAGGGGATGAAATTCTATATTATAAATAAGAACAACCATTCTTTCATAGATATTGACTAAGAGCAATGGTAATGGTAGAACTTAATATAAAGTTCTTTCACATTTTTACAATTTTTTAAATGTAAGAACTTTTGGTATCAATGGAAGAAAAATTTGTCAAAATAATGCTCTTAAATAAACTTATTATCGTTTCGGGTCGAATTGAAAACTAATTAACAAAATGAGGCTTTAGGAGGTTCGAATTGAGGGTCGTTTTTAGGCGGAACAAACCTGCCATTAGAAATGACGGGTTTTTGAAATAATAATTTCCCAAAAAAAAAAATACCCTTAAACCCGTCATTCGGAATGACGGGTAATTGAGCACAAACCCGCCACCCCCAATGACCGCATGTGCAATTTTTTTTATTCTTGATTTGGCCAATATACAATTGTTTTTCTCTATTAATAATTTATTAATATTATTATTATAATCCTAGAACTTGTTCTTAAATAAGAACCAAGTTCTTATTTTGTCAAACCCAATGACATCTACAATGGAAGAACTTTATTTACAAAGTTCTTATTTGACAAACTTGAGGCAAGAAACTTCATTGTGGATGCTCTAACAATCTTTTATTTGAGTCTTAAAAAAGTTTGTAAGATTATAAACTTAAGTAAAATTTATCCACGTCAAAAAATTTATGACGAGGTGATAAATTTTATATTAATAAGAGCAATCATCCGTTATATCAACCAAAATATAAATATTATCTTAAATTTTCTCAAATTCAATGTAAATAAGAGCAATCATTCGTTTTTAGATATCAGCCAATACTTCAAAATTATCCCACACGAAAAATTATATGGAGTGATAGGTTGATGAAATTTTATATTATAAATTAAGATCACGAAAAATTATACGGATCGGAGTAATAGGTTGATGAAATTTTATATTATAAATTAAGATCAATCATTTGTTCTTAGTTATCAATCAACAATATTTTGAGTCTTAAAAAAGCTCCCGATTATAAGCTTAAATAAAAATTATATATCCACATCAAAATAAATTACAATACTTCGTATATATATTTGATTCTTTTTTCAAACGATATGATTGATCCGTTTCATCAAAACTCGATTCAGGAAAATATCATAAATAATAAAGAAAATCAAGTAGAGAATCTTTTAATTATTATAATATATATTTAATCCATTATATTAATGTGATGTGTCATTCCACCTCACGCTCAATCTTTCAGTTATAAAATAAAAATTTTGTTCCATATTATTTTGTATCTGTTATTTTATTATCGCAGGTTACAAAATTTTATGTTTTATAAATTAAAATTTGTAACGACAAATTTTAATACCTGTGATAATATAATAACATATACAAAATAATATGGACAGGGGCGTCTTAAAACCAAAGGAAGCCCGGTGCTCGGAAAAAAAATGAGGCCCTAAAAATTATAAATTGAAGTTTCACGGATATGAAAAGCTAAATGTATTGTTCATATTTTGTTCAAAAAATGCAAGTGCATAAGTAATTCAGAAACACCATCCATACATTAAAAAAATCCATGGATCACTTGTTAGTTTACTCCTTCAACAATATGAAAAAAAATATAATTATTCATTCAAATCACTAGAAATCAAACCAAACCAAATAAAATCAATAAAAACAAAAGATAAAACATAAAATAATACGAATCGAGGATTGTAAAATATTCACACTTGTATTGATACTTTCGAGTTGCCATTACAACATATGAGACTAGCTATATATACACGAATGAAATAACGTATTTACGGAAAGAAAAATATCCCAACAGCTATAATATCTACAATTATGGAAATAACTGATTATAGCCTTCAATATGAGATGGAGTACAACGGCTCTTTTACTAAGATCTTTGTTAATACCCTCCCTCAAGTTGGAGCGTGAAGATTCGAAGCGCCCAACTTGGATAACAACTCGTAAAACGAAGTATGTCCTAGAGCTTTTGTAAATATATCGGCGAGCTGGTGCTTGGTATGGACGTAGTTGGTAGGGATTGTCCCTTTTTGTATCTCGTCCCGTATAAAATGACAATCAATCTCAATATGTTTTGTGCGCTCATGAAATACCGGATTTCGTGCAATGTAAAGTGCTGATTGACTGTCGCAATGTAAATGTATGGGTTGATCGTGTTTTATACCGAGGGAGCCAAGTAACCCTTTGAGCCATTTGAGTTCACAAGTTGTATAAGCCATAGCGCGGTATTCGGCCTCAGCGGAAGAACGAGAGACCGTTGTTTGCTTCTTAGTTTTCCACAAAATAGGAGAGAAGCCGAGGCAGACAATATATGCGGTAAGAGATCGTCGGCTAGTAGGACAGCTAGCCCAATCAGCATCACAATAGGAATGAAGACGAAGATTGCTATCGGAGCGAAGGAGAATACCTTGACCCGGTGAATTTTTTAGATATTTGACAACCTGGAGTGCGGCGGCCCAATGATCCTTTGTTGGATTATGCATGAATTGGGTCAATATATGAACTGAGTAGATAAGTTCGTGGAGAGTGATGGTGAGATAAATGAGGCGGCCCACAAGGCGACGATATGGTTGTGGATCGGTTAAGAGTTCAGCCGTGGAAAGGGCTAGGCGATGGTTTGGCTCCATAGGGACAGATGCGGGTTTAGATCCGAGTAGGCCGGTTTCAGTAAGAATATCGAGAGCATACTTCCGTTGGGAGACGAATATGCCGAAGTTGTTGCGAGCAATTACTACAAGAAAAACAGTCCCCGGCGTCCACCTGGTGGTCACCGACAGTGGATGCTATAAGGCGACGGGCGTCCGCAAACAGACGCCAGAAAGCAGAAGCCACGACCGGTCGCCCTTTTTTAAAATGGGCGTCCACTATTGGACGCCAGGGGAAATGACGACCGACAGTGGACGCCATGGGTGACGACCGTCTGTGGACGCCAGGTGTCCCTGTATGGCGTCCACAGTCGGACGCCATGGTTCTAAAGTTGGCGACCGACTGTGGACGCCATCCAGGGACACCTTGCGTCCACAGTCGGTCGCCATTTTAGCTTCCCCTGGCGTCTGTCATGACGTCCGTTATTGGACGCTATTTACGCTGTTGCGTGACCGTAAACATGCGTTCAATGTTTGGCCAAAACCTGCAAAATAAACCACAACCACAACTCTCAACCAACCACAAATGTCGACTATCCACAATACCTCAACCACATTCACTCTCAGTCAACCAAAAGAGTTCATCTCTCGACCCATTTATGCTGAAAAAACTTATATAAAAAGATTGAACATACGGTTTGAAGGTACACAAGTCTAAACTAGTTCGAAGATACATAATCCGTAAATACAGTTACAACAACAACAACAACAAAACAATCAACTAACTATGAAGCTAGCTGCAGCACCGGAGTTACCACCATCCCCGTTAAAGGGGTCTCTGTCGTCTGGAGGGGATGGGGGACGACCTTGGTTGCATTTGTTAAACATGGCCCGAAACATGGCCATCTCATCCTGCATCTTCTTTATGTGCTCCGCCTGTGTCTTCAGTTGCTGCTGCTGCTCCGTCAGCTGTTCCTTCATGGCCTCCTTTTCCGGGTCAGGCTGGTGAGATCCGGCCGGCGTGTACTCCATTTGTATGGAGGTGCTCAGACGCGATGTGGGAGGTGTGAAGTACATACCGTGTGCATTTCCTACACCGTACACACTTCCTTTCTTGTAACCCTTGACGACCTTGAACCAAGTCTCATTTGGGTCGACTTCCTCAACATCAGGATCAGCCTCGAGTCTCTCCAGCTCTTCTTGGTAGGCGTCCTGCGTACAGAAGAACAATTTCAATTTAAGTTATTATTAGATGAAATCATTGAAGATAGTTATCCACCACCTACAGTCGATTTATTTGACATATTTAGTACTCACCCAGGTCGCCTGAACCTTTTTCGACTTAAAGGAAGTCCCTTTTTCATCGGTCTGCCCATGCATGTCGAAGAATATCTCCGCCGCGGTTGACACTCTCCCGAGCTCAGCTTGCAGCTATTAAATGAGTACGAACGTTAGGCGAATATAAATTATGCAAACGTAGTTTATGATTACTCAAGGAAGAGTACGGTATTAATTAGTAGAAATCATACTCTCTTGGCACGACTGAAAGAAGACTGAGAACCCCGATGATGTGTCGGGTTTGCGCGGCCCTCACGGTCACAGTTCGCCAACTTGTTCCTTTGGGCAATTTCAGACCTCACCTTAAAGTCTTTCTTATCGTGGTAGGCAATCCATCTCTCCAACGCATCCCCTAAAATATGACGACCCAATATATTATTTAATACAGTGAAAGATTGAAGTTAGATTGTTTATTTGTTAAAATTGATTACCAAAAAAAATAACTAACACCTTTAAGGTCCTTCAGCGGAGTCCCCCGCGTACGTCGTTTATTCATCACACAGGTGAAACGTTGTGTGCACGTTTCATTGTATCGGTCCCAGACCCTTCCATCTAACTCTGCGGCCCAACTGAACTTGAACTATACAGTCAAGACAGATTAATAATTTGTATGAAAAATATTTACAAAGTACAGATTATAAAATAAAAACTCGGTAGCAAAAACAATCCACGTACCTTGAATTGGATGAACCACCACTCTCGTATCTCCGCCGGTACCTGAGACCAACATGCATACCCTTGCCCTTTGTCGACCATGAAGCTGTTAGTACAGCCTTTGACGACCTGTTTGTGCAGAAACCTGCACCGAGTCGTGAAGCACATATATGTAGTCAATCATACAAGATGTACTCCAAAACTGAATATGTTACAAAAGAATAATCAACATGTTAGATTATATTACCATGTGCCTGTTGGTTTGAGAACCAACCGACCGGCATCGTCCTTCTCCAGTTCCTCCTCTGGCCCCTGCTGCTCCCCCTCCTCCTCATGCTCAGCGGTCTGCTCCGGTCCCGTTTCGGGGACCATCTCCTCCTGCTGCTGCTGCGTGGTGGACGTGTGAGCAGACCTATTACCCCCACCACGTTTCCTGGTCGATCTACCGCCTGCCATTATCTTAACCTTCCAAAAAATTAAACAATGTTAACAACAATTAGCCATGTAAACAACAATTACATTCTAACTTTATTCAAGTAAAATAGCCTACTATAGTAAACATCAATATAACTTAACCATGTAAACATGTAAACATCAATATAACTTACTACAACAACTCTAGTAGTCACCGTCGCTGTCGATATTGTCTTCAGCCTCATCCTCCTCAGTCTGATCCTCCTTCTCCGTCTCCTCGCCCTCCACTTGATTGTCCTCCGAATTCTCTTCATCGTGACCGTCATCCTCCTCAAGGATCTCCGAAACATCCCTGACCATGTAATTTCCTTGTCCATCATCATCGTCATCCTCAAAATCTTCCTCTGCCCCTTCATTCTGATCTTGATCGGAGAATATGTTCTCTTCAATAGAAGATAAGCGTGTACCAGTTGAAGCAACATCTTCCTGGAACAGAGAACTGTGAATTTGTCCCCGTGGTTTAGTCGTAAAGACTGCCCACCATTGACTTTGATTTCTGTCGTTTTTTGTGTAAGGAGAAGGAGCAAAATAGACTTGCTTCGCCTGATGCGCGAGTATGAACGGATCGTACGTAGGATACTTCCTTGTGTGATTAACTTCCACAATCTTGTAACGTTCATGCACTCGGGTCCCGTTCACGGAACTGTCTTTCCACTCACACTTGAATACCACAGCTCTATACCCTCATTCTTTGCCAGCATAACACAACTCAAAAATATCCTCCAAAATACCATAGTACTCATCACCATAAAGAGATGACACACTCACACCAAAATTGCATCTAGCCTTGTTCTTCCCGTAGTTGAATGTGTGAAAATTGAATCCATTCACCGAGTACCGGTTCCAGGTTTTAACCACTCGCACTGGACCAAATGCCAAACTTCTAACCAAATCATCACGTATGTCTAAGGCAACTATGTGATCCTTGAGCCACTTCGGGAAATGTTCGTCGTTCTTACTCCAAACGTCATCAGGGTTCACGACAGGGTTCGCAGCGACATATTCTGCTACAACTTGCTTCTCATAAGGCTCTAAGATCTCACAATTCGAGAGTAGGTAAAGGTGCGCTCGGTTGTACTCTTTCTCATCTAGTGCCCTAGAACCCTCAACAGATGAAGTTCCTTCATCATCCTTCTTTTGAAAAAACTCGGGAATAGTGGGGTCAATGGAGACCGAATGTCCTAGGTTCAGGTTCTTGGTTTTTGTTTGGACATCTTTATCGTAGTAGAGGGAGCAAAAGTTTGCAATCTCTTCTATCAAATATGCATTACAAATAGAACCTTCTACCCTAGCTTTGTTACCAATTTTCTTCTTCAAATGATTCAGGAACCTAAATAGACAAGTTATATATTTCAATCAATACAAATTAGTTAAGCTTAATTTTTTTTTAAATGAAGTTACTAAAAGTTACGTACCTTTCAAATGGGTACATCCATCTATACTGGACAGGTCCTCCAACCTTAGCCTCGTAGGGCAAGTGGACAGGTAGATGCTCCATGGAATTAAAGAACGACGGTGGGAAGATCATCTCAAGTTTGCATAGTATCTGCGGAATTTGATCCTCGAGCCGAGACATGTCCTCAATTGATACTGTAGAGGAACACAAATCTCGGAAGAACTGAGATATCTCAGTTATAGAATTCCACACCGTCGGTGGCAAAAGGTGCTTTAGTGATACTGGAAGCAACCTCTCCATGAAAACGTGACAGTCATGACTCTTTAACCCTTGCAGCTTCAGGTTCTTAAGATCAACACAGCGTTTGAAGTCGGAGGCGTACCCATCAGAGAACTTCAACTTCTCTACCCACTCCAACAACGCCTTTCTCTGAGCCTTGTCAAGTGTGAACAAGGCTCTTGGTTTCGACCCATCAGGTTTTATGTGCAGTTGAGGACGGTGACAGAAATTCTTCACATCTCGCCGGGTGCCTGTAGTGTCACAACTCTTCCCCTCCACATCCATCACCGTGTGAATCAACTGCTCGAAGAAGTTTTTCTCTATGTGCATCACATCTAAATTGTGACGAATTAACAAAGTCCTCCAATATGGTAGGTCGAAGAATATGCTACGTTTAAACCAACCATTTTTCAACTTTTTGAGGTCTTTGAACTCCTGCTCGGTTCCGTCGACAGTGGACGGGTAATCAGAAATCAACTCCCATATTTCATCTCCGTGGAGTCGATCAGGTGCGTCATCAAGCACAACCTCACCCTTCTTGAATGCCTTCTTATTCTTTCTATATGGGTGACCTTCTGGTAGGAACTGCCGATGACAGTTAAACCAACTTATTTTACTAGAATTTGGAAGATAAAAAGCTTTGCTCTCATCCATACAACACGGACATGCTTTCTGACCCGCAGTAGACCACCCCGAGAGCATACCGTACGCGGGAAAGTCATTTATAGTCCACAACAAAGCTGCCTTCAACTGAAAGTTTTGTCTCAGAGAGACATCATAAGTTTCCACCCCTACCTCCCACAGTTGTTTCAGTTCCTCAATAACAGGTTGCAAGTAAATATCCAAATGATTTTTCGGGTTTTTTGGTCCGGGCACAATAAGAGATAGGAAGATGAAAGGCTGCTTCAAACACAACCAAGGAGGTAGGTTGTAAGGTGTGATCATCACAGGCCAGCAAGAGTACGATTTACCAAATTGGCCGAACGGTGCAAATCCATCAGTGCACAACCCAAGCCTTACATTTCGGGGTTCTAACGCAAAGTGGGGATGTAGTCTATCAAAACACTTCCACTCCTCACCATCACTCGGATGACACATCTTCCCTAGTACCCTAATGTCCTCCTTGTGCCACCTCATTTGCTCAGCTATGGTTTTTGTGGCGTACAATTTCTGAAGCCTAGGTGCAATAAGGAAGTACGTAAGCTGACTTATTGGGATTGGTTTCTTACCCCTAACACCACTTTTCCTTTTTCTACCTCTCAAAACAATATCCCCCTCAACCATCTTATACCTACCCTTACCACATCTCCTACATTCATCAAGCATCGCATCATCCTTCCAAAATAGCATGCATCCATCTGGACAAGCATCAATCTTTTGATGCGGGAGTTGAAGTCCCTTCACAACCTTTTTGGTTGTGTAGAATGATCGGGTCATGATATTGTCTTTTGGAATAACTCTCTCGAGCAAGGCAGCAATACCATCGACACAAGCAAAGGGCAGGTTGAACTCACATTTAAGGCTAACTACCATAGACGCGACTTCTATCAAAGTCACATCGCACCCTCTGTATAACGGTTTCTCCGAAGCGTCCAACATGTCAAAAAACGCCTTTGCTCGTGGGTTAGGCTCTTGTGGGTTAGGTGAGTCTTGTGGGTTGGGTGAGTCTCGTGGGTTAGGCAAGTCGTCGTTCCCATCAAGTTGCACTCCACAACATCAACTATCATACCTCTCAATCCCCCCTCATTTTGATGGTTTTCGGGTTCCTCAGACTGAGATGACTCACCATGACAAATCCAATAATAGTAATCGGGTGAAAAACCACTATAGATGACATGTTCCTTCACTACAAGGACCTCAAGAAATTTTAGGTTCTTGCATTTAGTACACGGACACCTAACCTCCCCCCTCGATGCATAATCTATTGACTTTTTAGCCACCTCGACAAATGATTCAACACCCCTCAAAAATTCGACGGTGGGACATCTCTTCTTATCAAGTCTTCCCTCATACATCCATTTCCATTCAATTCTCTTCATTTTCTATGTTCAAAAAATATATATAACAAATTAAAGTTTAATTTCCCTAATTTAATTTAGAACTTACTAAACGAAAATTTAATCACCATTTAACTTAAACTTCATTTCTCTAACTAAGTTTCATCAATTTAATCACTAATACATCAAAGTAAACCCAAATGTCTTATTAATTTAGAATTAACCTTACAAAAATCAGTCACCGATTTTAATCACAAATGTAATCACAATTTCATCGCAATTTATGAAAACCCTAACTCATTTATCAATTTAATCCCAAATTAACCGAACAAAATACAAAAAATTCATGACCTACGTCCGACAAAAACAGCTAAAATAGGTCAAATAAGGTCAAATTTTAGGATACAGATATCAAAACTCCAAAAGCACCGCTAACACCTAATTACAACCCTGATCAAGATAGAAGTGGTTTCGGGAAAATCCAGCATTATTACGACACCTTTTGGTCCGTCCTAAGTCACACAAAACCTCACGGAAGGCCCTAGAGGTCATTCTAGCTCAATTCAACCAAATTGATCAAACCCTAATCAAAATTGTGATGGGCAAAAATAATCTACCTAATCGAATTTGGGATAAACTAATCAACCTAATCGAACTTGACCTAAACTAATCAACCTAATCGAAATTTAGACCTAAACAATATTAACTAACAAACTATCAATAAATAACGCTAACAATCAAGAATAAGAACTAATTATAATGAATAGAAACTAAGTAAACTAAGAAAACGTACCACAAATTAGGAATAAAGGATGAAAATTGGAGGAGAGGAAAGGAGATTGGGGTCGGCGAGGGAAGAGGGAGATTGTAGAGAGTGTTTTTTTTAGAGAGTGAAGGGGGAAAGGGGGGGGGGGGGGGGGGTGAGCGGGTATTTGACGCCACACTCACCCGAACGGACGTCCACTATCGGACGCCACAGGTGGACGCCATATTCTGCTAAATGGCGTCCGACAGTGGACGCCATTTGGGGTAAATGGCGTCCGCCTGTGGACGCCCGTCGTTCTGAATTTTTTCCTCCCAAATTTCAGTCGGACGCCAAGTTTGGTGTCCGACTGTGGACGCCCGTTTGACTTTTCGGACGCCATTTAGGCGTCCATATGCCCAGGACGCCAACCAGGTGGATGCCCGGGACAGTTTTTTCTTGTAGTGAATCTCGAGGCCTAGGAAGTATTTGAGCGAGCCGAGGTCCTTCTTATGAAAGCATGTACTGAGATATTGTTTGAAGTGTGTTATCATATCAGGGTTATTACCACAAATAACAAGGTCGTCGACATAGACGAGGACATGTACTTCAATCCTTTTAGTAGATTTGGAAAACAAGGAGTGATCATACGGGCATTGTTTGAAACCATAATGAAGTAAGGCGGAAGCAAGTTTTGCGTACCAACAACGCGGTGCTTGGCGAAGACCATATAGAGATTTGCGTAGTCGACAAACCTTTCCCTCGGCGGAGGGATGAAATCCCGGGGGAGGTTTCATATATACTTCCTCGTGTAGATCTCCATGTAAGAATGCGTTGTGAACGTCCATTTGATGCAAAGTCCAATGTTTGGCGGCGGCGATGGCAAGTAATGTGCGAACAGTGACGAGTTTAATAGTGGGGGCAAAAGTTTCATTATAGTCAACCCCTTCGACTTGTCGATTGCCCATAACTACTAGTCGTGCTTTGTATCGTTCTATCGTACCATCGGCATTATACTTAATTTTGTATACCCATTTTGAGCCAATCGCCTTTTTATTATGAGGGAGAGTCTCGAGTGTCCAGGTATTATTCTTTTCGGGTGCGTCAATTTCGAGTTTCATAGCATTCTTCCATGCGGGAACCTGTACTGCTTCATTAAAAGAACTAGGCTCGTGATTTTTGGTCACGGCCGATAAGAAAATTTGATGCTTAGGGGAAAACTTAGTATAACTGACGTAATGAGATATAGGAAATTTAGTACCTGAAGACGGTGATGATGCGGTGAGAAAGTGAGACGAGGGACGAATAAAATCTTTTAGAGTAGAATTTGGGAATTTCAAGCGATGGCCACGACCCATCTCTTTGGAGGCCTCGGGTATGGGGGGTTCGGGTGTGGGCGAGGTGGGGACTTGGTCAATTTCGGGGATGACGCCTGTCGAGTGTGTGGAGTGAGAGGGGGCAGAGGTGGGTGTGGTCGGGTCAGGTGATGTCGTAATTTGGTCAATGGGGGTCTGGTTAACTAAAACAACTCGATCAATGGGTGTTAAGGTATCACGAAGAGATAATGACAGAGTGTCATTGTCATCTTGAGGGTTAATTGATGCATAAGGAAACTCGTGTTCAATAAAAATAACGTCTCGAGATTCAGAGTAAGATCCCGTGGCTAAATCATAAAGACGTCATCCCTTCTTGCCGAAAGGATACCCAATGAATATGCATTTTCGACTGCGAGACGCAAATTTATCTCGAGTTCTATTTAAATTTTTGGCGTAGCAAAGACACCCAAATGTTCGAATATTTTCCATGGGTGGAGTTTTATTAAAAAGCATCTCATATAGAGTTTTTCCATTAAGGAGAGGTGTCAGAGTACGATTTATTAAATGAACGGCCCCTAAAACACACTCCCTCCAAAAAAATATAGGCAAGTTTGCTTGGAATAAAAGGGCACGGGCGACATTTAAAATGTGACGATGTTTGCGTTCAACCCAACCATTTTGTTGAGGAGTATCGATATTGGAAGTTTGAAAAATAACACCGTTTGCGTTGAAAATTTTTATAAGAGATTTGAACTCCATACCGTTATCGCTTCGCAAAATTTTTATTTTCTTTTGAAATTGACGTTCAATCATGGCGAAAAATTTTAATAAAGTTTGGTGAGCATCACTTTTATGGCGTAATAAATATACCCATGTAGAACGTGAAAAATCATCAACAATAGCTAAAAAATAGTGAGATCCACACGACCCATTTTCGGAGTACGGACCCCATAAGTCGAAATGTATCAAGTCAAAAATAGAATCCGCATTATTTGAGCTTAAATGAAATTGTTCACGCGTTTGCTTTGCGCGAAGACAAACGTCACAAGTCTTACTTTGAAAATGAGTAGTGTGTTTATTAATAAACGGTAAATAACGAGAGATATGTGAGGAGGGGTGTCCCAACCTTCGGTGCCACAACTCGGTTGAGTCAATTGAACCCGCCATACAAGCTTCGGCCGTTTCGTCTCGAACACCCGTCAAGTAATATAACCCCTCGTGTTGAACCTAGGGGTTAGATCTCGTTTGTTTTGTTTATATCAAGTTTTATTTACTTTGAAGTTTTGAAGTAACGTGATTGCTAGATATAATGTGCAGCACAGGGAAATGGAGCATAATTCCAAGAAGACTACCAGTTAAAGGATCAAGAGGGAAGTCAGGAGACTTAGGATTACAAATTTAAAGAGAATGAAGAAATTGTATGACAAGGATAGTATAACCTTGGATAAGGTTATATTAACCTCAGTAAACAATCATACACGCCCGCCAAGATTTAAATCCAAAATATTTCTTTGATATCTCGAAATATTCAAGTCTTTGAAGAAGATAGGATAAAGAAGGAAATTATCTATCAAGAGAATAATAGTTTTCAAAATAAATGATTTTCAAAATATCTTGATATCTTAAAGATATTAGAAAATCATTAACAAAGAAAACTAAAATATATTATCTTGATTGATTAACATTTCACCTACCATATCTTCTTTAAGTGAGGAAGTATATCAATTAAGGTGATCTCATTTCCCTTTTTAAAGAGAATGGTTCACCTATAAATAGTTTGTTCTTCCTCACTATCAAAGTATGACTTGAAAATTACATTTTCTTATTTTGCAAAAATTGATTCACGTTTTTCTTTCAAAAAGGTTTTTTGCAAATACTTTTCGGGTTAAGTCTTGGCTATATAAAATCGTGTTTAAATTGTTTACGCTTGAAGTCATATAGTTTCATTATTCTCTCTAGACAATTGAAGTGTATTCATAGCTAGAGAAATTTTGTAAACATTAAGATAGTATAGACACACGAGTCGAGTAGTGGTTACTCAATCGAACGACATACATCGTTCACACCTTGAACGCTTTACATCGTTCAAACACTGAGGGCTTCACATCCCTCACACCGAAGGCTTAACATCCTTCATCGTCGTGGACTTAACATCCCACACATTGAGTGCTTAACATCACTCACACCATCACGATTAGAGTTAATCGTGACCGTCTTATTTGTAAGGTAATCCGGAGTAGGTACACTTATAAATAAAGACACCGGTGGACGTAGGCTTTTCAATTGGGCCGAACCACGTTAAAATTGCTCGTGTTATTTACTTTACGTTTTTATTAAGGTTTGCTATTTCTTATACTTATACTCTTTAGTAGTAAGTATAGTAGCAAACACTTTCGTACTTCCTTTTATTTAGCCACTCAACTAACGTAATATTACACTATATCTTTCCTAATAAGATTTTGGTGTAATATATAAAGTTTAGATTTTTTTAAAAGTACCATAATACTCTATTCACCCCCCTCTAGAGTATTTCCTAGTATCGCTAGACTCTACAATTGGTATCAGAGCCAGGTTCTCTTGATTGATTCACATCAAAAGAGTAGATCCTATACTAGTGATTCTATATTTATCCATTTCGATCAAATGGATTCCAAAAACTCAAAGTTTCCCACGTTTGATGGTGTAGACTACGGTTTATGGAAAAACAAAATGATGCACTATATAAAAGGAACAGATTTTGAATGCTGGAAAATTATAGTCAAGGGTCCTATTGTCATCCAATCCGTTGATGTTCTTGGGAACATCACCATAAAGGATGAAGAAGACTATGATGAGGACGATTATAAGAAGGCCGAAAAGAACTCTCGTGCAATGTCATTATTGCAACGAGGAATTTCGTCCAAAGAATATAATCGACTCACCTCTTGTGTTTCTGCAAAAGAAATCTGGGACAGTTTAGAACTTGCGTACGAGGGAACTACCCAAGTCAAAAAGTTCAGGATTGATTTATTAACTCAACAATACGAATTGTTTAAAATGGATAAAGATGAAAGCATTGTTGAAATGTCCGCAAGATTCACAAACATCACTAATAAACTAAGAAACCTTGGTAAGAAATTTGATACTGAAGATCTGGTTAGAAAAATCTTAAGAAGCCTCACCGATAAATGGCAACCAAAAGTTACAGCTATTGAGGAGTCAAAAGATCTTACCACACTTAGTTATCAAGAGTTGTTAGGAAACCTCATGGCCCATGAGCTATCCCTAAATCAACGTCAAAATGATTCATCTAAGAGTAGGGGGATAGCCCTAAAAAGTTCCATTAGTGACGATGAGGAAATCATGAGTGATGACCTAGCCCTTTTTGTCAAACGCTTTCGGAAAAATTTTAAATTTGGATCGAAAAACTCATTTAGAAAAAGATGTAACAATTCCAATACAAAAGAAAATAGTAAAGGTTGCTTTAAGTGTGGAGAAACCGGACATCTAATCAAAGATTGTCCAACCTGGAAAAACATCAAAATCAAAAGGAGAAAGAGAACGATCAAAGTTTCAACACAAGCAAGCCATGCTAGCTTCATGTGGATGGGGAAAACTAGACTCAGATGAAGAAGAAGAATCTGAAGATGAAGACGAGGCAAACTTTTGTCTAAGTGCTCAACACAGCAACACGACTAGATCTAAGACACGAACGCACAAAGATATGTGCCTAATGGCAAAAACGCATGGATCAAGCTCTGACTCAGATGAGGAAAGCAATGAGGTAAATTTTACAATGTTTAAGAAGAGACTTAGAAATCTTACAAAAGAGAAACTCCTTTTACATTTTGATGAAGTATTAGAAACATGTGAGCAACAGAAGAAAGAAATAAATGAGTTATTAGAACAAATAAATGAGATAGCCTTTGAAAATATTACTCTAAAGAGATGTGAAAATACTCGAACAAACAAACAGAAATCTTCTGAAATATCAAAAACCAAGGTTGATGTATCAGATGATTCAACAACTTGTTCAAGTACTAACATCAATAAAGAGGAACTAAAAAGGGACACTAATTATGAGAAAATTAGCGCTAGTGTTAAGAAGTTGAATGAAGAAAATACGGAACTAAAAAGAACTATATCCATACTAAACAATGAAATCAATGTTGAAAAAATAAATCATGATAAAATAAAAAATTCTCTAACTTCAAAAATTATAGAATTGATAAAAGAAAAAGGTACAATACAAGAAAAATTGGATAAATGTGCTTCAGAAACTTTGGAAGGTAAAGAGACTAAGGAAAAGGAAACGAGTAAAAGAAAATATGTCAAAAGAAAGTGGAAAAAGAAATCTGAAAGCAAAACGGATAAACACTGTGTTAGACACAAAAAAATATGGGTACGTAAAGATTCTTTGCCTAATGTGAAAGGACCCAAATCCATTTGGGTACCTAAGAAACAAAAATGACTATCGCAGGTTCACAGATGGTACTTAGACAGTGGGTGTTCAAGACATATGACGGGCGATAAAAAGAAATTTTTGTCATTAGAAGCCTATGACGGAGGGAGTGTTACCTTCGGAGATAACAAGAAAGGAAGGATAATCGGTATTGGTAAAGTTGGTTTATCTGATTCACAGTGTATTGAGAATGTGTTGCTTGTAAAAGGACTAAGGCATAGTCTCTTAAGCATATCTCAACTTTGTGATAGGGGAAACAAAGTAGTGTTTCATAATGATAAATGCCGAATTATTAGAGAAGGTTCCTCTAATGTCATTCTGGAGGGAGAACGATCAAACAATGTCTATATAGCCGATATCAAAACCCTACCCGACAATGCTGTCACCTGCATGAGTGTTACCATCGCTGATCAACTACTTTGGCATAAAAGATTTGGGCACATAAGTCCTTTTAGCCTGAATAAACTTAGATCTCTGGATCTCGTTGAAGGATTACCTTCCATAACTTTCGACACAACCAAGGCTTGTGGTACCTGCATAAGATGTAAACATGTGAGATCCTCATTCAAGCCGAAAAAATTCGTAAGCACTACAAAGCCTCTAGAACTTATTCATATGGATCTTTGCGGACCTATGAGGATAAGAAGTAGAGGAGGTAGTCGATACGTATTTGTTCTTGTAGATGATTTCTCTAGATTTGTTTGGCCAGTCTTCCTTAGCTCGAAAGATCAAACCTTTGATGAATTCGAATGCCTAATGAAGCTAGTCCAAAACAAGTATAGTTACAATCTTGTGTCTATAAGAACAGATCATGGAACCGAATTTGACAACGAATCCTTCATAAGTTATTGTAGAGAACATGGAATAGGGCATAACTTCTCTGCTCCACGGACTCCACAACAAAATGGAGTTGTCGAACGAATGAATCGAACGCTTGAAGAAATGGCTCGCACCATGTTGCTATGTAGCGGTTTGCCCAGAAATTTCTGGGCCGAGGCTGTTAATACAGCCTGTTATATTCATAACCAAGCAATGATCAGACCTATACTAAAGAAAACACCCTATGAACTTCTAAGAGGAAGGAAACCTAAAATTTCTCATCTCAGATGTTTTGGAAGCAAATGCTTTGTCCACAACAATGGGAAAAATAATTTGGGTAAATTTGATCCTCGAAGTGATGAGGCTGTTTTCTTAGGATACTCAGATCATAGCAAGGCTTACAAGGTATATAACAAAAGAACTTTACGCGTTGAAGAGAGCATCCACGTAATCTTCGATGAAACTAACTCCTTAAGTCAAAACGACATTGAAGAAGAAGACGATGATGATGCAGATTTTTGGCTCACTAGAAAAGATGCACCTGAACTTCATGAAGAGGAAAAGGAAATAGAAGGATCTAATGCTGAATCTGGTGAGGAACGTATTAATGTTGATCAAAATATATCATCAGCAAATGAAGAACCAAACAAAAGTTCTTCAGAAACTAAAGATAAGATGGCATCAACATTAGTTCCAAGTATCACCAAAGATAATATATCCCCAGACAAAAATTCAGGGGGAGCTAAGGATGATTCTTCTCAAGATAATGTAACCTCCGACAATATAGCTCCTAGCATGAATTCAGGGGGAATCAAAGACAATCTATCTAAGGTTGATATAACCACAGGCACCAGTTCAAGGGAAACTACGGGAAAGGATAATGTAACCTCAAGTAATAACTCAGAAGAACCATCAACGAAAGGCAATAATGTTCCCACAAATCTCAAAAAATGGAAACACCAAAGCTCGCATACTACAGACGCAATTCTGAGTGATTATCATAAGGGAATCCAAACCAGAAGGTCTCTAAGAAATCATTGTGTTCTAAATTCCTTTCTATCTACGATTGAACCCAAAAATATCAAAGAAGCACTTACCGATTCCGACTGGATCGTAGCCATGCAAGAAGAATTGAGACAATTCGAACGAAACAAAGTCTGGCATCTGGTTCCTAGACCGATAGATAGAAAAGTTATAGGGACACATTGGGTATTCAGAAACAAGCTGGATGATTCTGGATCCATTGTCAGAAACAAAGCAAGGTTGGTTGTGCAAGGATACAATCAACAAGAAGGAATAGATTTTGACGAAACCTTTGCTCCGGTGGCAAGACTGGAAGCCATTCGGTTACTAATTGCATATGCCGCACACAAAGGGTTCAAGTTGTTTCAAATGGACGTTAAAACAACATTTCTGAATGGGTACTTAAAAGAAGAAGTTTTCGTAGAACAACCTCCAGGATTTGAAAGTGCGGAGTCGCCGAGTCATGTTTTTAAACTAGACAAGGCACTCTACGGGTTAAAACAAGCGCCAAGGGCCTGGTATGATAGACTGTCTCAGTTTCTTCTCCTAAATGAGTTCAAGAGGGGATCGGTTGATAAAACGCTCTTCATCAAAAATGTCGAGAAAGACACGTTAATCGTTCAAATTTACGTGGATGACATTATTTTCGGCTCAACAATTGAAAAGCTTTGCAAATATTTCTCAAACTTAATGCAATCAGAATTCGAGATGAGTATGATGGGTGAGCTAGGCTTCTTCCTAGGTCTACAAATCAAGCAATCAAAAAGAGGAATAACCGTACATCAACAAAAGTATGTAAGTGAACTTCTTAAAAAGTACGGGATGGAAAAAGCAAAATCTGCTCCTACACCTATGGCGATAACAACCAAGCTTGATAAAGACGAAGGAGGTAAGTCTGTGGACAATACACATTACAGAGGCATGATCGGATCTTTGCTCTAGTTAACCGCCAGCCGACCCGACATCATGCATAGCGTATGTGTTTGTGCCCGTTTTCAGTATGACCCCAAAGAATCTCATCTTACAGCGGTTAAACGAATCTTGCGCTATCTAATTGGTACACAAAATCTTCAATTGATTTATCCTATGCATGATAATTTTGATCTAAAAGGTTATTCAGATGCAGATCACGCTGGATGCTACATGGACAGAAAAAGTACTTCAGGAACAATAACATTTCTAGGATCATGTATTATATCATGGGGCTCCAAAAAACAAGCAACGGTAGCACTTTCATCCACTGAAAGTGAATATATTGCGGCATCCTTGGTATGTACTCAATTACTTTGGTTACGACAACAATTAAGGGATTATGGTGTTAATATTAAATGTGTACCTATTTTCTGTGATAATAGTAGCACTATTGCCATCTCAAAAAATCCTTCTCATCATTCTCGTACCAAACACATTGATATCCGACATCATTTTTTGAGAGACCATGTCGAAAAAGGCAATATCGAACTTGAATTTTGTCCTTCTGCATTACAAAAGGCTGATATTCTTACAAAACCACTACCAAGGGAACGATTCGAGGAACTACGGTTAGAACTTGGTTTGGTAAAGGAAAACTGAAAATGTCGTTAGGTGATTTTTTTTCAATTACTTGACGAAGACTGGGGTGATGCTAGTCTATGTTTATATGACCTAGATTCATGTACAGGTTCGTATTGTTTTTTGTATATTTGCCTAAGATTGTGTTGTGCTCATTAACGCTATGGTATTTTCGGACATTATATTACGTACCATATGATATATAATTTTACTTCCTTATATTCAAGAAAAAATCTTGAATATTCCGAGTAATTTCAACTTGAAATTATTTCCTCGTAAAATTATATCCCATATATTCTATGGTATTTTTGCTCTCTATACAGTACCTCCGTAATATTGAAACAAAATCTTCCAAATATATTACTTCCGTAACTACTTCCATACATGTACTTTATTTAATAAAACAGAATCTTCCAAATATTCTCTTCTTTCTAAATCTCTTCATATCTTTATTCTTCCCATAACCCTCATCATTACAACTCTTTTATTAACCCTCTTTTTTCACCCACTCTCACCATCCACCGTCTTCACCTTTTCACACAACTACTTCTTCATCTTCATAAACTTCCTTCCTTTTCAAACTTTTCCATGGCACCAAAAAAGGCTGCATCCTTTGTTCCTCACAAAAAGAACCTCCGTTCGGCTAGTAGAGACTTGACTCTGGACACTCGGGCTGCCGAAGCAGAGGGGAAGTCGAAGTAATCGAGGAGGTTGTTGCAGTGGGCAAGCGAAAGAGATGCATGAAAGGAAAAATGCATGCTGATGAACAACAGGGGGTTATTATTGGCAAAGAAGTGATCTTGGCCGAAATCGAGAATGTCCGTATGACCAAGCTTGAAAACGATCAGGTAAAGAAAATACTCAACTACTCTTTTGTCCCTGGTCATCAATATTTGTCTGCTTGGTTTGACGAGAATCCTTGTGTCTCGCAACTCCGTGACTTATTGGCCTTGCAAGAATGGGAAAATCTTCTAGATATGGGTCATCATGTTTACCCTGTTCAGATTGCTCAGTTTTGGGCAACCCTGAAGATAGAGAATAGGGTATTATATGCAAACTTTGGTGACAAGTACATTAAAATATCAATGGAAGATTTTGGTGACATTCTAGGAGTACCGTGTGTGGGAGTAGAGATACATGCATGGGCTGGTTGGAAGGGTTTTAGCTCTGAAAAAATCCTTGAAATCAAGAAAACCCTCGATCCTAAGGCCACAGAGATCTCGGTTGTGTCTGGAGTGAATCTGAACCCTGTTGCTAAGCTAGTTTTTAATACCTCATACTCATCTTTATTACCAAGAAAAACTGGGACAAATAAGCTGCATATTCATGAAATAATCTTGCTTCACCACATTCTTAAGGGGAACAAGGTGAACCTACCCTTTTTATTGATCAGTCACATAGAACATGTACTGTCTGAGCTTAAAGCATCACAAATTAATGGATCCATATGCATTCCGTATGGGATGTGGTTATCAAAAGCTCTTAAAATTAAGGGGGTTATAAGCAAGACAGCTCTGTTCGAAATTCCCTGTGATATCATGACTACAGCTTATTTAAAGCAAATGTCTGTCTTGGATGAAAGTGGTACTCTTAAGGTCAAAGGTGAACACTCACCTATGATTAAGGGGGAATGTTCGTCTACAGCACACAATAAGGGCAAGGAAGTGGTGACTATGGTTCCTGAAAACTTCAGCAATGACATTCTCAACAAATTGAATGAGATAGCTGTCCTAATCACAACCAAGCCTCCTCCACCAGAGGTTAATCCATCCTTAGACGTGCTTGCTCGTCTTGAACAAAAGGTGGATAATCTAACCACAACTCTTAATGCTTCTCGAACTGAGTTTGGTGCAGGAATGGCTAAGCTGGAGAGCCATATGTCACACATTAGAGCTCGTGTACTGGTAATGGGGAATGACATTATTGGGTTCAAGAAGGCAGGTCATGAGATTGGGGAGGGTATCAACGATGCAGTTAATGAGGTGAAGTTTGCAAACAGGACATTGCTTGCCAGACATGATACTGTCATGGATAGACTTCGTCAGATATATGAAGCAACTTGTCAGGCGGTGCACCATATGCGAGGACAGAACCGGGGATAAAGAGTCACTTCTCTACAAGCCTTTATCTCTTTTATTAAATAAAATCAGCTCATAGTATAGCTGTAGGATCTGTTCTATTATGAATGATTTTGCTTTCACTTCTAATGTCCGGATTTTATTATCGTTTTGGTTGATGTATGCCTGACAATATCCTTATGCTTATATGCATTAACCTTGCTTGGCTGTTATGATCGTTTGTGTGATATCTTCTAGGCTGATCGACCCTTTTCGATGATGTCAAGAGGGGGAAAGGGTTCATCTATGACTAATAAAGCTTTTCTTTATGAAAACCTGTTTAGTCCAGGATTCTTATCTACCTCCTCGGGATTGGTAAAGTATAATGTCACGCCTCTCTAAAACTTCTAAGAAAACTTGACATAATCAAAAAGGGGGAATTTGTTGAACCTAGGGGTTAGATCTCGTTTGTTTTGTTTATATCAAGTTTTATTTACTTTGAATTTTTGAAGTAACGTGATTGCTAGATATAATGTGCAGCACAGGGAAAGGGAGCATAATTCCAAGAAGACTACCGGTTAAAGGATCAAGGGGGAAGTCAGGAGACTTAGGATTACAAATGTAAAGAGAATGAAGAAATTGTATGACAAGGATAGTATAACCTTGGATAAGGTTATATTAACCTCAGTAAACAATCATACACGCCCGCCAAGATTTAAATCCAAAATATTTCTTTGATATCTCGAAATATTCAGTCTTTGAAGAAGATAGGATAAAGAAGGAAATTATCTATCAAGAGAATAATAGTTTTCAAAATAAATGATTCTCAAAATATCTTGATATCTTAAAGATATTAGAAAATCATTAACAAAGAAAACTAAAATATATTATCTTGATTGATTAACATTTCACCTACCATATCTTCTTTAAGTGAGGAAGTATATCAATTAAGGTGATCTCATTTCCCTTTTTAAAGAGAATGGTTCACCTATAAATAGTTTGTTCTTCCTCACTATCAAAGTATGACTTGAAAATTACATTTTCTTATTTTGCAAAAATTGATTCACGTTTTTCTTTCAAAAAGGTTTTTTGCAAATACTTTTCGGGTTAAGTCTTGGCTATATAAAATCGTGTTTAAATTGTTTACGCTTGAAGTCATATAGTTTCATTATTCTCTCTAGACAATTGAAGTGTATTCATAGCTAGAGAAATTTTGTAAACATTAAGATAGTATAGACACACGAGTCGAGTAGTGGTTACTCAATCGAACGACATACATCGTTCACACCTTGAACGCTTTACATCGTTCAAACACCGAGGGCTTCACATCCCTCACACCGAAGGCTTAACATCCTTCATCGTCGTGGGCTTAACATCCCACACATCGAGTGCTTAACATCACTCATACCATCACGATTAGAGTTAATCGTGACCGTCTTATTTGTAAGGTAATCCGGAGTAGGTACACTTATAAATAAAGACACCGGTGGACGTAGGGTTTTCAATTGGGCCGAATCACGTTAAAATTGCTCGTGTTATTTACTTTACGTTTTTATTAAGGTTTGCTATTTCTTATACTTATACTCTTTAGTAGTAAGTATAGTAGCAAACACTTTCGTACTTCCTTTTATTTAGCCACTCAACTAACGTAATATTACACTATATCTTTCCTAATAAGATTTTGGTGTAATATATAAAGTTTAGATTTTTTAAAAGTACCATAATACTCTATTCACCTCCCTCTAGAGTATTTCCTAGTATCGCTAGACTCTACACCTCGTGTTGCTCACTCGCACCAATCACCATCTTCGAGGAACAGTCCTGAATGAGACAAAGGTGGGGAGAAAATTGGATAGTTAGAGTATTATCCAAAAGTAAATTAGAGACAGATATCAAATGACAAGTCAAATTAGGAGCATAAAGAGCATTTTTTAGAATCAGACGAGAGGACAAATAAATGTCACCACATTGTGTTGCATTAGTAAGGTCTCCGTTTGGTAGACCAACGGATATCGGTGTGATATTACGAATATTAGAAAAATGTGATAAGCAACCTGACATGTGATGGGACGCCCCCGTATCGATAATCCAAGACGAATAAATAGGAGCAGGAACATTACCGTGAAGTCTTTCGGATGGGACTGCCTTGTGGGACTGCCATAAACGAGTCAGTCAGTTCAGAGTATTAAAGTCCACATTATCCAAAGCAGGTAGAGAAGAAGAAGATGACGGACCCTGACCAGTATGTGTCACCAGACAAGAAACCATGTGCGCACGTGCCGGAGCACCGGTATTGGGTTGTTTGTTACGGTCATAATTAACTCGTCCATGAACGTCTGGGACAAAAATTGCGTTACTAAGATCCGTATCGTTTGGATTGATATAAATACGGTCACAGGGTCGATCACCCTACCATTCGGGAAAATTTCCCGTGACACGAAAACAAGATTTGAAGAAGTGACCCGACCTTTGACAAGCAATACAGGAGGGTTTCGAATTTTCATTTGGAGGAGCAGAGTGTGTACCTCGATTAGACTTATATTCACGCCCTCCCCCTGATTGTCGAGGACCAATGTTAGTACGGGTTGCAAAAGCCATTATGTTAGGTTTAGAGTCGATTTTATTTTGAGTGAAAGTACGAACACCTTCCTCCTGTAAAAGTCGATTGTAAATGAGATTTAAATTGGGAAGAGGATTAGTACCAAGAATTTGAGAACAGCGTTTTCGAATCGATCATCGAGGCCCATTAAAAAATCCCGGACCCGTTTCTTTTCTCTCCGAGCATCAAGAATAGTCACCCAATCACAAGAGCAGGATTTGCACGAGTAAGACGGAAGAGGATCCTATTCGAGTATGTCGTCCCAAAGCTTTGTGATTCGACCGTAGTATGCCATAAGCGATTCAGTGGGGCCTTGCCGACAAGCTATAAGTTCAGCCTGCAATTGGTAAACTCTTGCATCATTACTCTGACAAAAGCGGTTTTTAATATCGGACCATACCTGTTTTGCCTCGGGGCGGTACGAGATAGTCTTGCGAAGGTCTTTCTCGATTGTATTATAGATCCAGGAGGTGACCAAAGCGTTGGTGGACCTCCAAGTTTCGAATTCGGGTCCCGAGTCATATGGTTTAGCTACGGCGCCATCGATATATCCGAGTTTTCCCTTAGCGAGAAGGGCAAGCGTAAAGGATCGAGACCATTCATCGTAGTTATTACCATTGAAAGCAACTTGTGTGATATTGCTTCCCTGATTTTCGACATGAACGAGAGTATAGGTTGAATTGTTTTTCGAATCGAGCATTTTAGTATCATCGGAGTTCGTCATCTTTTTTTTTTTTTGGAATGAAAACAGAGTATAGAAGTAAAGGAGATCGAAGATGATTATATTATGTGATTTTCGGCTCTGATACCATAATACGAATAGAGGATTGTAAAATATTCACACTTGTATTGATACTTTCGAGTTGTCATTACAACATATGAGACTAGCTATATATACACGAATGAAATAACGTATTTACGGGAAGAAGAATATCCCAACAGCTATAATATCTACAATTATGGAAGTAATTGATTATAGCCTTCAAGGCTTCAATATGAGATGGAGTACAACGGCTCTTTTACTAAGATCCTTGTTAATATAAAACAAGAGCCATAAGAAAATTGGTTTGATTCTCTAGTTACTGAAAAACAATACAACCATAAAAAAAATCAAAGTTACAACTTTCACCAACTAAAAACATGTCCGGTATAATTAGAAAAACTGAAGATCCTGAAGTAGTGAGATTGCCAATTTGCCAACAACGTAAAAAATTATTAATCCGTAAATTGGAATTGATAAATTAGAGGAAGCAAATCAAGTAATGAAGCATAATTAAATTATAAACACATAAGATGAGAATATATGAATTATGAAGTTATATTTTCAATTAAAAACCTAAAAAAAAACTCTCCCCCTCCTGCCTTTCCCTTAAGCCCCAAAAAAATCATCTAATTTTAGGGGCTGCCATCTACCGATTCCGGTAGTGGTAAGCCCCAATCGTTAGTAATAATAGTAATTTTAATTTATTTAGATTATAAAATAACTCTTGTCTCTTTAATTGGGAGTTTTGTTTCCATCAATTGATGGTTTGTTCCTATGTTTTTCGTGGGGTTGTTCTCTCCATTGGAGAGATGCAAGAACTATGTGCAAGATCATTAGAACCATGAAATTTCTACCTATGGTGTCACAATTGAGATCAGATTTCGGACTACTATTTGTCAAAATAGAGAAAGTTCATTCTTTTGAAGACTATATCATCAGATAAATAGATTTCTTCGCGAAAGGTTGTATCAATAAATAGCGATATATTGAAGGCTATGCAGAAGCGTGTTATTCTAATAACGATTTTTGTCTCAGGAAGAATAATTTGATATCATTTGTAGATGTTGTATGGCCTGTTATTAATGAAATTGATTTGCACTTCAAAAAAAAAATTATAAACGAATAAGGTAACGTGAAAGGCAATTTAAAAAAGGAGAAAGATTGATTTTTTTACCAAATTCATGACAATTGTCATTTGTAAACCGTAAAACACTTTCGATAATTATGAGTTCAAAGTCTGAGATTGAGACAATTTGCCAAGAGAATCAGAGATGAAGAGAGATTAAGAGAGCTAGAATTGACGGGATGAAAGAATTAGGGGTGTTTGGTTAATCAAATTTGGGTATAAGATATGGGTTTGGAATCATCTAATCCCCATACCTTGGGTTTGTTTACCTATACCTCAAACCCATGTGGTATGGGTTTCCCATATCCAACCGCCTCCTTCGGTATGAAATTGATACTATGTGAATCAATTTAACGGAAAAAATGATACTTGTTTGAAATATTATGAAAAAATATATTTGATCAGAGTACATGAAATTAATTAAATTATTAAAAAAAAATTAAATGACTTTTTTGAAAGATTATTGACACTAGTTAACTATTAACTTGATACCAACTAGAATCGAAACAAACACAAGGCATGAGGAATCAAGTTCCAACCACGTACCAGCTTGGTATGATTACTCATTCTGAATCCATACCTATGCACGAAACAAACGCCTCTAGAATATAGAGGTATATAATACGAGTAGGAATTAAAAATAAACGTTATAAAATTAATTTTCTAAAATTTTGGAAATCTAAACGTCATATTATTATTTGGGGAAGGAGAAAGAAACCTTCAATCTCCCACAATTAGAAGACCCTATTTTTGTTAAAAGTCCCGCTAATTTTGGGCCTACTAAAATACAATACCGATTATCTTTTTGTCAGAACAAAAATCGGCCCACCACTAAATTTGGGCTTGAGTTTTTGAGACCCAGTTCGCCCGAACTCCTTGAACTGGGCCTTAGCCGCCACTGAATATGGAACACGAGTATTATTTAACTAGGTTAATACCCGTGCAAAGTTGCACGGGTATATATAAAAGACTTATGTAGGTAATCACGTTTAGATATATATACTAAAAAATAATTTATTATATGGAATAAATATACGATTAAAATCAACTTGAATTATACACACATGAAAAATTAATGCAAAGATGCATATTTGACTGTTATCATGATATACACGTATCTCGTATATTTGATACGATTATTCGTTGAGTAATTAGTCTCTTAACTTGTGTTCTACGGAATATAAAATAATGAAAAATTTACTTTTAGTAGAACTAACTTGATATGAAAATCATACCCAAAAACATTTTAAGAAATTACGAATAAAAAATAGACCTTTAATTGAAACCAGCTCAAGGAAAATCAAAGTGTAACATTAAAAGATAAAGTGTGATTGTTATCTCGTAAATTAATAAAAAAAAATTCCCAATACTAATATCATAGCAGTGGTGTAATAAGTTCTAATTTAAATATTCCAAATAAGCTTTTTCATTACTAAGTATACTATCGATAGATGAAATATATACTAAAATCTTCATAACTAATACCCATTTTTTTAAAAAAATTCTTATTGGTATACCGTCCAATGTTATTTTAATCTGTTCAATTTTGTACGCTTCTAACCTAGCTAATAAATAAAAATCATTTTCGACAATGTTTTATCTATGTTAGATTATTAGTGCAAAAATAATTTAAATCGCAATTAACATAATAAGTTGTTTGTCAACATATTTATATCTATGGTGTTTCCAAATGTTTTAACCTGTGATAAATTATATTACCATTAAAATATTAGAAACTTGTGTATTTGGCATTTTAAGAGATGTACATATCAAAAATATCTTATTAATATGAAACTTTTTTATTAATATAGAGTATTATATCAGATTAATGGTTATTATAAATTTTATAATATTTATATGATATAGATTAATATGGAAAGTAGGATGATTTAGGAATGTGCGTTTTGGCGCCAAGAAACCATGCTTTGGTTTCTGTTTTATTATATAGTATAGATAGATAGATAGATAATCGAAAGATTGACGGTTACAACTTTCGTGAATCTCTTGATTCCATCCCGAAGGCTAGTACTTTTAATAGTACTATGGGGGTCTTATCGATTTAAATTCCCTAGGGAAAGATGAGTCTTTTTGGTTACTTATTCCATTTATCTACAATGTGGTAGGATGATGGTCTCGTGTGTGAGACTTATTCCATCGACTTCCTCTAAATCCTAGATAGGAGAACTTATATTTATTGTTGGGCAGCTTAGAAAGGGGAAAATATAATAGAATATCTTAAGATATTAGCACAATATTTATTGATAATTATCTCTAAATACTAAATATATTATACATAAATAGATACCGATCGAAATATATAAAATTTTGGTGTCTACGAGCACATATAACAGGTAGTAGGTGCGTGCACGGAGATAACAAGAGTTTGAGGAGCGACGTGGCCAGGAAGAGAAGACCCGTGGACATAAATAAAAGATTTTGAGAGTTCAAGAAAAGATTTTGAGGGAAGAATAAAAGATGGGTTGTTTTGAGAGTTTTCTGTGCAGACAGTGGCGATTCTAGGAATTGAGTTGAGGAGGTGCGGAAATAAATTAATCACCATAGGTATGTAATGGGGGTATGCCAATATAGCCCATATGGAAGAAGAAGAAAAAGAACAAAAATTTGCAACTTGTGGGACTCGAACCCAGGTCTTCAGGCAACTAGGACAACCTCTCATCCACTGATCCAAGTATAGATTAATGATTATTAACTACACAGAAATATAATTATTCTAAATTACGGGGGGTGCAACTGCACCCCATGCACCCCCCTAGAATCGCCCCTGTGTGCAGAATCTATGGACACGCATACAACAAATAGATTGACTGCACAACTTGCGCTTTTCAACGAGATTTATGCAAACCATGACAATAAACCACTCATAGTAAATATATGTAACAATTCCACAACAAGTACATTGTTGAAGGTGAGCCGTGAAGCGGAACATGAATCTAGAGCAACAACAAGCGGATGAGGTAGTTCTAGAGCAACAACAAGCGGATGAGGTAGCGGGAGAGATACATGGATTATGATCGTCAAGACAATTCCATTGGTAAAGATCGTGACCCTCTAACCGTCAGTCAAGACAATGATTTTTTTTAAAATCACAATTTTTTACCACAAAATTATTGATATTGTTTAAATTAATTATTTTGTTTGTCAAAATAATATATTTTAACCGTAGTAACCTTTTTTGTGAATCAGGTCAGTCAAAATTTTAAATTGAAACAAATGTAACATAAAACTAGTTTTAGTTGAGAAAAGGTTCGTAAATGAATTATTTTTCGTCCAAATTATCACACATTTTGTCACAATTTTTTCACATGAAATAACCCGCCTCAAAGCCAACCCGATTATTATAACCCAGGTGACTCGCCTCGAAGTTGACCCGACCTGAACCCGACCCGGTTGACCTGTTATCCAGGTCTAAGGAGTAAAATGAACTATAATATATTTTTTAAGTTAAATAAAGAATATAAAAAAATTGTATACAAAAAAAATCCTACTCCGTCTAAGACTCATTTTTTTTTTAAATTTTAAATAAAGAATATAGAAATTTCTATAGAAAAAAAAACAATCCTACTCCATTTAAGACTCAAAAAATTATCAGTATATAAACCGATGATTATCACCTCAATCTTAAAAAACTTCGAAGATTATAAACTTTAAAAATTATCCTACCTCAGTCTTAAAAAAAGATTATAAACTTAAAAAATTATCCCACATCAAAAATTTATGATGAGGTGATGAAATGATACAACACTAAATATTACGCAAACAAAAATTGATAAAAGAGTTGTTCAATGCAATGAATGATAGGCTCTTAGTAAAAGCATGGAATGCAGTACCCAGAATAAGAGAAAAAGGAAACTAGGTTCCAAAACTTATATTAATAATAGAGAGAATTCTTAAGACAAGAGAAATTGGTTTTTCATTGATGATTTCTTCATTACAATAGCTTAGACATATATAGAGAATGATCAGATGCTAATTAGCCGTTGTAACCTAGCCCATAATGCATTCAGCCCACTTCATTCATTCCCTTGTGTTCCTTGAGGTGTGCAGCAGCTGTCATGCTCTCCTGGTGTGGTCCAAGTAAGGTACTGCTTGTACTATCTTGGCTATTAGTGAGTAGTGGAGAATTAGCTGGACTGTTGGTCTTGTGACAAGTCATTCATCTCCCTTGGTTAATTGCTGATTCTCCCAGGTGTGCACACAGTTGGTCCTTTCCCTTAGCAGTAGCAGTGATAGTAGCATTAGCATTGTTTTTGGTCCTTCTTGTAGTAGCTCTTCCAGTAACAGCAGCAACGATTGTATCATTACCTTCCCCTTTGAAAGATCCTTGTCCACAAGGATCAAAGCTCGGATATTTCTTCCTTAAATCGTACAAGTACTCCCATGTGGCGTCCTCCAACCCGGAATTATTCCACTTGACCAATACTTTAGTAGCAGAGATCCTTCCCCTCTTGACTCTTTTTCTGGCCAGTATAGCTTCAGGTCCTTTGATTATTACTTCTTCAATTTCAGGAATAGTTTTAGGATGGTCTTCATAACATCTCTTAAGTAACGAGACATGGAATGTAGGATGTATACGAGCTGAGTTGGGTTAATCGAGCTTGTAGGCTACTGGCCCAATCTTCTCAAGTATTTTGTACGGCCCGTAGTACCTTTTGGCTAGCTTTTGATTCCCTCTTTCTGCCACAAATGACTGCCTATAAGGTTGGAGCTTTAAGTAGACGTATTCCCCTACCTGAAAGACTCTTTCGCTTCTTTTTTTGTTGGCTTGCTGCCTCATCCTGTTCTGAGCCCTTGCCAAATTCATCTTGATAGTTCCTAGTACCTCCTCTCTTTCTTCTAAACATATGTCCACTGCATCTACTTTGCTATCTCCAGTCAAATAGGGGATGTGCAGAGGAGGTGCTCTTCCATACATGGCTTCGAAGGGGGTAGTCTTAAGAGAGGTATGGTAGGAGGTGTTATACCAATACTCAGCTGCAGGTAGCCATTTGCACCAATCCATGGGCGTTTCATGACAGAAACAACGCAAATATGTGTCTAGGCATCTATTAGTAACCTTCGTCTGTCCATCGGATTGGGGGTGGTATGCAGTTGATAAGTTGAGGTCTACACCTTGAACAGCAAACAACTCCTGCCAGAATGCACTTAGGAAGATGGGATCCCTGTCAGAGACTATGCTTTGGGGCATACCGGGCAACTTATATATGTAATCGAAGTAAGCTTGAGCCACAACAGATGCAGAATAAGGGTGTTTTAGTGGTGCAAAATGGGCTGCTTTAGACAACCTGTCTACCACAACCAGGATGGAGTCGTTTCCCATAGATTTAGGTAGCCCATCAATGAAGTCCATACTGACTTCTGACCAAATGGTATTAGGTATAGGCAGAGGCTGTAACTTGCCCGGATAGGCCACAGTTTCATACTTACATTTCTGACAAGTGGGGCACTTATGAATATAATCTTGGATGTCTTGCTTCATGTTTTTCCAATGAAACCTCTGTTTAATTCTTTGGTGGGTGGCATCAACCCTAGAGTGACCTCCTTGCAATGTATCATGCATCAATGAGATAATCAATTGTTGTAAATTCTCATGCTTCCCTACCACGAGTTTCCCCTTCCATTTGAGCTGAGATTCTCTCCAGGTATAGTCTTTATGAGTGGTAGGATCTCTCAGCAAGTCGTTGATTATAGTCACCAATGTAGGGTCCTTGTTCCAAGATTTCTGTATCTTATGATATAAATCAATACTGATGGTGCTAATCTGTAGCTGAGACAATTCGGAGCTTGTGATTCTTGACAAGGCATCAGCGACCACGCTCTCCTTTCCCTTCTTATATGTTATCTCAAAATCATATCCCAAGAGTTTAGCTAGCCACTTCTTCTATAGAGGATTACTGATTTTCTGATCTAGTAGATACTTGAGGCTTTGATGATCTGTTTTTATTATAAACCTCCCTCCCATTAGGTATTGGCTCCACTTGCTTACGGCGTGAATCACAGCCATCAATTCCTTCTCGTAAATGGACAGACCTTGGTGTTTAGGTGATAAGGCCTTGCTTATGAATGCAATGGGGTGATTATCTTGCATTAATACTACCCCCATCCCTTCCCCACAGGCGTCCGTTTCTATGACGAATGGCTTGGAATAGTCGGGCATTGCCAGAACTGGAGCGGAATTCATTGCCTTTTTTAGCCTCTCAAAAGCTTCATGGGCATCTACACTCCACTGGAAAGAGTTCTTTCTGAGTAGTAGAGTTAGTGGTTTGCTTATGACTCCATATCCTTGAACAAATCTTCTATAATATCCCGTCAGACCTAAGAACCCTCTCAATTGTTTGATGTTCTTTGGGGCTGGCCAATCTACCACAGCAGTAAGTTTAGATGGGTCCGTGACAACTCCCTTCCTAGACACAAAATGTCCAAGGTATTCCAACTCTTGAGAACCAAAAGAGCATTTGCTTCCCTTGGCATACAGGTGGTTCTTCTTCATGAGTTGTAGCACCCTCCCAATATGATTCAAGTGTTCCTCCCATCCGGGGATATATATTAGTATATCATCGAAAAACACTAGTACAAACTTCCTCAAGTAAGGTTGAAATATTTGGTTCATGAGGCTTTGAAATGTAGAGGGTGCATTGGTGAGTCCGAACTGCATCACCAAGTACTCGTAATGCCCATTGTGAGTTCTAAAGGCCGTTTTATAGACGTCCTCTGGTGCCATTCGTATCTGATGAAACCCAGATCTGAGGTCTATTTTGGAGAAAAACTGTGACTCATGGAGCTCATCCAACAGTTCTTCAATAAGGGAAATCGGGAACTTGTCTTTGATAGTCTGCTTGTTGAGCGCTCTATAATCTACACACATTTGTCAATTTCCATCCTTTTTCTTGACAAGAACTACCAGAGATGCATAAGTACTGGTGCTATGCCTTACCACCCCATTCTCCACTAAGTCTCTGGCCATAGTTTCAATGACGTCTTTCTGGAGCATAGGAACTCTATAAGGCCTGATGTTGATGGGTTCTGCTATGCTTTTTAAGGATATTTTGTGGTCATGCTCACCTCTACTGGGTGGCAATCCCTTGGGTTCCTTAAAGACCACAGAATATTTGTCCAGTAGCTCCTGCAAATCAGGGTGTTGCTCCTCCTTTTGGGTTAACTGAATCGCAAAGAATTCAGCGATAGTTTCTGATTGGTGTACCACTGCCACCTGAGCTCCATGCTCGACCTCCTTTCCTACTTGGTTTTGCTCCTTGATGTTAAGGGCTCTAGCACCTTTAAGGATGTGATTCTTTCCCTCGTAACAGAATTGCATGGTGAGTTCCTTGAAGTCCCATGTGATAGGCCCCAAGGTTTCTAACCACTGTATCCCAAGGTGGTCATCACAGCTTCCCAAGTGAATTACAAAGAAATCAGCAAGATAGTCAGTACTCCTTATTCTCCATTTTAGGTTTTGCACCACATGACAACACATCAATTTCCCTCCATTAGCTACTGCGATATTGAAGCTAGGTATGGGCTTCAGTTTGAGACCGAGCCTCTTTGAGACACCTACATCCAAGAAGTTATGTGAACTCCCTGTGTCTACCAGTATACTCAGTGTTTTTCTCCCAATTTGGCCAGGGATTCTCATGGTCTGGTAGTTGGGCTTACCAGCCAAGGCCTGGATAGAAATTTGAGCTATTTGAGACTCCTCATCCTCCTGTTGTTCCACTTCTTCCTCCATAACAAACAATTGCCTCCTATTTTTACACACATGTTGTGGTGTGAACTTCTCATCACAATAAAAGTACAACCCTTTTGATCTTTTGTCCTCCATTTATGCGCTGAAAGGTTTATATCTAGATGGTCTAGATCCAGTTGCTGGTGTGGTGAGGTTTTTGGGTGTTGTAAAAGGTGTTTTTGTGGTGAAAAAGGTGTTGGAGTTTAGGGAGATTTAGGAGGGGGAAGTAAAGGTGTTTTTGAGGGGATTTGAGAATAAGAAGGGTATTTACGGTGGGGTTTGGGCTGTAGAGATAAAGTTGTCTCTTGTAGCTTTGAGAGACCATAGGCTTCAGGTATTGTCTTTGGCTTTAACATTCTTACCATCACGGAAATATTTTTACCCAACCCGTTTAAGAAGCAACTAAGAGCATAATCTGGTAATAGATCCAGCTTGCTTAATAGCACATCAAAGGCATCATGGTAAGTTTGAACAGACCCAACTTGCTTTAGTACCAACAATTCCGACATAGGGTCCTCATATTCATTTCCAAATCTGGCCTTTATAGCCTTAGAATACTCTTCCATCCTAAGGGTGTGGTCAGGACTATTTTTTTTTTATATATGACTGATGCCAAGACAGGGCCTTAGATTCGAGGTGCATAGCGGCATAGGTGACTTTTGTAGTAGTGTCTATATCAGTAACAGAGAAAAATTGTGTGCATTTGAACATCCAGTCATCTACATTATCCCCATTAAAAGTAGGAAATTTAATGGTAGGAGATCTTACCATAGAATTGGCCCCACCGAGATTACGACTAGACTGTAAAGAGAGTGTGGCTAGGGTCTGTATTATAGTAGCTACCTGCTCCTTCAGCTCTGCAACGTCAGCTTTTAACTCACGATCTGCCATAACTTTCTTCTTTTTCGTAAACTTTGGTTTTTGTGTACTGGTTTTTTTTAAACAAAAGAAAGAAGGGTTAAATATTTTTGTGTTTTTCTTGGGATTGGATCTGAGATTTTCTCTAATTTTTACTGTTCAAGGAAGCACCACAGGTCAGAGGGTTAAGGCTCTGATACCAATTGATACAACACTAAATATTACGCAAACAAAAATTGATAAAAAGAGTTGTTCAATGCAATGAATGATAGCCTCTTAGCAAAAGCATGGAATGCAATACCCAAAATAAGAGAAAAGGGAAACTTGGTTCCAAAACTTATATTGATAATAGAGAGAATTCTTAAGACAAGAGAAATTGGTTTTCATTGATGATTTCTTCATTACAATAGCTTAGACTTATATAGAGAATGATCAAATGCTAATTAGCCGTTGTAACCTAGCCCATAATGCATTCAGCCCACTTCATTCATTCCCTTGTGTTCCTTGAGGTGTGCAGTAGCTGTCATGCTCTCCTGGTGTGGTCCAGGTAAGGTACTCCTTGTACTATCTTGGCTATTAGTGAGTAGTGGAGAATTAGCTGGATTGTTGGTCTTGTGACAAGTCATTCCTCTCCCTTGGTTAATTGCTGATTCTTCCGGGTGTGCACACAATTGGTCCTTTCCCTTAGCAGTAGCAGTGATAGTAGCATTAGCATTGTTTTTGGTCCTCCTTGTAGTAGCTCTTCCAGTAACAGCAACAACGATTGTATCATGAAATTATATATTATAAATAAGAACAATCATTATTCCATACATATTGACTAGTCATCTTTTATTTGAGTCTTAAAAAAAGCTAAATTTAAGTTATCCCATGTCAAAAATTTACGATGAAGTGATAAATTCTATATTAATAAGAGCAATAATTCGTTACATCAACCAAAAAATAATTTTGTAAGATTATACAACTATAAATATGAAGTCGTAATTTTCAACTTTACTATCATTTCAACGGGTCAGTACGTGTTTGACCCGTTGGATCAAACTGAATTTATTAAATTAATACTCCGTAAGATATTTATATTTATATACTCTCACCGATTTTTTTTAATATTTGCTTCATTTCAATAATAAATACTTCTCACATAAATTTAGGAAATGTGGTAAACATTTTAAAGCAGAGGAAGTATTATATTTGGATTATAATCAAAATATATAATACTTTTCCCCCAAAACTAAAGGGGAACATAAGTTAGACTCGGAAGGAGCAGTATTTTTTATGGGTCATTAACAAAAATAGAGTTATTTAATATTTTTAATAGTAAGAACATTGGTAATATAAAGACGATATTTTTTTAAATAGACGATATAACTCTTAATTTTTTTAAAACTCACACGAATTAGTTAACCACATTTAATCCTATGATCAATTGGTAAGGAGATTTCCAACTCACTCGAATTAGTTAACCACATTTAATCCTATGATCAATTGGTAAGGAGATTTACAGGAAAGGAAAAAAATGTGATGTTTTCAAAGAATTAGATTGTTTGAAAATTGAGGTGGTAGAAAAAGTAGGATGACAATAATAAGGATATGTAGATACTTAAATAAAAGAAAAAATTAAATGAACCTAGGGACATGCTCACAATTGGGCAATGCGAGTAAAATATTCAAAGAGACCATGTTATACTTACGATGTTGTGTGATTTAATATGATTTTTTTTAAGTGGCTTACTGCATACACTAATCTACACCCATTTCTAAATTAGTCTTGATTATATTCGATAATAGGTGTATAATGAATGATTCGATAATAAGTGTATATTGAATGAGGAAGCTCCATTTAAGAATAAAACAGGTACATTGTGCCACATTTCTTCCGTTCTTCTTTTATACTCCGTATAAAGAAGATACAATGCTCGTAGTATTTACACATAAGAGCGTCTAATATAAGAACTTTTGTTTACCCATAACATCAATATAGACATGTAGTGCACCACTTAGATTTGAAATAAGTGGCCTCATAATAATTTTCTAAATGCAATTTGAAGTAGAAAAGAAAAATATTAAAATGTATCAAAAAAAAAACTATTGTAATACATTACCCTTGTAAAAAATAAACACTTGGATTATTCTTTTTTTCTTCAACGAATAACAATTATTTTTCATTAATAGTTACAAAAATAACAAAATCATATTAATTATTACTCCTATTTTTTATGATGAAAAACACAATATCAATATTCAATTTTCACTTATAAATGAACATGAATTGCAACTATAGAATATATGTTCCAATTCCTAATTTATCAACATTGGTACCAAATTATCAATTCAATTGTTAAATTATTAATTAGGAGTACATTAAAAACAACCAATTTATATTCCATAGTACAAATCATTACGGAGTAAATACTAATTTCATTAAAATAAATTACATTGTGATAAATTTACATCAATTTTTTTATGTGCTAATTATGTTAATAAAGTGAAAATAAAATACGATGAGTAATTCCCTTGTTCATTTCTAACCTAATTTACTAAAACAGAAGGAAGACATTGTTTTCATCCGCCGTCACCCCACTCATGCGCCCCTATAGTTTACTCTCCTGCCTCCTTCCCTTATTCAATTACCATTTTCATAATCACTTCATCACCCATCTCCATCTTTATTGATACCCACCGTCACATTTATTAATCATAAACTTCATCTACCCTCTTCACCCTAAGTTTAAGGTTACCTTTTGTAGATCACTTTTTTCCATAGATTATGAAATTGTTGTATTGGAAGAACCATGATGATGAGGATGAGTCGATGATCAGCAATTGGACCAACAATTAAAGGTGAACCACCACCGCCGCCCATCTCCTCCCATTAGAGGTGGTGGTCGCGCTTTTGGTCGTCGTGAAGGCTTATAGGTAGAGGTAAATGGTCTACTTGTGATGTCGGAGTTGATGATGGTCAGATTTCAAAGAAATTAAGATTATTATTGTTTATATTTTGTTCCATAAGTAGGCCACCGGAATTGCTTTCTTCTTCAAGTTTTTTGTTTGACGGATCGACTTCAAGTAATTTATCTATTTATAAAGGAGGAGAGTGAAGAATAAATATATGAGGATGAAAAAATTTATGGGGAAGGAGAGACATTTTGGTTTCAAGAAGCATTGTTCAGCGTGAAGGGCATTTTCTCGAGGTTTCAATGCTGTGTAATTTCCAATAGCTTGATTAAATTGAGTTTAGTTTTACTAAGAGATTGCATTAAATTGTTGATTTTGAAAAACAAATTAATTTTACTGCCTTAATATACAAAGGGTAAGGGGAACTCAATAAGAAAATGTAAAAATAAGGACTTATTTTAGAATAGAGCTCTCACATTGTGCCACATAGTTGCGGCTGGCGTCTTCTTTTATATAAAGAAGATGTTACTCAATTATACTTTAAAATTACATATTTATCCCTTTCATTTTTATTTTTTTAGATAGTTCTTTCAGAGAGAAAAAAAATATCAAAACTCCAAATTCTATCTCTCTCCGCCACCCCACCACGCCAACGACCACTTCGTCCCACCGCGCCGACCACCACTCCGACCATCTGAATTGTTTATCGGTTTTCCTAAAAGATGATTAACGTTATTATTTTTTCAAGATTAAAATTAAAATTAACTATAATTAATTAAAATTATAACAAAAAAAATGAAATTAATTTGATACTATTCAAATTAGAAAATACAATTCAAATTCAAAAAAAAAAATCGTACAAGCCCTAAACCCTAAACCCTAAAATTCAATGTTACCCAATTAATCCTAAATCGAATTCCCTAATTAATGAATTAAAACTAATTTACGATAAAATATCGATTACCAAATTATGATCCATATTTAATTGGTGAATAATTGATGAAATCGATTTTAGAATTGACGAGAACTAATTTTGATGAAAAATTTAGGAATTAGTTTAGGAGGAATGAACTTCTATAACTCTGAAAATGAATTTTCGACAATATTAATGGTAATTACTTATAAATACGAACGAACAAAAGTTTGAAGAAGATAAATAAACAAAAGTTTCGAAAAAAAAAACCTTCCGCAAGATGAATTGAGGAAGATGAAGTGAATAATGAATAGAAGAAGAAGAAGAAGGTGATCTTTTGAAGTGAAGGAGAAGGAGAAGAAGATAAGTTTGAAGTTTAAACATTTACATTTAATACTCTACGGTTAGCCAATAATACTTGTATTAGAAAAACATTGACAGGTGTAGGCGGTAGCCAGTTAGACTATTTCATTCCCGTATAATTTCTCTCCTACATGGTTTTATTCCCATTCTTGACCAAAAAAAACCATGGTTTTATTCCCATATTAATCAAAGTTGGTTTTATTCATGGAATACCACCATAGTTGGTATTATTCCTGTTAAATAACTCATATTAATATCTCTTTGACAACTCATCTGTGAACTTTAAGTTTATCTACGTCTTATAGTGTCTAACTATTGACTTTCCTTATCGAATATATTTGTATGTCATCAACCCTCTCTAAATTCGAATCGTCTGACCCGTTGTTTTTATGGTCATGAACTCCTTTTCAACTCGTGGCCCGTTTGACCCGTAACCCTAAATGATCCGTTAGGTCAATGAGAATTTATTAAAATTAATAAAATATTTATATTATATACTATCTGATTCTTAATAATTGAGCCGTTTCATTAAATTATATTCTTGAGATATAATTAGCGAATGAGAGCAGTATGGGGCCATCGTTAAAAATCGGGGAAAATATTATCTTTAGATTTATAATACTAAAAATATTTAGTATTATAAATTACGAATATACACTAATATTCAAATTAATATCGAGTACATTTTTTTATCTTTTAATTATATAATAATTATTAAAATTGATATTATTTTTTTTAAAATATAACATTATAATTAAAGAGTATATTAACACTATTAAAATATCAAAAATATTAATTTGTAATTACAAAGCGCTATAAAAGTAGGGTTTCGAAACTATTTCTAACCCGTATTCTGACCAAACTCGTTAAGTTGGGGACTACGTACATGTCACTCGAAAAATACCTCAATTATATTAATTGTCTTCAATTATTTAATTAGTTAGTTTATTTAAGTGTTTTTATTACTTTATTATATTTTTTATTATTCTTTAGTAATGTTACTCCGTATATATTTGTGTTCCGAGACTACCGTAACATTGAAATAATTAGAGTAGTATAATCAAATGTGAATGTTCTAAATTTTTTAAACACTTAAATATGATAAATAATTAAGTTTTTATTTAAGAATTCTAAATTGTTAAATACTGCTATGTCGTTCGTTCAAAACTATTTCTGACACGTATTTTGACCATGAGTCGTGTAACCCGGGCCCACCCATATAAAGTTATTTAAATAAATTATGTAGTTTTAAGAAGTTGGAAAATATATGTCACTCGACAAAAAGTCTCAATTATGGAGTATTATTCATTTTGTTTTTATTTATTTATTTAAGTATTTGTAACTTTATTAACCTCTTTATTATTCTATAGACTATAGTAATGTCATAGTAGCATTCTAAGATTACCTAACATTCTCACCCGTATAAAGTTATTTAAATAAATTATGTAATTTAAAAAAATTGGAGAATATATGTCACTCAAAAAAAGTCTCAATTATATTCATTTTGTTTTTATTTATTTATTTAAACATTTGTAACTTTGTTTTAATTAACCTTTTTATTATTTTATAAACTATCGTAATATCGTCATAATAGCGTTCCAAGATTACCATGTGTGGACATGACGTAGGTCCACCCCGACGCGGCCACGCGCGGGTTTGGGTAGGCGAATGAATCTCGTGGTAAGATTGTTCTCGGGTTCGAAATTTAAGTCAAAATGGAGTCGCCACCGAATTTTGTGATTATTCGGAACCATTCGAGCCCACTCTATGTCGTCATGGGCTATACACAAAGTAAGCCCACTTCGATTTCAGAGTTTATGGGGCTCGTCCCTTTGCATTGTTATATCGATACCGTTTACACCGGCTTTCGTACATAAAATGACTCTCGTGCGCCAATGGTTTCGGACATCCGGAAACCAAGGTTCTGAGTAAGGGGTGAGGGTACGTGTTGGGAAGCCCACTGAGGACACCCAACCCCGCCCGCACAATGGCGGCCTCTACTAAGACATCGTTCGTGTTCGTGTACGCGTGCTAGTAAAACGACTAAATGATATGCAAACAGCGTTTTCGGGCTAAGCAAGTGAATTATTAGTTTTCTACGTCATTTAATGCATCTTGATTCACGTCAAAGTGATTTAGCATGTGATGTTCATTTAAATAAATAAATGGCAAACATCGAAAATAGAAAACTCGTAAATAAATTACAAATTACACGGGCGGAATACAACCCGGAATTCACAATACAACGAGCAATAAAATAGAATAATTGAATAAAATAAGAAGAGTGATAAATAAATACACGACCCGACAAAGACCCGTATATAATAAATGCACACTAGATCGTGAATTAGATAGACGGACGAACCTTAATAATTACGCATTATATTGCATATTAATCAAAGGACGGAGGTTCGAGACCTAGGTGTGGTGCTAACCCGATCTCGAACCCCGATGCCTTGTCCCGACTTATCACCTCGGGACTTTCGGACTCTAAATTAATTATGTGTCGGATACGAGTAAAGAGTCGTCGACATAAAATTAATAGTGCGAGACCGTCGATCAAAGTCGTTCTACGTGTCGTGATATGCATGAGTTTTGAAAATTGGAATTACGTGATTGATTATGCACGTGTCGACTAAAAGTCGTAAAAAAATGACGAGGCTCGAATGTTGCATTAGAGCTCTCGATTTTCTGGGCTACAGGACCCACTCGATCGAGTGGTGGTCTGACTCGGTCGAGTGCGTCCTTTTACGTAGCTACTGCCCAGTTTTTTGGGTGCTACTCGATCGAGTAGCTTACGTACTCGGTCGAGTAGCCCCTGTACGAGTGCCAACTCGTTTCATTTTTGATTAGAAATCGATGGTTGGCCAAACCAAATACAAATATCGCACGATTTGTATTTAACTTGGTCTCCGGTACTATAATCGTGTATGTACGATTATAATACCGTTATGGAAATTTATGAAAACGTTATCGTTTAGATTTAGAAATTTTGAATTAGTGACGAAATTGTATCCCTCTACGTCACGACATCGAAACTAATCCTTTCGGATTATGTGATGTCGGTTTTCGTGTCAACGGGTTCCGTACTAATCATTTAGATGGGATCAAATGCGTTCAACTAGGACCGATCACGATCACATCATGTCCTTGAGTACATTGGGGCGGCGCTCCTCGAAAAGGTGCCACCTCCGTCGTTACTCGTAAAGGAATTAGATGGACTTTAGGCGATCGTCATAGTCAAACGTATCCAAAACCGAGATTTTGATATTAGTATGTATATATACACGGTATAATAATGTTAGATGTTAGAATACGGAATAAAATGTTAGTATGCACAAAATTAAAGGTTAGTGTTAGCGGTTAGTAATAATAATAATAATAATAGTAATAATATATACATAAATAATCGAAAAAAAGGAAAGGAGAAAAAGAAATGGGGTTTGATGACACCCTCAACCTACATGCTTAAATGGCCTCGGAAACGGAGTCGTAGTAGCGGCGTGAGCGCGGGAGTGTCGAGATATGTAGGGTGAGTTAGGGTGTATATGGTTAGGGAGAGGATGCTCTCGGGTCTTTGGCGAGTTTTGATCTCGAGTTTTGATTGTATGTGTATGTGTATGTGTAATGGATGATTCGTCGGTTTTCGAGGGACGAAGGACTCGGTTTTTGTGTGTATTGCTTAGGTTTGCTAAGGGCTTATAGTGTAGTGTATTATGGTGGGATTAGGGTATAAATGTAGACTAAGAATGCATGGAAAAAGCTTGTCTTGTGAAGAGTATGAGGGTGAATGTAGGTTGCAAAAAGCTTGTGAAATGAATGGGGTTAAGGGGGTATTTATAGGCTTTACCCCCGACCTAGGGTCACTCGATCGAGTGGCCCTAGTGCACTCGATCGAGTGCCCTTCAAAACGGGCATGATCCGGTCTTTAACGCTCCACTCGACCGAGTGGGTCAATCCACTCGATCGAGTGGATCAAGTGAATCGAGATATTTTAGGAAGGGGTTGACCTTGTGATTTGGTTTGTTTTATTTTGAATTGTGATTTGGCGTCAGCTTCTAGAAGCTGAATTTGGCTGATTTGTGTGACGGGTTCGTCTTTGACCGGGTTTTGACCCGGTCGCCAAAAGACGGTTTTTATTCTTGGTTTCGGTTTTGGCCCAAATTAGTCTCATTTTATTGGGAACGACCCACTAGGCCTGGATTTGAGGTTGGTTTTGAGAGATTTGCACTCCGCTAAAAGCCCACGTCGGATACTATTGATTCCGAGTCCGTATTCGAGCGTATTAAGTCATGTTGACGTCCGATCATCATCGGGTGTTTTGTTGGAGACTGTTATAGACACTAGCAGGCAAAATGCGGGTGTCTACAGAGCCCCCACTCTGACTGAGGCTTGGACAAGGCGAAAGTCAGAGTAGCTACCAGGCCAATCGAGGATTACGACCTGGCAGCCTTCCGGTCGGGTCGTTTATAGTCCATTAGACTCGCGTGAAGGGCTCGCCAGCCATAAGAAAAGGGTCATACCTGTCCTGATGATGATAGCTCCGTGGGGAGTGGAACTTGCTTTTGGAGTCATAGGTGTACCCGTATGCCGACACATCACATCTTGGATGTAGCATTCCAGGAGAGACACCGACTCACGCTGGGGAGTAAAGTAGCTGCGCAGGGACTTGCTTCTGAAGTCTTGGGTGTACCCGTATGCTGACACATGACAACTTGCATGTAGCATTTCAGGAGAAACACCGCCTTTGATGTTCCATTGGGAAGCACTAGCTGTTACCTGAAATGTTAGATACATAGGCAGAAATAACAGGCATAGTATATAGCAAGATAGCACATAGGAAATGCAGTTAGCATCTATAGACTGGCTTGCGCTGGGGAAACTGGTTTTTGTTTCATTTTGAAATCGAAGTCCTGAAAGCAACTCACGTGCTAGGAGATAGGTTTTCAAAATTGAAAGGGGTTGAAAAGAAATTTGCAGTTTAAATAGACCGAAATTTGACCTTGTCGAAAAGGTTTTTCTCAAATGGCTAAGTTTTGCAAATTTCAAAGCAAGGATTTCAAAAGAGAGACATACCGACAGACTCGACTCTGGACGTGACAGGACGAGTTGACAGACACGACTTAGAATCCTGAAGGGGTTGGACTGTGACTCGGTAGGGGGGTGGGCCACCTAAGACGACAAGACTCTTAAGCTGCGCTAATCCATAGCCCGGGCGAGTGGCAACACGGTCAAACTTCAAACTGGGAAGGATCCGGTATAGGGGAATTGCAGTAGTCTGTAATGAGACTGTTCCTGCAGGACAAGGCTTAGCAGTAGCAAGGCTGTATACTAGTGCTCTTTGAATTTTTGTGTTTTGGGATACATTCCCAAAGTAGGTGTTCCTTCGAGTCCCTAACAGATTCTCGTCTTCGACTGAGCCGAGTACTAGGACACTCTATAGAAAGGAGGCTAGTTTTTTGAAAGTTACTTGGATTATGTGAGTGGATGGAGGACTTCTGTCTAATAGAAAGCCCCCAGGACGACAAAGCTAGCTGCTGAGAACATGACAGTGTTGTGACCGGAATAACGGTGCTTTTTTGAATTTGTGTCAATGTGGGTGGTTGTGCCCTTGTTGAAAGGCTGCCTACGTATTCACGTGTAGTGAAATCAAACCAAGCCGTAGTTCAGTGGATTGGAAGATATGTTATGGTGCCTAGTTCATTAGGGCTTTGTGTGTAACTAGCCATAGCGATGGTGTAGGCTAGGTGAATTCCCAATGATGTCTTGATCAAAGGGCTAGAACAGTTAGGATGTTGATCCTGTGACTGTAAGCGTTCTCCGAGGTAGCCCCCAGAGGTGGTGTGAACTATTTGGGCATGTTCTATGCTGACCGCAGGTTGAGTTCCCGTGTTTGGGGCTGGTAACTGGTTTGGATGTTTTTGGACATTTGGAGCTAGGTCGAAAATGGCTTTGATGTTTCGAAATCTGGAGCTCGATTTTGTGGAGCTAAGGCTTCGAGGGTAAGGTATTTTAATGTGGTAGGAAAGGGGGAAGTCGAGTAAAAATGACTCGGACTTCGATTGGGCAGGTTTGATGATGCAGGATCTGGTTTCCATGTCTGGCCCTAATGGTTAGGGTGTATCCTATGGAGCTAGAATCCTCAAAATTCCGGGTTGTCTCTTAACCTAGGTCTCGGGAAGGTCTTGAGGGTTCTAATATGGGGAGGCTAAATAAATGTGGTGTTAGCTAACCAGCTTGATTGTCTCTCCCCTATTTGATGGTATGGGCATCGGTAATTTTTGAATTGACCGTACCCCGGTCAAGGAACTTTCACTTGAGTTGACCGTTGACCACGGTCATGGGTATTTGAATTTTTTTTTGTTTTTTTTGTTTTTGGGTTGACCTCTTAGCCCCGGTCGTGGGATTCTTCATTTGAGTTGACCGTGCCCCAGTCAAGGGATTGATCGTATCTAGTCGAGGGATGTTGATCATGGCCAGCTCTTTTGTTTTGGTCTTTTGCTTTTTCCTTGTACTTTGGATTTTTTTTGTCCAACTCTTTTTTTTTTCACGGTAATCCCCTCCTATGGTGTCGTGGGTGGATATGGGGGTGGGCCCATCGGTTGGATTAGGCTTGTGGAGCTAAACCCTTGTAAGGTGTAAGCCTAGTTGGTGTTTGTGTGAGTGCAACTCGCGGTGAAGAACTCTACAGTAAGCAAGGTGACTTGGATCTCGGTATTCCGAGCAGGCTTAGTGGGAGCATCGTCCCGAGTTGGGTATTTTTGGCATCAAGCCTATAGAGTCACGATGCTTCTTTTTTGCTTCTGGTCAGACTAAACGCCTAAGGTAAGGATTGATTAGTCTTATTGGAGGGGTGTTTATTGTGGGAAATGGGCTTGCCTCCCGTCTTGAACCCAAACTAGAAAACTACCTAGATTTGTCATAGAATTCGATACCGCTCCTGCTAAGGGTAGTTATGTGGCTTTCTATACTAGACATGGAACAGGTAAAGGAAAACACGGGCCTCAGTTCCTGCAGTTATTATAGATGTGCCTATAATAGTCACGTGCATGTGCTCATAGTGTATGATGGTGTTCATCATGTTCTCGGAAACACATAAGGGAAGCATATATGAGAGATTGAAAAAGCTGATTTTATTGGAATGCGAAAAGAGGACAGAATACAGTTGACTCTGACTCTGACTTTGAAATGAGGATGTAGGATATCCTAGACTCGGACTTAGACTTAGACTCGAATCGAATCCGGACTTTCGGATACTTGGTTGGTCGTTTCTTTTTGGTAAGGTCCTTGATCGGAGGAAACGACAGGTGCCACGACTCGCCTAAACTCGACTTTGCGCGAATGCAAGAGAGGGAGTCAAACTAGACATGGCCCGGGGTGACGGGTCGACAAAGACTCTTGGACCGGGGTACTCGAACGTTGACCTAAATGAGGTAACAACTCTGGCTTGGACTCGACTGTGAGACTCAAGCTGCACGAGGGTAAGTCCGAAAATGGGGCAACCGTGTTTGACCGCGTCACGTGTTCGGACCAACCGTGGTGACCTTAACCTAGGTGACTCGAGTATTCGTAGCATGTGTACGACTCAAAGAAAGCATCATAAGGATGTCGGTGTAGGATGAACGTAAGGTACCCCTTAAGGTGACCGTGGTCGAATGCTCGGGTGGAGGACAACCCCCAAGTGAGACTAAAGACTCTGATAGGACTCAGATGGTGCGGCATCTGAATGACTCGAAAGTGATAGACGTGAGACACCACGTGTAGGACATGACCCTTAGAGCAACCGTGATTGATCGCTCTGCTGAAGGGTAGCCCCCGAGTGAGAACGAGGACTCTAATAGGACTCAGATGGTGTGACATCTAAGTGACTCAAAAGTGGGGTACGTGAGACAACACGTGTAAGACATGACCCTTAGAGCAACCGTGATTGATCGCTCTGCTGAAGGGTAGCCCCCGAGTGAGACCGAAGGTTTTGCTAAGACTTGAGTGTCGGACGAGTGACCCTTAGATGTAAGGATCACGAACCTTTAGCTACAGGGTTATGCCTTGTAAAAGGTTGACTCGGCCTCGAGGAAAGGCAGACGGGTAAGGGAAGAAACTTGCGATGTAAGATCGGCAGAGTTTCGACGCTAGAGACTCTTGACTTGACTTGACTTGGATAAGGATAGACCCTGTGATTAGGGTAGATCCTTAAGTTAAAGGATTCTTGATTTGAGATGACTCGACTAACGGATTGAAAGATGGGCGAAATTCCCTTAGGAAAGGTCGTGGGGACCGTCCTGTTAGAGGAAAAATTGCGTGGGACTTTCTAGTTAGGACTCGAGTGTATGGACGAACCTTCCATTTACGAGTGTATGACTCGTGTTGGTTGGTTGTGCCTTTAGGATAAGGCGGACTAGGATGGGGAAGAAACACGTGATGTAGGATCGACGGGGTTTCGACGCTAAGACCTTCGACAAATTATGAAAAGATCCGACACACGGATTACGGTAGGTCCTATAATAAGGAAGGTTTTTGAAAAATGATTGAATTATGAAAATTGAGAGGTTGGTCCTGAAATTGGTAGTGGGCCATTAGGATCGGGCATTTTGAAAGGTTAGAATGGTTGCGAGTAAATTCGCGTTTTGAAAAGTTGGGAGACGGTCCCGTCTTTTGAAATTGGCAGCATGCCGACAGGACTGGGTTTTTCGAAAAGTTGAATTTTTTTTGGAATTTTGAAAATTTGAATGTCGAAAATAAATTTCCGAAAATTTGAAAATCGAAAATAAGATCCCAAAGATTTGAGAATCGAAAACGGCATCTCGGAGATGGAATCTCGAAGATTTGAAAATCGCGAATGGCATCACGAAGATTTGAAAATTGAAATTGAATTTTGAAAATTCGAAAATCGAAAGGGAATCGAAAATTCGAAATTTGAAATGGGAAGCATGCCGGCTAAAAATAGGCTATTTTGAGTCAAATCGTAAGTCTAAATTTTGGCAGCATTTCGAGTTTTTGAATTTGAATATTTTGAAAAGACGAGTCCCGAAACGGACGGTATTTCGGGTTTTTCAAAATTTGGTATTTTGGAAAGATGCATTTTTTTGAAATGATGGTTTTTTGAAAAATGACACGGAAACCAAGCAACACGTAGTCAAACAAGCATTATAACGACGCTTATGTATGCATTACGCTAAGTCTCGGTCGGTCAAAATAGGGACTATACCAACAACGATGGCTTTCTCGTAAATCAGGACGGACCCCTAAGCCGAGTTGGTCTTAGGACATGCCGCAAAACCCATACGAGTTCCACCATCGAAGTCTTTAGCGCACCCATGTAGGAATGCACCGGGGTATAGTGGGACGTCGGTCACAAGTAACCGGCCCGGGCAAAAATGGGTCATGCATGAATCATTAAACTAATGCGCGCACACTAATATTCGAACGATTTCTCTTCGAGTCTCACCCTAGGAACCCCGATGACATGTGGTACATCAGGTATCCCCAGCGGAGTCGCCAAATTGTGGACATGACGTAGGTCCACCCCGACGCGGCCACGTGCGGGTTTGGGTAGGCGAATGAATCTCGTGGTAAGATTGTTCTCGGGTTCGAAATTTAAGTCAAAATGGAGTCGCCACCGAATTTTGTGGTTATTCGGAACCATTCGAGCCCACTCTATGTCGTCATGGGCTATACACAAAGTAAGCCCACTTCGATTTCAGAGTTTATGGGGCTCGTCCCTTTGCATTGTTATATCGATACCGTTTACACCGGCTTTCGTATATAAAATGACTCTCGTGCGCCAATGGTTTCGGACATCCGGAAACCAAGGTTCTGAGTAAGGGGTGAGGGTACGTGTTGGGAAGCCCACTGAGGACACCCAACCCCGCCCGCACAATGGCGGCCTCTACTAAGACATCGTTCGTGTTCGTGTACGCGTGCTAGTAAAACGACTAAATGATATGCAAACAGCGTTTTCGGGCTAAGCATGTGAATTATTAGTTTTCTACGTCATTTAATGCATCTTGATTCACGTCAAAGTGATTTAGCATGTGATGTTCATTTAAATAAATAAATGGCAAACATCGAAAATAGAAAACTCGTAAATAAATTACAAATTACACGGGCGGAATACAACCCGGAATTCACAATACAACGAGCAATAAAATAGAATAATTGAATATATAAGAAGAGTGATAAATAAATACATGACCCGACAAAGACCCGTATATAATAAATGCACACTAGATCGTGAATTAGATAGACGGACGAACCTTAATTAATTACGCATTATATTGCATATTAATCAAAGGACGGAGGTTCGAGACCTAGGTGTGGTGCTAACCCGATCTCGAACCCCGATGCCTTGTCCCGACTTATCACCTCGAGAAATGGAGTCTAAATTAATTATGTGTCGGATACGACTAAAGAGTCGTCGACATAAAATTAATAGTGCGAGACCGTCGATCAAAGTCGTTCTATGTGTCGTGATATGCATGAGTTTTGAAAATTGGAATTACGTGATTGATTATGCACGTGTCGACTAAAAGTCGTAAAAAAATGACGAGGCTCGAATGTTGCATTAGAGCTCTCGGTTTTCTGGGCTACAGGACCCACTCGATTGAGTCGTGGTCTGACTCGGTCGAGTGCGTCCTTTTACGTAGCTACTGCCCAGTTTTTTGGGTGCTACTCGATCGAGTAGCTTACGTACTCGGTCGAGTAGCCCCTGTACGAGTGCCAACTCGTTTCATTTTTGATTGGAAATCGATGGTTGGCCAAACCAAATACAAATATCGCACGATTTGTATTTAACTTGGCCTCCGGTACTATAATCGTGTATGTACGATTATAATACCATTATCGGAATTTATGAAAACGTTATCGTTTAGATTTAGAAATTTTGAATTAGTGACGAAATTGTATCCCTCTACGTCACGACATCGAAACTAATCCTTTCGGATTATATGATGTCGGTTTTCGTGTCAACGGGTTCCGTACTAATCATTTAGATGGGATCAAATGCGTTCAACTAGGACCGATCACGATCACATCATGTCCTTGAGTACATTGGGGCGGCGCTCCTCGAAAAGGTGCCACCTCCGTCGTTACTCGTAAAGGAATTAGATGGACTTTAGGCGATCGTCATAGTCAAACGTATCCGAAACCGAGATTTTGATATTAGTATGTATATATACACGGTATAATAATGTTAGATGTTAGAATACGGAATAAAATGTTAGTATGCACAAAATTAAAGGTTAGTGTTAGCGGTTAGTAATAATAATAATAATAATAATAATAGTAATAATATATACATAAATAATCGAAAAAAAGGAAAGGAGAAAAAGAAATGGGGTTTGATGACACCCTCAACCTACATGCTTAAATGGCCTCGGAAACTGACTCGTAGTAGCGGCGTGAGCGCGGCAGTGTCGGGATATGTAGGGTGAGTTAGGGTGTATATGGTTAGGGAGAAGATGCTCTCGGGTCTTTGACGAGTTTTGATCTCGAGTTTTGATTGTATGTGTATGTGTATGTGTAATGGATGATTCGTCGGTTTTCGAGGGACGAAGGACTCGGTTTTTGTGTGTATTGCTTAGGGTTGCTAAGGGCTTGTAGTGTAGTGTAGTATGGTGGGATTAGGGTAGAAATGTAGACTAAGAATGCATGGAAAAAGCTTGTCTTGTGAAGAGTATGAGGGTGAATGTACGTAGGTTGCAAAAAGCTTGTGAAATGAATGGGGTTAAGGGGGTATTTATAGGCTTACCCCCGACCTAGGGTCACTCGATCGAGTGGCCCTAATGCACTCGATCGAGTGCCCTTCAAAACGGGCCTGATCCGGTCTTTAACGCTCCACTCGACCGAGTGGGTCAATCCACTCGATCGAGTGGATCAAGTGAATCGAGATATTTTAGGAAGGGATTGACCTTGTGATTTGGTTTGTTTTATTTTGAATTTTGATTTGGCGCCAGTTCCTAGAAGCTGAATTTGGCTTATTTGTGTGACGGATTCGTCTTTGACCGGGTTTTGACCCGGTCGCCAAAAGACGGTTTTTATTCTTGGTGTCGGTTTTGGCCCAAATTAGTCTCATTTTATTGGGAACGACCCACTGGGCCTGGATTTGAGGTCGGTTTTGAGAGATTTGCACTCCGCTAAAAGCCCACGTCGGATACTATTGATTTCGAGTCCGTATTCGAGCGTATTAAGTCATGTTGACGTCCGATCATCATCGGGTGTTTTGTTGGAGACTGCTATAGACACTAGCAGGCAAAATGCGGGTGTCTACACCATGACATTGAATTAGTTGATAGTTTAATCAAATTTGTAATGTTCAATTTTTTTTAAACACTAAGATATTATAGTGCGTAAATATTAACATCATGTCGCTCGAAAAAAGTTTCTTTTATTTTCAATGTGGGACAAACCACTGATTTTTAAAAAAATACATCGTCTTTTTGGAGCAAATGCTCAAGATTTTTTATTGATAACCAATGATAAATGATGATTCTTATTTAGTATAATTATAAAATTGCATCATGTATTATAATTTTCCAATGTGGTATTTTTTTACTATTTATATATGGAGTATGTAATCGATTTACCACTACCGCGTACTAAAAAACGCATCGTCTTTTTTGAGCAAATAATATGAAAAAGGATGTGCTAAATCATACACGAAAATTACTACGTTGTACACGCATATTCCGTATTTACCCCTCTCATTTCTTCTCCATTCAATTTCAGTGTAAGAAAAAATAAGCAAATTCCCTGTACAATCTAACTCAATTTGTTCAGAAACTCAGTCAATAAACACCCCAACAACCTCCACTATCCCACCTATCCCCACCACCACTGCAACCCACCACCTACACACGGCAGCCCACCACCACCATCCCTAACTCCTTGCTGGCGCACCACCCAACATTTCGGCCCTTCGTCCCCACCACGTCCTCCCCTTCATAACCCTCACCCCAACAACCACCCCGGCCTGCGACCTCCTTATACCTCGCCATCTCAACGCCTCCCTTAAGGTCGTCGGTCATCGTGTTTCTCCCGAGACTCACAATTTTGTCACCCCCATCGCTTGACACTCATCGGCGTATTCTTCACCATCACCCGTCAACAATCCACACAAACCCTAATTGAAAAAAATAAAATAAAATAAAAATAAATGTCTGCTAAATTCAATTGTATATAACCAATAAGTTAACGAATCGAAAACAATCCCTTCTTTCATGTGCGAATTGGAATCCATAATTGTAAAATTCGATTAAATTGGTTATGTTTTAAGGGAGATGAAGAGGGGAGGCATGTGTTTTGCTATTATGAATAAGAAGGGCTATAGCGGAAAAATTAATGACAAAATGTGTACAACGTAGTAATTTCTGTGTATGATTTAGCAATTCCATATGAAAATTATACACTAAGGGCTCGCTTGGGATGGGGGTAATTATTCCGGGGGTAATAGAGCCAAAATGAACTAGAAAATGACGGAAAGTGGTGATGATGTTAAGCGGAAATGGAGAAAATTAAGGAAATATAGCTTATTTGGGGGGGAAATTATTACTCCCCTCTCCCCCAAGTAGGGATGGCAATGGGTCCAAGACCCGACCCAGACCCGGCGGGTCGGACCCGAACGGTTATGGGTCTAATATTTTCAGACCCGATGGGTATGGGTCGGGTATGGGTCCTCTAATATTTCGGGTATGGGTATGGGTCTGAATTTTGGGACCCGGACCCGGCCCGTAGACCCATTATTAAAAAAAACAAGTTTCATGGTTTCAGACTCCATTATCATAACATATCCTAATAATCCTAACAAACAAGAACACCTCTCCTCTATCTAACATTCTAACCCATCATCCATTCAACGGCTTTCCCCATTATCTCCACCTTTCATGAAGAATTACACTACCCTGCCAGTATTATTCACATACTTTAACAATAGCAACAAATCCAATTAAATTCCAATTCAATACAAATAAAAGTACAGCGATTGATACCCAATAAAGTGAATTAGACAAGTAGTTCAATTCGATTGAAACCTGAGTGGAATAAGTAGAAATTAAAGAAGAGTGAATTTTGGAAGAAACCCAAGTTTGTTTGAAATTGAAAGGATTGAAAGCGTCTTGGAGGAGAGAGAGAGAGTGAGTGAAAGTGATGGTGATTGATGAATGACGGTCAGTTTGAAGGAAGAAGGGAGTTGAAGATGGAGTAAAGGAAGCTTTTTTTATATTTTTTTAATATGTTTATATATAATATTATTAAATGTTTACTTTTTTTGGACCCGTGGGTAGACCCGGAGCCGACGGGTATGGGTATGGGTATGGGTCTGATAATTTTGGACCCGGTCGAGTCCGGGTCGGGTATGGGTCCAAGGTTCAAACTTCGGGTCCGGGTCTGGATCTGAGTGGACCCGACCCATTGTCATCCCTACCCCCAAGTAATGCATTACCCCCCAATAGGGGTAATTATTCCCCCCTCATATTTCTTTTACACTATAAAATGTTACAATCAAGCTACAAGTTCATCCATTTATAGTTCATTTTTGATCTATTACCCCCTGAATTATTACCTCCATTCCAAGCGAGCCCTAAGAATAGTATTTTGCACCACAAATCTAATTATTGTTGTGAAAGGAAGAGATAAGAGAAACTAGAGAGATAAAGGAATAAGAGAAATCAGAGAGGTAGTTTATTCCTTCCATCAAGGGGTATATATAGTACATGCTAAATCCTAGGGTTACATCGTAATGGGCTATAAGACCCGATGGACATCCACATATTATTTCATAACACTCCCCCTTGGATGTACATCACTGAAGAACATGTCTCGTTAAAACCTTGACTAAAAAAACCCGGTGGAAAAAAAAAACTAGTAAAGGAAAAAGAGTACATAGATCTTCAAACACGCATAACAGGTTGCCTCGTTAAAACCTTTCCATGGAAAATCCAATGGGACAAAACCATGGCTTAGGAAAAGAGTACAACACGTGCTTACTCCCCCTGATGATTACATAACTTGATATTTCTTGAATACTACACGTCTTCATGTAACTGTAAGGCGTTGAAATAGATTTGTCGTAACCAACAAACTTGGTATCTTCAATCAATAGGAATCCGTGATAATCACATTTCTTCGAATATCGTCAATCATGACTCTTCAATGCATTACCAAATATGTATCTCGTCATCTCAAAATTATGATGATCATAACTATAGCGTATTAACACGTCTATAACGCTACCTCGTTAAAAACCTTGCTAGGAAAAATCCATTGGGACAAAAACCTAGTCGAAGGGAAAAAGAGTGTAGCTAACATTATTTCTCAACTGATCATCGATCTTCAGGAGAATTATCAATCAATCCGATTTATCTTAAATAATAATTGATTTCTTGCCATTGTACGGATTAACATACTCATTGTAGCATTCCACCACCTTATTTTCCAACTATTATAGCGCTTCTGGACCATAAAGTATTTTTCACATGACAAGAAATTTAATCATGTATGATCTTTCATACGCTCAAACTTCAAGCTGAGACAATGAAACCGTGCATTCACACCATATCACATGCATGTTGAATGCTCTCATAGATACACTTACGTGTAGATGTTCATATATATATATATATATATATATATATATATACACTTAATCACGAGTTCTTCAGGAACTCATTCGATCAACCACTGTCATGTGCTGATAATTTATAATATAAGCTTCTTTCCAGAGTACTTATCAATCTAGGAGCATGATCTCCTTTTAAACATATATCCTGCAATATATAACAATAATAATCTCGTCCATGCATGTAATACGAACAATGCCCTATAGTGTATAGATTCTAAATTAATGCAATGATGTAATCTTAACTAATATGCAATGATAAAATAACTATATTACATGCACATGAGACTCAAATGCAAAATGTACAATATATTCACCAATATTCATAAGTGGATTGACTTCATGTCAATATGTGGACTTTAAGTCCATGAGCTCAATCTTAACCATAGATTGTACGTCAACAATCAAAATGGATTTTTATATAAGATCCCTATTAGGGTCGAATGAGCGCAACTATTATTCGGTTCCACAAATTAATATATCGATATAATTTCATCGTCAGTACTGTCTAATGATATCTGAATCTGAATATATATGGTACCAATCTTTTCATACAAGCCATCTATTATCATCAGATATCAGTGCCACTTTGGGACATTCAATTTTGTTACTCTTTACGAGTACCAACTGCACATGCTTGCCATTTTCTTATAATAAATGAACCGAATAAGACCCTCACACTACATAATGTGTGATTATTGAAAATTTGGCAAGAATCTCAATGTTCGTTACATCTACTATCCATGACCGATCTATAGCTCGCTACACCACAAGGAGGAGTATAACATATTTAATAAGATAAGTAGTCAAGCTGATATATCATCAAGACATCGTCATCACACAATGATTGAATCATTATTTATATTTCATAAACCTCTAATTGATGTATTTCATATTCAAAACAAGTCTCTGAACTTCTGGTTCAGTTGGGATCAACATTACTTGTTTGTTTTTACCAGCTTATCCTTTTCAATCTCCCCCCTAAGGTGGTAAAACCTATCATTACCTGCTAGATTTATCAACTGATATATCTACCTTAGAATTCGTCTCATATTTCATAGACTTTATCAACTGATTCTCTTCATTAAAATAATATATTTGGGAGCTCAACCTAACGCAGTCGGTTTTTCACGTGCTGAATTAAAATTGTCCATTCAGGAGATCATCATCATGTTCACATAATAATCAAATTTTGAACTCTGATTATATGGACTACTCGTAAAATTCCGTGTGACTACAGGTCACGTAATTAATTAAAGCCTTAAAGGTCAACTGGATATGGACGTTCATCTCCATTATCCAACTACGAGTAGTATTTAGATCTCCGATATTTTACATACTCAAAATCTCAATGTATTATCTTGCCTTAAATATAAATGGTACACAAGAGAGTTTGATCATCACGCCATTAAATTCTTTCAAGATAAACGTCAGGTTTATCGAAACGGGTGTAAGAAGAACCCGGATGGCCTCAATTTGTCACATTTTTTAATATTTTCGTGTCAACTTTACCAGTTGATCGATTCTCATTCTGCTAAACTTTTGTTTAGCTACATTCTAAGCACTACTACATTTCGTCGTCGACATTTCAACCACGTCGTCGGCGCTTTATACGTGAATTTACTCTTTTACCCTTCCATAATTATGATTAATGATATTAATTAAGTTTCTTAATTAATCTAATTAATATTTCCGAGTAAATTAAAATTACGGTTTTTGTACTTTTGAACGGTTTTTGAGGCACGTGTCTCAACGTAACTCTTTTACCCTTCTGTAATATTGATTAATGAATTTAATTAAGTTTCTTAATTAACGTAACTATTATATTCCCGACTAATTTGAAATTACGGTTTTTTGAACTATTCAACGGTTTTTGAGACACGTGTCTCAACGTAAGTCCCCTTCTCCTCACAATTCACTTTCACTTCTTTCTCTCTCTTAAACAATTCCTTAAAAAATCGTTTTTCAAATATAAAACCGCTTCCACTCCCACTCCAAATCCGTACTCAAGTAAGTAGATCTATCCATTTTGTATTACCTTTTAGCTTGTATTTGATTATTTTAGGTCGATTAGTTTGATTATAATTAGTATTTGGTTGATAGTTTAGGTTCCCCATAGCTAATTTACGTTGACTAGGTGAACCGAACCTCCACGTTATTTAGAGTGGACCGTAAGTAACGAAATATAACACAAAAACGAGAGCATGAAAGACGACACTCGATAAGTTTACTAAACAAAACGAGGATAACAAAAGTCGAGACTAAGAGCGATATAATAAAAAACCCGAGGCTAGGAATTTTAACTAATACTCGTCATTGCCTCCTCCACCATATGAACTCCTTTGGCCGCCACCACCATCGTAGCCTCCGCCACCACCGCCGTAGCCTCCACCGCCATAGCCGCCACCTCCTCCACCGTAGCCACCGCTACCATGTGGTGGTCTCTCGTTAGCAATGCTCACACGAATGTTGCGTCCGTGGAGTTCCTATATTTATTTTTAAAAGATCGAGTTAATTTAATTAATTAATTAATTAATTTTAATTAATTAAAAATAAATGTAAGGGTTAGCGATTTCTAACATGTCCGTCCATGGCGCTCACAGCTCTGCTGGCAGCTTCAGCATCTGTGAATTCGACAAAACTGAATCCTCTTGACCTTCCCGTTTCGCGGTTAGTGATGATCCTTGCTGCAAAATGATGCGAAAAATTGGATTTCAGAAATCGCCACAAAACCAACCCAATTTGAATAACCCGACCCAACCCAACTTACATGGGCACGACCATATTCGTCCATATAACAAACCCAAATATGAAATGAATGCGATCGAACTAGAAATATCCAAACACGACATACATTGCTCGAAAAAAAACTCAAATATATATTTCTAATGGTCTCGATTAATCGAAATAAATATCATCTTGAACAATGGGAAAATCTTAAAACTAAAGTGTAATCTCGGATGTAAATCGTACCATCGGTCACTTGACCATATGCAGAAAACGCCTCTCTGAGCGAGTTATCATCGGTCGAGTATGAAACACCTGAAAAACACGACAATATGTTAATGAAAATTACCCGAATCATAAAAAACCGATCACTGAATTCAACAGGTCTAGAGTCGAGAAGGTTACCTCTGATAAAAAGCTTGTTTGACATGTAACGAACGGAATTCAGCATCACTGACGATGAATTCTGAGTGATACTTTGCTTAAGAATGCTACCAAATTTGTTAAACAGCGCCATTTCGAAACAGTCTGCGTGCCACGACAACACAATGTACATCAGATTACGCAAGATTAAAGCAACTAATCACATACGAAATGGGATTAGGTACTTAAACTGTACAAAACATGTCATTTAGCAGTTCGAACACACCAAGAACAATTCTACTATTACAGGATATTAACAATGCGAAAAGCACTGAAAACAGAACCGATAATAGATGATCTCAAAATTTTCGATAATAACGATAAATTCACTCTTTCCGTACCAGTCATTTATAGATCAAAGGTAAATTCAAACACTTTCTATAATAATAAATCCAAGTTTTTGAAAGACACTAAAAAGGTTGAAGCTTTCATAGACTCGGCTCGAAGATTGAAAATTTTCATAATTTGAAGTAATTTGAACAAACTTCCACATCAATTATTCAAACTTTACAGTAAAAGTATATCCCTATGTAAACAAAATTTGACGAAAGATGGTCTCGACTACACTGTAATTCTGTATAAATTAGTGATTATGTTCTAAGAGGAACGTTACAGTCTCAATCAATAACTACTATTTATGAAATTGATATAAAGATTCAAGGGTAAGATAATCTAAATCACTGTTCAATTCCCAGAAATCAAATTAAATTAAATCAATAACAATTTTGATTACAAACCTAATCAATAGCTGTTGAAATCATCAAATTACAAACAAAATTCAAGAAGAAGACCTGGAAAAGATTGAAAATTTGACAATCGAGAATCAAATAAAATCAAAATTGAAAGCTAATTACAAAATATTAACGATACCTAGAATAAGATTTACTTGTACCATCTTTTCACTCAATAAATCAAATCAAAAGCTGTTAAAATCATCTAATTACAAATTAGAAGAAAAAAATCGAGAACAATTCACAGAAAAGATTGAAATTTTAACAACCGGAAAATCAATCAAATCAAAATTAAAACCTAATTACAAAATATTAACAATAAGCAGAAACGATTTATGATTCTTTCCCTCGATAAATCAACTCAAAAACTGTAGAAATCATCTAAAAACTGTAGAAATTTGCGTCTGAGGGTTCCCCTGGACGCCGGAAATTCGCGTCTGAGGGGTCCCCTGGACGCCGGAAATTCGCGTCTGAGGAGTCCCCTGGACGCCGGATTCTCGCGTCTGGGTGGTCGGCGCGACGCCCAAAATTCGCGTCCTGGGGGTCTCCTCGACGCGAATCTCTGGCGCCTATGCCTGTTTTCGACTTATTTTTTTTTGTTCTACGTTACGCGTTACGCCCACAAATCGGATTTCTCGAAAAAAAAAAAAGACGGTTTTTTTTTTGTGAGAGTAGAGAAAATAATATTAAATGTTGTGAGTGGGGTGTTAGTGGAGTGTGAGTGAGGTGTGGGTGGGTACATAAAATAATCTAACTTCTAAAATTATAACATAATAACGGAACGGTTTGAAAAATTAAAAACCGCTTCATTAACGAGTTTCATTAACTAATCTAACTAATGTAACTTCATAACATTAGTTAACTAATCTAATTAAGGCAAGGGCAAGATTGTCTTTTACATTAAAAAGCGCCGACGACGTGGCTGAAATGCCGACGACGAAAAACAACACTCTAAATTTTTTCATATGGCCGTAGCGAATAATAGATGTGACATGACACAACTGGTGTCTAATAGGCAAGACCCGACAATATTCCTTCCCAGAATATGACTATAGTACTCTTTGATTAATTCAATTTCATATGATAATTATAATGATTGTAAATTGATCATTAATCAATTGATCATTTATTTGACCATATAAATACATGGTCAGATTATCACATTGTCTTCGCAAGGTATTATGATCTTTACAGTACCATTTTCGGTAAAAATATCAGTGTTTTTAAACGAACACATAATTAAAATATTCACCTTCTTGCGCTTATTCGATGTCAGTGGCATAATTTTCATCAATTGATCAATATTTTATTCGATGCCATATTATTCGTTTTACGAAATAATGGTCGTTAATCGAATATTTTGTTCATGTCATGTCCATAACCAGGAAAAATGACTATTAATCACCTATACGAAACTCACGATTTTAATATCGCATTAATTTGCTCAACCATGACATGCGGATACGAGATATCACGCATAATTTCTTTAAGTCATTTTCAAAATAATGTGTCTTTACGACTACATAATAATTTGTATGAAAATAAAATATACGAGTATTACATCATGAAAATATGATAATACCATTCGCTTCAGGAAATGGTTTATATTATTTTGATACGAATATCAACTGTTAAGAGTATTTCATACTTTGGAAACATCCATGAATAAACATCAAGTTTATTCTTAATTTTGATACTCCAAATAATTTTCACTGCACGCAAAGTGAAAATTTGTAAAACATCGTCAACTACATGTCACGATTTCAATATTGGTCAATACTATGAATTTCTCGTCATAGGTCCAGTATATGTAAACACTATGAATTTCAGGTCATAGTGTGCGTGTCAAAATTTCAACTCGTATATAATTTTTCTTCCTCTCATATCGAAACTTCGCGTATATGAGGGTCATATGAATCTTCATGAGATATTTACTTTCATCAATTAACGAATTTGACTCAATTAAGTCACATCATAAGGCTCAATTAAGGCAGCAATATCAGGCGTAACACTATGTCATGATCTCAACGTGCTCTTCAAGCACGGTCTTATCAGATGTCACATTCATTTCATGGAATGGACTCAACCAATTGAAATAAATTCTTCGTCTTTCAATATTAATTATATTATTATTATGTTCAACTTCGGGTGAACATGAAATTAATCCAGAGGATTTATCATGACCTCTCTTCACTATATCTTGACAATAATAAATGATAATAAACATGGTACAATTTCATGTACTTTACTCACAAATTTTATCAACTTCAACTTTAAAGTGATACTTATCTCGGTACAATTTCATGTACGTACTCACACCGAATATATTTTTCATGATACAATGCCTTTGAGGCTACTTTATTTCCGCGATATCATGATAACATATTTTCTGGGACAGCTGTATCAGCATATTTATCACCCAAAATAATTGTGTATACTTCAGGTATACAATCTTTTATGAAAGATCTGTTCAAAATATTTGTTACCATACAGGATAACATTATTTCCACCGCTCATAATTATAAATTAAAATATCTTTGGAACTTCGGGTCCAAGATTATATGAGTATTCATCATATGTATATTAACATTGAAATTGATCCATAGATATATACGGTCTACGAGACTGAAATAAATAATTAAACACCTTTTATAAAAGGTTGGGGATAGAAAATATTTTATCCTCATATGAACTCCTCGTATATTGGATTATTGCCTCCAAAATAGATACATTCATATAATACGGCCTTATAAGACCTATCCATAAAATATCTTCTATTAAAAGAAGAAAATTCGTAAATTTGGCATCTTGCCATATCTTCCTCTTGAAGATAAGATCATTATCATCAAAGAGTATTTCTGCATTCAATTAATTATAAATAATAATTATAAATATGAGTAATGATTAACCATGTACGAATATAATGAATCACCGCATCAACAAGTCGGTTTTCATAATATAATATAATGAATCACCGCACCAATAAGTCGGCTATCATATACTACGGACTAATATAATGAAATAATACACAATATGAAAATTGAAGCAAAAACGTTTCTTAGGTAAACAAGAGTTTCCAATTACATGACAATAATCAAGTAAACAATACGATTATTATGTTTGAATTGCATACATCAATGAATTAAAAAGGTACCGAAGATGTCTTAGCCTAGTGGCTGACTAGGTGCTCTGGGACAGTAGGTCTCAGGTTCGAATCCCTCTCCCCCTATATTGTAATGCGATTAAGTGCGCTATTCGATGAACCAAAAAAAAGAATTAAAAAGGTGATAAGCGTATAAACGTTAGACTAAAATGCATATTTGTGATAAATGTGTGTGCTGCATATTACCAAGTAAGACATGGTAATTTCATTAAATTAATGAATGCATAATGTTGATGGAGCATGATGAATATGCACTAGGCAGGATGAATATGCACAAATAAATTGCACTGTACACGTGTGCATAGCATATGAAGATTGATGTGTGAATTGCAATGTATGCGAGTGAAACTACGACGGCTGTCGTGCCGTGTGAATAGGTTAGACACTCGTAAAAATAAATTAGGGACTTGAGAAGAAAAACTAGAGAGATAAAAGAATGAGAGAAATCAGAGAGGTAGTTTATTCCTTCTATCAGGGATGTTCCGGTCACGGAAACGGTTAACCCGATTATGAATTCGGATTCTTGGTGTTCGGGTATTGCTTGCTTTGCTTTCCTCTGATCTCTCCTTTCCTCCTCTCCTATGATCGGACCTCCCCGGCGGATTGAGCCTGCTCCCTGCACAAGTAGCGCACAGGGCCTCGGAGGTTGTCCGAGGGAACCCTCTCCGATGCCTAAGTCAGTCCGTGAATTGCCTTGATGAACCTAGCTCGTGAGGAACTAGGCGGCGTTTGTAGGAGTAAGGGTCTAGAGAGAGAAAATCCAACCCTCTCTAAGTGGGAAATGGGTGGGTATTTATACCTTCCCACAAGAGAGATAGGAGGAGAGGGAAAAGAGCGGGAGAATGGGTGGACATGAGGACGACACGTGGCCTCACCTCATCCACCCACTTTCCATTACCTGAGGCGGAATGACGGATGGGCCCTCGGTTTCCCCTGCTCGTACTAGGGGTTTGGGCACCCTGGAAACCAGCACGTAGGGGACTTGGTGGCCCTGCTCGGCTGACAGCAAGACCCTGCCGAGCAGGCGCAAGCCTTGGAGTGCTTTTCAGTGGTCTTTTGCAGGGCGAGCCTGCTGGGCAATCCTCAGTTCACCCTGGGGGCGAATTATTCCAGGGTGCCACAGGCGGGCGACCCGTGGCACTTAGTCAACTCCCATCAATTGGCCCACGCCGGCTAGAGGGAGGCAGGGTCTTCCTCTTGGCAGGCGTCTCTCGAGATGGAGTGCAGTTGACTTTTGGACTCCCTTGCCTTTAATGCGTTGCTTGTTCCCGAGGTTGGAGGCCCAAGCGCATTGGTCATGACAAGGAAGGTTGGAATATTCTTCTGGTAATGATTACTTCTTGCAAAGCGGATTCTCGGGTGACGCGCATATCCTGTGATTGGTCGCTTCCTCTTACAGGGTGGTTGAAACGCCATTAATGCACAGCCTTAGTTCCTTGTATAAATTCTGTTCCTCTTGCCATTCTTCACAATTCATCTTTAGCTTTCTTATCTTCTTCTTTCAAAGAAAATGTTGTGGATTACCAAAGTACTTTTTCGCCAAGGGGTTCGCGTGGTGACCCGTCACTTTGGGGGGGGCGTTGGAAGCTAAGGTACCCCAGGGCGTCCTTTTTCATTCTGCGCCGTAGCCGACGGCCCTGCGCTCGACTTCACAGGAAGCTCAGAAGGAGGACACTTGTCAAGGCGGGCAAGCGCCCTCAGAGGGCTTCTCCAGCCGCTCCAAAATACAGGCGCTGCCCCCAGGGCGGGGGTTGTTTCGACAGGGGGTGCCATGAGTGTTTTCCATGGCTACACCCTGAGCAGTTCGACCCCGACTGCTCAGAGTTGGCTTCTTCCCCTGAGTCGGACCCTTCTTCTCCCTTGAGGAGGAAAGTGGGCTGCGGCTCCTGTGACGATACTGAAACAGTCCCTTATGGTAAGGACTGGGATGTTAGCAGCCGGGATTCCGGCGATAGTGACGGCCAGGGTTACTCCTCTGGTCGGGGTGACGATGATGACTCAGCGGATCCCTTCAAGGATTCTGATGACTGGGACTGGGGATCCAATGCAGGGGGGTGCCACAGCCCTGTGGACTATTCCCCAAGCTTTGATGATGATTAGGCCTGCCCGAGGGGTGCAGGCGTGGTGAGCCAGGAACAGGGGCTCTTTTTGTACTTCTTGCCTGTATGAGATGTAACTTGCCCGTTTTTCGGGTTTTCTTTAACTTAATGAAAAAAATCAGGCAGCTTGTTTATACGTGGCATTTTTATTATTTGTTATTATTTGTTCTTTGCTTTTATTATTATTACTTGAATGGAGGGGGAATGACATCATTGAGAGGGTGAATCTTCCTGACGCCTATTTGCCTTCTCGAGGCTCTTCTTGGGAAGTGGAGGTTGGTTGTTAGAATCGTGACACGTGGGGGGTAATTTGTGGGGAGAGCTTTGCAGAGAGAGGTGACCCTTCGACTGCCCAGACCTATATAAGCCCATTCTCCTTCCCCTAATTCCCTTTTTAGCACTTTCGAAACTCAAACCTCTGCTTCTTCCTCACTCTCTTTGCTTGCTGAGAACTCTTTCAAGATTTCGAGGGACGCCTAACTTCGGATTTTTTCAGCGACAGTCATCTTTCTAGGTTAGAATCTTGATTCCAACTCTTCGTTTTTCTTCCTTTTTTCTCATACTCCTTCGCGAAATAGAATGTCTCGCGCTCGCGCTCTTACTTTTACTCCGACGTCTGGAGGGACGGAGGGTAGGAGAGGGGGGAGATCCGACTTAGCCTCTTCCTCTGGGGTCAGACCCGGCGGGGGAAACCACCCCGAGGAAGATGGGGGTGCCAACTCACCCGAACCCGCTCCTTTTGACGTTGTCGACTCCGACGACGGTGCATTGGAGATAGACCCCACTACCATTGCCGGCCTTGCTCCCAGGGAGAAAGGGAAAAAGTATTTCTTGGATAAACACAAATACCTGGTTCCTTTCAGAACCTACCCTGAAACCAAGAATCGAGACCTGATTCTGGAGAGCAATGCTGCCGGGGAGATTGAGAAATTTTATCACTTTGGGGAGGGATACACCGTTATAATTCCTGGGGAGAGAGACACGGTGTGCTGCCCTCCTGACGGCTGTGTGGCAGTTTACCACAAGAGCCTGGAATTCGGCCTACGATTCCCTCTACACCCCTTCTTGGAGGAGGTTTTTAGGAGGATGAACGTGGCCATTGCTCAGCTGACTGCCTCGGCGATCAGGACCCTGGTGGCCTACACCTGGACTTGCCTCTTCCATGGGGAAGGGCCCTCTATTGACGCCTTGCGCGCCATGACTTGGCTACAAATGGTGTCTTCATCAAGGGGGGATGACTCCCCTGGGTACTGGTCCATTTTGAAGTCGAAGAAATATGCTCTGGTCTGGCTGGCTTTGAACAGCCTGAAAGACTGGAAGGATAATTTTCTGTATGTCCATAGTGCTTCAGGGTGGCGGATCCCTAGGCACTTTAGAAATCACGTGCATACCCGTATAGAAACCTGTGAAGAATACCATCCGGGCGTCGGGGGAAAAGATCTGAAGGTGAAGCTGAGCCAGGCAGACGAGAGCTTGGTTGAGAAGTTTAAGGTTACTGAGGGGCCTCCCCCTAATGAGCCTGCTTTCTGGCTTCCTCACGCAGATCTCATCACCACTGATGAATATCTGACCCCGCTGGGCCTGATTCCCGGCCTTGAAGGTAGTTTAGGGGCTTCAATTGGCCTGATTTTTCTCGAGGTTTCCATCCCTGTTTCCTTAAATGGCTTTTTACCCGTCTTGCAGGTGCTGCTTCTCGCCTTTGGACAAGGAAGCAGGTGAGGAGGCTTGGCCTGTCCGAGGAATTCGTTGTTGCTCAAAAGTGCCCTTCTCTTCCCTCTAACTTCAAGAAAGGAGAGAAGAACTTAATGAGGTTCGTGAAGGAATTCGCCTATGGCCGACGACTCCCCTTCCCTCCACTACTAAAGCCGGCGGCTCCTTCCCCCAATGCTCAGGGTAGGGAAGCTGAGGTTACTTCTGTGGCGACCCCTTCCCATGCTCACCGGCAGGGTGATTCTCCTGCCGGGACTCACATTTCGCAGGGGTCCCACCCTGCGGACTCTGAGCAGACTGGGGAGAGTGCTCCCTTGGTCCACAGGAGAAAGAGGAATAGGGAGACTCCAGGGACTGTGCCTATGGTTGACTTGGAGGCTGAAGTGGAGACCCCCGAGGCGAAGCGCCCTGCTCACGACGTCCCGGGCACTTCTCTCTTGGAGGAAAATGTAGAGTTCCATTGTACCGCAGGCGACAGTGTTGATGTGTCAGGCCTGCTCTCGGACTCTGGTACTGTCTTGGCGGACCGCCTTACCAAGTCTATAACCACTACCTCCAACCAGGTGATTCAATACATACAGCGCACTTCCAAGGTGCTGCAGGCCTCTGCCGAGCTGGCGGCCCTCAGCCGCCTAAGTGATGAGGAGCTGACTGTCACCCCTGGGGCCCCTCCTCCTGATCGCCTAGCCATGGTTGAAAGGGATGTGACCCTGATCACTGGCTTGAAGGACAAGCTGACAAAGCAGGAGAGCGAGTTGGAGGAAGCGAAAGGGCAGGCCATTCAGTGGAAACTCCAAGGGGAGAAGGCTGTAAGGGAGGCGTCCAAGCTGGAGGTGGAACTGAAGGAGTGCCGCCTGGCAGTGGAGCGTGCTACAACGTCCCTGGATGATATGGAGCATTTCAAGAAGAAGGCGGCTGATTTGGAGGAGGAACTGTCCAAGGTCAACTCAGATTTCAAACAGGCTCAGACCGGGTGGCAAGATGAGAAAGATGCCATCCTGAAGGAAGCTGAAGCTGCCACGGACTTGAGCTTTGAAAATGGGGCTACTTCCTCCTTGGAGCTTGTTATGGAGGTAATCAAGGAAATGTTTCCTGTCTTTGACGAGGATGCATTTCGAAACCTTTATGCTGCCAAGAATGAAGCTCTGGCGGCCGGAGCCCCTAAGGAGCCTGCTGGTCCCAGCCATGATGTGCCTGATGCTTAGGCTTTTTCTTTGACGATAACTCTTTTGTGCTGAGCCTTAGTATGGTCAGCTTGTCTGTAATGTTCTGACCTTTTCGGATCTTTATTTTGGGTTTTGTTCAAACAATATTACTCTTTCTTGAATTGATTTTCGAATATTTGTCCTCTATTTCTGCTTGCTTTGCTTTCCATAGAGTATGGCCTGCCCCCTGCCTGCCCAAAGGTAAGCAGGGTAACAATTTGCGTTTTTTATACAAGGTTGGGGGGCCTGCCCCCAGTCCTTGTTCATTCAGCCTGTCCCTGGCTTTTGATCAAAGTCCAGGGGGCCTGCCCCCTACCTGCCCAGAGGTAAGCAGGATGACATTGCGTTTTTTATACAAGGTTGGGGGGCCTGCCCCCAGTCCTTGTTCATTTGGCCTGTCCCTGGCTTTTGATCAAAGTCCAGGGGGCCTGCCCCCTGCCTGCCTAGAGGTAAGCAGGATGACATTGCGTTTTTTATACAAGGTTGGGGGGCCTGCCCCCAGTCCTTGTTCATTTGGCCTGTCCCTGGCTTTTGATCAAAGTCCAGGGGGCCTGCCCCCTGCCTGCCCAGAGGCTAGCAGGGAGGCGTCGCATTTTTTATACAAGGTTGGGGGGCCTGCCCCCAGTCCTTGTTCATTTGGCCTGTCCCTGACTTTTGATCAAAGTCCAGGGGGCCTGCCCCCTGCCTGCCCAGAGGCTAGCAGGGAGGCGTTGAATTTTTTGTTGGAGGGGGGGGGACATTTTCCTTAGTTCTGGCAACAGGGGGGCCTCCCCTTATTGCCCCCTGCTCGTTTGTGTGTGAAAACGCAAGTTTGAACAGACAACGAGTATAGACTTGAGGTTCTTTCATTTCTTTGTAAAAATTTATAGGTCGGAGCCGTCGACATTCTTTGACCGTTCTCCGCCAATTTTCCAGGAAACAAACTATTTTAAAATCTTGCTAGACATAATACTTCTTCAGGGTGTCTGCGTTCCAGTGAGCACTCAACTCTTGGCCCTCAAGATTGGCGATTTTATACGTGCCTGGCCCTAAGATTTGAGTTACTTGGTATGGACCTTCCCAGTTAGCGCTGAGTTTGCCGTGCTCTTTCGATTTTCCCACAGCCTGTGTTTTTCTGAGGACTAGATCACCCATCTGAAAATTTCTCTGATGCACTCTCTTATTGTACGCCTTCCTCATTCGTTGCTGGTAGGCGACGATATTGGCACTGGCTTCCTCCCTCACCTCACTGACCAGATCTAAGGCCTCAGCCATTGCTACTTCATTCGCAGCCTGGTCGTACTGTAGGGAGCGCAGGGAAGGGATCCTGGCCTCGATTGGTAATAGAGCCTCTGCACCATATACCAGGCCGAACGGGGTCTGGCCCGTAGATTCCTTTCGGGTGGTCCGGATTGACCAGAGTATGCTGGGGAGCTCGTCGGCCCACCTGCCTTTGAGGTTATCTACCATTTTCTTGAGGCCATTCAGGATCTGCTTGTTGGTTGCCTCTGCCTGTCCGTTGGTTTGAGGATGGTAGACGGCAGAGTAAGCAACTGCGACTCCATGACCTTCCAGCCAGATTCTCAGGGGGTCATTATCGAATTGCCTTCCATGATCAAACACTAGCATTTTTGGCAGGCCGAATCTAGTGATAATGTTCCGCCATATCACCTTCCTGACTGCAGGCTCGGTGATGTTAGGCACTGCCTCAGCTTCTACCCACTTGGTGAAGTAGTCGATAGCTACGATCAAGAACTTTCTCCCCCCGGTGGCCACCGCAAAAGGTCCTAGTATGTCCATCCCCCACTGAGCGAAGGGGACGGGGGACAGGATTGGCCTGAGCTCCTGGGCCGGGGCATGGATGGATGGGGTAAAAAGCTGACATTTCCTGCACTTTTGAGTCAAGTCTTTGGCGTCGGCCAGCAGGGTCGGCCAGTAGTACCCGGCTCTTAAGGCCTTGTGTGCCAGTGACTTTCCTCCTATGTGATGGCCACATATGCCAGAGTGGATGTCATCCAATACCTCCGCCGCCTGCTCTGCCCCCAGGCACCTGAGCAGGGGGGACGAGAAAGATTTCTTGTACAAGTCCTCTCCCATAATGATGAACCATGCTGCCCTTGCCGGCATTTTTCTTTTTTGTACGGGGTCAGTTGGTAGGATTCCGTGTTTCTTGAACAGGATGATGGGGGTCCTCCAATCTTCAGGCCCTGCCTCCTCCACCGCGCCGACGGTTTGGCAGGGGACGGTAGATGTTTCCTGGATGACGTCCACCCATACCGATCTCCTTATATCCTGCAGGCTAGAGCTAGCCAGTTTTGACAGGGCGTCTGCCCGGTTGTTCTGGGATCGAGAGATCTGTCTGATTTCATATGATTTTAGGCCTGACAATTCCCTCTTCACCATTTCCAGGTACGCGGCCATTGTTTGGTCCCTGGCCTCATATTCTCCATTGATTTGGTTGGCGATGAGTTGGGAGTCTGTTGCCAGGACAATCCGCTCTGCGCCTGCGGCTTTGGCTAGGTTGACGCCTGCGAGCACTGCTTAGTACTCAGCTTCATTGTTTGACGCGGGAAAGACAAATCTGAGAGCATGCTCAAAGTCGGTCCCCTCCGGGCTGGTCAATACCACTCCTGCCCCTGCTCCATTAGCCGTGGAGGACCCATCGGTGTATACTATCCATTCGCCGGGGTTTGGGCTATCCTCCTCAGAGTGGGAACATTCTGCCAGAAAGTCGGCCAGGGCTTGGGCCTTGATGGCTGTTCTTGATTGGTATGTTATCCCCAGTCCACTCAACTCAATAGCCCACTTTAGCAACCTGCCTGACTTTTCAAATTTTTCCAGCACCTTCTCTAGGGGCTGGTCCGTCAATACTATGACAGGGTGCGCGTCGAAGTATGGCCTCAATTTTCTGGCCGCTATAACAACCGCGTAGGCTGCTTTTTCGACCATATGATAATTTTTCTCTGCTGCCCCCAGGGCATGACTTACAAAATATATGGGCTGTTGAGCGCCTGCTTCCTCCCTCAGGATGACTGCGCTGACTGTCACATTGGTTACAGCGATGTAGAGGAAGAGTTTTTCCCCTGCCACTGGCCTCGCCAGGGTGGAGAGTTTCTTTAATGCTCCTTCAACTGCCCGAATGCTTCTTTTTGCTCATCCTCCCACTTGAATTGCTTGTTGCCTTTCAGTATTTTGAAGAATGGGGTTGACTTGTCTGCTGACCTGGCGATGAAACGTGCCAGGGCGGCCATGCGGCCTGTCAGACGTTGGATGTCCCTGATGGTCTTGGGTTTAGGAAGGTCCAGAACAGCCTGAACTTTTTCGGGGTTAGCGTCTATCCCCCGAGAACTGACCAGAAAACCCAAGAATTTTCCAGAACGCACCCCAAATGTACACTTCTTTGGATTGAGTTTCATTTTGTAGGCGCGCAGGGAGGAGAAGGTCTCCCGCAGGTCTGCCAGGTGCTCCTTGTCTCCCCTGCTCTTTACAATGGCATCATCGACATAGGCCTCTATGTTTCTGCCTTTTTGTCCTTCGAACACCTTGTCGACCAGGCGTTGATATGTGGCCCCTGCGTTTTTAAGCCCAAATGGCATCATCTTGTACATGTAGGTACCTGAACTAGTGATGAATGCGCACTTCTCTCTGTCCGGCTGCCATAAGTACACTTGATGATACCCTGAGAAGGCATCCAGGAAGCTCAGCATAGTATACCCACTGGTAGCATCTACCAGTTGATCGATCCTGGGGAGTGGGTAGCAGTCCTTCGGGCAGGCTTTGTTGAGATTCGTAAAGTCCACGCACATTCTCCATGCGCCTGATGATTTTTTTACCATGACTACATTCGCCAGCCACTCTGGGTAGTCACAAACCTCAATAAAATCTGCCTTTAGAAGTTTTTCAATTTCCTCTTTGATCGCTACGTCTTTCTCTGCGGACATGTTTCGCTTTTTCTGCTTCACAGGGCGGGCGTCCGCGTTTACGTTCAGCCTGTGAACGATACACGCTGGATCGACCCCTGGCATCTCGTCCGCCGAGTAGGCGAATACGTCCTTGTTCTCTTTTAATAGTTTGAGCAGTTCCGCCTGGTAGGACTCTTCCAGGTCAGCCCCTATAAGGACTTGCCTCCCTGGCTCCAGGTCCACCAGCATGCTCTCTCCCCCAGGTTCCAGGTGGTTTGACGCTTGATTACTGGCTGGAATCTCGCCTTCCCTGCTGGGGGAACTGTCGGCTTTTCTCTTTCCTTTTCTTTCACTTTCGTGAGTTTGTAGGGCCACGGAGTAGCACTGTCTGGCCGACTCCTGGTCCCCATGCACTTTACCTTCAAGGCCAAAATCTGTAACATAGGCTATAGTGAGCGAGGGCCCTAATTGATATGGCCGCCTCAATCTCGTCCAGGGTGGCCCTGCCGATTAGGGCGTTGTAGGCAGACCTTGCATCCACCACAACGAATGATGCCCTGACATTTCTGGCAGTAGCCCCTTCCCCGAATGTTACAGGTAGGTCTATGATCCCCATGAGCAATACGCCGGCTCCGCTGAACCCATATAATGATCCAGGGGCAGGTCGTAGGTGCCTTTTCTCCAGGCCCATTTTGTCGAAGGCGTCTTTGTACAGCAAATTCGTGTAGGCACCGGTATCCACCATGCACCTCCGAACAATGTGGTTGCTGATTACCAAGGATAGCACCAAGGGATCGCTGTGGGGGTACACCACCCGCCCTGCATCCTCGGGGGTGATGCTCAGCGTTACTCCTTTCGGGCTTCCTGCTCTTTCAGCGTAGCAGATTTGATTCCTCAGCTCACGAATTTGCCTTTTCTGACCCCTTCGGCTGACTTGGCCTTCCGCATCCCCTGATATCACATGGATTACCAGGCGGTTCTGTACTGAGCCTTCGGGCTTTTCAGGCGCTTCCTTCTGAGATTTATTCCTGGCTGCGTAGTTGGCCAACCAGCCATTCCTGATCAGCTTCTCAATTTCATCTTTCAGGTGGCGACATTCTTCGGTGGTGTGGCCTACGCAGTCGTGGAAAGTGCAGAATTTCTTGGGGTCCCCTTTTGGACTGCGCGGCTTGCTCGGGCGATTCCATTTAGCAGTCTCCTTTTCCAGCTCGAAGATTTCCGCCCTGGATTTGTTGAGGGCTGTGTAACTGTCGAACCTGGGCTGGTAGACAGTGCGCTCCTTTTTAGAGGTATCCCCTTCCTCAGTTCTATGCCTCCCGGATTCGTTTCTACCGCGTCCACCCTGCGGTCCCCCCTGCTGCCTGTTAGGGCCTGCGGGGGTCTCCGGCAGGCTGTGGAACTCTTCCTGCAGCATAAACCCCTCTGCAATCTTTCTGGCTTTGGCCAGGGTTTCCGGCTGGTCCCTGATCATTTGGTTTTTCATTTCGCCGGGGAGCAGGGAGTTGGTTAGTGCATACGCTGCTGTTGGGTCGTCAATTTCTTTCACCTGCTGGAATGATAGGTCGAATTTCTTTAGATATTCCCTGACAGTTTCGCCCTTCTTTTGCCTGAGGGTCATCAGGTCGAAACGGGTGAGACGTCGTCTTTTGTTTCCAGCATACTGGTCCAGGAACATCTCTGCCAGTTCAATGAAGAAAGAGATTGACCCCTGCGGGAGGTCCCTGAACCAACTCTGGGCTAGGCCCACCAGGGTGGTGGGGAAGATCTTGCACCAGACTGCGTCGTCGGCGTCGTACATGTCCATATGACTTTCGTACGCAGCCAGATGATCTTCCGGATTGGTAGTTCCGTCGAACTTTACAGTCGGCATCTTAATCTTCTGGATAGGATACGCCTGAACCTCAGGGTGAAGTGGGGTCTTGGTTGGCCTGCCCACCATTTTTTACCTGCTCGCGCCTGAGTAGTGACCGTAGTCGTCCCTTCTGTCAGGGGTCGGTCTCCTACTTTCAGGGGAGCGGTGCCTTGGTGGGCGCCTGCTTATCGCCTCATCGTCCCGGGAAGGGGAGTGATACCGTGAGCGCTTTTTCTGGGCGCGCTCGAAGTTATCACCCTGACGGTGCCTGGGCCTCATAGGCTGACCGTTGTTGAGCCTGGACTGCAGGCTTTGGGATAGCCCTGGGGCAGGCTGCAATCCCTCAACCGGTGTCAGCATGGAGAATACATCTTGTTTCTCTCCCAAGCGTTTGGACATTGGCTCCTTGTGCTTCATGCGATTTCTCAGGTCCTGGGATAGACCACCTCTTTCACGAGCAGCCGTGGATTCTGTAGTATGAATGGAGAATGCTTCCTCAGGACTAACAACCTCCTGCTGTGCAGGCGGTTGCCGACGAGCTTCTGTGATTCGCCTTTGCACTTGTGCATACCCCTGAGCTGTCTTCTTAGCCTTTTTCTGAACGTTCCTGACGGCGGTTCGCTTTGTGCCCCCGGTTCCTTCTCCACTTTCAAAGTGGAGCAACCTGGGGGTCGTGGCGACCCTGCCTATCAGATCATCTGGAGTGAATTCCTGATCCAACATAGCTGAGAAGAACGCTGCAGTCTGTACCATCTGAGCAGGGGTGAGGTTCAGAACTTGCCTCGGTTGGTTCCCCTGCCCTGCCATGGCAGCTGCCCCCTGACCCGGTGCCCCCTGGAGACTGGCTCGCCCCACACCTGGAATCGTGGCGGCAGGTGTTACTTCTGGTGGCATGCCATATTGGGGGGCTTTGGGCGGATTCGCTACCGAGCTTGTGTCGAAAATTTCCGGCATGTTTGATTTTAAGTGGTTAATTTGTTAATTTCGTGTTTTGGAATGGTTGATTTTGTGGGTAATCTCGTGGGTACAACCTAGATCTTCCCCACAGACGGCGCCAAATTGTTCCGGTCACGGAAACGGTTAACCCGATTATGAATTCGGATTCTTGGTGTTCGGGTATTGCTTGCTTTGCTTTCCTCTGATCTCTCCTTTCCTCCTCTCCTATGATCGGACCTCCCCGGCGGATTGAGCCTGCTCTCTGCACAAGTAGCGCACAGGGCCTCGGAGGTTGTCCGAGGGAACCCTCTCCGATGCCTAAGTCAGTCCGTGAATTGCCTTGATGAACCTAGCTCGTGAGGAACTAGGCGGCGTTTGTAGGAGTAAGGGTCTAGAGAGAGAAAATCCAACCCTCTCTAAGTGGAAAATGGGTGGGTATTTATACCTTCCCACAAGAGAGAGAGGAGGAGAGGGAAAAGAGCGGGAGAATGGGTGGACATGAGGACGACACGTGGCCTCACCTCATCCACCCACTTTCCATTACCTGAGGCGGAATGACGGATGGGCCCTCGGTTTCCCTTGCTCGTACTGGGGGTTTGGGCACCATGGAAACCAGCACGTAGGGGACTTGGTGGCCCTGCTCGGCTGACAGCAAGACCCTGCCGAGCAGGCGCAACCCTTGGAGTGCTTTTCAGTGGTCTTTTGCAGGGCGAGTCTGCTGGGCAATCCTCAGTTCACCCTGGGGGCGAATTATTCCAGGGTGCCACAGGCAGGCGACCCGTGGCACTTAGTCAACTCCCATCAAGGGATATATATATAGTACATGCTAAATCCTAGGTTACATCGTAATGGGCTATAAGGCCCGATGGACATCTACATATTATTTTATAAAATGTTACAATCAAGCTACAAGTTCATCCATTTCTAGTTCATTTTCGATCTATTACCCCCTGAATTATTACCTTCATTTCCAGCGAGCCCTAAGAATTGTATTTTGCACCACAAATCTAATTATATCATTTTTATAAATGTTTTTACGATAATGTTTTTGTTAAACGAAATGTAAATTTTTTTTACCTAAAAATTGTAAATTCTCGTAAATTGTTAAAAGTCAAAAAAAATTATATATGTACTTTATTTAGGATAATATTAATTTTATTTTATTAAAAATAGATTAAATTATATATCTACTTTATTAGGATAATAATAATTTTATTTTATTAAAAATATATGTAATTCTATTAGGATAAAAAAAATATTATTTTTAATATTTAAAATATTTAATATTTAGACTTCAGTGTTTTAAAACAAGTTGGATTCTCTCGTATCGCTCGAAAAAAACTTCAAATATATACATTGATTATATATGATATAATTTTATATACGAAAACAGATCCGAATCCAGATCATTTTCAAAAACATAAATCCAAATTCGATCGAGACCCAAAAAATCTGAAAATACATAAGAGTATCTAAATCATATGGGTCGGATCCAGATCCAAATTCATTGCCATCCGGTGAGTGGTAGGCAATTTGTGACCAGAAAATTTGGGAGCTACTATGACTAGAGACTAGAGAGGGGTAATTCCTCCAAAATTACTCGACACAAATATACTTGGAAATAGACCCAAATAATGGCGGACAGTTTGTTGGGTCCTTGCTACTTCTTCCGATTTAGAACCACAACTACTATTAATAGCACTAGATTCAAATGTACCCTCTCTAGTAAATCTTCAACTCCCTCTACAATGGCTTCCGCTTCTCAATCTCCATCTCCATCTCCATCATCCTCACCTTCTCTTCTTGTTTTCTCAGGTTTGTTTCTATTTACCTGCATTCTATATCCTCTTCTAATTTATTGCTTGTTTGATTTTATATCATACACTTTTGATATGTCGAGTAGATGTGTGATGGGTTGTGTTCTGTATGCTTGATTAAATAAGTTTCTCTGTTGGGTTGCTTTAATGGAGTTTGAAGAAGCCATAGATTCATAAAGTTCATTGTATTATGATTGTGTTTAACCCTAATTTTTCAACATTCCCAATTATTGGCATTGCATATTTGCAGGAGTAATATCATAACATATCCCAACAGTCTTTCAATATGATTATGTTTATGATTGAGCTACTTTTTCGCGTCAATAGAGCCGTGAAGTAGATTGGAATACTGCCATATGCGCTACATGTTTTGGTGTATAAGCCTCATTTGCGACCAATTTTTTTAGCAATGAGTCTAATTTCGCCAGAGATTTTTTATTGGTGAGATGTGTTATAGCTTTTCAAACATTGCATGAAACAAACATGCTTTTGAGCTAATGGAAATCGTAGAAGCATTCTGTTCGTCCTGGCCATCATGAATTTGGAATAAGAGTTAGGCATGTTTGTAAGATAGCTGAATGACTTGATTATTAATGATAGAGATGGTTTCATTATATATCTCACCGTCTTGGAGAATCAAGAATATTCCTAACATATTCGTGAGAATATTCCTAACACCCCTTAGTGAAAGCGGTAGTTTAGAGACACTTTTACTGGAGCAAAAGATAGTTGATGATGCCGTTGTAGATGCGCCAAGTTAACGTTGTCAACGACGGCACCGGCTTGAGTACCCTGCTTGTGTCAAGATCATGTCATAGTGTCACAAACAACAATAAACTAATAGTGTATGTGGGTGGAAGCAGCTCGTAAGACACCCTAAACTAAAACAGTGTCGAGTGGAATAACACAAGAGACCAAAATAAAATAAAATAATTGACCTGGAGTGTTCAATTTTAATTGACCTGACTTTCAAGTTTTGTAAAACAAAGTTGAACATTCAAATTTCTCAATTCATTAAAATCATGCCAAAGGTATGCATTTTTTTCCATCTAAGCTCTTTGAGCATCACAAAGTTATTAATCAGGACTGGCTTGGGATGAGGGTAATGAATTGGGGGGTTATGAAACGAAAATGGACTAGAAAATGGGGAAGTAGTGATGGAGTAGATAGTGATCATGCTAAGCGGAAATAGAGAAAAAGGAGAGACAAATATAGCCTTTTGTGGGGGGAAAAATTTACTCCCCTCTCCCCCCAAGTAATGTATTACCCCCCATATGGAGGTAATTGTTCCTCCCTCACCCCCTCTTTACACCATAAAATATCACCACTAACCAACACTGTTCTTCATTTTCTTCTCATTTTGAGCTCCATTACCCCCATCCCAAGTGAGCCTTCATACTCATTTTTCTCTCTTTGTTGCTACAGGTGGCACTGCCTTTAATGGGGTGGTGGAAGAGCTCAAGAAGCTAACAACTGGTGTTGCTCATGTTCTCCCGGTTTCCGATGATGGAGGGAGTACAGCTGAAATTGTTCGTGTACTTGGTATATTTCTCATCTCTTGATTTTTCTTTCCCCCCACCTTCCCTTATGCATGTAAGCCATTGGTTTGATAAATGTTTATATCAAAAACTTTGTACTTCTTTAGGGGCAAAAATGTTGTGTAGTTTCAAAGATAAAACATGAGAAGAAGGTGGTCGGTTTGAGTGTGAGAATTGAGGAAGTGAAATTGGCTGTTTCCATTATGTCTATGTGCTACTAATCTGTTTATTTTACGTGGACACGGCTACGGATTTTCTGACACGGATACATGTCGAAGTGTCATGCTCAACAGGACTCAATTGTTTGTCCACGGGGACTCTTCCTAATTTGAGGATACGTTGTGGGGACTATTCGAGAAAAAGGATTAAAATCATTGAATACTAAACAAAATGTTTAATAGACAGTCTCTTTCTCTACTTTTCGAGTTTTCTCATGTGGGTCTCCGTTTTTGGCTTTTCCAGGAGACATGTCAGAGTCTTAAGGGCCAGGTGCTTACGTTGAGTGTTGTGACTGACATTTGAATGTCTTCCAAAAACCAAAAGTAAAAAGCCAAAGTACATAGACTTCAATTACATGAGAAGCTTGTGCGACTTCATTCATATATAAGTTGGTGTTACGTCTTGATTGTTTGTAGTTATCAAATGCACTGTAACAAGTTGTGCTTTTTGGTCAGAGAAATGACTCGCAGATAACAAGTTAAAGCAAAGTACCTGATATTTGCAGGTGGCCCGGCTGTTGGAGACATAAGATCAAGATGTTTGCGGTTGTCAGACCAAAGTACGGCAGAAGCTCTTGCAGTTCGACATTTGTTAGGTCACCGTTTATCTTTACAAGCAATAGAGGCAAAATCAGAATGGTATGGTGGTGTTCATTAGAGTCAGTTTCGCTTTATGTTAGTTATCTTGCTATTCATTATGCTACTTCCTTTTTGTTTGTACATGTGCGTTATTCACATATGCATAACTTCGGTTTTTAACTTGTGATATTACTTCAAACATTCAAGTAATAACTCGGCCTTACATTGCAATGATAGATGATTGAAGTTGGTATTTATTACACTTGTAGGAGTTCCCTTTCATTAAAATGAGGTTGGGTTTGGGGAAGTTCCAAAAAAATATTCACGTCACTAACTTGAGATAGTTACGTCTTCTTGCTTGGTAGTGGCTTCTCTAATGAAACAATTAAGAACCCTGAGTGCGGAAATGGCAATTTGTCAGGTATGATATAGTGGAAGGGGAGCATGCACTTTGGAAGGGAGTATCAGTTCCATACAGGGAAACCATTAGATCTTTTTTAGTTTACTTTCAGAGTCAGGTATGTCTGCTGCAATAGAGTACCTGCCAATTCAGTCTTCGCTCCGAAACTTAAAATACAATTGAGATTGTTACATTCCCCATCCCCTGGTCCGAAGTGTCTGTTCCTTTAAGAACTTATTTAATATCTCAAGAGTCGAACTGTCGAAGGGGTTCGCTTTGTTGGCATATGATCTTACTATATCTCAGTATTGGTAATGCCATCATTCCCAATTGATTATCCTCATTTGGCTTTGACTTTTAACTTTGAGTCTTTGACCATGAAGTCACCATATATATGCAGACTTGCAGAGTTATAATTGAAAATGGCTCATGCTAGAATTATATAACCTACTATTTTTTCTGTAATAATTTTTAAGAAGTTTCTATATTGTGAGAACATGTTACTTGAAGTTCATATCTTTTAGCCTCCAAAGTGAAACATAAACGGGATGGAAGAAGTAATGCGTTATGTTTCCTATCAAAGCATGAGCTGAAACCTGAAAGGGCTGTAACATACTGATCTTTGACCGCTATTGGTCGACTTTTTCCTTTTGTTTCTTGTGTTGTCAATACCATTTCCTAAATAAAAATTGTTTACATATACAAGTGAATACAGGCATACAGCTTATGTTATTCTTCATCCCCTCCCTTTAGGGGTGAAGAAGAGATCAGATGAAGAAGAGACGTGTATATTCCACGTGATATGTTATTCGTATTGTTCTTGCAGATTCTAATGAGATCTGAAGATAAATTTTGTTTCAGCAATGGCAGGTATGTGTTTGTCGCATAATTAGGCGGGAACTTGCTTCTACTGACGCATATGACTTTTTGGTTGAATAATAAGAGTAGACATGTCCTCGTTGATCATTGGGGTGCTGACTTTTAGGGTGGCCTACTACAATTAATTTGCTCTTTACTTTATCTCATTCTTAAGTTCGTTTTTGTCTGTCTTCTTTCTGGAATCGAGTTTTCTTACTCGGTTATTGTCAATTTTGTGGCCATTGTGTATTTTGTGATCATTCCTTCACTCTATATGTTCATATGTTTACTATATCTCTGTTAAACTGTCCTTTTTTTTCCACTAAGAAACATATCGTTGTGTATAAAGAAACTTTTATAAGTGCCATTAACATTTATTAAATGCTTTAATGCACTTCAGGATTAGTAGTAAGAGAGTCCTGGAGTCGTATAAATTTTTTCCAAGCTGAAAATAAGAACTGTCAAATGATTTTTTCCAATACAGTCTATTGTCAATACCCTTTTCTATTGCTGGCATTGTTATTGTTTGTCCCGATAACCACTCGCTTATGGTGGTGTTAGTCATCATTATACAAGATATCTTGTCCATCTAAAATTTGTTATTTTTGCAGCATAGGAAATTTTTTCTTTGCGGGAGCTCGCATATTCTTTCAGTCATTGGATGCTGCGATATTTTTGTTTTCGCGTGTTTCAGGCATTCCTAAAGAAAGTCTTGTGCTCCCGGTTATTTCTACCAATGATAGGCTGACTCTAGGGTGTGAGTTGTGGGTATGTTGATTTTGAACTACTTTGTGCTTTTTTTTATTTTCTGTTCTCTTATTTTTGATACTAATATACTCCGTACTATATACCGAGTATGTGACAAGGTACTCCTTGCAGTATGGCAAGTACCTAATGTCATGATGAAACTATCAGGTTTCAGAAATCAGGAAATCTTTTCTCAGACTATTTCAGAGTGTGCCCTGATAGTTTCAGAAATCAGGAAATCTTTTCTCAGACTATTTCAGAGTGTGCCCTCTTGTTTTTGCCCTGACTATCCTATGGTGGAACACAAAAATGATCAGATTAATGATTAAAGAGCCAAAAGTGTAATCCACGATAAATTCTATCACAATACTGTGGGATTATAACGCAATTGACAAGCTATGTGATACGCAAATAGGATTGGAGTATAATAATCCACAGAGAAACATTCCCAAAATGGTCCGTCACAAAACAGTAATCACGAAACGCCACAAGTTTAAAACAAGGGCTTCATTTTTTTTATTCAGAATTAAATTAAGGTTCCAAGATACAGTAGATACAGTAATTTTAACAGTAATTAAGATACAATAGATAAGAGTAGGATCCAACTACTTGCTAGCTCACACACCAATTTTCCCCGCACAAACCTATCATGTTATAAACATACGAAATTACTTTTTCCTAACGGAAGTTTACTCAATCCTAACAAATTTTCCTGAACTTTTCCTATTTACCCTTTATAAATCTTTAGCCTTTTGTACTAACGACATTCATTCAATTTAGATTTTCTTTGTTTATCAATTTAAATAATCAATCAACACTCCGAATTCGATTATCAATTTTGATTTAATTATTGATGACGTAATTATATGTTTATTGAACTTGACGTACAAATAAAAATCAATTTTTATCATTGATAATACAAAAATATGATCATTCATAATATAAAGTTTAATTTTTGACATGATAAAAGGAAAAAAAATAAAATTACATAAGGTTAAAAAAAAGAAAAAAAAGGAATTTTATGTAAAAAAATAAGATTAAATAAAATAAAATAAAATAAAAAAACCCAAACTTTTCCAGCGATAATCCCCACCCACACCTTTCACCTACCCCCACCACCCAAGCCACCCTAACCCACCAACCACATCCGACCCTCATCCACCCACCTCCCAGACCCGGCCCTCACCCACCCACCAACCGTCAAGACTGACTCGACCCAACCTTCACCCACTCACGACCACCGACCCCAGCCACCCCGACCACCTTTACCCACTGACCCAGCCGACCCAGCCCGACTCTCATCCACCCATCACCACCCTGACCCCAGCGGCCAGCCACCCCTCCGATCCCCACCGACCTAATTGGTTCCGATGGTGGTGCTTGTTCATGGTGTGTCAAGGATGATTGAATTTTAAAGTTTTTTAGAGAGAGACTCGCAAAATTATTTTGAGAATGAGATGAAATGACAAGGCTAAATCGGTAAATTGTCGTTAGAATTGAGTAAAAGGTCGTTAGGAAAAAGCACGACCCTAAACATAACAACCACAATCAGTGGGGAATAATTCAGGCATTCCACAACCATATTACCTAAAGAGTAAGTCTCCCTATATTTGTCACAAATCGGTGACGGGTCAAATAAAACAAATGGTTAGATAAAGCAAACCTATGGCCTGCAAATTGTTTGTCTTTATCCAACCCATGTGGGTATTATTTGTCCCGTCACAATTTATGACGGATATTCTCGTCACAAACAAGAATTTGTCTTACATAAAATGTAAAGCAAAAGTAATAACATAGCAAAATATATTGAAAAACATTAAAATTGTATATATAAAAATATGATCCAAAAATATATAAATCATAGCTCATGTGATATCTTAAAGCAGAGTACCAAATCATCAAAACAGTATAATACCTTCGGGAACTCAGTTTCACACGCAATGATAACTAAGGTCACTAACTAGGCAACTCAACTATAATAAAACGTCGACTTACTACGAGGTTCTAATTTAAGTACATGTACACGACTCCTAGGTACAAACTATACCTAGTTGAACCTGTGCACCACGATGACACTATATAATTGATGGCAATAACGCATATCTTACACTGTATCATTTTAATACCTTCCACTTCCACTTTATTCCATAATTCGTTAAACCAATTTTATAATCTCTTATTCAAGGGAATATTCTTATAAATCAATTTCGCGCATTTTTAAAATAAATACTCCGTAAATGTTATTTCTAAAATCTCTTAAAAAGGAAACTCATTATTATTTCGAAATTACTTAACATGTAAACTTACTATTTTTGGAAATTACTTAAATTAGTGGTAGCTTAAATTATTTTTTTAGAGATCTCTAAACTTAGTAATTAAGTGCTAAAACAATATTTTAGGAAACTTAACATTTAATTTGAAATACTACTTAGCCGACTAGCTTTTCTATTTAATACAATGATTATTGATTCGTAAATCCATTTATGATTATTTTATTAATCCAAAACAACTATTTAAAATTTGGAAACTATATTTATATCAAAATATCATTTTAGCCCGAATAGGTTATTTGTCATAACGTTAAATTTTACATCTTTTGCAAATATTTTTAGTTAATTAATAAGGGTTTTACCAAAAATAATAAATCACAAAAACTAAAAATTCCTTATTGTTACTCCGTATTAATTTAGGCCGAATAGGACTTAGTAAGTTTACTCCATATTTATCTTTTGGTAAATTGATTTAAACCCATTTTAATATATTATCCAATTAATCTAAATAACTTGTTAATATAAAAATATTCTGCAAAATTATAAAATCAGAATGTTAATTTTATTAAAACAGGCCGTGACAGTTTCTTGTACAAAAAAGTCGATTTTGTCTCATTAATATTGATTACGTTACGAAAACAATTTAATAATACTAAATAAATTTCGCCTTTTTAATTATTTTACGAAATTCATTTTTTTATTTAAAAACTATTTTACAAAATTACGAATTAAATCATTATAGAAAGTGAATATCGAACTTTGAAAATAGTGGGTGTTACAAAAGACTTTACCTTATAATTCTCCTATCCTTCACCTATTTATACAAAATGCCAGTACTTTTTCCTAACTTTAAGTTTGGTGGACCCATAAAACCATTTGATTTACCAATAATATCCTTACTTTTACCACTTTTCTTAAAAGTGGTGAAATATCCTATGTAAAGGATTGAATGGATTGGAGGGAGTAGTAGTGTAGAATTGTAGAGTAGATCCACTGATAAGTTTCTTTGCATAAGTTTTTCTGGTTGGATGTGGTAGCATTAAAGAGAGAATATTGTTTTGCAAGTGCTGTGGAAAGCGGATTTCTTGGCGTGTTTTATGGACAGAAACTCTCACATTTTCTTGGGTTAGGTCTTGCAATATAGTATATGACGGACGGCTTTTTTATTCTAGCTAAGACTGCCGGGGATTTTGGTGTATCAAAAGTTCCCCTGGCCTATTTCCTAAAGGATTTGGTGTCACTTATAATTTGCAGTTGGTCAATGTCCTTTAACAAGGAGAAAGCTAAGAAAAGGATCCTTCGGCTTATCATATTGGATATTTAATTAATGAATTATCTTCTGCCTTTTTGTAGTCCTAGTACTATCTAGTACTCTCTCCGTTCAAGTCCAAGCTTCCCTTTTGCTTTTTCACGTTTGCCAACGTGCATTTTGCATCGTTAATATCTTTCGTAACATATTAGTAAAAATTATGGAAATTGGATATTAATAATCTACTTTTAAAGACGAATCAAACAAGATCCCACATGCATATATTTTCTCTAATAGATTGTCGTGAATATCGAAAGTTATCCGTGATTGCAAATAGTGTCAAGACAAGGAAGGGGAAGGTTGGAATTGAACGGAGGGAGTATATCATGTTGTAGTCCTGGAGGACGGTCAGGAGTATGGCCATATGGGGGATATGTGTCATATACTCACAGGCTCATAGCCCTACAGAAACTTGTAGTGAAACTAGCTTGTGCCAATCGCTCATTAAGAAGCTATGGACATAATGAGTGATTTTGTTAGCTCTTCTGGAATGTCTTCACTTTCACCGTTAGTTCTTCATCTAAAATTCTTAGACTTCGTTTATCTTGGGATTCTATTCATATGCAATGTTTGAGTGGTACATTTTTTAATTGTTCAGAGTTCAGACTCTTGTCGTTGGTTTGCTTCATTCATTTTTAACAGAAGTTGCCTGAATTTAGTGCAGAGTACTATTCATTAGCTTCCATTAACTACGGTTTTTATACACTATGACACTAGCCTCTGTTTAAATGATAAAGAATGATTGAAAATTTGAGCCTCTCTTAACTTCTGTTATCGTGTTTCTAGGATGGAAGAACTATTCGTGGACAGAATGAAATCTCTCATCCAACTAATGGTTTAACGGAGCCTATTAAAAAGGTATGGAATTGGCTTCTAAAAAATGCATTGAAGGTTTGAGCCCCGTTAGCATTACAATCTCCCACATGGCTCCCTTTATACCAAAAAGGGATGCCAGTTTGTGGATTTTGTTCGGCTCTAGTCTGTCTTCCTATGTAATTTCATTTCTTGTTATAGTTGGCCCCAACGGTACTGCATATGGGTCTATTTATTTAAAATAACTCGACAGGATAACCAACTGCTCATTCTTACTGGTTATTGCCCATGATTTCTTTTGATAAAGAATTTTTGTTGGCCTATGTAACTTCTCCATTTCCAATTGAGCCAAAGATGCACTATTATTTTTCTTCAGAATATGACGGGATAATGAAACATGTCTCATTAAAATGTTTGCACTCTTTATATAGTTCCAGCAGCTGGTTGATTGATTTTGTAATAATATTTTTATTATGGGTCATCTAAAACAGTTTTAATTTGCCTTAAACACACAGGTAAGTCTGTTTACATTTGACCCACTTGTATCCCTTCATAAGATGGAGTCTGCATTGGGTTAATGTTTATGAGGTTGGCTGATGGGAGTAGCGAATCAGGAACTTTTGCATCTAAATCAAAATCCTTTGAAAGCTTAGGCATAATGTCTGATGCAACTCTAGGCAATAGAACTTGTTTGATGATTTTTAATGCATAATCTTGTGTTTTTTTTGGTGTAGAATCTAGCTAGTATCTAATTTATCAATCGCTGAACTTTCTCATAGAGTAGAACTTCTGATCAAGCGCTTCCGTCAAGAATAAAGCGGGTATTCTACATGTCAAGTGAAGGGAAGAATTTACTACATGAGGTATTGTTTTCTTTTGGTTTAATTACTGATTCTGTTTAAAACAGTCATCGTATTGGTTCATGAATATAAAATTAACTACACCGTATTGCGCATCTTATTGCCTTTTCGGCCAAGCGTTAAAAACAACTCTGCCACCCTAGGAACGACAATGCGTCCACAAGCGACTTAGGCCAGGTCTCTTGTTTTTTACCCAATAGTCCCGGTTTGCAAAAAAATCGTCAGATCCTGATCTTTGTCACATCATCGAGACCCAAGCCAACCTATGGACCCATATTTTTTAAATTTATACTCCATCCATCCCATTTTTATTGCCCCCATTTCTTTATTTTTCCATCCCAAATTGATCACCCCCTTTCCATATATAGTAAGTAAAAATAGCGAACTCCCTATTCTACCCCTAAACAACTGAGCTTCCTATTCCCTTTATACCGTTTAGTTCATGATTAAATATATTAGTCAAAGAGTATTAATGGCATATCCCTACTATTTCTTAAAACTATGCTTTAGGCAATGGGGACAGTAAAAGTGGGATGAAGGGAGTATAATTTTTGAGCATATAACAACTAACATTTCACAAAACAGTACGAGTTATATTTTTTTTTTTTTTTTTTTTCCAGTTCTCTCCCGTCAATTTATTTATCTTATAGGTCATCAATCTTCTAATCTGCAACATAATCTACTGGTTCAACAAACACAAGCTAACCACTTTTCATTCGAAAAGTACTTTATCCACTGATTTGCAACTATAGCGTCTTTTTTATCTTGTTAATTTTTTTTATTGCATTTCTGTGATATCAATAGTAAAATATTACATTTTAAAATTCTTAATAAAATAACTTCAAAAAATTGGATCCATGGTGAACCGTTACCCTACACAGACCCATCGGATCCAGGTCCTGAAAATTTCAGTGGTAAATGGCTTGCAAATGTCGAACATATGCTCTGCCTAGATGTTCATGAGTATATTTCTCTAGCTAGGCAGATTCTAGAACTTCACAAACGGAATGTGACTAATTATTGTTCGACAGGTCTTCCCTGCACCAAATCCAGTTGTTCTGGAGCAGTTGTATGCTGTAGACTGCGTTGTTTATGCCATGGGATCCCTTTTTACATCCATTTGCCCTTCTTTGGTAATCTTTAAAGCTGTTGCATTACTCTGAATTTTTTCCAATGACCATAGTTATTTACCATTTTATCAAATATGATATTTTTGTCACTATTTGACTTATAATTGAGTTTCTCTTTAAGTATTAAATTTCTAGCTAGGGTCTTCTTTTCTAGTTCCGTGAAAACTAGAAAACACTTGCGGCTACTTAAGCTATACCCGCCCTTCATGGAAACGGAATGGAAGGGTTTCTCTGGCACTCTTTGTAAGAAAGCTCTACCATATGTTCTACAGAGTATATACTAAGTGAGCATCTTATATATACGAAACTAGGTTAGTACCCGTGCAAAGTTGCACGGGTATAAATAAAAAAATTATGTAGATAATCTTATTTGGATATTAAACCTTTAACACAAATAATTTTTAAAATAAAAAAAGTGTGTGCTCAAAATCAACATGAAACATCCACACATGAATCAATGCAAAGATGCATGTTTGACCTGTATATATCTTTTAACATATTGTACGCATATCTCGTACATTTGATACAATTATTGATTGGGTAAATTCGTTTTAACTTATGTTCTTTTAAATAATACAGTATAAAATTTACTCTCAGTATAACTAATTTAATATAAATATCATAACACAACATTTCAAGAAAATTGCGAATAAAAAATAGACATCTAATTGGAACCGCCTCATGAAAATCAAACTGTACCATTAAAAATAAGTGATTGTTATCTCGTAAATTAATAATAAAATAAAATTATTTAATGTAACATTACTCATGTAGAGATTACGGAGTACTACTATAGCGTCGTGTAATATGTAAAATGGGTTATATTCTCCAATTTCAATATATTTCAAAGAAGTCTGGTTACTACTCTGTATTATATACAGAGTACTACATTAGATGATGAAACTTACCTACATTAATATTTTCAAAATTGATATCCATTTTTTTGGAAATTATTATTCGTTATTGATACTAATATATTTTATAGATATAATTTTTTTTTAATCTATTTTATGTTATTTTATCAGTGATTATATTGATTAGTTTACGTTATATGGAGTATAAAAAATGTTTAGATTTATGTATATTTGTTTATATGTTAGAAAATTGTGTAATAGAGATATTTTCGACAATGTTTAATCTATATATGTTCGATTATCATATGGAAATAATTTCAATCGCAATAAACGTGATAAGTTGTTTTATCCGCAGGTGTATACCTACCCTGTTTTAAGATATTTTAACCCGTTTAAATAAATTACATTACTCTCAGAATATTTTAAACTTGTGCCTATGTCGTTTTAAGAAAGTATATACCAAAGTATCTCATTTATACGGAGTATTAGATTCATATGGAAAATGTGATATATTAAGAAAGTGTTTTTGGCGCCAAAAATCAAATGCGTGGTTTCTGTATTATATTATATATTAGTATAGATGAGAAACCACTAGCAAAGTAACTAGGACACGTGTCAAGTTGTTAATTTTTCCCGCCTTAATCATTCACTAATGGGTTGGATGTATTTTGAGTACATCATACACATAAATTCAGGTCACGAAACATAGAATTCAGCCCTGAAACCATAAAACAATCAATTTGCATTATATTGAAGATGCGCGGGTGCATCGGAAAATCCATCAGACATTCAGACCCAACATTTAATATTTGCGAGTTTTAAAACATGGTTTTATACTACACGCTATTATTAAAATCAAACTATCTATTAAGAGAGGGAGGGAGGGAGGGAGGGAGGGAGTTGATAGTACTTTCTTTCTGGGTTGGCACGTTATGGCTATGAGATTTTAGTTTGACAAAAGCAATGGGTATGAGATTTGGGCATTAATTTGGTGTGACTGAAGAGCTGGGAAAAGAAGTTCCTTGAATTTGTGATCGGTTCCTGTGTTTTGATGTATCTAGAAGTAGAGTTTCTGTATGCTTTCCTTTAGGTAATAATACCATGGAAAGTGTTTTTTCTTGCTTTAGGGGGGAAGAGCCGTATATCCATGGTTGTTGTAAAGAAAGTTCAAACATCCAATTATCTGTCATTAATTATATTTGCCTCAAAAATATTTTTGTGAAGTTACGGGGATTGGGGGCTCCTTGTCCTACGACACTCCGGAGTTCTTTCCAATGCAGTTGTTTCTGTACTAAATCTGTAGTGAAAGATGAAAAAAAGGAAAGCTCAGAATTAGTCATTCCTTTTGGGTTAGGTTCAAGGAAAAGGTTTCACTCGTTCTGTGGAGAGGTATGAGGAACGGGCTGCCAACCATGGATGGTCGTAGTGCAAGGACATTCTTGATGAGAGATAATTCTCTTCCTTTTTCTCGCTTGTGGTGGAAGCTGATTGTTGGATTCAAGTCTTCTTTAAGAAACTTATATCACTCGAAGGAGGGGAGCTTAGAGCCTTCACTTAATATCTATTACTAGTAGTGGCTATTGTTGCTGCAGTGAGCCAGTGACAGTGCTGCCTCTATCATTTATTATCGTATATCCATGTGTATCACTATATAACATTTCTCTGGCACCTTAATGGCCTTTGTGCCTTGTATGTAACAGGGTGAGAGCGATTGGATGCATGTAGCTTTAATGACGTGTTAAGGCTCAGATAGGCTGTTTTTGGATGATCTATAATGGAAATTGCGTCATAAAGTTTATCTGACTGCAACATGATGTATAAAAAACATCAAGGTTCCATCCCATGTGTGTCCTATCTTTGAAAATGAATGTGTGTCGTGTCTGATTGCTTCTAATCATGGTCATCTAATTTGATACAAATACTATCTTATCCAGTTTAGGATACTCTAACAGATTGTTACGGAGTATATAAGTACATTTTAAGCAAATGGCATGACAGAATATGCTTGTCCAGATTGGCGATTCGTAAGTAACCCATTGTACTCATGCATTCATCCAGGTTCTGATTGGCATTGGGGAGATTATATCTGTAAGGCAATGTCGTAAGGTACTTTTTTGTTTGTTAAGCTGGACGATTTTAATGCAGTGCTTAGGTCAGCTATGAAATCTCAACACCTGTGTTTTTTTACTATTCAGTGTTGAAGTGTTGAGGCAGTACCCGAGTTTGTGTGGCTAAACAGTTGATGTTAGCGACAAACTGACACTTATGTACGACTATATTTTGTTTTCGATGTTCTTTTTGCAGATACTTATATTGAATGGAACACATGATCGAGAAACTGGCAGTTTCACTGCTTCATGTTTTGTAACTGCTATCACAGATGCTCTTAATAGAACTCATGGAAATTTGAACAATTGTCTAAACCATCCTGTGAGTGACCCATGTGTTCATAATCAATCATACACTCGCCTCTTATGTTTCCTTTCCTTAATTTATACCTGATATGATATTCATAACTGCGTTTTTTTATTAGTTCTAACACCTTCAGTTTCCGTGTGTGCAGCCAAACAAGTACATCAATACAATTTTGGTTCCTAGGAACGGTGAAGTTGTTGTAGATTTGATTGCTTTGAAAAATCAAGGAATTCTTGACGTGGTAAACATATCTCACCTATTATTCATGATCATAGCATACTTGTGCTGTTGTGGCAACATTGCATAACACTTGAAAAATGATGAAGATGCCGCCATCCTTGCACCTTCACTAAACAAAAAATTGGGACTTTTAGTTCAAATCTTCGACTTTTTAGTTTATTCTATTGTATTACTAGTTCGCTTCCTAAAAAGTTCACTCCCCTAACTACAAAAATATGAGTGATCTAAGGAACGAGGGAGTGGACATATATAGATTTAACTGCCTTGCGAAACAAGGAATTTAAGATGCGGTGAACGAACACTCTTTACCTATTTGTAGCAGAAGTATATTGGTTGGTTTGACAACATCGCGTAACTCATGAGTTTGATAATAATTTGAATGCTAAAAAATGATCACCCTTTTTGCAGGTTATTGTTGATTCTTTACATGATACCAGGGCTGGTATAACCTTCCACCCGAATGCATTAATACAAACCTTGGCGGAAGTGCTATCAAGACCTCGAGGTTGATCAAATTAAATTGGAAATGACAGTTGAGGGTCGGGATAAGACATCTTTAGGCCCGTCGTATTCAACTTTCAATCCATTATATCGAGTTTATGCATCTTGTCTTGTAGACTTATTTTGTTATCCGTCGAGTCTTTGTTAATGTATAAGCATGATGGTTCGTTCATTGTTTCGATATGCAAGTGGCTTTGCTTGCACGTACATTTGGTTACAAAGCATTTGTAAATGAAAGCATTGTTAATATATCATTGATTTCACACTTGTAAATAAGAAACATTGTGAAGTAATATCTCCGGTCAGTATTTTTCGTCCCATTTCATGTATATTTGTGAGGAGTATTTTAATGAAATTGGGTAAAAAATTGTGAACGGAGGGATACGTGATTGTACTTGTGTTAAACCATGGTTACCTCCATTGATGGAGCTTGAAGCTTGTAACAATGGAGAAGAAGCAGGAAACAGAAATAACAGAATTTGGGGAAAGAAAAGAACACCAAACGAAATAAAATTTGTGTAGTATATATACAAGAGCATATTTACAAACTCTAACAAACTCATAACCGATTTGTAACTAACTCGTAACAACTTCAAGGTGGTTGCTTAGGTATATTAACATCCCCCCTCAAGTTGGAGGGAGATGAAATCACACCCAACTTGGACAATAAGAGGTTGTGTTGAGAAGTGGGAAGGTTCTTCGTAAGCAAATCGGCTAGTTGCAATTGTGTAGGAATGTAGGATAGAGTAATGAGACCAGCCAGTAATTTCTCTCTGGCGAAATGACAATCAAGGTCATTGACAATCAAGGTCGATGTGCTTCGTTCGCTCGTGAAAAACTGGATTTTTAGCGATGTGAATGGCAGTTTGACTATCACACTTTACATGGATAGGAGTAACATTAGGAACACCCAATTCATGAAGTAAACGAGTTAACCAGGAGAGCTCAACAATTATGCGTCGGAGAGAACGATATTCAACCTCAGCAGATGACAATGAGACGGTTTGCTGCTTCTTTGATTTCCAGGAAATCAAAGAATTACCCAAAAATATGACAAACCCACTGACAGAACGCCTTGTTAAGGAACACGCTGGCCAGTCAGCATCGCAAAAACCCTCCAAAGTAAAATCAGATCCTGAATTAAGAAGTAGACCTTGAGTAGGACACTTAGAAAGGTAGCGTAAGGTGTGTAGGGCAGCTTCCATATGAGAGGAACGAGGCTGAGACATGAATTGACTCAGATGCTGGACAGTAAAAGAAATATCAGGACGAGTATGGGTCAAATAATTGAGCTTTCCAACTAGTTTCCTGTAAAGGGAAGGATCAGGAAGCAGCAGGCCACTATCAGGAGTGAGTTTGCAGACAGTATCAAGAGGAGTATTGGCAGCTTTGCAATGCAAACAATCGAACTCCATTAAAAGTTCCATGAGAAACTTGTGTTGTGTAACAGCAATAACAGTGGAAGTACGAAGAAATTTCATACCTAAGAAGAAGGATAAGTGGCCTAAATCTTTGATTTTAAAAGTGTCATCCAGAAACGACTTGAGAGACAAGATCTCTTCAATATGATCACTAGTGATCAAGATATCATCAACATAAACCACAAGATATACCTTCTTTCCACAGGATGTCTTGGAGAACAATGAATAATCATTAAGGGATAGGATGTAACCCCTGGAATGAAGGGCAGAACTGAGCTTGGCATACATTGTCTAGAAGCTTGCTTGAGGCCATATAGGGACTTCTCAAGCTTGCAAACGAGATCAGAAATGGGTGGGGTAAGACCTGGAGGTGGTTGCATATAGATATCTTTATGAAGATCCCCATGTAAGAACGCATTATTGACATCGAGTTGTGTCAGAGACCAATTATTCTTGGCTGCAACTGCAACAAGACAACGAATAGTGGTCATTTTGACCACCGGGGAGAAGGTTTCAGTGTAATCAATCCCCTCTTTTTGGGTGTACCCTTTCACAGCTAAGCGAGCCTTGTAACGTTCTATAGATCCGTCAGACTTATGTTTGACCTTGAAAACCCACTTGCAGCTGATGGCCTTCTTGCCAACAGGAAGAGGGACGAATTGCCAGGTTCCATTGGCTTCAAGGGTAGAAAACTCTTTTGCAATAGCATCTCTCCATTCAGGATAGATGGCCGCCTGAGAATAAGTCTTGGGTTCCTGAATAGGAAGAAGCAACCTAGCATCTAACAAGGGACTTGTACTGATGTTACAACAAACAGAGGTAATGGTCTGAGGGTCAGAAAAACATAAAGATCTAAGGGTATGGTTGCAAGAATGATCAGAAAAAGGATGATGGTAGTCTTTGACATATGAAGGAATATGTGGGGCTCTTGTGGAATGTCGAATAGGGGGAGGAATAGTTACGGGAATGGGAACAGATGCAGAAGAATCAATCGCAGTAGAATTTATGCCAGGGGAAGGGGAGGGTATATCACAGATAATAGGAGAAAGAGAGGAATCAATGGGAGATATGGGAAACAAAGGGAGATATGCAGAACTTTCTTTGTTGTAAGGGAATACCTGTTCATGGAAAATAACATCCCTAGAAATGAAAACAGTGTGTGATTCAAGGTTTAAAAGCTTGTAGGCTTTCTTTCCAAAGGGATAGCCAAGAAAAACCGAAGTAGCTGCCCTGGGGTAAATTTATCCCTCCCTGGTTTGGGGGTAGTTGCATAAACAAGCATCCAAACGTTCTCATATGAGATAAATCAGGAGCTTTGCCAAAAAGCAGTTCATAAGGGGAAATATTGTGAAGAAGTTTTGTGGGTAAGCGATTAATGACATATGTGGCTGCAAGGACACATTCTCCCCAATATTTCTTTGGTAATTTGATTGGATTGAAAGATGAAAGCACGGGCTGTCTCTAAGAGATGTTTATGCTTTCGTTGTACAACACCATTTTGTTGTGGTGTGCGAAAGCAAGAAGCTTGATGGATGATGCCTTTATTTTGAATGTAAGATTTGGTGTAATTGCTTGTGCCTAATTCAAGAGCATTATCACTACGAATGGTAAGAATTTTCTTGCTGAAATGATGCTCAACCATATTAATGAAGGTCTCAATGAAAGGAAAAGCATTACTTTTACAAGATAGGAGTTGTGTCCAAGTGGTTCTTGTGTAGTCATCAACACACAAATTCTTGCAGTGATTAGTGTATGTAATCGTCTTTGCTAATGATGATTGAAGTATAAATAAGTACGAGTATAATTTAGTTGTATAGTAAAAAAGATTATGTTGTATAGTCACACAGTTGAAGTTGTATAGTCATACTCGTTATGTTGTAGGATCACAGTCATTATGTTGTAGGATCACACAGTTTATGTTGTATAGTCACACAGTTAAAGTTGTATAGTCACACTCATTATGTTGTACAATCATGCAGTTGTAGAGTCATTGTATTATATTGTAGAATCACACAAATTCTTGCAGTGATTAATGTATGCAATCATCTTTGTTAATGATGATTGAAGTATAAATAAGTACGAGTATAATTTAGTTGTATAGTCACAGAAATTATGTTGTATAGTCACACAGGTGAAGTTGTATAGTCATAATCGTTATGTTGTAGGATCACAATCATTATGTTGTAGGATCACACAGTTTATGTTGTATAGTCACACAGTTAAAGTTGTATAGTCACACTCATTATGATGTACAATCATGCAGTTGTAGAGTCATTGTATTGTAGAATCACACAAATTCTTGCAGTGATTAGTGTATGTAATCATCTTTGCTAATGATGATAGAAGTATAAATAAGTACGAGTATAATTTAGTTGTATAGTCACAGAGATTATGTTGTATAGTCACACAGGTGGAAGGATAAGTGATTTTGCTATAGACCTCGCGTGATTAATTATGAAACCAGAAAATAGCGATGAAAATATACTTACATTGGACAAAGTCCATCCTTTACATATAGTACGTCAAACATAAAAACATTCTAACCCACCAAACATCATTTACACATAGTACGTTCATCCTAAAGCAAATATTTAATCTCACATAAACACACAAGAGCTTAACGATGGTCTCCGGTACGTGCGCAACAATACATTGTCCAATTACGTGGTCGGTCGTTGATGCGTGTCGTTTCCGCGCTCAAAATTAAATTTATATTTTCACTTACAGACTCTAACTAGCAAGTAGAAGGGTAAGTAAGGGTCGAACCCACAGGGACTAATGTACTATCCTAGATCGCTGTAATTATTATATTATTTATAATTTATAATAGTAGGTATAGTTATATAATTATATTAGGGGGGGTTTTGTTAAGGTGAATAATTTCTAATCTAAATTAAACTATTACAAAAATAAACTAGACTAAACTAAAAAGGCAAGTAAATAACAACGATTTTTAATTCAAGTTAAAGTTATAATAACGAATTAATAGGAGACATGTAATTTTCTAGAGATATTGGGTCAAATCATCGATTCACTTAATTAGTTATTGAATAGATTGGTTAACTATTTAATCTCTTGTAAGCAAGTAAATTAACAGTTTTATCTTTCTTACTTGTTAAACTCCGTTAACCACGCAAGTTTAATCCTAACTAAATTAGATCGACTCAACCATGTAAGCACGAATCAAGTCAATAAATTTAATCGCTTTAAGAACACCAATCAATTAGGTCTTACGGAACCAGAAAGCTGCAACTCTATAAGACCGAATTATTACTCAAAATTCTAACAATTATAATTAGACCAGTAAGCTGCAACCTAATCAAAATTATTATTTATCAACAATAGATTTAAGAGAACAATTTAGGTGATCAATCCAAATTAATAATCATAAATCACAAGGTTAATAATGAGTTTCAAATAAATATCCAATAACAATAATTAATCGTTAAACACAAAAATCCAATCTCATATCCCACAATATCAATAGTTAATTACACACTCCTATTGAAAAATTACTCCATACTAAACATTAAAACAGTAAATAAAAGTGAAAGATTAAGAAATTTCATAAAAATTGGGTCAAAAATCGAGTCGGAGTTCTCGTCGTTCTTCGTCCGCTGTTCTGCGTGCTGACTGCTCGTCCTGCTGCCGCCCTTCCTGTTCTTCTCCTTGAGTTGATTCTTTTTGTTTTTGTGATGCTCGTTGGTGTGCTGGTGTGGTGTGCGGCTGCTGTATTCCAATTCCTCTTCTTATATATTTTTTTCTTTTGTTTTTATTTCCTTATTTATTTGTCTTATGAACTTTTTTTATCCTTTTCTCAATTCGGTCTGATTCCCGAGTTGAATTCTATTAGTCCGATTCTGATCCATAAGACTTTAGATTTGGGTCTAACTTTATTCTATAAAGTTATCGGTCTTGGACTTAGCTTTCCAACGGGTCCTATATCGCCCTATTTTGACCTCGTATGTGTGAGATATCGTCGTCTTAAGACGGACCTGCAAGCATAAATACAATTTTAGTAGTCTTTTCCATCTTAAATCAAATTGGTCATTACTAATTAATTAAAATAGACCTTAAAACCCAATTTAGTACGAAAAATAATATAAGACCAATAATAAATCAAAAGTGACTAAAATTATAACGTTTAGCTCAAATAATACAAAGACGACATAGAAAATATAATATTAACGGGTTAAAAATACGCATAAATATCGACTTATCAAAAATCCCCCACACTTAGTCCATTGTCGTCCTCGACAATGAGAACTCAAGAGCTAAAACGAAAAATAAAAACATTAACCTTAAAAATATTTTAGACTAACCAAGCTAGGTACAATCGACGAGAAACAAAAAATATTTGAGAAAAATAGTAGTAAGTAAACTTATCAAAACTTTTTAAACTTAGATTAGTAAGTAATATACACATAAGTTTCTCCTCCACGGTAAACTATTCAATTAATTAATTTAACAATATATAATATTTTAAACCGCTTCTAAATCGAAATCATAAATAAACTCATTATCCTTCCCACTTATCTAACTACCTTCGAAAAATTGCGTAAGAATCGATTCAAGAAGACGGGTTTCAGCAGTTTAAGGTCTTAGGGGGAGGGGATCTACTTTCGGTACATTCCTATTACCAGTTCAGTACGAGGGTCGTCCTCCCGAGCACATAAGGCAAACTAGACACCTCGTCTCACATTTTCCGCTCTTATTCTTTTTTTTTTCTTTTTCTTTTTCTTCATTTTTTTTCTTCATTTTTTTTTATTTTTTTTTTCAATCAATTTTTTTTTTATTTTTTTTTCTTTCAATTTTTTTTTTCCAAGATCGAGTGACCCATGTAACGAGCTTTCAACCAATGACTCCCGCCCTTCCGGACAAGGCATTAGGCATTCTCCCAATCCCGTTAGGACTAGGCTCCCCTCGGATTTACTAACTCGAGTCACAAAACCGATTCACTCATTTTTGAGGCATCTAATTTTTCTTATAACCCTAATTAGGAGTCACCTACGAAAGTAAATTAATTGAAACAAGACCAGCTTACCACTCGTACCTCCAGAGTCAACAAAAAAAAAAAAATAGTTAAGGTAGCTAAACAAGTAGTATTCTTTATAATTTACTTATAAGTCAAATTTAAAAGAGACTTAAAATATCATATACTATCAAATTAATTAATCCAAGTCTAATTGGGAGGAAAAACTAATGTATACACAACTTTAAAATATATAATCTTTTAAATTACACTACTACTATTATTAGAGAAATTATTTAAAAAAAATAGTCCTTTGTGACAAAAATATATTTTTAGAGTTCGTCGTCAACTTCCCAAGTCTAGGTAGTCAAATAAAAAAAGTTAAAACTTTAAAGCTCAAATTTCTACCAAAATTTTGACAACATTTCCCCTAAATATCGACATCTTCCAAAAATTTTTTTAAAGTAATCTGCAAAACACATTCAACATAAATGGCCACCCGCCAATAATACTTCCAGCATGATGTCAACAATAATTTCAAATTCCTTCAGTTTTCAATTACCTCCCCCCACACTTAAATTTGACGTTGTCCTCAATGTCATAAACATAAATAAGAGGGATAAAGGTACTTAGCGGAGTTAGTGAAGTATAGACATTAGCAGCTCCGCCACAATTATTGGAAAAAAAAAATCTATGCATTCGCAACTCATTACATCTTCCGCAAAGTAGCTTGTTATTCTAACCTGCAAAATTCAAGCACTAGACAAGACAAGTGAAATAGAAAGAAACGAAAATAAAACAACCTAAGTTAACTAACAAAATAGCCTACAAATTAAAACAAAACAATAAAAACAAGCTTGGGTTGCCTCCCAAGAAGCGCCTTATTTTACGTCGTGGCTCGACGTACTACATCTTAATTAATTCTCATAAATAGGATCTTCCAAGTCTATGATATCAACCCAATTAGCCGTAAAGCCTTCATAATAAGGTTTAATTCTATGCCCATTCACCTTAATAATGTTACCCGATTCACAATTCCTTATCTCAACTGCACCATGCTCATATACTCTCATAACCTCAAAAGGGCCAATCCATCTCGATCTCAGTTTACCCGGAAATAGTCTTAATCTAGAGTTATACAATAATACCCTGTCACCAATGCTAAAACTTTTCCTCGATAACAACTTATCATGATATTCTTTTGTTTTCTCCTTATAGATCATCGAATTCTCATAAGCATCATTCCTAATTTCCTCCAATTCTTGAATCTCTAATTTTCTGTTAGCACCTGATTTCTCATAATCGAGATTACACTTTTGAATAGCCCAAAAAGCTTTGTGTTCGAGTTCCACAGGAAGGTGACAAGCTTTTCCATAGACAAAACGATAAGGTGACATTCCAATAGGTGTTTTATATGCGGTTCTATAAGCCCATAATGCATCACCTAATCGAGCACTCCAATCCTTCCTATTTGGGTTCACAACTTTCTCCAAGATAGATTTGATTTCACGATTTGAAACCTCAGCCTGACCATTAGTTTGTGGGTGGTAGGCCGTAGAGACCTTATGAGTAACATGGTACTTCCTAATAAAGCCTCAATAATACGATTACAAAAATGAGTACCTCGGTCACTAATAATAGCTCTAGGAACACCGAATCTATTAAAAATATGATCTTTAACAAATTCCACCACAACTTTAGAATCATTTGTCCTAGTCGCTTTAGCCTCAACCCATTTAGAAACATAATCAACGGCTAGGAGAATATAAGTATTACCAAAGGAAGATGGGAATGGTCCCATAAAATCTATGCCCCAAATATCAAACACATTATTCACAAAAATAGTTTTAAGTGGCGTCTGATCTCTTTTAGAAATATTACCTGTTCTCTGACATCTATCACAAGATTTAACAAATAAATAAGCATCTTTATGCAGAGAAGGCCAAAAGAAACCATATTCTAAAACCTTATGAGCTGTTCTCTTTGGACCAAAATGACCACCACACTCAAAAGAATGACAAAATTCAAGAATAGACTTAATTTCATGATCTGATACGCATCTTCTTACAATGTTGTCAGCACAAATTTTAAATAAGTATGGATCATCCCAAATATAGTATCATGAATCATGTTTAATCTTATCTTTCTGATGCCTACTTAAATTCTTAGGAAATTCTTTCGACACTAAGTAATTAACAATGTCTGCATACCAAGGTAATATAGTATTTAGTTCAAATAATTGTTCATCAGGAAATAAATCAAATGAAGGTTCGATCCATTCTTTATCATGAACAATTCTACTAAGATGGTCGGCAACAAAGTTTTCGGCTCCTTTTTTATCCCTTATCTCTAGATCAAATTCTTGCAATAATAAAACCCAACGAAGTAATCTAGCTTTAGATTCTTTCTTTTTCAACAAATATTTCAAGGCAGAATGGTCAGAATATATAATCACATGGGTACCTAATAAGTAAGACCTGAATTTCTCAAGAGCAAAAATGACGGCATACATCTCCTTTTCAGTAACAGTGTAATTGCATTGAGCAGGATCAAGAGACTTTGAAGCATAATAAATCACATACGGCTCTTTGCCAACTTTTTGACCTAAGACAGCACCCACAACCTTATCACTAGCATCACACATTATCTCAAAAGGCAAAGACCAATTAGGCGGTCTTATTATAGGTGCTGAAGTTAGTTTGTCTTTCAATGTGTCAAAGGCAATTTTACAATTTTCATTAAAAACAAATGATGCATCTTTAGCAAGTAAAGCACATAGAGGCGATGCGATAGAAGAGAAATTTTGTATAAAACGCCTATAAAATCCAGCATGCCCTAGAAAAGATCTTATTTCACGCACACAAGTAGGGTAAGGTAATGAACTAATAATATCCACTTTTGCTTTGTCAACCTCTAGACCTTTAGAACTCACAACATGTCCTAAGACAACTCCTTTTTCCACCATGAAATGACATTTTTCATAATTCAGCACAAGGTTAGTTTCAACGCATCTTTTTAATGCTAGAGATAAATTATGGAGACACTTATCAAAATCATCACCAAACACTGTAAAGTCATCCATAAAGACCTCCATAGAATTATCAAGCAAATCAGAAAATATACTCATCATACAACGTTGAAATGTGCCAGGAGCATTACAAAGTCCAAAGGGCATTCTTCTAAATGCAAAAGTACCAAAAGGGCAAGTAAAAGTTGTCTTTTCTTGATCCTCGGGAGCAACATGAACTTGAATATAACCCGAATAACCATCAAGAAAGCAAAAGTATGATCGCCCCGCAAGCTTTTCTAACATTTGGTCAATGAATGGTAAAGGAAAGTGGTCTTTTCTTGTGGCTTGGTTAAGTTTCCTATAATCAATACACACCCTCCAACCATTCGACACTCTAGTAGGTACTAATTCACCTTTACTGTTTTCTACCACAGTCATTCCTGTCTTTTTAGGAACTACATGAATTGGACTAACCCATTTTGAATCAGATATAGGATATATAACACCTGCGTCACGCCACTTAAGAATTTCCTTTTTTACAACTTCCATCATTGCAGGGTTAAGCCTACGTTGGGTTTCTCTGACAGGTTTAGAATCATTCTCTAGAAAAATGTTATGCATACACAGTGTGGGACTGATACCTTTAATATCCGCAATGGTCCACCCTATAGCCTCTTTGTATTTAGTAAGCACATTAATCAGTTTTTCTTCCTGTGACCCGGTAAGTGAATTAGAAATAATTACCGGCAAGGTATCATTTTCTCCAAGAAAACAGTATTTCAGATTACTAGGCAAGGGTTTTAGTTCCAAATCAGGGGCACATTGGACAGAAGGTATTAATTTAGGTGTATTTGCGGGTAAGTCAATACTAGCAACACTTTTCAACTTATCGATCGAAATATTGTTATGAGTATGATCAAAATTATCTCTATCATTGAAATCGAACTCATATACTTTATTGAAAGTCTCTCGAGTAACTAAGTCCACTACATCATGGCTATCTATACAAGTAACGACATCAACATCATTTGGGTGTTTCATAGTATCATAGATGTTAAGTTCAATTGTTTCTCCATCAAATTCAAATGAAAGAGTTCCCTTAAACACATCAATCTTTGTCCTAGCAGTTTTGAGAAAGGGTCTCCCTAGTAATAATGGTACATCTTTAGCATCAAAAGAGTTACCCATATCAATAACATAAAAATCAACGGGAAAAACTAACATATTGACCTGAACTAAGACATCCTCTAAAACTCCAATAGGATAAGCATGTGATCTATCGGCTAACTGGATTACTATGTCAGTTTTAGCAAGAGGTCCCAATTTTAATGATTCATAGACAGACTTTGGCATAACACTGATTGAAGCTCCTAAATCAAGCATACATTTATCTAATTTACAGTTTCCAATTTTACAAGGTATGCTAAACATCCCGGATCCTTACACTTCGGAGGCATTTTCTTTTGAAGAATAGCAGACACATTCTCTCCAATTAACACTTTTTCACCGCTCTTGATTTTCCTCTTATTAGTGCAGAGTTCTTTCAGAAATTTAGCATATTTAGGCATCTGTTTAATAGCATCTAAGAGAGGTATATTAATTTCTACCTTCCGAAATGTTTCTAGAATCTCATTATCCAGTTCTTGTTTCTTTGATTGAGCAAATCTTGAAGGGAATGGAACAAATGTCTTCAGATTAGTAACATCAGGTACGGATTTAGTAATTTCTTTTTCTTGAGTATCTTTCTCACCTTGAACATTAAAAGATTCATCTTGATTATCACTAACATCCCTTTGATTCTTTTCTCCTCTACTAACCTGGATTTCGTTTTCAACATCAACTTTATTCTTAAGCTCTTTACCACTCCTTAAAGTTATAGCCTTAGATTCATCAATAATATAAGAGGAGTGTTTTGTATTCTCAATTTGTTCTAATTTGTTGTGAATATTACCGAGAGTAGTACACACTTGTTGCATTTGATTGTCTAATTGCTCATGGCGACTAAACGTTTGTGAATGTACTTCTCCTATTTGGATGGCTAATTGTCTAACAATATTTTCTAAAGACTGATTTTGAGCACTAACAACACCAATGACATTTTTGAATTCTTTAATCTCTTGTGCTTGCTCTCTTAATTGATTTTGCATTTTCTCTTCGTGATCATTCTTTATTACATATTGTTGACTACTAATAGCCATGTTCGAAATCACTTTTCTCGCTTCTAGAGGAGTTTTATCTACTAAAGACCCACCACTAGCAGTATCTATTAGTCGCTTCTGATCATCTAGCAAGCCATCATAAAAACTCTCAATCAAGACACTCTCACTAAGTTGATGTTGGGGGCAAGAAATACACAATCTATTAAATCTATCCCAATAGTCATGCAGAGGTTCATTTTCATCTTGCTGAATACTCATAATTTGTCTTCTTATTGACCTACTTATATTAGGAGGTTGATATTTCTCAAGAAAAGTTTTTCGCATGCAATCCCAAGAAGTAATAGATCCAGATGGAAGATAAAACAACCAATCTCTAGCTAAATCATGTAATGTGAATGGGAATGCTCGAAATCTAATAATATCATCATCAACGTCATCCAAAGATAAAGTAGCACAAGCAAGATAAAATTCCTGAATATGTCTTTGAGCATCTTCATTAGAATTACCGTAAAATTTAGGGAGTATTTGGATAAAACCTGGATTAAGCTTAAACGGTTTTTCCAAAGAAGGAAAAATTATACTCGTCGGTGTTTCACCGGAGGAAAGTAACTGCTCCCTTAAACTCTTCTCGACTGCCCCAGTCATCTTATATAACTCGAAGTGTATCTGATAAAAAACAAGGGGGAAACTAGTGAAGGAATAAAAATAACCAAAATAAAATAAAAATAATAAAACTAATAATAATAATAAATAATTAACTAACTAAAATCTAAGATAATAAACAAGTAGTCCCCGACAACGGCGCCAAAATTTGATGCGTGTCGTTTCCGCGCTCAAAATTAAATTTATATTTTCACTTACAGACTCTAACTAGCAAGTAGAAGGGTAAGTAAGGGTCGAACCCACAGGGACTAATGTACTATCCTAGATCGCTGTAATTATTATATTATTTATAATTTATAATAGTAGGTATAGTTATATAATTATATTATGGGGGGTTTTGTTAAGGTGAATAATTTCTAATCTAAATTAAACTATTACAAAAATAAACTAGACTAAACTAAAAAGGCAAGTAAATAACAACGATTTTTAATTCAAGTTAAAGTTATAATAACGAATTAATAGGAGACATGTAATTTTCTAGAGATATTGGGTCAAATCATCGATTCACTTAATTAGTTATTGGATAGATTGGTTAACTATTTAATCTCTTGTAAGCAAGTAAATTAACAGTTTTATCTTTCTTACTTGTTAAACTCCGTTAACCACGCAAGTTTAATCCTAACTAAATTAGATCGACTCAACCATGTAAGCACGAATCAAGTCAATAAATTTAATCGCTTTAAGAACACCAATCAATTAGGTCTTACGGAACCAGAAAGCTGCAACTCTATAAGACCGAATTATTACTCAAAATTCTAACAATTATAATTAGACCAGTAAGCTGCAACCTAATCAAAATTATTATTTATCAACAATAGATTTAAGAGAACAATTTAGGTGATCAATCCAAATTAATAATCATAAATCACAAGGTTAATAATGAATTTCAAATAAATATCCAATAACAATAATTAATCGTTAAACACAAAAATCCAATCTCATATCCCACAATATCAATAGTTAATTACACACTCCTATTGAAAAATTACTCCATACTAAACATTAAAACAGTAAATAAAAGTGAAAGATTAAGAAATTTCATAAAAATTGGGTCAAAAATCGAGTCGGAGTTCTCGTCGTTCTTCGTCCGCTGTTCTGCGTGCTGACTGCTCGTCCTGCTGCCGCCCTTCCTGTTCTTCTCCTTGAGTTGATTTTTTTTGTTTTTGTGATGCTCGTTGGTGTGCTGGTGTGGTGTGCGGCTGCTGTATTCCAATTCCTCTTCTTATATATTTTTTTCTTTTGTTTTTATTTCCTTATTTATTTGTCTTATGAACTTTTTTTATCCTTTTCTCAATTCGGTCTGATTCCCGAGTTGAATTCTATTAGTCCGATTCTGATCCATAAGACTTTAGATTTGGGTCTAACTTTATTCTATAAAGTTATCGGTCTTGGACTTAGCTTTCCAACGGGTCCTATATCGCCCTATTTTGACCTCGTATGTGTGAGATATCGTCGTCTTAAGACGGACCTGCAAGCATAAATACAATTTTAGTAGTCTTTTCCATCTTAAATCAAATTGGTCATTACTAATTAATTAAAATAGACCTTAAAACCCAATTTAGTACGAAAAATAATATAAGACCAATAATAAATCAAAAGTGACTAAAATTATAACGTTTAGCTCAAATAATACAAAGACGACATAGAAAATATAATATTAACGGGTTAAAAATACGCATAAATATCGACTTATCAGTCGTTGTATCTTCCACGACCTTCTTCTTCCCACCGCCCCTTTTACCAACATTCCTCTTTCCACCAACTATTTCGCTGCAACAAAACACACAATCAATCTAAATCACACAACACAGCTGAATATGTGACTACAATGACTCTACAACTGCATGATTGTACAGCATAATGAGTGTGACTATACAACTTTAACTGTGTGACTATACAACATAAACGGTGTGATCCTACAACATAATGACTGTGATCCTACAACATAACGAGTATGACTATACAACTTCAACTATGTGATTATACAACATAATCTCTGTGACTATACAACTAAATTATACTCGTACTTATTTATACTTCAATCATCATTAGCAAAGATGATTACATACACTAATCACTGTAAGAATTTGTGTGATTCTACAATATAATGAGTGTGACTATACAACCTAAAGTGTGTGACTACAAAACTGAAACCGTAAAATGGAAAATAAAAGTCATACAGTCAATTATTCTTCAATCATCATTATCAAAGTCACATTCATAATTAGAAAGATGATTATACATACGAATCAGAGCAAATTATTTAAACATTCATTAAATATTCAACTTTCTTTCATCCATATTCAACCTTCATTTTTTTTGTGAATAATGAAGATAAATAATATTATAAATACCAAAAAAATAAGGAATGAAAAATAAAACGTACAAGCATGAGAATGAAGATGATTAATTATTTTAAAGATGCTCTAAAAAGATAAAAATAAATACCTGAAAATCATCGAGGTTCGGAAGTAGGGATTTGACGAACGTGGAAACTTGAACGTAGATAAAAAAAATACCTGAAAAAAGTCACAAACTTTAAGTTCTATAGTCACACACTTTAAGTTGTACAGTCACACTCAGTATGTTGCATAGTCACACTCATTATGTTGTAGAATCACGCAGCTGTAGAATACATTGGGATTAGGGTATCATGCGTTTAACCATCTTCATTTTCATGCTTGTTTTATTTTTCATACATTTTTTTTGTATTTATAAAATTATTCATCTTCTCTATCCACAAAAAAAATGAATGTTGAATATATATGGATGAATGAACGACTATGACTTTAAAAAAATGAAAATATCTAAACATTCATTAAATATTCAACATCCATTCATCCATATTCAACCTTCATTTTTTTTTGGATAATGAAGATGAATAATTTTATAAATACAAAAAAAAAAGTATGAAAAATAAAACAAGCATGAAGATGAAGATGATTCAACGAATGATACCTTAATCCCAAGGTATTCTACAGCTGCGTAATTCTACAACATAGCGAGTGTGACTATACAGCATAATGAGTATGACTATACAACTGAATATGTGACTACAATGAGTGTACAGCTGCGTGATTCTACAACATAATGAGTGTGACTATACAGCATAATGAGTGTGACTTTGCAATTCTGCAAAAACATTACGCACTAAATGACTTTTTCATCTTCATCTTCATCTTCATCTTCAAGCTCCATTCAAAGAACAACTTCATCTTCAAACTTCATCTTAAAGATGAAGTTGTTCTTTTTTTTTAGATAATGAAGATGAATAATTTTATAAATACCAAAAAAAAAAAAGATATGAAAAATAAAAAGAAGTTTGAAGAAGATGAAGATGATCGAAGATGAAGATGATAAAAAAAATGAAGATGATCAAAGTTTATGCATAAACATACCTTGGTATAATTATCCGTCATGTTGTGTTAAAAACGGAGTATGATCGGAGTTGTTGACGGAGTATGGTCGGAGTTATTAATGGAACTTATTTGATGGAGTTTTGTTAGGGAGAGATGAATTGAATTAGGGAAATGAATTGAAAAGGAGAGGAGGGAAGTTATGAAGAAGGGAGAGTTTGATTGAGAAGAGGATGCTCCCCTCTCTCCACTGCTGCTTGTCAGTTTGCTATCTTTTTTTTTTTTTTTTTTTTTACATCATCCATCTAAGCCATCCATTCAACCCAAGATCAAGTGCTAAAAACACAACTTCCCAACTTCCCACTTTTCACCAAACTCCCTTGATCCCTTTTCTATATATATATATATATATATATATAGAGAAAGAGAGAGAGAGAGAGAGAGAGAGAGAGAAGAGAGAGAGAGAGAGAGAGAGAGAGAGAGGTGGGATTTGGTGTAAACACCAATTTTGGTGTAAATATCCTAATAATCTGAACCGTTGATCTAATCTTGATCAACGGTTGAGATTAATCGTCAGAAGATAACAAAACCCCCCAAAAAACACACAACCTGCCTCTCTTTCTCTCTCCTCTCTTTCTGTCTCCTCTGTTTAGGGTTTCCTCCCAAAAACCCCTCAAAATTCCTCTCAAAAATTCATCATATACAATTCGTTCATCCTATCATCCTAGTTTGTTCTATCTCGAAAATTTGCTCAATTGTATACGAAATTCGTTCAAGTCGTATACAATTCGTTCAATTCAATTCAATTTTCAGAAATTCAATTCAATTCGTTCAATTTTTCAGAAATTCCTTTTTGATGAGCATGAATTCCATCGAGCATGAACCTATTGTTGATGAAAATGGAGGTAATGTTGTTATAATTCAATACCTATTCGTTTTTGAATAGGTATTCGTTTTTTAAGTTAATTTATCCGTTTTTTTAGCATGGATTTGTTTTTAACTATTGGTTTTTGATTTCCTCCAGAATTCTTTTTGATGAATATCAATTTCAACATAGAAAACATGAATCAACTTGAAGGTAATCTCAGAATTTTATAGAGTACTTGAATATATGTGTTGGAATAGTTGAATATATATATAAGTTGGAATAATTGAATATATGTTGGAGTAATAGGAGTACTTGAGTATATGTGTTGGAGTACTTGAGTATATGTGTTGGAGTACTTGAGTTTATGTGTTGGAGTAATTGAATATATGTGTTGAAGTAATTGCATATACATGTTGGAGTAATTGGAGTACTTGAGTATATGTGTTGGAGTAATTGAATATATAAGTTGGAATATGTTGGAGTAATTAGAGTACTTGAGTATATGTGTTGGAGTAATTGAATATATGTGTTGGAGTAACTAAGTATATATGTTGGAGTAATTGGAGTACTTGAGTATATGTGTTGGAATAATTGAATATATGTGAAATGAGTATTTGAGTAACTGAACATGAGCATTATAGTAACTGTGAAATGAGAGTAATTTGTGAAATCACCAAAGCATGAACCTCAACTGTACTAAACTCATGACTTATGAGTCACAGTTGTTTAGGATATCAAGAAACATTCTAGTTGTAGCCTGTATTTTTTGTGTGGCTGTTTTATAGTTTTTTTTTTCCTTATGGTGGAGGCTGTTAATGATTAGCATTTGTTGTTTGTGTTTCTATGTGGATATACTTCTTACATTTAATGGAAAATTGGAAGGTCATAATAGCAAACCCTATTTCTTCCTGTTATAGGCTTCCCTTTCAGTTCTCTCTCTTTATAAGTATCGTACTTAAACGAAATAGAATGTTAAAGATTGAAACGCGTTTGCAGGATGCTCTTTCTATAATGAAGTACTGTGTAGTGTATGCTCAACTCAAGTAAGGTGTGTAGTACTTTTGGCAAATAAGGTCGTGTATCCTGAACTTGATTGAAAATACGCGGGAAAGAAGAGAGAATTAGTTACTACGGAGTATATATGTTGGTGCATGAGTCTGTTGTTAATTGCAGTGTCTTTGTTTTGTTTTTTTGTTTTTTTTTTTCAATATGTGACATGTGAGTATGTGCTAACAAGGAAACTTGTCTTGGTTTCGACTGGAGCTTTGTTGGGGAGTGTCAAATTGACTGCTACCCAGAACAGGTATATTTCTCTTTTTGTTTATGTACAATCGATTCTCCATGTTACTCATGTTACAACTTACAAGGATGTTGATGTCCGTCAACTGGTTTACGATCCAGTTTTCCTGTAAAGGAGCTCTACAAGAGAGAAAAGGCAGGTCCTGAGAACAAGGATGATAGTGACACCGAGGATGATAATGAGGACGTTGAGGATAATGCAGATGATCAGGATGACGGCGACGATGAAGATTTCTCAGGAGGAGAAGGTGGAGATGATAATGAAGACGATGAGGGTGGAGATCCCGTGGAAGATGCTCCCGCCAATGGGAAAGGGGGAAGCGATGATGATGATGACAACAATGATGAGGACGGGGACTACAATGATGATGAGGAGGAGGACGAAGATGAGGAAGATGATGATGAAGATGAGCAGCCCCCTATAAAGAAGAGGAAGTGAAGTGAAGTGTATGTTTATCAGGGGCTTTACTTATTTGCCCCTCTAATTTAGGATGTGTTTGGATCGAGCGAGTCAAGATAGGACTTACATTTGTTTGTAGCTTAAGTATCATCATCAGTTGATTGTTGTTATTGTCTTTGTGATTACGTTGTAGCAGTGTGGTTGCTCATTTGTGGAAGTGTAGACTCTAGTCTTACTCCAACCATCATTGTTCTTATCTAGTGTAGAATCTAGTCTTACATTTGTTCTTATATGTTGGAATAGTTGAATATATGTGTTGGAGTAACTGAGCATATATGTTGGAGTAATTGAAGTACTTGACTATATATAAATCTAAGAATTTTATAGAATACTTGAATATAAGTGTTGAAATAGTTGAATATATATGTTGGAATAGTTGAATATATGTGTTGGAGTAACTGAGTATATATGTTGGAGTAATTGAAGTACTTGAGTATATATAAATCTCAGAATTTTATAGAGTACTTGAAAATAAGTGTTGGAATAGTTGAATATATGTGTTGGAATAGTTGAATATATGTGTTGGAGTAACTGGGTATATATGTTAGAGTAATTGGAGTATTAGAGTATATGTATTTTAAACTTTTATAGAGTACTTGAATTTAAGTGTTGGAATACTTGAATATATATGTTAGAATAGTTGAATATATATATTGGAGTAATTTGAGTACTTGAGCATATGTATCTCAGAATTGTATAGAGTACTTGAATATATACGTTGAAATAGTTGAATATATGTGTTGGAGTAACTGAGTATATATGTTGGAGTAATTGGAGTACTTGAGTACATGTATCTAAGAATTGTATAGAGTACTTGTATATATACGATGGAATAGTTGAATATATGTGTTGGAGTAATTGGAATACTTGAATATATGAATTTCAGAATTTTATAGAATACTTGAATATAAGTATTGAAATAGTTGAATATAAGTATTGAAATAGTTGAATTAGAGGTGATCATGGGCCGGGCCAATGCGGGATTGGGCCGGGCCTAAGCAATAAAAATGGCCCACATGAGCGGGTTGGGCCGGGCCGGGCCAAAAGAGTGGGCCTATCTTTTAAGCCCAAACCCGGCCCTAGCAGGCTAAAACAAGCTTTCGGGCCAAAATGGGCTGTTTGGGCCCTATAATTTAATGATCTCGTATGAAATAAATATCTTAATATCACCGTTTAATAATTTAAACTTATGTGTTTCGTTTATAAATTTTATAATTTCTTTAAAATTAATGATAAACAACAATATCGACATACATATATCAATTCAAATATTATATACTCCGTAATGAATAACATAACAAATTTAAAATGTTTAATAAAATATACATGAATATAATATATACTCGTAATGGGTATTACTTTGAGTAACTACGATCATATTACGAAGATATTAATCATAAATTACGTATGACTATGTAAGGATTTCTAAACAGAGTTATAATTTTATCACTAAGTTGAAAAAGTATTAATAAAAGTTATCTATTTTTATTAAGTATGGGCCGGGCTGGGCCAAAATTTGGGCCAAATTCGTGGCCCAAACCCGGTCCAAAAATACTTCGGGCTTTTTAGGGCCGGCCCATGAGCTTTTTTGGGCCATAATATAAGGCCCAAGCCCTTCAAAAAAACGGGTCGGTCCGGGCTGGGCTTATGGGCTTGGGTCATTTGATCACCTCTAAGTTGAATATAAGTGTTGAAATAGTTGAATATATATGTTGGAATAATTGAATTTGAATATTGGAATACGTAATATATTTGCAAAAGGCATCCAAAAAGGTTTATGTTGTGTGTGTTCATTTTACATTTCCAAAAGTTTGAGCACAGATTTGTGCAATGAATGAATTAAGTTGGAGAGTCATTTAATACTCACATAGGTGGGGTGTGTAGTAATTGCAGATTTTGTTAATTTTGTAGAAATTCTTAAATTGATCAGTTTGACCTACCTAATTATTGACTGAATGAAAACATAACAGCTCACGTGTTTCTCTAATGAATGACGTGCTTCACTTTGTCCTTCTGTTTAATTGGATTCTAGTGAATGAATGTCTTGGTTTTGATACACTACAATAACAGACAAAATTAGAAATAATCTAAGAAGATGTAGAAATAATCCCAGAAGGTTTGTTGCTTGAAGGAAAGAGAAACAGTAGAGAGAGAAAGGATGAAAACTGAAAAAGAAGAGAGAGAAAGAGACAAAATTCAAATGAAGCGCAAGAGTGAGGAATGAAGAGGGTTTTGTTGGATTGTGAGATCTAATCTAAGTCGTTGATCAAAATTAAGATCTACGGTTCAGATTGTTAGGGTGTTTACACCAAATCCTACTTATATATATATATATATATATATATATATATATATATATATATATATATATAGGGATGGGATCCCATCCGAACCTTACTTTGGTACGAACCGTCCGAACTAACCTTTAAACACTCCGGTTACACTTTTAAGGATCCCAATTACACTTTTAAGATTAAAACAAACATAAGAGTATTTGGTGTCCCATTATTCCCTTAATTTTTGAATAATTTTTAAGTAGTTAGAAATTACATTCTTTAATGATCCCATTACCCTCTCATTTTTTGTTTTTTCTCAAAAGTGTAACTGAGGTCCTTAAAAGTGTAAGTGGGGTCCTTAAAAGTGTAACTAGTTGGTTCGGACGGTTCGCACCGAAGTTGTGGTTCGGACGGGATCCTAATTATATATATATATATATATATAGTAAGGCTCTTATAAGTCCTTCTCTATATATGAGTCCATAAGTCCTCATCTCATCTATTGGATGGGAGATGGACAAGATGCATCCTAATATTTGTATTAAAAAAAAAAAAGATTTAGTATCCTAAAATAACTTCCATGATTTTAGGAAACAATAACTCCCATAATCATTTTCATTCCTCATTCATTCACGTTAAACGTTCATCAAAACCTAAAAAAAATGCTCCCATCATCACGTTCATTCATTCATACAATCAAATTTGTGCTCGAAATCCCGTTACTATGAATTCAATGATCGCGATCTTCATCAACTATTGATAAGCAATTCATCGAGTATAACAATGGTGAGTTTCGATATTGCTTTCATGTTTTGCAATAATTTTTATTCACCATCTTGATTAATTTGCGTCAATTTGCGTTCATGTTTTGCGTCAATTTTCATGTTGATATTACTTTCATGGTTGTTTCATTCATCATAGATTCATATCAATGGTTAATTGGTCTATTGTTAGTATAGATTCCAGAGTTTTATGTTTGTTATTTAGGTTTTCCATAATCTCCACTAATATTATTGTTTTGTTGTCTATTGAAGCAGACACGGCGTTGAAGTAACATACGCTCTAAGTTACAGTAACACTTAATTTTAGTTAGAGTAACACACACTGAACATTGAGAAAAGGTTTTTGACGATGATGTTAGAGTAACGTACTATACGAGTTAGAGTAACTCAACTTATGAGTTAAAGTACCACATTGGTTGCATGGGCGTAACGTTGTTTAATTTTGTGCAGGTGGAATTGGCAAAGACGCGAATGCACAGGACATCACTGGAAAAGGTGGAATTTTATTCATTTGATTAATCATAGATTCATATCAATGGTTTTTGGATTTGATTAATCATAGATTAAGTAGACAAGGCGTTGAAGTAACATACGTTCTAAGTTACAGTAACACCTTATTTTAATTAAAGTGACACACACTGAACATTAAAAAAGGTTTTTGGCGCTGATGTTGAAGTAACTTGCTTTACGAGTTAGAGTAACACAAATTATGAGTTAAAGTAACACATATATCCCATGGGTGTAACATTGTTTAATTTTTTGCAGGTAGCATTGGCAAAGAAGCGAATGCACAAGAATGGTGCAGAGATGTGGGTGAGGCATTCACTCCGTACATGGGCAGGCATTCACTCCGTAGATGGGCAAGTATTCGAAGAAATAGATGAGGCGGTGAAATTTTATAAAATCTACACGCTGGCTTGCGGATTCGAAGTTGTTTTTTTTTGTGGGTTTACAAGAATAACTGATTTTTTTACATATTTTTTACACATAATGATGTGCAACGTTGTAGTTAACTAACTCTATATTTATTTAATACATGTGTTGTTGGTTAGAGTAACATCTCAGATGTATTGTAGTAACACCATTCGTTCCTTAAAGTAATAGATATAACGCATAAAAGTAACTGAGGATATTAGCGTTGTTTACCATTCATTCTTAGATTAACACCAATCATTCCTTATAGTAACATGATTTGTTCGTTAAAGTAACAGCTACACTGCGTTGGAGTAACACATATTTTTGCTAGGGTACGAACCCCAATCCCTGGTGATGAAACCAATTTTGTAATGCGGGTTAACAACCTTCTTTCTTAGGTTATAATCATTCATTACCAAAGTAACAACATTCGTTCCTTGAAGTAACATATATATTGCGTCAAAGTAACTGATGCAAACAACGTTATTTAACCACCATTATGAAAATACCACCATTCATCACTTAGAATAACATCATTTAATCGTTAAAGTAACAGCTACAATGTGTCGCTGTAACACACTAATCGTTAAAGTATTTTGATTAATCCATGTCACGCAAGATGACGATTGAAAATCATGAAGAGAAATAATTATGAAGATGAAAAGAAGGGTTTTTGAATTTGATTAATTATGAGGATATTGTGGTTTTGTGCGTGAGTAAGAGAGAATTTGAGGAGAGAGAGGTTAATAGTTATTATTTGGTAGAGGGAAATAAGGAGTTTTGATAGTAGTTGGAGAGAATTAAGGACAGAGGCGGACCTAGGAGGGGGCCCGGGGGGTCAAAGGCCCCCCCAGTCCATTTAGAAATAAGTAGATTTTAGTAAGATTAATTATCATTATATTAGTGATGGTGTAGTGGTTTAAGCATTTGTCTTTCCCACAAATGACAGGGGTTCGAAACCCAATAGTTGCATTTTTTCAACAATTAAATCAAGTAACCAACTTTACAACCCCATACTTAATTCCGTAATTTAATGAAATTTTTTATATATTACACTTAAACTGTTTCTCAAAACCTTCACTCTTTTACTTATAGATTATTCACGACACGTTGCAAATATTTGTCTTAATTTTTTCCTATATAATGTAATTAGTTTATTTAATTTGGTAATGATTTTAATAACCGTGTGATAAAAATATGATTTAAAACATATATAAGCATTTTTTGACAAGCCTCATTGTTCATTATTATATAGAAAAAAATATCGTAAAAATGGTTTTAAAATGCAAAAATGTCGGGAAAAAAATAGTGCCCCCTAGCTGAAAAATCCTAGGTCCGCCACTGATTAAGGAAAGAGAGAGGAATTTAATATATTTTTACCAAATATGTTAATTATTTTCTTTATTGCTCAAATCAATCACCACCATTCATCTCCCTCTAGATCAACGGATGTAATTGGGACTTATGGACTCAAAAATGAAAAGAGGACTTCAAACCTCAAATTAGGAAAGTATCATAAATAATAAAAAAATCAATTGGGGAATCTTTTAATTTATTATAATATATATTATTATATTAAAAAACCTTTACAGTTCATTTTTTAAAAACATTATCGTAAAATAAATTATAAGAATTAAATAATTAGATTCGTGATAAAAAATGTTTTCATTATAGTATAAATTTCATAGTATTTGTTTCACATTATGTGATGAATTTATTATATATAACAATTGTAAAATTATCCCACATCGACAAATTATAATATGATGATGAAATTATATATTATAAATAAGAGTAATCATTCGTTTTTCGATATCTACCAAAAGTCTTTTGAATCTTAAAAAGAGTTCTTAAGACTATAAACTTCAATTAGTTATTCTATATTAAAAAATTATGATGAGGTGATTAAATTTTATATTATAAATAAGGGTAATCATTCGGTTTTAAATATCGACCAATAATTTTTTTAAAATTATCCCACATCGAAAAATTATAATGGGGTGATGGAATTCTATATTATAAATATTAGTAATCATTCGATTTTAAATATCGACCAAAAAACTTTTGAGTCTTAAAAAAACTTTTAATATATAGGACTACAAATTTAAAATCTATCCCACGTTGGAAAAGTATAGTGAGGTGATAAATACTATATTATAAACAAAAGTAAAGATGTATATTTTTTAGTCTTACAAAGAACTGATGGTTGGCTATAAACTTAAATAAATTATTTCACATTGAAAAATTATCCTTCGTTCTTAAATATCAATCAAGAAAAACTTTTAAGTCTTAAAAAGTCTCTTAATAAGACTAGAAACTGAAGTAAAAAATAATCTCACGTCGAAAAATTATAATAAGGTGATGAAACTTTATATTATAAATAATACTACATATTAACCAAAAATCTTTTGAGCCTTAAAATATATATTAAGAATATAAACTTAAGTAAAACTATTCCACATTCGAAAAATTATAAAGTTTCATCAAACATAAATCTTTTGAGTCTTAATAAAGTTGTTAAGACTATACAGTTAAATAAAAAATTATAATAAGGTGATGAAATTTTATATTATAAATAAAATAATAAAAAAAATTCCTTAGACTTCATTGTTTTTTAATATCAACCAACAAACAAATTTTGTTTTTTTAAAAAACTGTGATGAAATTTTACATAATTATTTTTTTAAATTAGGATGAGATCATGAATTTGTAGTCTTATCTTTAAAAAACTTTTGAGTTTTAAAAAGGTCTTAATAAGAGTACAAACCTAAAATTATCCCACATCGAAACTGATGAGGGTTGAAGAGCCTGCGCCGGGTCGCCCGTCTGGCAGGCCCCGCAAATACCCAACCCGGGAACCGAAGGGTCTGTCCATCAGGCCATCGAGGTAAGACACCAGGACTTCCCTCTGTGAAGGCGTCTCCAAGAGGGTCGCCTGCCCAGCAGGGTAAGGCAACCAGCTGTGAGAGGCCAACAGACTCCTCTTGACCACCTGCCCCCAGGCGATAACCCTCCCAAGCAGGGCAGGGATTGCCAGGGGCCCCTTCGTCTTTCTGCCTACGGTAAAAGGGGAATGAGTGGATGAAATGGGCCCACGTGTAATCCTGACATCCACCCATTTTCCCGCTCTTTTTTCCCTCCAATTCCCTCTCTTGTGGGAAGGTATAAATACTCACCCATTTCCCACTTAGAGGGGGTTGGATTTTCTCTCTCGAGACTCTTACTCCTAAAAACGCCACCTAGTTCCTCACGAGCTAGGTTCATTAAGGCATTCACGGACTGACTTAGGCATCGGAGAGGGTTCCCTCGGACAACCTCCGGGGCCCTGTGCGTTACTTGTGCAGGGAGCAGGCTCGATCCGCCGGGAAGGTCCGATCATAGGAGAGGAGAAAGGAGAGATCAAAGGAAGTCGAGCGAGCAATATCCGAATACTAAGAACCCGAATTCATAGTCGGGTTTATTGATTCCGTGACCGGAACAATTTGGCGCCGTTTGTGGGGAAGATCTAGGTTGTGCTCACGAGATTACCCACAAAAATCAACCATTCTGAAACACAAAATTAACCACTCACAATCAAATATTCCTGAGATTTTCGACACCAGTTCAGTGGCAAACCCACCCAAAGCCCCCCAGTATGGCATGCCGCCAGAAATGACTCCTGCCGCCACGATTCCAGGTGTGGGGTGAGCCAGTCTGCAGGGGGCACCGGGCCAAGGGGCAACTGCCATAGCTGGACAGGGGAGCCAGCCGAGGTCGGTCTTGAACCTCACCCCTGCCCAGATGGTACAAACTGCGGCTTTCTTCTCCGCCATGCTGGACCAGGAATTCACCCCTGATGACCTGATAGGCAGGGTCGCTACGACCCCCAGGTTGCTCCACTTTGAAAGTGGAGAAGGAACCGGGGGCACAAAGCGAACCGCCGTCAGAAACGTTCAGAGAAAGGCTAGGAAGACAGCTCAGGCATACGCACAAGTGCAAAGGCGAATTTCAGAGGCCCGTCAGGAACCGCCTGCACGGCAGGAGGTAGCTGGTCCAGTGGGCGCATTCTCCGTCCATACCACAGAGTCCACTGCCGCACGTGAAAGAGGAGGCCTATCCCAAGACTTGAGGGATCGCATGAAGCACAAGGAGCCAGTGTCTAAACGCTTGGGAGAGAAACAAGATGTATTCTCCAGGCTGACACCGGCTGAGGGATTGCAGCCTGCCCTTGGACTATCTCCGAGCCTGCAATCCAGGCTCAACAACGGTCAGCCCATAAGGCCCAGGCATCGTCAGGGTGATAACCTCGAGCCCGCCCAGAAAAAGCGCTCGCGGTATCACTCCCCATCCCAGGGCGATGAGGCGATAAGCAGGCCGAGGCCCCCACCAAGGCACCGCTCCCCTGAGAGCCGGCGACCGACCCCTGACAGAAGGGACGAATACGGTCGCTACTCAGACGCGAGCAGGTCAAAAATGGTGGGCAGGCCAACTAAGACCCCGCTTCACCATGAGGTTCAGGCGTATCCCATCCCAAAGATTAAGATGCCAACTGTAAAGTTCGATGGAACTACAGACCCGGAAGATCACCTGGCTGCGTACGAAAGCCACATGGGCATGTACGACGCCGACGACGCAGTCTGGTGTAAAATCTTCCCCACCACCCTGGTAGGCCTAGCCCAGGGTTGGTTCAGGGACCTCCCGCAGGGGTCAATCTCTTTCTTCATCGAGCTGGCAGAGATGTTCTTGGACCAGTATGCTGGAAACAAACGACGACGTCTCACCCGCTTTGACTTGATGACCCTCAGACAAAAGAAGGGCGAAACTGTCAGGGAATATCTGAAGAGGTTCGATTTGTCATTCCAGCAGGTGAAAGAAATTGACGACCCGACAGCAGCATATGCGCTAACCAACTCCCTGCTACCCGGCGAGATGAAAAACCAAATGATCAGGGCCCAGCCTGAGACCCTGGCCAAGGCCAGGAAGATCGCAGAGGGGTTTATGCTGCAGGAAGAGTTTCACAGCCTGCCGGAGACCCCCTCAGGCCCTACGAAGCAGCAGGGGGGACCGCAGGGTGGACGCGGGAGAAACGAGTCCGGAAGGCATAGGACTGAGGAAGGGGACACCCCTAAAAAGGAGCGTACTGTCTACCAACCCAGGTTCGATAGTTACACAGCCCTTAACAAATCCAGGGCAGAAATCTTCGAGCTGGAAAAGGAAACCGCTAAGTGGAATCGCCCGAGCAAGCCGCGCAGTCCAAGAGGGGATCCCAAGAAATTCTGCACTTTCCACGACTGCGTAGGCCACACCACCGAAGAATGTCGCCACCTGAAAGACGAGATTGAGAAGTTGATCAGGAACGGCTGGTTGGCCAACTACGCAGCCAGGAACAAATCTCAGAAAGAGACACCTGAAAAGCCCGAAGGCTCGGTACAGAATCGCCTGGTAATCCATGTGATATCAGGGGATGCAGAAGGTCCAATCAGCCGAAGAGGGCAAAAAAGGCAAATTCGCGAGCTAAGAAACCAAATCTGCTACGCTGAAAGAGTAGGAAGCCCAAAGGGAGTAACGCTGAGCATCATCCCCGAGGATGCAGGGCGGGTGGTGTACCCCCACAGCGATCCCCTGGTGCTATCCTTGGTAATCAGCAACCATATTGTTCGGAGGTGCATGGTGGACACCGGTGCCTACACGAATTTGCTGTACAAGGACGCTTTCGACAAAATGGGTCTGGAAAAAAGGCACCTACGGCCTGCCCCTGGGTCATTGTACGGGTTCAGCGGAGCAGGCGTATTACCCGTAGGGATCATAGACCTACCTGTAACATTCGGGGAGGGAGCTGCTGCCAGAAATGTCAGGGCATCATTCGTTGTAGTAGATGCAAAGTCTGCTTACAACGCCCTGATCGGCAGAGTCACCCTGGACGAAATTGAAGCGGCCATATCAATCAGGGCTCTCACTATAGCCTATATTACTGATTTCGGCCTAGAAGGAAAAGTACGCGGAGACCAGGAGTCGGCCAGATAGTGCTACTCCATGGCCCTGCAGACCCACGAAAGCGAAAGAAAAGGAAAAAGAAAAGCCGACAGTTCCCCCAGCAGGGAGGGCGAGATCCCAGCCGGTAATAAGGCAACAAACCACCTGGAACCTGGGGGAGAAAGCATGCTGGTGGACCTGGAGCCAGGGAGGCAAGTCCTTGTAGGGGCTGACCTAGAGGAGTCCTACCAGGCTGAGCTGGTCGAGCTACTGAAAGAGAACAAAGACGTATTCGCCTACTCGGCGGATGAAATGCCAGGGGTCGATCCAGCGTGCATCGTTCACAGGCTGAACGTAAGCGCGGAGGCCCGCCCTGTGAAGCAGAAAAAGCGGAACATGTCCGCAGAAAAAGACTTGGCAATCAAGGAAGAAATCAAAAAACTTTTGAAGGCAGACTTCATAGAGGTCTGTGACTACCCTGAGTGGTTAGCAAATGTGGTCATGGTCAAAAAGTCGTCAGGCGTATGGAGGATGTGCGTAGACTTCACGAACCTCAACAAGGCCTGCCCGAAGGATTGTTACCCACTCCCCAGAATCGATCAACTGGTAGACGCCACCAGCGGATACACCATGTTGAGCTTCCTGGATGCCTTCTCAGGGTACCATCAGGTGTACTTATGGCAGCCAGACAGAGTTAAGTGCGCGTTCATCACTAGTTCAGGCACCTACATGTACAAGATAATGCCATTCGGGCTGAAAAATGCAGGAGCTACGTACCAGCGCCTGGTCGACAAGGTGTTCGAAAGCCAGAAAGGCAGGAACATAGAAGCCTATGTCGATGACGCCATTGTGAAGAGTAAGGGAGACAAAGAGCACTTGGCAGACCTGCGGGAGACCTTCTCCTCCCTGCGTGCCTACAAAATGAAACTCAATCCGAAGAAGTGTACATTTGGGGTGCGCTCTGGAAAGTTCTTGGGCTTTTTGGTCAGCTCTCGAGGGATAGACGCTAATCCCGAGAAAGTTCAGGCTGTTCTGAACCTTCCTGAACCAAAGACCATCAGGGACATCCAACGCCTGACGGGCCGCATGGCCGCTCTAGCACGGTTCATCGCCAGGTCAGCAGACAAGTCGACCCCATTCTTCAAGGTACTGAAAGGCAACAAGCAGTTCAAATGGGAAGACGAGCAAAAAGAGGCGTTCGGGCAATTGAAGGAGCATTTAAAGAAACTCCCTACCCTTGCAAGACCAGTAGCAGGAGAAAAGCTCTTCCTTTACATCGCTGTAACCAACGTGACAGTCAGCGCGGTCATCTTACGGGAAGAGGCGGGCACTCAATAGCCCATATATTTTGTAAGCCACGCCTTGGGGACAGAAGAGAAGAATTATCCCATGGTCGAGAAGGCGGCCTACGCGGTTGTTATAGCGGCCAGAAAGTTAAGGCCGTACTTCGACGCACACCCCGTCGTGGTGCTGACAGACCAGCCCCTAGAAAAGATGTTAGAGAAATTTGAGAAGTCGGGTAGACTGCTAAAGTGGGCAATCGAGCTGAGTGGACTAGGGATAACATATCAGTCAAGAACAGCCATCAAGGCCCAAGCCCTGGCCGACTTTCTAGCAGAATGTTCCCACTCTGAGGAGGATAGCCCCACCCTCGTCGAGTGGATCGTATACACCGACGGGTCCTCCACGGCCAACGGAGCAGGGGCAGGGGTAGTGTTGACCAGTCCAGAGGGGACTGATTTTGAGCATGCGCTCAGATTTGTCTTCCCCGCCTCGAATAATGAAGCCGAGTATGAAGCAGTACTCGCAGGCATCAACCTAGCCAAAGCTGCAGGCGCAGAGCGGGTTGTTCTGGCCACAGACTCCCAGCTCATCGCCAACCAAATCAATGGAGAATATGAGGCTAGGGACCAAACAATGGCCACGTACCTGGAAATGGTAAAAAGGGAATTGTCGGGCTTAAAATCATATGAAATCAGACAGATCCCCCGATCCCAGAATAACAGGGCGGACGCCCTGTCAAAACTGGCTAGCTCCAGTCTGCAGGATATAAGGAGGTCAGTATGGGTGGACGTCGTCCAAGAGAAATCTACCGTCCCCTGCCAAACCGTCGGGGCGGTGGAAGAAGCAGGGCCTGAGGATTGGAGGACACCAATCATCCTGTTCAAGAAACACGGAGTCTTACCAACCGACCCCGTACAAAAAAAGAAAGATGCCGGCAAGGGCTGCATGGTTCATCATAATAGGAGAAGACTTGTACAAAAAGTCTTTCTCATCCCCTCTGCTCAGGTGCCTGGGGGCAGAGCAGGCGACGGAGGTGTTGGATGACATCCATTTCGGAATATGTGGTCATCACATAGGGGGAAAATCACTAGCACACAAGGCCTTGAGAGCCGGATACTACTGGCCGACCCTGCTGGCCGACGCGAAAGATTTGACCCAAAAGTGCAGAAAATGCCAGCTCTTCGCCCCATCCATCCACGCCCCGGCCCAGGAGCTCAGGCAAATCCTGTCTCCCATCCCCTTCGCTCAGTGGGGGATGGACATATTGGGGCCCTTCGCGGTAGCCACCGGGGGAAGAAAGTTCTTGATCGTAGCTATCGACTACTTTACCAAATGGGTGGAAGCTGAGGCAGTGCCTAACATCACCGAGCCGGTGGTCAGGAAGGTGATTTGGCGGAACATTATCACCAGGTTCGGCCTGCCGAAAATGCTGGTGTTTGACCATGGAAGACAATTAGATAATGACCCCCTGAGATTATGGCTGGAAGGTCACGGCGTTGCGGTTGCTTATTCTGCCGTCTGCCACCCTCAAACCAACGGGCAAGCAGAGGCAGCCAACAAGCAGATTTTGAATGGCCTAAAGAAAATGGTGGATGACCTCAAGGGCAGGTGGGCCGACGAACTTCCCAGCATACTCTGGTCAATCCGGACCACCCGGAAGGAATCTACGGGCCAGACCCCGTTCGGCCTGGTATATGGTGCAGAGGCTTTACTACCAATTGAGGCCAGGATCCCCTCCCTACGCTCCTTAAAATACGACCAGGCTGAGAATGAGGTAACGATGGCGGAGGCATTAGATCTGGTCAGTGAGGTAAGGGAGGAAGCCAGCGCTAATATCGTCGCCTACCAGCAACGAATGAGGAAGGCGTACAACAAAAGAGTGCATCAGCGAAATTTCCAGATGGGTGATCTTGTCCTCAGAAAGACACAGGCCGTGGGAAGATCGAGAGAGCACGGCAAACTTAGCGCTAATTGGGAGGGTCCATACCAGGTAACTCAAATCTTAGGGCCAGGCACGTATAAAATCGCCAATCTAGAGGGCCAAGAGTTGAGTGCTCACTGGAACGCAGACACCCTGAAGAAATACTATGTTTAAGCAGAATCTTAAAGTAGTCTTCGTTTCTTTAAAATTGGCGGAGAACGGTCAAAGAATGTCGACGGCTCCGACCACCCTTGTGATTGATTTTTACGAAGAAATGAAAAGGTCCTCAAAGTCTATACTCGTTGCCTGTTCAAACTCGCGTTTTCACACACAAACGAGCAGGGGGCAATAGGGGGAGGCCCCCCTGTTGCCAGAACTAAGGAAAATAGCCCCCCCCCCCCCCAACAAAATTCAAAAGCCTCCCTGCGGGCAGGGGGCAGGCCCCCTGGACTCTGACCAAGAGCCAGGAACAGGCCAAACGAACAAGGACTGGGGGCAAGCCCCCCAACCTTGTATAAAAAACACATAATACCACCCTGCCAGCCTCTGGGCAGGCAGGGGGCAGGCCCCCTGGACTCTGACCAAGAGCCAGGAACAGGCCAAACGAACAAGGACTGGGGGCAGGCCCCCCAACCTTGTATAAAAAACACATAATGCCACCCTGCCAGCCTCTGGGCAGGCAGGGGGCAGGCCCCCTGGACTCTGACCAAGAGCCAGGAACAGGCCAAACGAACAAGGACTGGGGGCAAGCCCCCCAACCTTGTATAAAAAACGCATAAATCCCCCTGCCAACCTCTGGGCAGGCAGAGGGTAGGACGTACAAGAAACTCCGAACAAGAAATTCAAACAGAGGCAGGATGGAAACAAACGGAGAAATCCTTAGAAAAAGAAACAAAGTAGCAGGAGATACACCAAACAAAGATTTTCTAAAAAAGTAATTACATCAAATACGGCAGCCGACCACAAAAAGGCCCGGTGCGCAGAAAAGATATGTCAAAATATTAGCGTAAGCACGGCAGGGGACAGGCATGAGCCCTCTGAGGATGACTGCCTTCCATGTTAAGCAGGGGGAACTTCCGGGGCAGATGTAGCAGCTTCTTCATCCATCCTGCGCATCTGGGCCTCGTCCTTGGCAGTATAGAGGGCTCGAAAAGCCTCTTCATCGAAGCCTGGGAACATCTCCCTAACAGCCTCCATGACCACCCCCAGGCAAGAGTTGGCACCATTAACAAAGCCTGCTGACACGGCAGTTTCCACCTCCTGGATTATCTCATCCTTCTCCTTCTGCCACTCCTCGGTCTTCGCCGTCAGGTCGCCAAGAGCCGCCTGAAGAGCCGAATCCGCCTTGGAAAGACGCACTTCTAGGTCGGCAGCCTTCCTCCTGACCTGGTCCAGCTCAGCTAAAGCCTTTTTCGCCTGCTCCAACTCCGCAAAAGTCTGCTAGGCTCTCTTCGCCTCCTCCTCCAGGCGGGACACCTCTCGAAGAGCCTTCTCGCTTTGAGATCTCCAGTGAGTCGCCTGGCTCCTGGCCTCCTCCAGCTCGCTCTCCCTCTTGGCCAGCTGATCCTTTAGGCTGGCAATAAGGGCAGCGTCCCTTTCTATTGTAGTCAGGCGGTCGGAGTTGGCCAGTTCCTCGTCACTCAGACGGCTGAGGGCCGCTAACTCAGCAGAGGCCTGAATGACCCTGGCAGTACGCTGGATGTACTGGGTCACCTGGTGGGAAGCAGAGTGAACAGTCTTGAGGAGATGGTCTGCCAAAACCGCCCCAGAATCAGAAAGTAGGGCAGAGACATCCTGGCTATCGCCAGCAGCATAATGGAACTCAGCATTCTTCTCAGAGAAAAAGGTGCTAGGAACTCCCTGAGCAAGACGTTTGGGATCAGGCGTATCAGCCTCCAGATCCACCACGTGATCTGTGCATGGAGTTCCCCGGCTCCTCTTTCTAATCAGCCCCCTGGGGGTGCTTTCTCCCGTCTCTTCAGAGCCAGCGGCCTGCGGCCCCTGGGGAATCTGAACCCCTGCAGGAGGACCTCCCTGTTTGCTGGCAGGGGGCGGAGTAACCTCGAAAGCAATCGCCTTTTTCACAGATGGAGAAGGAGTGGCTTCAGAGACCGCCGTTTTGGCGGGGGTCGACCTAGGGGGAGCAGGGAGCCTTGGCCTGCTGAACGAAAGGCCCTTCAGGTGCTTCATCAGGTTTTTCTCACCCCTCTTGAAGTCAGGAGGAAGGGAAGGACGGACTTGGATAACGTCAAGAGTCCCAGACAAACCCAAACGTCTCACCTCCCCTTCCCTCCAAAGGAAGGTGGCAAGGTCTCCAAAGCAAACGGACGACTGGTTAGAAAGGCCATTTAAAAAGAAAAAAAAAAAGCGAGTAAGGGAAAATCATCAACACTCCTGAACTACCTTCGTCTAAGCCCGGATTCATGCCCACCCGGGTCAGGTACCTGTCAGTAGCAATGACCTCCGCATGGGGGAGCCATACTGAAGGACCATACACCCCATGCTTATCATTACTAGCAGCAAACTTGTCCACCAAGTCCTTTTCTTGCCTGCTCAATTTCACCTCCAGAGCCTTACCCCCCACGCCAGGATGGTATTCTTCAGGAGTCTCAAGCCTGGTGTGGACGTGATTCCTGAAGTGGCGGGGAATTCTCCACCCATGGGCGCTATGTACATAGAGAAAATTGTTCTTCCAATCTCTCAGGCTGTCCATCGCAGGCCACACCAGTGTATGTCCTTTCTGCCTCAGAAGGGACCAATACCCAGGAGAGCCCTCACTCCCGGAAGAAACCATTTGCAGACCAACCATAAATCTTAGGGCGTCAACAGAGGGTTCGGCGCGATGGAACAAGGAGGTCCACACATACAAAATTAATGACCTGACAGCCATGGCTGTCAGCTGGGCGATGGCCACATTCATCCGCCTGAAAATCTCTTCTAGGGCCGGATGAAGGGGGAAGCGAAGGCCAAACTCCAAGCACTTATGATAAACCGCAATGCACCCGTCGGGAGGGCAGCACACGGTGTCCTTTTCGCCAGGGACGACAATTGTATACCCGTCCCCGAAATTATAGAAACGCTCAATCGCGCCGGCAGCGTTCTTTGCGAGAATCAGATCCCGACTTTTTGGGTCAGGATATGTACTCAAGGGAATGCGGTACTTGGTTTTATCTAAGTAATAAGTCCTCCCCTCTTCCCGGGGAATGAGGGGACCAGAGGTCCTGGAGGGGTCGATCTCCATTGCCCCGTCATCCGAATCAATAACGTCGCAGGGGGCAGGCTCTGGAGAGTTGCCACCCCATCGCCCGCCGGGTCCTCTTCCTCAGCCATCCCAAGATCAACCTCCCTAGAGGAGGAGGCGAGGTCCCCCCTCCCCTTTTCTAGTTCCTCCTCCCTCAGTGGTTCGGTGAATGACAGAATCCGTGGACGGGTTCTAGACATGGCAACCCTAAGAGGGAAGGAAAAAGCAAGAAAATTTAAAGAAAAGGGAGCAAGAGTTGGAAATTAAAAAGTCTAACCTAAGGTTGGCCGCCGAGAAAGTGTAAGCTTGAAAAAAGAGTCTCCCAGGAAAACGGAGGTACGAAGAAGAGCTCGAGTTTTCGCGCCGAGAGATTTGCAGAAGGAAAGAAAGGAAGTTTGAAAAGAGAAAAAGAGGAGGAATGAGTGACAGATTGCTTTTATAGGGGGAAAGGCAGACGAAAAGTCGCCAAGCCTCGAAGATCTGCCCAAGGACTACTGTCCACGTGTCGAACTCTCAGAGAGCAGCCACTTGCAGCTTCCCAAGGATGGCCTCGAGAAGACAAAAAGACGCTGGAAGGACGATCACACTGTGACGTCCACCTTACCTCCAAATAACAAAAACAAGTAATAGCAAATAATAAAAATAACACATGTAAACAAAACCGTCCGACTTTTTCATTAAATTAAGGAAAACCCGAAAACCGGGCAAGTTACATGGCATGCAAGCCAGGAATACAAAAAGAGCCCCTATTTCCGGCTCATTATGCTTGCACCCCTCGGGCAGGCCTAATCATCATCAGAGCCCGGGGAATAATCCCCGGGGCTGTTGTACCCTCCAGCATCAGATCCCCAGTCCCAATCATCAGAGTCTTTGAAAGGATCCGCCGAGTCATCATCGTCCCCACGACCAGATGAGTAACCCTGGCCATCACTGTCGCCGGAATCCCGGCTGCTGATATCCCAGTCCCTGCCATAAGGGACTGTCTCGGTATCGTCACAAGAGCCACAACCCACTTTCCTTCTCAGAGGAGAAGAAGGGCCCGACTCAGGAGAGGAGGACAGCTCTGAGCAGTCGGGGTCGAACTGCTCAGGGTGTAGCCATGGAAAACACTCATGGCACCCCCTGTCGAAACAACCCCCACCCTGGGGGCAGCGCCTGAATTTCGGGACAGCTGGAGGAGGCCCCTGAGGACGCTTGCCCGCTTTGACAAGAGCCCTCCTGAGCTTGCGACGACGTTGAGCGCAGGGTCGCCGGCTACGGCGCAAAATGAGAAAAGACGCCCGGGGATACCTTAGTTTCCAGCGCCCCCTAAAACGACGGCTCACTACACGAGCCCCACGGCAGAAAAGTACTTTGGTAATCCACGACATTTTTCTAAAAGAAGGAGAAGAGAAGGTTGAAGATGGGTTGTGAAAATGGCAAAAAGAGCCGCAATTTATACAAAGAAGGTAGCCAAAGCATTAAATAGCACCCCAACTACTTCGACAGGGGGCGCGGCCAATCAGCACACAAGCACGCTGCCCCAAAATCCATTGGGTCTGGAAAGCAATCATGACCAAAAAGACACTTAAACTCTTGGCATGCCCAATACAGAAGAGTCTTCCCCCTCGGGAATACGCGAGCGCAATAAATGCAAGGATAAAACCACAAGTCAACTACTCACCATCAAGAATCCACCTGCCAGGGAGAAACCTCACTTCCCCCCGGCCGGTGAGGGCCAATTGATGAGGGTTGAAAAGCCTGCGCCGGGTCGCCCGTCTGGCAGGCCCCGCAAATACCCAACCCGGGAACCGAAGGGTCTGTCCATCAGGCCGTCGAGGTAAGACACCAGGACTTCCCTCTGTGAAGGCGTCTCCAAGAGGGTCGCCTGCCCAGCAGGGTAAGGCGACCAGCTGGGAGAGGCCAGCAGACTCCTCTTGACCACCTGCCCCCAGGCGATAACCCTCCCAAGCAGGGCAGGGATTGCCAGGGGCCCCTTCGTCTTTTTGCCTACGGTAAAAGGGGAATGAGTGGATGAAATGGGCCCACGTGTAATCCTGACATCCACCCATTTTCCCGCTCTTTTTTCCCTCCAATTCCCTCTCTTGTGGGAAGGTATAAATACTCACCTATTTCCCACTTAGAGGGGGTTGGATTTTCTCTCTCGAGACTCTTACTCCTAAAAACGCCACCTAGTTCCTCACGAGCTAGGTTCATTAAGGCATTCACGGACTGACTTAGGCATCGGAGAGGGTTCCCTCGGACAACCTCCGGGGCCCTGTGCGTTACTTGTGCAGGAAGCAGGCTCGATCCGCCGGGAAGGTCCGATCATAGGAGAGGAGAAAGGAGAGATCAAAGGAAGTCGAGCGAGCAATATCCGAATACTAAGAACCCGAATTCATAGTCGGGTTTATTGATTCCGTGACCGGAACAGAAACAATTAAAATAAGGTACGGTGATGATTCTATATTACAAACAAGAAGACTACAAATTTTAGTTAAATTATCCCACATCGACAAATTATAATAAGGTGATGAATTTCTATATTATAAGTAAGACTAATTATTTGTTCTTAGATATCAATCAAAATCTTTTGAGTCTTAAAAGACTCTTACTAAGTAATTATTCTTCATCGAAAAATTATACCTCTCTTTTGAGTCTTAAAACAGTCTTAAGCTATAAACTTAAGTAAATTATCCTACGTCAAAAAAAATATACTCCCTCCCGTCACAGTCTTAACTTTTTAGTCTTAAGAAAAGTTCTTAATAAGACTACAAATAAAGTTAAATTAGATTATCACATATTGAAAAAAAGCACATATTGAAAAATAATAATGAGGTGATAGAATTCTATGTAATCTTTCGCTCTTAGATATTAACCAATAATTTGTTGAGACTAAAAAAAGTTCCTAAGACTAAGATTATATACTTAGAATATAATTATCCTGTGTCAAAAAATTAAGATGGTGTAGACACCCGCATTTTGACTGCCAGGTGTCTATTGCAGTTTCCGACAAACACTCGATGATGATCGGACGCAAACGTGCTTTAAATACTCAGAAACGGGCTCAAAATCATTGGCATTTGGCTTGGGCTTTTTACAGAGCACATATCTCACACAACCAACCTCAAATCAGGCACAGTGGGTCGTTTCGAGTCAAATAAGACTAATTTGGGTCGATTCTGACACCAGGGGTAAAACCGTCTTTTAGCGACCGAGTCAAAACCCGGTCAAAGATTTTCCCGAGACACGTGAGTCAGCCATGACACCTCACATGGCTGGTTCGGACTCCAATACTACAAAAAATCAGCTACAAAAAATATTAAACAAATCCACTTAAGGATAGAATTCGATCTCAAGTATGAATTCTATCCGAAAACCGAATCAAACACCCGACCGAGTGCAAATACTCGGCCAAGCAGCACATACCAGCCGGTTTCCCTTGCTTCCTCGACAAGCAAGCGGAATCCTCACGCCTTTCGAATTCCTGTATTTCCTATCCTAAGCGGTAGTTCAAACTCAAAGCGTTTCTCCTAGCCAAGGTCGGGAACTCCCTATAAATAGCCCCTTGCACACACAACAATGAGACACCAATCAATTATTCCCATACATTCAAACATCTTTTACACATCGACATTCATTAACATACCTCTACTTTACACAAATAAAACTTAGCATCGAGAAACCGATATTACAAAACCCGAAGGAAACCGGCCCGACACCCGACACCCTTCACACGTCCCACCTAACCGAGCCACCATAACTCACCGACATCCACTCGACGCTCTTGTGCCCAAGCCACATCCCGACGAGCCCCGATCCGAGTAAACAGAAGCATGTAGGTTGAGGGTGTACCAAACCCGATTTCTCCTTCTTCTTCTCTTCTCCTTCTCGTCGTCCGTCTTTTATATGGTTCCTCGTCCGTCTTGTTTTTTTTGGGTCGTGTGTCGTCCTTTTTACGGGTCTTTCGTCGTTTTTTTATTTCTAATATCGATATTACTAAAAACTATTTTCATATATCGAATATTCTTAAAATATGATATCAACTCTATGTGTAGACACCCGCATTTTGACCGCCAGGTGTCTATGGCAGTTTCCAAAAAAACACCCGATGATGATCGGACGCTAACGTGTTTCTATGCGCTCGGATACGGGCTCAAATCCATTAATCGTTGGCTAACACACTTACGGAGTACAAATCTCACCAAACGGACCTCAAATCCAGGCCCAGTGGATCATTCCGAGTCAAACAAGACTAATTTGGGCCAAAACCGACACCGGAATTAAAACCGAGTTTTCATGATTGGGTCAACCCCGGTCAAAGTCGTTTCCGAGACACACAAAACAGCCATACAATCCTCAAAAGTCCAAGTCAAACACAAAACCCATCAAACTTTTCAAATCTTTTTGCAACCTCAAGAACCCTAGAGCAACCCTACACACACACTACGTCTTTTACAAACCCTAATCAAACCCTAGCAATTCTACACTAGCAAAAAAACCTAAACTTAGTTTTAGGAATCAATTCCGAGCCACCACAACTCAACCTCCATAAACCTCGAAGACTCTTGTGTTAAAGCCACGGTTACGAGTCCGCACCGAGACAAGAACATGTAGGTTGAGGGTGTCAAAACCCTCTCTTTTCTTCCCTTACTCTCTTCGTCGCCCGTCTCCTTTTTTTCGTTTTTATTTATTTCGTTCATCGCATCATAATATCGATAATACTGCTAATATCAAAACATTAAAATATTTATCGATTTGTGTCGAATAAGAAGGATACCGGGATAAGGAAAACCGCATATACAAGTGTACTGCACACGCGTCGTCGGTCGCTTATCCCGGTACCCCGACTATTTGATTATTGAGATAAATTAATTTAAACAAAAATTCGTTATTATTTCTCATCATCATCATCATTAATTTGCATCCATCAATTTCTTTAAAATCAATTTTAATAAGGGTCGAAACCCGTTGACACGGATCCGACATCACAATCCCTAGGGATTTATTTCGATGTCGGAGAAGTCGAGGGAATCAAGTTTTTTATTCGAGTAAAGCGTCGATTTTAGATTCGATACCAATTCCATAATTGGATATCGAATCTAACAATCAAGTCATATGAATTAATTAACGTGATTTGTTCATATCACGATAATTAATTTAAAGCGACTAAAATTAATTTATCTTTTTTTTTTATTTCACTCTAATATCCCATATCGATTCAGTAATCGAATATGGGATACGATGGGTATTCAAATTTAGAATCGAGTATAAATTCAACAATATTTATATTCGGTTTAATAAAATCAACGATTTATAAAAAACCCGAATCGAGCATAGGTCATGCAATACTTATGCCCAATTCGGTAAAACCGTCGATTCATCAAAAAAATCTAAAGCAATTTCGAAAATCAATATAAAATTGCAAGCGAATTACAATTCGTACAGATGCTACTCGACCGAGTGCCTTAGTCACTCGATCGAGTGGCATCACAAAATCGAGTCAGAATGCATGTCACGACCACCACTCGGTCGAGTCTCAAAGTGACTCGATCGAGTGGCCATGTACTCGACCGAGTTAGTCAATAACTCGGCCGAGTACGGTCTGTAGCACGAAACAGAATCGTCTTTTACAGGTCCACTCGATCGAGTCCATCAACCACTCGATCGAGTGACCCGAAACGATTAGCACAATAAATCGTACATTATTCTATTTTCAAAACTCGGTAGTAATTTGTGATTTATGTCAACACGTGTTTAATCAATCATGTGTATTACTATCTTTTCAAACCATGCATCTCATATTTGCACCTTTTCATCGCATCTCATATTTGCACAAACCGTTATTTTTCGTTATATTATTACATCGTTACTAACGCGTTTGTTATTTCTTTTGTCAATTTAATTATTGTTCGTTTATTGTACTAAATGAACCCACATGCTAAAATTCCACTTTGACGTAGAATTAATTGCATGAAATTGACATAGAAACCCACTTTTCAATTTCATTCACATGCCTAGGAAAAACAATGTTTGCATAAGCATTTTTCCCGTTTTACTAACGCGCGTATTGTAAGTCATTCGAATTCTTAGTAGAGGCCGCTAATGTGCGGGCGGGGTTGGGTGTCCTTTGTGGGCTTCCCAACATGTACCCTCACCCCTTACTCAGAACCTTGGTTTCCGGATGTCCGAAACCGTTGGCGCACGAGAGTCATTCCTACACGATATCCGATAATGTCGGTATCGGTATCGCAATGCAAAGGGACGAGCCCAATAAACTCTGACATCGGAAATGGGCCGTATTTTGTATACGGACCACTACGACATAGAGTGGGCTCGAATGGTTCCGAATAACCACAAAATTCGGTGGCGACTCCACATAGACCTAAATTTCAATTCGATCCATTCTCATATGGAGATTCATTCGCCTACCCAAACCCGCGCGTGGCCGCGTCGGGGTGGACCTATGTCATGTCCACAATTTGGCGACTCCGCTGGGGAATAACTGATGCGTGACTTACCATCGGCATCCTCAGGGTGAGACTCGAATAGAAATCGTTTGACTAGTACAATACGCGTTTTAGTTCTACGGTTCATGCATAACCCATATTTTCCCGGGCCGGTACTCGCGACCGACGTCCCACTATACCGTTGATGTACTCCAATATGGATATGTCAAAAGGTGTCCATAGTCGATTCGAGTGGGTTTCGCGGCATGTTCTAAGATCAACTCGACTTAGGAAGTCCATCCCGATCAACGTCTAGACTATGTACACTGGTATAGACCCCCTATAGACCGACCGAGACTTAGTATAGAGCATTCATGGCGTCGTTATAATGCTTGTGTGACTACGTGCTACTTGGTTTCCGAGTCACTTTCAAAAAACCGTCAACTTTTCAAAATTGCATCCTTTTCAAACTATTCAATTTCAAAACCCGGGACACATACCGAATTTAGGACTTATGATTTTACTCAAAATAGCCTATTTTCTAGACGGTATGCTGCCCGATTCAAAACTCGAAAATACTTTCGAACTTTCAAAACCCGTGGCCCAATGACTTTTCGTCCTCTTTTTTCAGAAATTGGGGCCATTCACCGAGTCCACTCGGTCCTTTTTCAAAAATCATCAATTTTCAAAACCTTCCACTTCTAGGACTTCCCGTATTTAGCAGTGTCGGGTCGAGTCTTAAGTTGTCAAGGTCTTTAGCGTCGAAACTCCGTCGATTTTACATCACGAGTTTCTTCCCTATCCCAGTCCGCCTTATTAGACTAAGGCAAGGCCCACCTACGTAGGACATACTCCTACAATGGAGGGCCCGTCTACACAATCGAGTCTAAAGCCCGGGGATGTTTCACATGGACCTTCCTTCGAACAGGACTCGGCCCACATAGCCGAATCCTAAGGAAGGCCCACCTTTCACAAGTCACCCGTCCAGGTGTCTTTTCCGAGTCAACCTTTTACAAGGCATAGCCCTATAACAAAAGGTTCACGGTCCTTACGTCTAAGGGTCACTCGTCCCACACTCGAGTCTTAACAAAATCTTCAATCCCACTTGGGGGCTACCCTTTATCAGGGCGATCAATCACGGTTTCTCTAAGGGTCATGTCTTGCACGTGTCTCCATAACCCACCTTTGAGTCACTTAGATACCACACCATCTAAGTCCTTAGTCTCACATTGGGAGCTATTCTCCGACGGAGTGATTAATCATGTGTCACTCCGAGAATCGTACCCTACACATTTGTCTTAGGGGAGTCTAACCCGAGTCAAACCGGGGCCGTCCTTCCTCTTGCGCTATTTCCTATGCCTTGGTGAGTTTGAGTCCCGAAGCAACCTTTCTGATTACGTGGTGTTCTTACAGACAGGCCACCCGAAATCAGACGCCAACGCAAGATGGACGAATTGAAAAACGCTCTGACCAAGATCGAGACCCAACTGGCCGCCATCCAGGCTAACCAAGCGACTTTATCCACCCGCCTAAGCACCGTGGAGAAAACGGCCCCAGTTGAGGGATCTGAACCCACTGGGCCCATAGCTGAGCTAATCAGCGCTGTTCGCAGGCTCGAAGAACAGGTTCATCTGTCGACGAACAATTCAATCCACACTGAAAATGCTCGTTCCTACTCACCTTTGAATGACGAGCTACCCACCAACCTCAACCTTACGGGAATTCCAATTTTTGAGGGTACTGGAAACCCGGTCCATCACATCCGGGCTTTCAAAGATTTCATGGCGGTCAAAGGGGTAAAGTCCACCACGTTTAAGCACTTATTCCCTTCCTCCCTCCAGAAACACCCCAAAGCCTGGTACTACAGTCTCGATTCTAAGAAATACCCGACTTGGGATGACGTGGCAACAGAGTTCGCTCGGAACTACGCCGATAATATCGAGATCCAGACTACAATGCGTACTCTGGAAGTCATGGCCCAAGAGCCCAAAGAAGGGTTCACTAAATATCTTCAAAGATGGAGGGCCGAGAGTGTGAAGTTGGTAGACAAGCCCAACGAGAAGACACTAGTGGAGGCATTCATCAACAACCTCCTACCTTCTTACCGCGTCCATCTTAGGTATGCCGGCATTTCAAACTTTGCCGTACTTACCGAAATGGGCATTAGGATTGAAGACGATCTTCGACACAATGAAGATCCGGGTGAAGTTTCTACTAAAGGCTATACTGGACATCAACTCGAGTCCTTAGAAGCCGACGACTAATGACAAAATTATCCGAGAGTCCGGATCTGATTTGAGTCCGAGTCTGAGTCCGAGTCTAGGATGTACTATTCCCTTCAAAGTCGAAGTCGAAGTCAAAGTCAGAGTCAGAGTCAATTGTATTCTGTCCTCCCTTTCAAAATCCAATAAAATCAGCTTTCAATATTCTTTCTCATATACACCTTCCTTATGTGCCTCCGAGAACATGATGAACACCATCATACACTGTGAGCACACGCACGTGACTATTATAGGCACATCTATAATGACTGCAGGAAACCGAGCCCGTGTTTTCCTTTTACCTATTCCATGTCTGGTATAGAAAAGCCGCATAACTACCCTTAGCAGAAGCATATCAAATCCTATGACAAATCTGGGTAGTCTTCTAGTTTGGGTCTAAGACGGGAGGCAAGCCCATTTCCCACGATAAAAAACCTCTCCAATAAGACTGACCAATCCCTACCTTAGGTGTTAGTCTGACCGGCAAAAAAAAAAATCAAAAGTCAAAAAAAAAAGAAGAAAAAAAGAAAGGGTCAAAGCACAAAGAAGGCCATCAAAAAAACAAAACTGGACAAAAAAAAAATCGAAAGTCCATGAAAAAAAAAAAAAAGCAAAAGGCCAAAAAAAAGCAGGCCATCATCAAAAAATTCAGAATACCCATGACCGTGGTCAACGGTCAATTTAAGTGAAAGCCCCACGACCAGGGTACGGTCAAAATTATCAAAACCCATGACCGCGACTAAGAGGTCAATCAAAAATCAAATACCCATGACCGTGGTCAACGGTCAACTCAAGTGAAAATCCTTTGACCGTGGTACGGTCAAATTCAAAATTATCAATACCATCCAATAGGGGAGTGACAATCAAGCTGGTCAGCTAACACCACATCTAGCCTTCCCACATTACAACCCTCAAGACCTTCCCGAGACCCAGGCCAGAGATAGCCCGGAATTTTGAGGATTCAAGCTCCATAGGATACCCCTAACCATTAGGGCCAGACTTGGAAACCGGATCCCGCATTATCAAAACCTATCCCGATCAAAGTTCGAGCCATTTTACTCGACTTCCCCTTTACATAACAAAATTCACAATCACCATACAAATCCCCGAGAGCAAAACTCGTCAAATCCCCGTGAGCAAAACTCGTCAAATTCTCGAGAGCAAAACTCGTCAAATCCTCGAGAGCAAAACTCGTCAAATCCTCGAGAGCAAAACTCGTTAAAATCCCCGAGAGCAAAACTCGTTAAAATCCCCGAGAGCAAAACTCGTTAAAATCCCATCCCATTTCTTCTCATCCAAACCAGTTACCAACCCCGAACACGGGAACTCAACTTGCAGTCGGCATAGAGCATGCCCAAATAGTTCACACCACCTCTGGAGGCTACCCCGGAGAACGCTCACAGTCACAGGATTAATATCCTAACCATTCAAGCCCTTTGATCAAGACATCACTGGGAATGCACCTAGCCTACACCATCGTTATGGCTAGTTACACACAAAGTCCTATTAGAATAGGCACCATAATACATCTTCCGACACCGAACTACGGCATGGTTTGATTTCACTACACGTGAATACGTAGGCAGCCTTTCAACAGAGGCTCAACCACTCACATTGACACACATTAAAAAGGCACTATCATTCCGGTCACGACACTGTCATGTTCTCAGTAGCTAGCTTTGTCGTCCTGGGGTCTTTTCTTAGACAGAAGACCTCCATCCACTCACAAAATCCAGATAAATCCAACAAAAAAATCTAGCCTCCTTTCTATAGTGTGTCCTAGTACTCGGCTCAGTCAAAGACAAGAATCTGTCAGAACTCGAGGCAATACCCACTTTGGAAAAGTATCCTAAAACAGGAAAAGGGCACCAGACTAAAACAGTCTCATTACGGACTACTGTGGTCCCCCCATAGCATATCTATCCCATTTCGATGTACGACCGTGTTGCCACTCGCCCAGACTACGGGATAGCGCAACTTAAGAGTCTTGTTAGGCGGCCCACACCCCTATCGAGTCACAGTCCAACCCTTAGAGAGTCTAGTCCGTGTCAGTCAACTCGTCCTACCGTGTCCAGAGTCGAGTCTGTCGATAGGCCCCTCTCTTCAAATTCCACTTTGAAATTTGCAAAATTTAGCCATTTGAAAAAAGATCCTTTTCGACAAGGTCAGATTTCAGTCTATTTAAACCGCGAATTTCTTTTCTACCCCTTTACATTTTGAAAACCTAGCTCGTGATTGCTTTCAGGATTTCAAATTCAAAATTTCAAAAAATATTTTTCCCCAGCACGAGTCATTTTACTACCTACGTGTTGCATACATTTTTATGTGACTTATACAGGTACGACTCAAACAGGGACATGCAAACCATCAAATCTCCCCAGCAACATCTTCCGGGATATCACGGGATGGACCAACACACAGGCACACCCTGGGCTTACGCGACAAGCCCAAATTCCCCACGGAGTACGATCATCCAGCGCAGGTATGATTTCTGTCTTGTGGCTGGCGAGCCCTTCACGCAAGTCTAATGGACTATAAACGACCCGACCGGAAGTCTACAAGGTCTTAACAGGCTTGGTAGCTACTCTGACTTTCGCCTTGTCCAAGCCTCAGTTAGAGTGGGGGCTCTGTAGACAGCCGCATTTTGACCGCCAGATGTCTATGGCAGTTTCCAAAAAAACACCCGATGATGATCGGACGCTAACGTGTTTCTATGCGCTGGGATACGGGCTCAAATCCATTAATCGTTGGCTAACACACTTACGGAGTACAAATCTCACCAAACGGACCTCAAATCCAGGCCCAGTGGATCATTCCGAGTCAAACAAGACTAATTTGGGCCAAAACCGACACCGGAATTAAAACCGATTTTTCACGATTGGGTCAACCCTGGTCAAAGTCGTTTCCGAGACACACAAAACAGCCATACAATCCTCAAAAGTCCAAGTCAAACACAAAACCCATCAAACTTTTCAAATCTTTTTGCAACCTCAAGAACCCTAGAGCAACCCTACACACACACTACGTCTTTTACAAACCCTAATCAAACCCTAGCAATTCTACACTAGCAAAAAAACCTCGTGGACATGACGTAGGTCCACCCCGACGCGGCGAAGCGCGGGTTTGGGTAGGCGAATGAATCTCGTGGTAAGATTGTTCTCGGGTTCGAAATTTAAGTCAAAATGGAGTCGCCACCGAATTTTGTGGTTATTCGGAACCATACGAGCCCACTCTATGTCGTCATGGGCTATACACAAAGTAAGCCCACTTCGATTTCAGAGTTTATGGGGCTCGTCCCTTTGCATTGCAATATCGATACCGTTTACACCGGCTTTCGTATATAGAATGACTCTCGTGCGCCAAGGGTTTCGGACATCCGGAAACCAAAGGTTCTGAGTAAGGGGTGAGGGTACGTGTTGGGAAGCCCACTAAGGACACCCAACCCCGCCCGCACATGGCGGCCTCTACTAAGACACCGTTCGTGTTCGTGTACGCGCGCTAGTAAATTGATTAAATGATATGCAAACAGCGTTTTGTCTAAGCATGTGAATTTTGCGTTAACTACGTCATTTAATGCATCTTATTATTTGTCGAAATGATTTAGCATGCGAGTTTCATTTATAAAGCGTAAAAGCAAGTAAATAAACGAAGCTCGAAAATAAAAAGAAATAACGTACAAATTACACGGGCGGAAATACAACCCGGAATTCATAATACGACATTACGTAAAGAAATGATAAGCGAAATAAAAATAACGCAATAAAAAGATAGAAACGGACCCGTATATAAACTAGACCGCGAAATATGTAGATGGACTAACCCCGATTAAATACACATTATGTCGCATATTAAACGAAGGACGGGAACATGAGACTGTGGCATATTGCTAGCCTAATCTCACATCTCGTAGTCTTGTCCCGACTTATCACGTCAAAAGGTGGTCAAAGTCGTTCTACGTGTCGTGATGTGCATGGTTTTGAAAATAGGATAGTCACGTGATAGTCTTTGCACGTGATGACTAAAGTCGATAAAAGGTCGGGGCTTGACTTGTGGATCAAACCCCTCGGTTTTGTGGGTTACAGGACCCACTCGACCGAGTTATGGTGTGACTCGGTCGAGTGCACGTTTAACGTGGCTACTGACCACTTTTTGGGGTGCTACTCGATCGAGTGGCCCATGGCACTCGATCGAGTGCCCCCTGTACGAGGCATGGCTCGTTTCGTTTTTATGACTTAAAATCGATGAATGGCCAAACCAAATACAAATATCGCACGATTTGTATTTAATTCGGCCTCCGGTGCTATAATCGTGTATGAACGATTATAATACCGTCACCGGAGTTTTAGGAAAACGTTTACGTTAGATTAGGAAATTTTGAATTGGTGACGAAATGTATCCCTTTACGTCACGACATCGGAACTAACCCTTTCGGGTTACGTGATGTCGGTTTTCGTGTCAACGGGTTTCGTACCAATTATGGAAAGGGAATTAAATCCGTTCAACTACGACCGATCACGGTCGCATCACGCCCTTGAGTACATTGGGGCGGGGCTCCTCGAAAGGGCTCCACCTCCGTCGTTGCTCGTAAAGGGATTAGACGGACCAAAAGTGATCATCGTAGTCCAACGTTTTAAAACCGATTTTTGATACTAGTTTACGTATACACGGTATTATTAATGTTAATGACGATAAAATAATACAAAAACGAAAATATAAAAGGTACAAAAATGCTAGTGTTAGTGTTACTACGATTACAAAGATGATGCAAAAATACGATGAATAAAGCGAAAATGAGACTAGATAAAAGAGATTAAGACGGGGTTTAGGACACCCTCAACATACATGCTTAGTAAGGACCTCGGAAATGGACTCGTAATAGCGGCACGGGCTCGGGAGTATCGAGGATGTATGAGAGTTATGGTGTGTGTGTTGCGTCGGTTTCCGAGGGACAAAGGGCTCGGGATCGGTATGTTTGCTTAGGGTTCCTAAGGCTCTATGTGTAGATGAGTTATGGCTGAAAAATGTAGGGTGAAGGTAGGGTAAATGCTTAGGGTGTAAAGTTGTGAAATGCATGAGGATCATGGGGTATTTATAGACCTTTCCCTCGACATAGGGGCACTCGATCGAGTAGCCCTAGTGCACTCGATCGAGTGCCTTCGCAAACGGGTCAAATCCGGGTAAAAAAGGCTCCACTCGATCGAGTGGGGTCAATCCACTCGATCGAGTGGGTCAAACGGGTGAGATAAAATAGAGAAGTTTTGACTTGATTGATTTGTTTGTTATTTTTGAATTTATTTTGTGCGCCAATCTGAACTTGGCTGATTTATGAGACGGTTTCGTCTTTGACCGGGTTTTGACCCGGTCGCCAAAAGACGGGATTTATCTTTGGTGTCGGTTTTGGCCCAATTTAGTCTTATTTGACTCGGAACGACCCACTGGGCCTGAATTTGAGGTCTGTTTTGTGAGATTTTTACTCCGTTAAAAGTCCATGTCGGATATTATTGATTCCGAGCCCAAATCCGAGTATACCAAGTCACGTTTGCGTCCGATCATCATTGGGTGTTTTTCGGAGACTACCATAGACACGTGGCAGTCAAAATGCGGGTGTCTACAGAGCCGCCACTCTGACTGAGGCTTGGACAAGGCAAAAGTCAGAGTAGCTACCAAGCCCGTTAAGACCTGGTAGACTTCCGGTCGGGTCGTTTATAGTCCAGTGGACTTGCGTGAAGGGCTCGCCAGCCATAAGCAGAGGGTCATACCTGTCCTGATGATGATAGCTTCGCGGGGAGTCAGACTTGTAGCATAAGTCCTGGGCGCGCCTATATGTGGACCCATCCCGCATCATTTCGGGAAAAATGCCGCCTCGGGCGTTCAGCTGGGGAAGTATGTGAGATCTACGAGCTTGCCTTCGAAGCCTTGAGTCGTACTTGAGCTGATGGTGATGCTCCGTAGGGAGTAAAGCCTGCCTCTTTTGGGGAGTAGGTGTACCCGTATGCCGACACATCGCACTTTGGATGTAGCACACCGGGGAAAAGTTGACTCCGTTGGGGAAATTAAATAGTTTCGCGGGGACTTGCTTCTGAAGTCCGGGGTGTACCTGTATGCTGACACATAACAACTTGTATGTAACACGTAGGTAAAATGTTGACTCTCGCTGGGGAGAAAAAGAATATTTGCATTTTCGAAGGGACGAAATTTTGCAAAGGATTTTTATCGCGAAGAAATTTTATCACAGAAAAAAATTTGGAGACTCTTAGGAAAGCTCGGGACAGCTTGATTCCTATTCTGGGTTCAAGTTTGAAATCAGGCCTGCGCGCGCATGGGGCCCAGTTTGCTCAGGAGGCAGAGTAGTTAGGTTTTCAATTAGATTTTCCCATTATAAATATGAGAATCCCTGCTTCAACTTTTTACATCCCAACTCAAACTCTTCTTTCCCCTCTCAAAATCTTTTAGACTTTTAAGAAAGTTAGAAATTTCTGTCATGGGTATCGACCACTTGACTGCTATGCTGCTTGCTTGGTCCCAGTACTTTCGGGACGAAGAAAAGGTCCGGCTGACTCAGATGGGGATAGTCAATTTATTCCCTTTTCAGCGTCTGATAGTTGACTCGCATTTTCTGGACGCCTGTCTGTCGTTTTGGGACACCACCCATCACTTGTTTGCATTCCCGAGGGGCGAGATGTGTCCTTTGCCCGAGGAGATTGCGGCCATAGGCGGCTGGGGTCTTGCTGTTCAACCCGTTATTCCCCTGTTCTACCCGGATCCGGGGAGGAGATTAAGGGAGTTTTTGGGTTTGTCTCATGCTGAGACAAACTGAATGGTGCAGGGAGATAGCGTTTCCCTATTTGATTTGGCCGATAAGTTCATGAACCCTCGAGATGTAAGGGCCACCCCTGCTCATAGGCGTAGGGCATTCGCCTTTTGCATGCTGCACTGCTATGTCTTCGAAGGGTTGATGGAACTTGACTCATGCATGGGTCAAATTAGGCTAATCGGAGTGGTTGACCAGATGGAGACTGGTCATAGCCCTGCTTGGCTAGCCACTGGGGAGATCATCATGGGTCTGGATGCTAGACGGCTCGACCCGACCCGACGGTTGATGGGGGGTACCCGTTTCCTGCAAGTATACCTCTCGATTTTTTATTATGTTCACGTTTCACGCGAATTTCCTGATTCTCGTAAGTCACTCGATCGAGTGGACCTGTCACTCGATCGAGTGACACTCATACCGGGCTACTGCCTGTTTTTGACAGGCTTACTCGATCGAGTCAGCTGCTGTACTCGATCGAGTTGGCTGTAGCGGACCACTCAATGGCTTACGAAGCTTGTGTATACCTTTCAGATATGGTTGTCGGAACGGTTGTCAATCATAGAGACTCCTCCGAGCATTCCCAATTATCGGAGTAGTCAAATTAGCTCAAGGAGGCGAAAGATAAGCTCGTACCATCAAATAACCCGAGCTTACTGGGATGAAGAGCTGGTATTCCACGGAGGTCCCTTGATCAGGTGGACCGTCGCTTGGTGGTTTCTTTCGAAATTGACCGGACTGGCTAAGAGAGACCAAGCCCGGTACCTGACGATCCTGTCCTTAAACTGGACAGTTCACATTTATCCGGACCGTCTCCTAAGGCAGTTCGGTTTGTCTCAGCGCATCCCTGAGACTGAAGCCATTATCAGCGTCTCGCTCCAATTGACGGACGCTATGTGCAACACCTGGTTGCAACGATGGTTCACTCGTCCTACATGGACTATACCCAGCCCTTGCCAATCCACTTGGGTGTCACGGGCTAATCAGAAATGGACTTCTGAGGAGTCCGAGGGAGCTCGAAAGGCCCTGAAGCTTGAGGTGGCCTTTGAATTGGCTCATCGCGAGTCGGCGAAGGACAACAGGGACTTTTTCACCGGGGAATACATTCCTGAGGCTACAGTCCGGGGAGAATCGGGTCTTAAGTCACAAACTAAGACTCGATCTAAGGAAGTCGGTTCTAGCAACACTCGAGGGCAGACCGACTTGGAACAACGACTTGGGCCGAGGTTGGCGGTCCGGGACCGACTTGGTCCGCGTGACCGGCTCCCTGAGCCCGTTAGGGCTCGACTTGGGCCTATTGATATGACAGAGGAGTCGGGCTCAAACAATCGAGCCCGAGCTAGAGAAGTTCCCGTGGTGATTCGGGAACGCTCCCCGCCGCGTCGTCGCCAGTGGACGGCTAAGGAGGCCAAGGACAAAGGGAAGGGCAAGATGCCCTAAATGCCGAGTCCTTTAGCTTTATTATTATTTAAGTATTATTATTATTTTTTGTTGTGTGCCCCCTTTTTTTGTATATTTTTTTTTTGATTCCTGCATTTTTGTAATTTCCCGAGTTTGTCGGGATTTTCTTTTTTTGAATTAATAAAAGAAGTTTATTATAAAACCGTTCCTGTCTTTTCTTGATTGCATTGGTTCTACCCTTTTGAGGGGTTGCCTACGTATCTGCGATTAGCAGAATCAAACCAGACGTAGTTCAAGCATAGGAAATTTGCAATCTCGAATTACACCAAGACTATTGGTTCAAGATGTTTATGACAGTAGAATAAGTAATTCTAGCTCATTGACTTGCTTTTTGTAAAAAATAATTTTTATAAAATTTGCTAATGACATTGAGAAGAGGCTAGGGGTAGTAACGCTTCAGCTGGTCCAGGTTGGTTGGGTTGACAAACTCATTCCCGTCCAGGTCCGTCAGCATCACTGCTCCTCCTGATAAGATCTTCTTCACCAGATATGGACCAGCCCAATTGGGTTTGAATTTTCCCCTTGGGTCGACTGGTAGTAGAGCTCGAACAGACTTAAGGACTAGATCGCCCTCCTTAATGTTCCTGGGCCTTACCCTTTTGTTGAAGGCCCGTTGAATCCTCTTCTGGTAGATTTGGATGTTATTGAGGGCACGAGACCGTCGTTCGTCTAGTAGAACCAACGAGTCATATCGTGCTCGAACCCAGTCAGCTTCGGGTACTTGACTTTCTAGCAGAATTCTGAGGGACGGAACCTCCAGCTCAACTGATTGGACTGCCTCCATCCCATAGGTTAGGTAATACGGTGTCGTCCCGGTTGCGGTGCGAATTGACGTTCGGTATCCCCATAGGGCAAAAGGTATTTTGTCGGGCCAGTCCCGGTAATTATCAGCCATCTTTTTGAGTATGGTTACAATTGTTTTGTTAGCCGCCTCTACTGCTCCGTTTGTTTGGGGACGGTAAGGCGAGGAAGTATGCCTTTGGATTTTATATTTGGTCAGCAGGGCCGCAGTCTCGGCTTGAAAATGAGTCCCGTGATCACTGATAAGTTCAGAGGGAATCCCATATCGACATATTATCTTGTTCTGAATGAACTTGGCTACATGCTTGGCATTGAGAATGCGATATGACTCAGCTTCGACCCATTTGGTGAAATAGTCGATAGCTACCAAAATAAAGCAGTGCCCACCGGTACCAGAGGGATTTATTTTCCCGATTATGTCGATACCCCATGTTGAGAATGGCCAGGGTGACGTCATGGTATAGAGTAGCGATGACGGCATATGTTGCACATTGCCAAAGATTTGACAGTTATGACAATGTTTGACATACGACCGGCAATCGGCTTCCATGGTATTCCAATAATAACCGAGCCTCATGATTTTCCGGACCAGCATGTGGGCATTCATGTGTGGGCCGTTCTCACCATCGTGTACTTCGGCCATAACCTTTTAAGCCTTATACTTGTCAACACAAAGGAGAAGAGCCCCCTGTGCCGTCTTTTTGTACAGTTGCCCGTCATCGGTACGGATAAATTGGGTGGCTAGCCTTCGTAAGGCTTTCTTGGCTCGTCCTTCCGACCGGGAGGATATTCTCCGTTTGTCAGGTATGTTAACACAGCCTGATACCATGGTTCGGGATCAGTTATTTCAATGTCTTCTATGTCGCAAATGTATGCTGGCTCGGACCGTCTTTCGACGCAAATCGGCATACTAGTCACGTGGTCGGGAATATTCAGTAAAGATGCCAATTTTGAGAGTGCATCTGCGAACTGATTTTCTTCCCGGGGCAGATATATATACTCTACCTTTTGGAATTGTTTCTCGAGATCCCTTACTCGTGCCTGGTAGGCCACGAGATTAGCATTTCGAGTCTTCCATTTTTGAAGTGCTTGTTTAATGACCAAGGATGAGTCACCATGTACCCGGAGATTTGTAATCCCCAGATTGGCGGCGGCTTGTAGCCCGTAAATGCATGCTTCGTACTCTGCTGCATTATTGGTAACATCAAAGTCCAGTTTGATGGAGACGGGAGTATGTTCCCCTTTTGGTGAAATTAGGAGGATCCCGACTCCGAACCCTCAAAAATTAGATGCACCATCGAAGTATAAATCCCAAGATTCAGTATCAGTATGGAAAATATCTTCGTCTGGGAAGGACCAAGTGTCGGTGTGTCCTTCCTCGATTACCGGGCTATCGGCGAGAAATTCAGCTACTACTCGACCCTTGATAGCTTTTAATGGTACGAACTTTAGGTCGAACTCTGCCAGCATCAAAGTCCATCTAGAGATTCGGCCGTTGAGAACGGGCTTTTCGAAGATGTATTTGATTGGGTCCATCTTGGATAGCACATGGACCTCGTAACTGAGCATATAATGTCGGAGTTTCTTAGTGGCCCAGACTAGAGCCAAACACGTCTTTTCGAGCATGGTATATTTGCACTCATACTCTAAAAACTTCTTGCTGATGTAGTGAATGGCTCTTTCTTCGGAGTCAACTGTCTGAGCCAGCATAGCCCCCATGGCTGTCTCGGTCGTCGTTAGGTATAATGACAGAGGCAAACCTGGTTGAGGTGGCATTAAAACTGGCGGTGCAGACAGAATTTCCTTGATCTTGTCGAAAGCAGTTTGGCACTTGTCATCCCATAGTACCCGTTCTCCTACTTTCAGTTTCTTGAAAATTGGTTCACACACCATGGTTAGTTTGGAAATGAACCGACTGATGTACTGAACTTTCCCGAGGAATCCCCTTATTTCTTTTTCGGTTTTCGGAGGTTGCATCTCGGTAATGGCTTTGATTTTAGCTGGGTCGACTTCGATACCTCGTTGGCTAACGATATGACCCAGTAATTTGCCTGATGTTACCCCGAAACTGCACTTTTGAGGGTTTAACCTCATGTTGTATTTGCGCAATCGGGTGAAGAATTTTCTTAGGGCGGTAATGTGACCGTCCTGTTCTTTGGATTTGACGATCATGTCGTCTACATAAACTTCTACCTCTTTATGCATCATGTCGTGTAATAAAGTGGTAGCAGTCCTTTGATATGTGGCCCCGGCATTAATGAGACCGAAAGGCATGACGGTATAGCAGTAAGTACCCCAAGGTGTGGTGAAGGTAGTCTTACTCATGTCTTCTTCCGCCATCTTGATTTGATTATACCCGGCATACCCGTCCATGAATGATAGAAGGGCATGATCAGCCGTGTTATCCACCAGTATGTCGATGTGTGGTAACGGAAAATCATCTTTCGGGCTCGCCTTGTTAAGATCCCGAAAATCTACACATACCCGCACCTTACCGTCCTTTTTAGGAACCGGCACGATGTTTGCCACCCAGTCCGGATATTCGGACACTTGTATGAAGCCGACTTTGAATTGTTTGTCGACTTCTTCTTTTACCTTGAGAGACCACTCGGGCCTCATCCGACGAAGCTTTTGTTTGACCGGTTTGCACCCGTCTTTGATTGGTATGTGGTGCTCGGCTATTTCCCGGTCTATCCCCGGCATGTCTTTGTAGGACCATGCGAAGACATCCTTGAACTCTTGGAGGAGACTTACGAACTGTTGTTTCTCCTCGGGATCTAAGGATAACCCTATCTTAAGTGTCTGAGGCTCTAAGGTTGTTCCCACATTTATGGACTCGGTTTCTTCGATCACCGGGTTTCGGGACTCCCCTTGCTCTAGTTGCTCGATCAGATGCAGAGGTAAGGGTACCTGTTCGTCTGGTTTCTCAATGTCATAGCATAAAACATTTTTAAAAGCAGAATCTGAAAGAGACAAGTCGTAAGTAGAACGGTTGTTATTATTGATTGAAAACTTGGAAAACAGCTCAAAGAGAGCAGCCATCTGATCATTGGTCAGTGGCGGGATAGGTAGGGCACTCGGGACAGACCCCGAAGTGCCAGCAGCAGGGATAATAAAAGTGATAGGGGTTACAGGAGTGACTCTAGCACCGACTTCCCTAGACTCGATCTCAGACTCTGACTCAAACTCGGACTCAGACTCAGGCATGTCTCCCTCTCCGGTGACCAGCTTGTAGATCCTTCCCTGACTGTCAGTCCACTTGACAGTCTTCCTCCAGGCCCTGTTTCCCGTCTCGGAACCAACATCCGAGATCAGCTTGGTCGGGTCAAACCTGTTGCTGCGGAGGATCAGGTTGACCAGGTCTTCCTTTGGAGTTGGGGCTATGGTGTCCTCCCCAAATAGTAGCCCTAGAGCGGGCTCAGCATCTTCAGCTCCGTTGGATTGGATGAGGGCGAACACGTCATCCGGGATGTAGTTGCAGTCCCGGGCCAAGTGGGTCCCGAGCTGCATAGCATTGGGTTGGTATAAACCAACCTGGATAGCCCCAAACACCGGTGTGACAAAGTAGTCAGCCAACCGTGGGCTATAAGGGCTCAAGTGGATACCCTTAAGGATGTTGCAGGCCTTTTCAATTCCTGCTCGGACAACATTGTCGGGAGTTATGGCATACCCGAGACCAAAGTGAGACTCTTCGTCTTTGAGAACCTCGATGATCTTCCCAGCTGGAAGATCGGGTCGAGAGGTAGCCCCCGGAAAGTACCCTAGGTTTTGGAGCATCGTGTCGATACTCGTAGTGAAGTAAGGCCTAAAGAGGTACTCTTCCTCGATCATCCCCACAAAGTCAAACCCCCAAAGGTTTGTGCGTCCCGTGGCGTTACAGCTAGCCACAGTCATTGGGGTTGCCTCTAAAGTGATGACATCGTTAAGTAGAGGCATCTTGATCTTTCGGTGGAGGGTGGAGGATACTGCCTTGACCGCGTGGATCCAAGGCCTACCTAGGAGCAAGTTGAATGATGAGGTGACATCGATCACCTGGAATTTGAGCTCCTTTTCTATTGGGCCGGTTATGATGGTCAGTTTCACGGCCCCAGCTATCGACTTTGGGCTCCCATCGAAAGCTTGGATGGTCTGAGCAGTCAGGATATAGTCAGCCTCGGTAATGCCGAGGGCTTTTGCGGTCCTTAGAGGAAGGACATTCACAGCGGACCCATCATCAACCAGGGTCATAGGGAGGTATTTTCCTCGGCAAACCACCGTAATGTAGAGGGCCAGATTGTGGGAGGCCCCGAATGGCGGTAGGTCGGCTTCGGAGAAAGTGATCGTCGGACCTCCTTCCTTAGCTTTGCCCTTTAGGTGGGGCAAGACCGTGGCTACCATCTCAGCAGGGGTAACCAAAGAGTCAACTTTAATTTGATCGAGAGCCTTTGTAAGTGCCTCTCGATGTTCTTGAGAACTAACCAGAAGTTGCCATATAGTGAGGTCAACTCGGGCTTTCTTCAATTGTTTCACGAGAGCCGTCTCAGCAGTTGGCTCTTCAGGGGCGACCTCCGTAATGACGGTTGTCGGGATAGGGGCGTCCCTAGAGCTAGTGGTTTGGTAGGGACGACCAAGGTGGTTACTGGTTAGGACTCGGAATTTAGTCTTTCGAATCTCCTCGGCGGTGATGGAGACAGCTTCCCCTTTTGCGAGGGAGACATCATCTTCGTCATCAAACCAGATCCCGTTCACTTGCGGGATAAATGGAGAGATAAGGTGAGAGCAATCAATCACCTCCCCTGTAAAGATGGCGTGGGAGCTGAAAGGGTTCTCCTTGTTGCTAGGCTTATCTCCGGGTAGCGGGATTTTACCGCTTTCGATCAGGTCTTGGATCAAGTGCTTCAACTTCCAGCACTTCTCGGTGTCATGCCCATTGCCTCGGTGGTATTGACAATAGGCTTGAGCATTATAGTTCTTGGAGCGTCGCTCGACCGGAACTTCAGGAGTTGGGCCTATCGGTTGGATTAGGCCTTTTGAGGATAGCCTTTGTAAGGCATAAGTATAGGTGGTACCTATATCAGTGAAAACCCGAGGTGGGGTGTTCTTCTTGGACGGGGTATCTAGTAGATTCACCGCGTCGAAAATGCTGCGAGTTGCAGCTTGAGGCTTGGTAGTGGAGGAAGAAGCCCCTTGGTAACCCTTAGCAGCGGCCTTAGTGAGGCCTTCCAATCTTAAGTCATCTTCGATCCTCATACCCATTTCAGTAAGGGTGGTGAAATTGGGTATGACAGCATATCGGAGGTGAACCCGGTAGGATGGGAGGAGGTTCTTGACAAAAGCCTCCACCAAAGTCTTCTCACTGGGCTTATCGACCAGTTTCACGTTCTCGGCCCTCCAGCGTTGAAGGTATTTGGTAAAACCTTCCTTCGGCTCCTGGGCCATAACCTCCAGAGATCTCATTGTGGTTTGGATCTCGGTGTTGTCAGCATAGTTCCGAGCAAACTCGGTGGCCACATCATCCCAAGTAGGGTATTTCTTTGGGTCTAGCCTGTAGTACCAGGCCCGAGGGTGCTTTTCAAGAGACGCAGCAAAGAGGTTCTTGAACATGGTAGAGTCCACCCCTTTGATGGCCATGAACTCCTTGAAGGCCCGTACATGTAGTAACGGGTCTTCAGTCCCTTCGAACATGGGCAAACCGGTGAGGTTCAGGTTTGCAGGCAGCTTGTCACTCAGTGGGTTATACTCGCGACTATTCTCCCGATGGATATTGTTACTTCCAGTCAAGTGAACTTGTTCCTCTAGTCGACGTACTAAGCTAACTAGATCAGCCAGAGGCCCAATAGTCCCGGCATTGGGAGTCCTGTGCTCCACCGCAGCCAATCGAGTGACGATAGCAACTTGCCCAGCCCTCATTTCATTCAGCTGGGCGTCGATGTCGGCCTGTTTGTCGACCATGACGTCCACAGAGGTTTTCAGATCAGCTAAAGCAGCTTCCATTCTGCGAGTGTGTCTGGTTGATGGTGGCCTGTCTGTAAGAACACCACGTAATCAGAAACCGAACCCAGTCTTGGAATCAAAGGAAAAAATACGTCCCGAGCGATCCAAAAGGAAAGGATTGAGTGGAAAAGACTCGAGAAAGACATCTAGACGGATGACTCGTGGGTGGTATGACTTCCTTAGGATTTCGGCTTTGTGGGCCTATTCCCGTTCGAAGGAAGGTCCACGTGAGATTACTCCCCAGACTTTTGACTCGAGTGTGTATAGACGGACTTTCCTTTGTAGGGGTATGCCCCACGCGGGTTGGTCGTGCCTTGACAGATAAGGCGGACTCGGGAAAGGGGGGAAACTCGTGATATAAGATCGACGGAGTTTCGACGCTATAAACCCTCTACATACTATGCAAAGACCCGACACACGGATAGACGGTAGATCCTATAATACGGAAGGTTTATTTTAGGAAAGTTGAAAGTTTTGGAAAGGTTGAGGTTTGAATACAAAAATGAACGAATTTCCGAGAGTTTTGAAAACTGAAAACGGAATTTCGAAAATCGAGATTAGAATTTTGAAAAGGAAAATTCCGAAAATCAAGGTGGTGGGGGGCGTGGAAATTCGAGAATTTAAAACGGACAGCATGCCGACTACAGAAAAGGATATTTTGAGTCAAATCGTTGATCCAAAATTTCAGCGGCATTCCGAGTTTTGAAAATTGGATATTTTGAAAAGGTGAGTCCCGAAATGGGCAGCATTTCGGGTTTTTCAAAATTGGGCGTTTTAGAATGACGGGTCCCGAAACGGTCAGTATTTCGGGTTTTTCGAAAGGTGGTTATTTTTGGAAAGATGCAATTTTGAAATGACGGTTTTTGAAAAGTGACACGGAAACCAAGTAGCACGTAGTCAAACAAGCATTATAACGACGCTTATGTATGCATTACGCTAAGTCTCGGTCGGTCGGTCTATACCAACAATGATGGCTTTCTCGTGTGATGGACGGACTCCCTAAGCCGAGTTGGTCTTAGGACATGCCGCAAAACCGAGACGAGTTCCACCATCGATGTCTTTAGCGCACCCATGTAGGAATGCACCGTGGTATAGTGGGACGTCGGTCACAAGTAACCGGCCCGGGCAAAATTTGGGTTATGCATGAATCATTAAACTAATGCGCGCACATTAATCTACGAACGATTTCTCTTCGAGTCACACCCTAGGAACCCCGAAGACATGTGGTACATCAGGTATCCCCAGCGGAGTCGCCAAATTGTGGACATGACGTAGGTCCACCCCGACGCGGCGAAGCGCGGGTTTGGGTAGGCGAATGAATCTCGTGGTAAGATTGTTCTCGGGTTCGAAATTTAAGTCAAAATGGAGTCGCCACCGAATTTTGTGGTTATTCGGAACCATACGAGCCCACTCTATGTCGTCATGGGCTATATACAAAGTAAGCCCACTTCGATTTCAGAGTTTATGGGGCTCGTCCCTTTGCATTGCAATATCGATACCGTTTACACCGGCTTTCGTATATAGAATGACTCTCGTGCGCCAAGGGTTTCGGACATCCGGAAACCAAAGGTTCTGAGTAAGGGGTGAGGGTACGTGTTGGGAAGCCCACTAAGGACACCCAACCCCGCCCGCACATGGCGGCCTCTACTAAGACACCGTTCGTGTTCGTGTACGCGCGCTAGTAAATTGATTAAATGATATGCAAACAGCGTTTTGTCTAAGCATGTGAATTTTGCGTTAACTACGTCATTTAATGCATCTTATTATTTGTCGAAATGATTTAGCATGCGAGTTTCATTTATAAAGCGTAAAAGCAAGTAAATAAACGAAGCTCGAAAATAAATAGAAATAACGTACAAATTACACGGGCGGAAATACAACCCGGAATTCACAATACGACATTACGTAAAGAAATGATAAGCGAAATAAAAATAACGCAATAAAAAGATAGAAACGGACCCGTATATAAACTAGACCGCGAAATATGTAGATGGACTAACCCCGATTAAATACACATTATGTCGCATATTAAACGAAGGACGGGAACATGAGACTGTGGCATATTGCTAGCCTAATCTCACATCTCGTAGTCTTGTCCCGACTTATCACGTCAAAAGGTGGTCAAAGTCGTTCTACGTGTCGTGATGTGCATGGTTTTGAAAATAGGATAGTCACGTGATAGTCTTTGCACGTGATGACTAAAGTCGATAAAAGGTCGGGGCTTGACTTGTGGGTCAAACCCCTCGGTTTTGTGGGTTACAGGACCCACTCGACCGAGTTATGGTGTGACTCGGTCGAGTGCACGTTTAACGTGGCTACTGACCACTTTTTGGGGTGCTACTCGATCGAGTGGCCCATGGCACTCGATCGAGTGCCCCCTGTACGAGGCATGGCTCGTTTCGTTTTTATGACTTAAAATCGATGAATGGCCAAACCAAATACAAATATCGCACGATTTGTATTTAATTCGGCCTCCGGTGCTATAATCGTGTATGAACGATTATAATACCGTCACCGGAGTTTTAGGAAAACGTTTACGTTAGATTAGGAAATTTTGAATTGGTGACGAAATGTATCCCTCTACGTCACGACATCGGAACTAACCCTTTCGGGTTACGTGATGTCGGTTTTCGTGTCAACGGGTTTCGTACCAATTATGGAAAGGGAATTAAATCCGTTCAACTACGACCGATCACGGTCGCATCACGCCCTTGAGTACATTGGGGCGGGGCTCCTCGAAAGGGCTCCACCTCCGTCGTTGCTCGTAAAGGGATTAGACGGACCAAAAGTGATCATCGTAGTCCAACGTTTTAAAACCGATATTTGATACTAGTTTATGTATACACGGTATTATTAATGTTAATGACGATAAAATAATACAAAAACGAAAATATAAAAGGTACAAAAATGCTAGTGTTAGTGTTACTACGATTACAAAGATGATGCAAAAATACGATGAATAAAGCGAAAATGAGACTAGATAAAAGAGATTAAGACGGGGTTTAGGACACCCTCAACATACATGCTTAGTAAGGACCTCGGAAATGGACTCGTAATAGCGGCACGGGCTCGGGAGTATCGAGGATGTATGAGAGTTATGGTGTGTGTGTTGCGTCGGTTTCCGAGGGACAAAGGGCTCGGGATCGGTATGTTTGCTTAGGGTTCCTAAGGCTTTATGTGTAGATGAGTTATGGCTGAAAAATGTAGGGTGAAGGTAGGGTAAATGCTTAGGGTGTAAAGTTGTGAAATGCATGGGGATCATGGGGTATTTATAGACCTTTCCCTCGACATAGGGGCACTCGATCGAGTGGCCCTAGTGCACTCGATCGAGTGCCTTCGCAAACGGGTCAAATCCGGGTAAAAAAGGCTCCACTCGATCGAGTGGGGTCAATCCACTCGATCGAGTGGGTCAAACGGGTGAGATAAAATAGGGAAGTTTTGACTTGATTGATTTGTTTGTTATTTTTGAATTTATTTTGTGCGTCAATCTGAACTTGGCTGATTTATGAGACGGTTTCGTCTTTGACCGGGTTTTGACCCGGTCGCCAAAAGACGGGATTTATCTTTGGTGTCGGTTTTGGCCCAAATTAGTCTTATTTGACTCGGAACGACCCACTGGGCCTGAATTTGAGGTCTGTTTTGTGAGATTTTTACTCCGTTAAAAGTCCATGTCGGATATTATTGATTCCGAGCCCAAATCCGAGTATACCAAGTCACGTTTGCGTCCGATCATCATTGGGTGTTTTTCGGAGACTACCATAGACACGTGGCAGTCAAAATGCGGGTGTCTACAAACCTAAACTTAGTTTTAGGAATCAATCCCGAGTCACCACAACTCAACCTCCATAAACCTCGAAGACTCTTGTGTTAAAGCCACGGTTACGAGTCCGCACCGAGACAAGAACATGTAGGTTGAGGGTGTCAAAACCTTCTCTTTTCTTCCCTTACTCTCTTCGTCGCCCGTCTCCTTTTTTTCGTTTTGTTTTTCATTTTTATTTATTTCGTTCATCGCATCATAATATCGATAATACTACTAATATCAAAAATATAAAATATTTATCGATTTGTGTCGAATAAGAAGGATACCGGGATAAGGAAAACCGCATATACAAGTGTACTGCACACGCGTCGTCGGTCGCTTATCCCGGTACCCCGACTATTTGATTATTGAGATAAATTAATTTAAACAACAATTCGTTATTATTTCTCGTCATCATCATCATTAATTTTGCATCCATCAATTTCTTTAAAATCAATTTTAATAAGGGTCGAAACCCGTTGACACGGATCCGACATCACAATCCCTAGGGATTTATTTCGATGTCGGAGAAGTCGAGGGAATCAAGTTTTTTATTCGAGTAAAGCGTCGATTTTAGAATCGATACCAATTCCATAATTGGATATCGAATCTAACAATCAAGTCATATGAATTAATTAACGTGATTTGTTCATATCACGATAATTAATTTAAAGCGACTAAAATTAATTTATCTTTTTTTTTTTATTTCACTCTAATATCCCACATCGATTCAATAATCGAATATGGGATACGATGGGTATTCAAATTTAGAATCGGGTATAAATTCAACAATATTTATATTCGGTTTAATAAAATCAACGATTTATAAAAAACCCGAATCGAGCATAGGTCATGCAATACTTATGCCCAATTCGGTAAAACCGAGTGACTCGATCGAGTGGCTACGTACTCGACCGAGTTGGGCAATAACTCGGCCGAGTATGGTCCATAACGCAAAGCAGAATCGTATTTTACGGGTCTACTCGATCGAGTCCGTCGACCACTCGATCGAAAAATCTAAAGCAATTTCGAAAATCAATATAAAATTGCAAGCGAATTACAATTCGTACAGATGCTACTCGACCGAGTGCCTTAGTCACTCGATCGAGTGACATCACAAAATCGAGTCAGAATGCATGTCACGACCACCACTCAGTCGAGTCTCACAGTGACTCGATCGAGTGGCCATGTACTCGACCGAGTTAGTCAATAACTCGGCCGAGTACGGTCTGTAGCACAAAACAGAATCGTCTTTTACAGGTCCACTCGATCGAGTCCATCAACCACTCGATCGAGTGACCCGAAACGATTAGCACAATAAATCGTACATTATTCTATTTTCAAAACTCGGTAGTAATTTGTGATTTATGTCAACACGTGTTTAATCAATCATGTGTATTACTATCTTTTCAAACCATGCATCTCATATTTGCACCTTTTCATCGCATCTCATATTTGCACAAACCGTTATTTTTCGTTATATTATTACATCGTTACTAACACGTTTGTTATTTCTTTTGTCAATTTAATTATTGTTCGTTTATTGTACTAAATGAACACACATGCTAAAATTCCACTTTGACGTAGAATTAATTGCATTAAATTGACATAGAAACCCACTTTTCAATTTCATTCACATGCCTAGGAAAAACAATGTTTGCATAAGCATTTTTCCCGTTTTACTAACGCGCGTATTGTAAGTCATTCGAATTCTTAGTAGAGGCCGCTAATGTGCGGGAGGGGTTGGGTGTCCTTTGTGGGCTTCCCAACACGTACCCTCACCCCTTACTCAGAACCTCGGTTTCCGGATGTCCGAAACCGTTGGCGCAAGAGAGTCATTCATACACGATATCCGATAATGTCGGTATCGGTATCGCAATGCAAAGGGACGAGCCCAATAAACTCTGACATCGGAAATGGGCCGTATTTTGTATACGGACCACTACGACATAGAGTGGGCTCGAATGGTTCCGAATAACCACCAAATTCGGTGGCGACTCCACATAGACCTAAATTTCAATTTGATCCATTCTCATATGGAGATTCATTCGCCTACCCAAACCCGCGCGTGGCCGCGTCGGGGTGGACCTATATCATGTCCGCACTATGGTTGAATATCGTATCAAAAAGAATTATATTAAATCTCGTCGATGCTAAGAAAATCGTTACATCTTTTCTACAAAATACAACGATTTCAAACGCGGAGAGAATTAACATCTTTTTTCGTTCAAATTCTTTTTTTCAAACAATTTTACAAAACCTTTTCTAAAATTCATTCTGAATATTCGATATCGATTTCATAATCGAATATCGGATACGACGAATATCGAAAACATAAATCGAGTATAAATTAATTCATATTTGTACGCGATTTATCAAAATTAACAATTTTCGAACAACGAGCGAAATCGGGACAGGCCCGCACGCGAGTCGCTCCCCTCACAGGCGACTTGCGTACAAGTCTGAAACCCGCGCCCTTCTTTAGCCTTTTTCGTTCATTTTTTTTATTTTATTCTACGAAACGATTTCTAAAATTTATATCTTTTCTAAAACTATTCCGAGTATTTGATATCAATTTCGTAATCGACTATCGAATATAACGAATATCGAAAATATTAGATCGAGTGCAAGTTATGCGATATTTGTACGCGATTTAATAAAAGCATCGAATTTTCAAAAATCGGTCTCGAAAACAGGCCGGGACGCGAGTCGCATGCGTCCCGGGCGAGCCGCGCGGCCGGCTGAAACGCGGCTCGTTTTTCTTCTTTTTTATTATTTTTCGAACTTCGTTTTTTATACAAAACAGCATCTTTTTAACGATATTTTCGGATTTCAACTAATATTTTCTCGATCTCGTATATTTATTATATCTGCTATATTACTTTTCACAAACCGACACTAACTTGTTTGTTCATCTTTTGTAGCAAATTCATTTTTTTTTATTTATTTGTTTTATTATACTAAAACGAATGTCACATGCTAAATTCAACTTTGACGTTAATTTTCATGCATTAAACCGACTTAGCAACCCATTCAATTCCTCGCATGCTTAGGAAAACAATGTTTGCATATCATTCATCGTATTACTAACGCGCGTATTAAAAAATCATTCGATATCCTAGTAGAGGCCGCTAATGTGCGGGCGGGGTTGGGTGTTCTTTGTGAACTTCCCAACACGTACCCTCACCCCTTACTCAGAACCTCGGTTTCCGGATGTTCGAAACCATTGGCAACGAGAGTCATTCAATACACGATTAACCGATCAAGTCGGGATCGGTATCTAAATGCAAAGGGACGAGCCCAATAAAATCTGGCATCGGAAATGGGCCGTATTTTGTATACCGCCATATACGGCCCACTACGACATAGAGTGGGCTCGAATGGTTCCGAATAACCATAAAATTCGGTGGCGACTCCAACTTCGATTTAAATTTCAATTTGACCATCTCATATGGAGATTCATTCGCCTCCCCAAACCCGCGTGTGGCCGCGTCGGGGTGGACCTATGTCATGTCCACAATTTGGCGACTCCGCTGGGGATTAACTGATGTGTTACTGACCATCGGCATCCTCAGGGTGAGACTCGAATAGAAATCGTTTGACTAGTACAATACGCGTTTTAGTTTTACGGTTCATGCATAACCCCATATTTTCCCGGGCCGGTACTGGTGATCGACGTCCCACTATACTATCGATGTAGTCCAAATTGGATATGTCGAAGGTGTCCATTAGCCAATTTGTATGGGTTTTACGGCATGTTCTAAGCTCAACTCGACTTAGGAAGTCCGCCCCGATTCTCGATAGGCTGTGTACACTGGTATAGACCCTTACAGACTGACCGAGACTTAGAATTAGAGCATACATGGCGTCGTTATACTGCTTCCATGACTACGTGCTACCTGATTTACAAGTCGTCTTTCAAAAACCGTCATTTTCAAAATTGCATCCTTTTCAAAATATCCAATTTCAAAACCCGGGACATATACCGAATTTAGGATCCACGATTTTACTAAAATAGCCTATTTTTAGCCGGTATTATGCCCATTTCAAAACTCGGAAATATTTTCGAAACTTTCAAAACCGTCGCCCGACCCACCTTTTCCGTTTTTTCGAAAAAAGGGCCGGTTCTCCCCGAATTTTTTCGGGCTTTCAAAAATTCAATTTCAAAACCTTTCTTTTCTTAGGGCTTCCCGTATTTAGTAGTGTCGGGTCGTGTCTTAAGTCGTCAAGGTCTCTAGCGTCGAAACTCCGTCGATCTTATATCACGGATTTCCTCCCTATCCTAGTCCGCCTTATTAGACCAAGGCAAGGCCCACCTACGTAGGACATACTCCTACAAAGGTTGGCCCATTTACACAAATCGAGTCCAAAGTCTGGGGAACGTCTCACGTGAACCTCCTTTCGAACAGGGCCCAGCCCACACAGCTGGATCCTAAAGGAGGCCCACCTTTCACGAGTCGCCCGTCTAAGTGTCTTTTCCGAGTCAACCTTTTACGAGGCATAGCCCTATAACAAAAGGTTTGTGACCCTTACGTCTAAGGGTCACTCGTCCGACACTCGAGTCTTAACAAAGTCTTTGATCCCGCTTAGGGGCTACCTTCCAGCAAAGCGATCAATCACGGTTGCTCTAAGGGTCATGTCTTACACGTGTCTCACGTACCCCACTTTCGAGCCACTTAGATGCCACACCATCTGAGTCCTATCTGAGTCCTTAGCCTCATTTGGGGGCTATTCTCCGACGGAGCAATTAATCACGGTCACTCCGAGGATCATACCCTACACATTTGTCTTAGGAGAGTCTAACCTGAGTCAAACTGAAGTCGTCTCTCCTCCCGCGCTATTTCCTATGCCTTGGTGTACTTGAGTTCCGAAGCAACTCTTCTGATTACAAGGTATTCTTACAGACGGGCCACCGGTAACCAGACGCCAGAAAATGCAAGAAACCTTGGACCAACTGACCGCCTCACTGGCTAAGATGGAGGCCCAACTGACAGCCATCAGGACCGACCAAACCGCCATTGCCACCCGTTTGAGTGTCGTGGAACAAAGGACTCCTAAGGTCGGGGATGAAACCACTGGGCCCATAGCTGAACTGGTCCGCGCCGTTCGCAAACTTGAAGAACAGGTCCATTTGTCAACAAATAACTCGATCCATACGGAAAACGCTCGTTCCTATTCGCCTCTGAATGACGAGCTACCCGCCAACCTCAACCTTACGGGCATACCGATGTTTGAGGGTACTGAAGACCCAGTTCATCACATTCGGGCTTTCAAGGAGTTCATGGCTATCAAGGGGGTGAAATCCATTATGTTTAAGCACCTGTTCGCTACTTCCCTCGAGAAGCATCCAAAAGCCTGGTACTACAGGCTTGATTCCAAGAAGTACAAAACTTGGGACGATGTCGCAACGGAGTTCCCCCGAAACTATGCGGACAACACCGAGATCCAGACTACCATGCGTACTCTGGAGGTCATGGCCCAAGAGCCCAAAGAAGGTTTCACCAAGTACCTTCAAAGGTGGAGGGCCGAAAGTGTGAAGTTGGTCGACAAGCCCAACGAGAAGACACTAGTGGAGGCGCTCATCAACAACCTCCTACCTTCCTAACCTCCTACCTTCCTACCGCGTCTATCTTAGGTACGCCGGCATTTCGAACTTTACGATGCTTACTGAAATGGGCATTAGGATTGAAGACGAACTTCGACATAATGAAGATCTGGGTGAAGCTTCTACTGAAGGCTATACTGGACATCAGCTTGAGTCCTTAGAAGCTGAATTGACAACATCATCCGAGAGTCCGGATTTGATTTAAGTCCGGGTCTGAGTCCGAGTCTAGGATGTGCTATTTCTTCCAAAGTCAAAGTCAGAGTCAGAGTCTTGCATTCTGTCCTCTTTTTCAAAATTCAATAAAATCAGTTTTTCTATTGCTCATATATACTTTCCTTATGTGTTTCCGAGAACATGATGAACACCGTCATACACTGTGAGCACATGCACGTGACTATAGGCACATCTATAATGACTGCAGGAAATCGAGACCCGTGTTTTCCTTTACCTGTTCCATGTCTGACATAGGAAGTCACAAAACTACACTTAGCAGGAGCGGTATCGAATCCAATGACGAATCTATGTAGTCTCCTAGTTTGGGTTCAAGACGGGAGGCAAGCCCATTTCCCACAATAAACACCCCTCCGACAAGATCAACCATACCTACCTACGGTGTGAGTCTGACCAACAAAAAAAAAAGACAAAAAACTGGACAAAAAAAAATCAAAAGTCCAAGGAAAAAAGCAAAAGGCCAAAACAAAAAAGCAGGCCATCATCAAAAAAGGGCATCCACGACCAGAACGGTCAACACAAATGAAGATCCCATGACCGGGGCTAAGAGGTCAACCAACAAAAAATATTCAAATACCCATGACCGTGGTCAACGGTCCACTCAAGATCAATACTCATACCCTTCAATAAGGGAGAAACAATCAAGTTGGTCAACTAACACCACATTTAGCCTTCCCACATTACAACCCTCAAGACCTTCCCGAGACCCAGGCTAAAGACAGCCCGGAATTTTGAGGATTCAAGCTCCATAGGATACCCCTAACCATTAGGGCTAGACATGGAAACCAGATCCCGCATCATCAAACATATCCCGATCAAAGTTCGAGCCATTTTACTCGACTTCCCCTTTACATAACAGAATTCACAATCACCATATGCAAACCCGAGATCAAAACTCGTCAAAGACCCGAGATCAAAACTCGTCAAAGACCCGAGAGCAAAACTCGTCAAATCCCTTACCTAATCATACACAATCCCGAGAGCAAAACTCGTCAAATCCCCGAGAGCAAAACTCGTTAAAATCCCCGAGAGCAAAACTCGTCAAATCCCATCCCAATTCTTCTCATCCAAACCAGTTACCAATCCCAAACACGGGAACTCAACCTGCGATCTGCATAGAACATGCCCAAATAGTTCACACCACCTCTGGGGGCTGCGCCGGAGAACGCTCACAGTCACAGGATCAATATCCTAACCATTCTAGCCCTTTGATCAAGACATCATTGGGAATGCACCTAGCCTGCACCATCATTATGGCTAGTTACACACAAAGTCCTATTAGACTAGGCACCATAATATATCTTTCAACACTGAACTACGACATGGTTTGATTTCACTACACGTGAATACGTAGGCAGCCTTTCAACAAAGGCACAACCACCCACATTCAAAAAGCGCCATCATTCCGGTCACGACACCATCATGTTCTCAACAGCTAGCTTTATCGTCCTGGGGGCTTCTCTTAGGCAGAAAACCTTCATCCACTCACAAATCCATATAAATTCAAAAAATCTAGCCTCCTTTCTATAGTGTGTCCTAGTGCTCGGCTCAGTCGAAGACAATAATCTGTCAGGACTCGAGGCAATACCCACTTTGGAAATGTACCCTAAAATCAAAAATCCAGGAGAGCACTAGACTACAACAGTCTCATTACAGACTACTGCAACCTCGTATAGCATATCTATCCCATTTCGATGTTCGACCGTGTTGCTACTCGCCTAGGCTACGAAATAGCGCAACTTAAGAGTCTTGTTAGGTGGCCCACCCCCCTACCGAGTCACGGTCCAACCCCTCGAGAGTCCAGTCGTGTCTGTCAACTCGTCCGGTCACGTCCAGAGTCGAGTCTGTCGGTATACCTCTCTCTTCAAATTCTCATTTTAAAATCTGCAAAACTTAGCCATTTGAGAAAATCCTTTTTGACAAGGTCAAATTTCGGTCTATTTAAATTGCAAATTTCTTTGCTAATCCCTCCCGTCACAGTCTTAACTTTTTAGTCTTAAGAAAAGTTCTTAATAAGACTACAAAAAAATTAAATTAGATTATCACATATTGAAAAAAAGCACATATTGAAAAAAAATAATGAGGTGATAGAATTCTATGTAATCTTTCGCTCTTAGATATTAACCAATAATTTGTTGAAACTAAAAAAAAGTTCCTAAGACTAAGATTATATACTTAGAATATAATTATCCTGTGTCAAAAAATTAAGATGGTGTAGACACCCGCATTTTGACTGCCAGGTGTCTATAGCAGTTTCCGACAAACACTCGATGATGATCGGACGCAAACGTGCTTTAAATACTCAGAAACGAGCTCAAAATCATTGGCATTTGGCTTGGGCTTTTTACAGAGCACATATCTCACAAAACCAACCTCAAAATCAGGTCCAGTGGGTCGTTTCGAGTCAAATAAGACTAATTTGGGTCGATTCCGACACCAGGGGTAAAACCGTCTTTTAGCGACCGAGTCAAAACCCGGTCAAAGATTTTCCCGAGACACGTGAGTCAGCCGTGACACCTCACACGGCTGGTTCGGACTCCAACACTACTAAAAATCAGCTACAAAAAATATTAAACAAATCCTCTTAAGGATAGAATTCGATCTCAAGTTGGAATTCTATACGACAACCGAATCAAACACCCGACCGAGTGCAAATACTTGGCCAAGCAGCACATACCAGCCGGTTTCCCTTGCTTCCTCGACAAGCAAGCGGAATCCTCACGCCTTTCGAATTTCTGTATTTCCTATCCTAAGCGGTAGTTCAAACTCAAAGCGTTTCTCCTAGCCAAGGTCGGGAACTCCCTATAAATAGCCCCTTGCACACACAACAATGAGACACCAATCAATTATTCCCATACATTCAAACATCTTTTACACATCGACATTCATTAACATACCTCTACTTTACACAAATAAAACATAGCATCGAGAAACCGATATTACAAAACCCGAAGGAAACCGGCCCGACACCCGACACCCTTCACACGTCCCACCTAACCGAGCCACCATAACTCACCGACATCCACTCGACGCTCTTGTGCCCAAGCCACATCCCGACAAGCCCTGATCCGAGTAAACAGAAGCATGTAGGTTGAGGGTGTACCAAACCCGATTTCTCCTTCTTCTTCTCTTCTCCTTCTCGTCGTCCGTCTTTTATATGGGTCCTCGTCCGTCTTGTTTTTTTTGGGTCGTGTGTCGTCCTTTTTATGGGTCTTTTGTCGTTTTTTTATTTCTAATATCGATATTACTAAAAACTATTTTCATATATCGAATATTCTTAAAATATGATATCAACTCTATGGTTGAATATCGTATCAAAAAGAATTATATTAAATCTCGTCGATGCTAAGAAAATCGTTACATCTTTTCTACAAAATACAACGATTTCAAACGCGGAGAGAATTAACATCTTTTTTCGTTCAAATTCTTTTTTTTCAAACAATTTTACAAAACCTTTTCTAAAATTCATTTTGAATATTCGATATCGATTTCATAATCGAATATCGGATACGACGAATATCGAAAACATAAATCGAGTATAAATTAATTCATATTTGTACGCGATTTATCAAAATTAACAATTTTCGAACAACGAGCGAAATCGGGACAGGCCCGCACGGGAGTCGCGCCCCTCACAGGCGACTCGCGTACAAGTCTGAAACCCGCGCCCTTTTTCAGCCTTTTTCGTTCATTCTTTTTATTTTATTCTACGAAACGATTTCTAAAATTTATATCTTTTCTATTCCGAGTATTTGATATCGATTTCGTAATCGACTATCGAATATAACGAATATCGAAAATATTAGATCGAGTGCAAAGTTATGCGATATTTGTACGCGATTTAATAAAAGCATCGAATTTTCAAAAATCGGTCTCGAAAACAGGCCGGGACGCGAGTCGCATGCGTCCCGGGCGAGCCGCGCGGCCGGCTGAAACGCGGCTCGTTTTTCTTCTTTTTTATTATTTTTCGAACTTCGTTTTTTATACAAAACAGCGTCTTTTTAACGATATTTTCGGATTTCAACTAATATTTTCTCGATCTCGTATATTTATTATATCTGCTATATTACTTTTCACAAACCGACACTAACTTGTTTGTTCATCTTTTGTAGCAAATTCATTTTTTTTTATTTTTTTTATTATACTAAAACAAATCTCACATTCTAAATTCAACTTTGACGTTAATTTTCATGCATTAAACCGACTTAGCAACCCATTCAATTCCTCGCATGCTTAGGAAAACAATGTTTGCATATCATTCATCGTATTACTAACGCGCGTATTAAAAAATCATTCGATATCCTAGTAGAGGCCGCTAATGTGCGGGCGGGGTTGGGTGTTCTTTGTGAACTTCCCAACACGTACCCTCACCCCTTACTCAGAACCTCGGTTTCCGGATGTCCGAAACCATTGGCAACGAGAGTCATTCAATACACGATTAACTGATCAAGTCGGCATCGGTATCGAAATGCAAAGGGACGAACCCAATAAACTCTGGCATCGGAAATGGGTCGTATTTTGTATACGGCCCACTACGACATAGAGTGGGCTCGAACGGTTCCGAATAACCATAAAATTCGGTGGCGACTCCAACTTCGATTTAAATTTCAATTTGACCATCCATATAGATTTAAATTTCAATTTGACCATCTCATATGGAGATTCATTCGCCTCCCCAAACCCGCGCGTGGTCGCGTCGGGGTGGACCTATGTCATGTTCACAGATGGGTTGATGGAATTCTTTATATTATAAATATGTGTATTTATTTGTCTATAAATAAAAGTTCTTAATTAGACTATATCTAAACTTAAATAAACTTAAGTAAAATTATCTCACATCGAAAAATTATAATAAGGTGATTTTTTTTTATCATATGAATAAGAGTAATCATTTATCCAAAATATATAATAAGATGATCAAATTCGATTATATATAAAGAGTAATCGTTTGTCTTTTTAACTTAAATATAAAAACAAGCTCTTTTAAGTCTTAAAAATAACTCTTAAAACTATAAACTTAATTAAGTAATTTATACCACATCGAAAAATTATGATGAGATGATGAAATTCTATATCATAAATGAGTTATCTTTCGGTTTTAAATATCAACCAACAATATTTTGAGTCTTAAAATTTTTTAAAAATACTATAAACCTAAAATTATCTCACATCAAAAAAATAAGTTTGATTATTATTCAACGAATGTACATATATAATCAATGTACATAGTTCGATTTAATATGATGATAAAATTTTATATTATAAATAAGAGTAATAATTCATTCTTTGATATCTACCAAAAGTATTTTGAATCTCAAAAAGATTGAGTTCCTTAAAATTATAAACCTTAATTATCCTACATCCGAAAAATTTATGATGAGGTGATGAAATTTTATATTATAAACAAGAGTAATCATTCGGTTTTAAATATCGATCAAGAAAAACTTTGAAATTATCTCACATCGAAAAATTATGATGGGGTGATGCAATTTTATATTATAAATGAGTAATCTTTTGGATTTAGATATCAATCAACCATCTTTTGAGTCTTAAGAAAACTTTTAATATATAAGATTACAAGCTTAAAATCATCTCACATTAAAAAGTCATAGTGAGTTGATGAAATTCTATACTTCATATTATAATCAAGATTTCAAGAGTAATGTACGATGTATTTCTTTTTTAGTTTTAAAAAGAACTCTTAAGACTGTAAGCTTTAAGTAAATTATCTCACATCAAAAAATTATTTGAGGCGATGGAAGACTATAAGCTTAAATAAATTATCACACATCGAAAAAATATGATAAATTGACGAATTCTATATTATAAATAGGACTAATCATTCGTTCTTAAATATCAATCAAAAAAACTTTTAAGTCTTAAAAATTCTCTTAATAAGACTACAAACTTAAGTAAAAATAATTTCGATAATTATAATAAGATGATGAAATTTTATATTATAAATAAGATAATCATGTGCTCTTAGATATTAACCAAAAATATTTTGAGTCTTAAAAATATATTAAGACTATAAACTTAAGTAAAACTATCCCACATTCGAAAAGTTATAAAATTTCATCAAACAAAAATCTTTTGAGTCTTAAAAAAGTTCTTTAAGACAATACATTTAAGTAAAAAATTATAATAAGATGATGAAATTTTATATTATAAATAAGACTAATAATAATTCTTTCTTAGACATCGACCAACTTAGGGAATTCTCCCACATCGAAAAATTATAATAAGAGTAATCATTGTTTTTAAATATCAACCAACAATATTTTGAGTTTAAATTAAAAAGGTCTTAATAAGACTACAAAGTTAAAATTATCCCACATCGAAACAATTAAAATAAGGTACGGTGATGATTCTATATTACGAATAAGAAGACTATAAATTTTAGTTAAATTATCCCACATCGATAAATAATAAGGTGATAGATTTCCATATTATAAATAAAACTAAACTAAAGTAAAATTATCCTACATGGAAAAGTTAAGATAGGGTGATAGAATTCTATATATTATAAATAAGATTAATCATTCGTGTATAAATAAAAGTTCTTAATTAGACTATATCTAAACTTAATAAAACTGTGAATTTTTTTTATTATATAAATAAGAGTAATCATTTATAAAAAATATATACTCCAATAAAGATGATCAAATTCGATTATATAAATAAAGAGTAATCGTCTATCATTTAACTTAGATATAAAAAAAACTCTTTTAAGTCTTAAAAATAGCACTTAATTAAGTAAATTATGATGATGTGATGAAATTTTATATCGTAGATGAGCAATCTTTCGGTTTTAGATATCTACCAACAATCTTTTGAGTCTTAAAAAGTTTTTAAAAAGACTACAAACCTAAAATTATCCCACATCGAAAAAAATAAGGTGACGATTCTATATTTTAAATAAGAGAATCGTGCGTTTTTCTGGGTCTTAAAAGCAGATATTAAGACTATAAACCTTGGATAAATTATCCTTATATCGAAAAATTATGATGAGGCAATGAAATCTTATATTATAAATAAGATTAATCTTTCGTTCTGTTACGTGATGAAGATGTATCTTTTGAGTTTTAAAATGAGCTTTTAAGACTAAACTTAGCTGAAATTAAGTTTGATTATTAATATCATGTGATCATTTTATTTATTGTAATGATATAGATTGATTAAGTTTCTTATTTAACGAATATACTTCATCAATGTAATTAAACCAATTAACGGGCTTTAATCTAGTTATTATAAGTAGTAGCATGGTTTTAAATAATCTTAGTATTCCCTCGTTTCATTCATTTGTTTGTCTTTAATTAAAATATACTTTATTTTTAATTAAAATATTGAATATAAAAGCAAACAAATAGATGGAACGGAGGGAGTATTAATAATTAAAATAATTAAAATTAAAATATTACGGAGTAATAGTACTTTATTACAATCTATGTTGAATTTTCAACTCATTTTTGTTGCATGAACGAAGACTCAGCTTGGATAAAAGCATAATAGCAAAAAAAAAACATTGCTGCTTCCATTAATTGTTGTTTATCACAAACAAAAGATTACATGAGATTCTTCTTATCTTTACAACAAAAGAATGATCTAATAATAAAAGCTACGTAATTCTGAAGCAGAGGTTGCTCGAGACGAGCATTCTAGCAGGGCATGGATCGACACGCAAGCCTTTGTTGTTGCTGGTTCTGACATTGGACATGGTATGATCTTGCCTTGTCTCTCAGCTCCTCGAATGCTCTCATTGTTTCCACATCAAACCCTCCTGCAAACTGCCCATCCACAACGATCGATCATTGTCAGCGACTCAACTCAAGGCTGATTACTTATATTTTGGGCATGTTCGAAAACCAAATGAATTTAATTATAGCCCATGTCTGAGGGCCTTCTAACCAGGCCACTTTGGAAGTGGACACTCCCTTTGCTGTGACCTTAGGCATTGTTGCGTAGTTATAATTGCAAGCTATGAAAACAAAACAAAAACAGGAACTCAGGCTACTGACAGCTTCAAGTGCAAGCTACTGTATTTACCTGATGTACGCGGAAAGCAAATCGAACTCCTTGAACTATTAGTTCTTCTTCCTCAGGACTGCTGCCTGCTATTTCAAGCTCTGCCGATACTCTTTTCATGTACTTCATTGCTAATTTTACTGATGCCAGTTTGATCTGCAATGTTTTAGAGAAGTTTCGTCAACTCACAGCTTTATAGCTCATATTCCAACCTTCGTTAGAATAACAATCATAAGCTGCTTTATATATATCAGTTCCAGTCGAGAATCGTGCACACCAAGGTTTTTCCGCTCAAGTTGAATCATGAATGCTTTACGAAGTATCACGTTCCTCGCACTTGGGGACAAGTATCTCAAGAAGGTACTAATAAAACGAACTGTAAGTATTACTGTCCAAAACGTGCACCCAAGTGCTTTTTGTATAAAAAAAAAAAGACACAAAATTGAGACAGAGGATCTTCATTCTTTCTGAATTTTCATCTCATATGGCAAAGACAATAGCAGACCTCAATGAATCTCGACACCATGACAAGCTAAACAAGAAAGATCTAAGAATGACACATTTCTACCAAGTACTACCAACCAATCAATATGTCTCTTGCTAAATTGCACGAAGTAATTGAAATTCTAAAAAATGTCAACATCCTCATCCCAAATTGAAGAAGGAATCCTTCATGTGCGTTTTTTTGTTTTGTTTTGTTTTTGGAGTAGAAATTTCAAGATTCATTAAATAGCAACCAACCCCAAAGAAGGGTCCAACCAAACTCGAGACAAGATGATAACAATCTACTCAAGGATTTTCCATGTGAGTGAGCAAGCAAGCGTGGGCATAGATGATTAAAGTCTACTGTTTTATAGTAGGAGTACGAGTTTATAGCTTTTTGTCATCAACTACGTAGTACATTATTTGTATAATCCGAAAGCTCTAATGTCCAAAAACACATACTACCAAATAGATTGAGTATTAGATTAGATTCTTCGTCTACGAGTATAATAATCGCCAAACTATTCAGCATTTGAAATGTGAATCCCCTTTATCCGATGCGAAACAGCAACAAAAAAAACCGGATATAAGCTTCTGCCTCAAGTATTTTAGATTGATAAGTTTAAAACTCACTCACACTTCGAAAGTTCAGAGTCCTATAGCAAGACCATCTTTTCTATGGTACTAAATTATGCCTTAGTACATGATCTCCGAAGCAAACTTACTGTAACAGATAAAGGCTTAGACTAAGTTAATTCAGAATACGCACGCTGTATATACTGTTGCCGTTGTTTTACGCTCTTAAACAATACAGTCAAAATTAAATACTAAGTTGAAACAAGGAAAAAAGAAAGGCAGACTGTGGGAGGAGATGAAATCACACCTGACTGACAAGCCCGATGTCAAGCATCCAATCAACCGGTATGTGGAAAGACTTGAACCGATTGGTTGCAGATTCTTTTAATCGAGATAGATTATATACGCCATGCTCCAACCTGCATCAAGTAGATCGCAAATTACAATCGGACCAGACAAAATAAGCAATCCACAGCTTAAAAAAACAAAAGGAGTACAGGTATGAGGAAAGTGAGTAGGTACTTCTCGAGGAGGGTTTGCATTTTCTTGAGAGTTGTAGAGCAAGGCTGGCGAGCATCATGCCTAAAGGATGATGCCTCCGTTTCTAGCTTCCGGAGATCAGAATACTCAAATGCCGCTTCCCTTAAAGCGTCCGCCTTTTGCTCAGGCCAATCAAAGTGTTTGAGAACCGCCCTCTCATCGACCTAATTAATAACCCAGGATTAGTTTGTCTAAGACATCTTCGTGTAAAGCAGAAAAGAAAGACAAAGGCGTTTGTAGAGACTAGAGAGAGAGAGAGAGACAGTAGATACCAAGTAAGAAAGCTCGTCATCTAGCCATTTGACAAAGGAAACCACATCCTGAATGTCTGTAAATGCAGCTGTTTCAACCTCTTTTATTAAAAACCTGATGAATTCTCCCTGTGTCTCCACATCTGTCTTAATCTGTCGTTCATTTTTCAAAACCAAACCAAACCAACCTGATTAATTAATTCATTAATCTACTGTAATTAATCCCTCACAGTTTCACACACACACACACTTCCCTAGAATAATTACAGCTACAACAACAAAAACAAACATCAAACATCTTGGAATCAAAACTCTGCTGCCTACAACATGCAATTCTCAAGACAAGAGCCATACTGTAGCATTTTACGAATTCTCCAATGTCCAATGATACTGTACTACAGTATTTTATCATAACCCTCTACCGTCAAATCTACTCTCTCGTGATATTCAAACTAAGTTCAAACCCCAGACTAGTCAGCTGCCATACACTAATCAAAACCCAAACCCAAACCCCAGTGTTTTTTATTACCATTATTAGCAGTAGCCTCAAGTCATTTATTTATTACCAGATTGACATTGTGTAGCCGTTGGTGTGTCTGTGTCTCTCCAAAAGTGTGTAAATAATTAAATTAAAACCAACTGGAAAAAGGTGGGTGCAGATATAATAAAGTGACACCTAAACTTTTAATTATCCATTTATCATCATACAATACAATACAATACAATACTCCTAATTAATACTCCTACTGAGAGTAGAGAGTAGAGACCACCGCATTTAAGACTTCAACTTTAACTCCAACTCCCACCTCATTTCATTTCATTTCATGCATGGACCATCATAACATATACACTACGTACTCTATTTAGGATTCCAAACTTACTCTATTGAATTCACAATAACTCGATAAAACTTAGAGGAGACGATATCTTAGAAGCGCTAATCTCTCATTTCATCTAATTACGTATTCTCAATATACTGTAGTAAAATTAATTAAATGAGTACTCACCGCAAGTAAATAAACCGAACGATTCTCAATCTCTCCCACAAGATCCCTGGCACTCATCGCTGCCGTCACCTCTGCCGTCCCCACACCCGAATCCCTCCTCGAATCCCTCCGCATTAACGAATGATAGAACTCCACCACCTCCGGCACTCTCTTCACCTTTGTCGTCGCAACCTTTAACCCGCTCGGCGGTGGTGGAGGCGGCGGCGGAGGCATTGCTGTTCCTCTTGGAACTGATTTCAATGATGTAGGCGGCGGCGGTGGCGGTGGTGGAGGGGGAGGAGGTGGTTGCTCGGATACGCTGTCCGTCGATTTTCTGCCATCGGAAAACGACGACGACGAAGATGAAGTAGTGTCTGAAAGGCAGCGTTTTGGAGGCGGTTTCGGAACTCGAGGAACACGACACCGTTCCGTAGCGTCCACCATTTCATCGCGGCAATGCGTCACCACTTCGACTAAGTTCTCCTCAAATTTGACACCATTGTTGTTATTACTATAATTACCGGAAGCACTGGCATTATTATTGTATCCGCTGATGAGATTACTCGTCGACGATTTTCGAAAACTCAAATTCTTCACTGCGGTATTACTGCTACAACAACTACTGCTAGTGCTAGTACTAGTACTGTTACTACTACCACCTTTGTTACCGCCATCAAGAAACCCTAGAAATCGTTGAGAATTGGACAATTGCTTGACTTGATCAATTTCCGCCATTAAATGAACAATGCTGGCATCTTTACCCTTGAGCTCCTTGTCAAAGGCAGCCTTCATAGCCTCCCTTTCCGCAACCAGCTTCTCATTCTCTGCGGCAAGCTCGGCGACGCGGCTCAACAACTCATCAAGACGACGCGTTTTGGAGTCGATGTCGGCCTCGAGAGAGGGGACGATGCTGGCGGCTTCCCGAAGAAGCTTGAGCTCGACGAGGTCGGTCTTCAGGGCGGACTCGCGGTCGCGGAGGTGGTCGACGAGGTTGAGGAGGTCGGCGACGTTGACTTCGGGCGGGCGGGGCTGGACCTGGGCGGAGGTGCGTGGGAAGTAGGCGCCGAAGGAGCGTGTGATGACGTTGGAGGAGGGGGAGGGAGAGGGGGGCTTGGCTTTGGGCTTATTGGGTTTCTCTTGTTTAGGGGTGAGGCCCATTGCTTGCTTAACCTTACCAGCTACCATTATTGTAGAGAGAGGGTGGGGAGGGAAGAAGGAAGCAGGTGGAGGGTGAAGTAGTATCTAGCTAGTAGCGTATGTAAAAAGGGAAGTGAAGTGAAGTTGAGGTGAAGTGAAGTGCAGAGGAAAGGGAAGTGGTGAAGAGTGAAGAGAGAGAGAGAGTGCACGGGAAAAGAGGAACGGTCGTGTTATTATTTTGGATTTGGATTTGAGTTTGAAATTGTTACTGTGTATGGTAAAGGGAGGGAGGGAGGGTGAAAAGATGATGAGTTTAACCATACTCATTAAATTGAAGAGAGAGAGGGGGGAAGACGGTTCAATGGAGAGGAAAACTTGGTCATCTTAATTTTTTTTTCTTTCCTTCTATTTTTTCTACGCATCAATGCGTCATTATCTCCACCTTATTTTCCATTATCTTCGTCATCTTTATTATTACTTCTCTAATTTTATCTCACAAGAGAGTATCTTTTATACTACTTTTCTAATTATTTTATGGTTAATAATATTTTTATTTAATTTGTTTATTTAAACGACCAATGATATATTTGTATGCACAAAGGCCTAGGCTCAAATTTCTAATTAGAGGAAGTAATCAACTTCCTCTTAATAAGAAGACATTCATGTTCATTCCAAAATGGAGAGGACCTCCTCTTACAAGGAGAGAGTTCTAAAAGGAGGGTAAATCAGTACACGCTCTTAGACCATCCTCATCCAAGGGTCACCCTAATGGAGGTCATCCCCGTTTTAATATTTTAATCAATTTGTTTACCCATACTCATCCTATACACTCTCATTCAGAAAACTATGACCTAGGTCATCAACCCAATCATTTTTTACTTTTCAACCCAATCATCTCTCACTTTCTCTACCCCACATCTCTCTCATACTTTATTTTTTCAACTACCACTATATTTACATGTATTTATTATTACAAATATTTTAATACCAACATTATTATTTTTTAAATAGTGAGGAGGTGTATTAAAAACGTACAATCAATTTTTTAAAAATAGAAACTTCCGATTACAATTAAATTATTACAACTGATAAATGGGTAGCGATTACATTGATATATGACATCTGCATACATTGATTAAAAAAATACAACTTTAACGGAGTGCATAACATTAAATAAAGAAAATAATTTAAATACTTCCGAACTATAAATAACATTAACGTAATTTAGTCTCGAAAGTTCATCCAAATATGTTCAATGAGGTCATTTTTTAGGGCGACATGGGTTGGATTATCGCGAATGTTATCATAATTTTGCACGAACCGGTCTTGAGCTGATCTACGGCGACGTTGATATTCAAAAGATTATCATTAGCTGATGTAGGATGATCTTCTTCGAACTCTCTGATTATATTTTCATAGTGGAGATATGTTTCTCGCTCATCTTCTAATATCATGTTATGGATAGTGATACATGCAATAAGAACTTTCCCCATAATATCTTTGTTCAGAAGTAGACAAGGGCGCTTAATGAACGCAAATCGAGATTGTAGGACACCATACGCACGCTCAACATCTTTTCGACAACTCTCTTGGCGAGCAGCAAATAATTTATGCTTCTGAATTTGGGGAGCAGTAATTGTTTTCACAAATGTTGCCCAACCAGGATATATACCATCAGCGAGATAATATCCCAAGTTATACTCTTTTCCGTTTACCATGAAACAAACCGGTGGGCCCGATTCTTCTAAAATATCGTCAAAGACGGGAGAACGTTGAAGAACATTCATATCATTATGGGAACCCGGTGTGCCAAAGAACGCATGCCATATCCATAAATCATAAGATGCAACTGCCTCCGAAATAATTGTTGCATTCGAGCTTCTCCCAGCATATTGTCATGACCATTGCGTCGGACAATTTTTCCACTCCCAGTGCATACAGTCAATGCTACCCAACATGCCAGGAAATCCACGTGCCTGGCCAATATGAAGTAATCTTGCTAAATCATCTGCAGTTGGCCTGCGTAAATATTGAGTTCCAAAATTTGAAATAACACCTCGAGCAAAGTGCCTAAGACTATCCCTTACGACGGTCTCACTCATACGCAAATATTCATCCACGGAATCCGCAGAAGAACCATACGCTAGGATTCTTACACTACAAGAGTTTAAGTATTGGGCGACTGAACTTAGTTACCGTCATCTGTAGCTAAAAAGAGACGCGCGACTGTTAACAGTCGCTAAGCGATTGTCGCTACACTTAGTCGCATCTAGCGACTGATTTCAGTCGCTAAAAAAATGCGCGACTGATTTCAGTCGCTAAATGGTGTGGCGTGGCGACATACAGCGTCACACAACGACTGATTTCAGTCGTTAAATAGAAAAATTAGCTACTGATATCAGTCGCTGTTGTACCTGAAATAGGTCGGTTATAATTATTTTTTTTCTAGCCAAAATCTGCACAATAAAACAAACCAACAACTACAATACATCCCAAACATCATTCCAAACGTTGTTCCAAACGTTACGCAAGCTTCACACTCCAAAATTGGTAACCACGTACGCAAACGTCGTGAATACACTAAATTAAAAGTGTTGTCACAAACTGTTTTTTTAACAAGCATTCAGAAACTACATACTGTTTTCAATCCACTCACCTAATAGTGAAACTAATTGACGCACCACTACCACCCCCATTGTTTGGGTCTCTAGGATCCGGGGGTCGGGGAATGGGGCCGGAGTTACAGTTATACTGCTCCATGCTCCTAAGGCGCTGTAGCTCTTGCAGAATTTGCAGGTTAACTGACTCCTGCATCTTCAACCTCTCATCCTGTTCCTTCAGCTTCTCGGCCATAGCCTCCCCTCGCGCCCTTTCCTCTTGCAGTTCCGACCTAATCTCAGCCATTTCGGATGGCACACACTCCGTCGAGGTCGCATGGCCCCCCCCGAACATTGGGTGGTGTCCAATACAGGGAATGAGCGTTCCCCGTACCGTACACCGCTCCCTTGCGGTATCCCTCCGCGACTCTGAACCAAATCGTGCTCGGGTCCACACCTTCATTCTCGGGTGCTCTAGTGGCCTCCAAATACGACCTCTGAAAGAAAATGAAGTCGTGATTAGGTTGGTTGTGTGAAGAAAAAAAAGTAACGAAGTCTTATGTTTTAAACTTACCCAAATGTCCATATCCTTCTTCATGGCGAATGATCGACCGTCAGTATCGTTCCTCTTGCTCTTCGTCTCGAGAAATAGCTGCACCGGCGGAGGGAATTCTCCGGTTTTCTTCTTCACCTGTTGACAGTACATGTAGAGATCTCATTTATATTTATAATGAAAACATTAAATAAAAATCCAAAATAAAAATCAAAGGTAAGGAAATACTAACATTCATGGCCCGTTGGTGCATCGACTGCGACCCACCATAGTGGGTGCGCTCAGCAAAACCCTCGGGGTCCCCTCCCCGCCTCTTGTTGTTTTTCGCCTGGACGGATCTTGTAAGGAACTTCGGGTCCGAGCGGGCTGTTCTGAACTATTGGATGGCGTCACCTACAATTTATACACTTTGAGATCAATACGTGTTTTGAAGATATATACAACTTCCTATTCAAGTACTAACACTAATTGAGTAATCGAACCTTTAAGGTATTTCTGTAACTTCTCGTCGCTCGCCATCTTATACATCATGTCTTTGTATCTGGGCTTCGCAACATCCATGTACCTGTCTCTGACAGCCACCTCGAGACCCTCGTTGTAGAAGTGTTTCAACTGCAAGATCGTTTGTTGTCATTGTATTAGTAATCTGTAAACAGTAACAGATAATTAATAAAAAAACAGAAAATGGTGTACCTTAAAGTTGGCAAACCACTTCTCCCGTTGCCACAGAGGTAACTTCGTCCAACTCGTGCAGTAGGTAGTCAAATCATTCATAAAACTGTCCTTCACACCAGTCACCGTCGCACGAGTACGAAACCTACACCAAAGAGTGAAATAAGATGATGTCTCACAAAAAAAAAGGAAATATAACGTCTCACCATGTGTTCTCCGGGCTAATAATAAGGCGTCCGTCGTCTGTATACTGAAGCCCTTGACCCTGTTGTGGTTGTTCTGGTTGCTCCTCGTCGTTCTCCCCTTGGTTATCCTCCTCTCGCAGGTTCTCCTCCTGGTCCTCCTGCTGCTGGGACTCCCTGTTGCTGTTGCTGCACGAACTACCGTACCGCAACCTGCTGCCCAACATCATATCTGCAGACATATAGTAGTAGAAAGTTAGAAATTGACATCATAATATTGAAATAATTTGACTACAATATGTAATGCAGATTACTATGTACAAATAATATAACCTATTAAAACTATACCCTACTAAAAATCATCGTCACTCTCGTTGTCATCTTCCACTTGCCTACTCGAACCAACGACATCCTCTTCCTCGTAGTCATGTTCCTCCTCCTCCTCCTCCTCCTCCTCGTCATTGACCTCTAAATCATCGGTGTCGTCCTCCTCCTCGACCATATAAGTAGAAGCACCTTCTTCCTCCTCACCACCTTCATCGTCTTCAAAATCTTCCCCCACATCCACCTCATTATTGTCATCATCATCATTTGCAAAAAGATTCTCATCAACAGGACACAATGTTGTACCACTAGAAATGACATCCTCTTGGAAGAGGTCAGAGTCATAGTGCCCTCGTGGCTTAGTTTTGAACACCGCCCACCACTGGGATACAGTTCTGTCGTTCTTTATGGTTGGGTAAGGCGCAAAGTACACTTGGTGGGCTTGATGTGCAAGTATAAACGGATCGTACTTGGAGTATTTTTTGGTATGATTAACTTCAACTAGTTTGTACCTTTCATGTACTCTAGTACCTAGCACAGAGTTGTCCTTCCATTAGCATTTAAATACCACAGCTCTATACCCACGATCATTTCCAACATAGCACAGCTCGAAAATGTCCTCCAATAGACCGTAGTAATCTTCACCCTCAAGTGACGACACACTCACACCGAAATTACATCTACTCCTACTGCTACCATGGGCAAATGTATGGAAATTGAAACCATTAACCGAATACCGGTTCCAAGTCCTAACCTTCCACAAAGGACCTAATTCTAGACTCCTAACCAAATCATCCTGAATATTCTCTGAAATTACATGCTGCTTAAGCCATTTGGGAAACTGTTCCTCATGCTTATTCCAAACATCATCAGCATTTAAATGTGGATTAGCAGCCACAAATTTAGTTACAAACTTCTTCTCGTACGGCTCCAAAACTTCGCAGTTTGATAGCAAGTACATGTGAGCACGATTGTACTCCTTCTCTTCTAATGTCCTCCACCCGCCAGCTGATGACGATCCCTCACCGGCCTTACTTTGAAAAAAGTCTGGTATGTTGGGGTCAATCGTCGTCTCGGGTGTTTCTAGGTTTAGATTTTTGGCTTTGGTGTTCACTTCTTTCTCAAAATACAGAGAACAGAAGTTGGCTATCTCCTCTGTTAAGTAAGCATTACATATGGAGCCCTCAACCCTCGCCTTGTTACCAATTTTTTTCTTCAAATGGTTGAGAAATCTATGACAATTATCAAGTAATTATGTTATTATCAAATTATAGTGTCTAACGTTAGTTAGTGGGTAAAATAAGTAAGTAGTTGAAAGTTCTCACCTCTCAAACGGGTACATCCATCTAAACTGTACCGGTCCTCCCACTTTAGCTTCGTAGGGCAAGTGGACCGGTAGATGCTCCATTGAGTTAAAGAAGGAGGGTGGGAAGATCATCTCAAGTTTGCATAGTATCTGAGGAATTTGATCCTCCAAATGAGTCATGTCGTCATTTGTAACTGTCGACAAACACAAATCTCGAAAAAACTGAGATATCTCGGTGATAGGATTCCAAACACTTTCCGGCAGCAGGTGCTTCAACGCCACAGGTAGTAACCGCTCCATGAACACGTGGCAGTCGTGACTCTTCAAGCCTTGGAGCTTCAGGTTCTTAATGTCCACACACCGACTAAAATCGGATGCATACCCATCAGGGAACTTTAGTTTCCCTACCCACTCTAACACAGCCTTTCTTTGAGCCTTATCAAGGCTAAACAAGGCCCTAGTCTTGGACCCATTCCGCTTGATATGCAGTTTCGGACGGTCACAAAATTTTTTCAAATCTTTTCGGGATCCTACGGTGTCACATGTCTTACCCTCTACATCCATGATGGTGTGAATCAGTTGCTCAAAGAAATTCTTCTCAATATGCATCACGTCCAGATTATGTCGGAGTAGTAAAGTACTCCAATATGGAAGGTCGAAGAAGATGTTTCTTTTAAACCAATCATTTTTTAATTTCTTAAGATCTTTGAACTCTTGATCGGTCCCGTCAACAGTAGATGGGAACTCTGAAATCACCTCCCAAATCTCATCTCCTTGGAGACGAATCGGTGCCTCATCTAGTACCTCCTCACCCTTCTTGAAAGCTCTCTTATTTTTCCTATACATGTGACCCTCGGGTAGAAACTGTCTATAACAGTCAAACCAACTAATTTTGCTTGAATTACTTAGGTAGAATGCTTTACTTTCACTCATGCAACAAGGACACGCTTTTTGGCCTGCCGTAGACCAACCGCTCAACATACCATACGCAGGAAAATCGTTTATAGTCCACAAAAGCGATGCTCTAAGCTGGAAATTTTGTTTCAACGACAGATCATATGTCTCCACCCCTACTTCCCACAAGTGTTTCAATTCCTCTATCATTGGTTGTAAGTAAACATCCAAATGGTTTTTGGGATTTTTTGGGCCGGGAACAATGAGAGAAAGGAATATGAACGGTGGTTTCAGACAAAGCCATGGGGGTAAGTTGTACGATGTGACCATGACAGGCCAGCATGAGTACGACTTACCGAACTGACCAAAAGGGGCGAACCCATCGGTACACAACCCAAGTCTCACGTTACGGGGTTCCTCAGCAAATTCAGGGTAAATCCTAACAAACCGTTTCCACTCCTCCCCATCACTAGGATGACACATCTTCCCCTCTACAAGAGTTTCTTCCTTATGCCATCTCATTTGTTCGGCAATGGTTCTGGTTGCATATAGTTTTTGAAGTCTAGAGGCGATGGGAAAGTAGGTAAGTCGACTAAGTGGTATAGGTTTTTTATGCCTCGCAACACTCTTTCCCTTCCTACCCCTCAAAACAATGTTCCCATCTACACTTTTGTATCTACCCTTCCCACATATCTTACATTCCTCAAGCACGACATCGTCTTTCCAAAAAAGCATACATCCATCGGGACAAGCATCGATCTTTTGATGCGGAAGTTCAAGACCTTTAACAATTTTTTTTGGTATTGTAGAATGTTTTGGTCATAATGTTGTCTTTTGGGATGAGTTTCTCAATCAACGCAGCGATACCGTCTACGCACCCAAAAGGTAGGTTATACTCACATTTAAGGGTCACTACCATAGACGCCACTTCTAACAATGTCACATCACACCCTCCATATAATGGCTTCTCCGCAGCCTCTAACATATCAAAAAAAGCTTTCGCTCGTGGGTTTGGCTCTTGTGGGGTTGGTTGATCATCGTCGTTAGTGTACATGCTCTCATCATTAAACAAATTGCACTCAACCACATCAACAATCATTCCTCTCACCCCGCCCTCATTCTGATCCACCTCAGTTACCCCAACAGCAGATGTCTCACCATGACAAATCCAATAATAATAATTTGGGCTAAACCCATTTGAGATAATATGTTCCTTAATCAGAATATCATCCAAGAATTTGAGGTTCTTAAATTTCACACAAGGACGCCTAAATCTACCCTCTAACGCGTATTCGGGATGGGTTTTAGCGAACTCAAGGAAACTATTAACACCCTCTAAAAATTCAGTTCTGGGACGTCGTCTCTTATCTAATCTTTACTCATACATCCATTTTCGTTCCTGTCGCTTCATTTTTTTATCTAAAAAAATTGAGACAATAACCACATACAAATTATTTTCTCTTAAGTAATTTACTAATAAATACAAACTACTCACATATTTTCTAAAATTCTCAATTCACCAAAAGATAGTACTATTTGCACCTAATCATCCATAATTACGTCACTAAATCGACATAATTGTATTTCAATTCCAATTTCCTAACACATCAAAACAACCCAATTCATTCAACTACGTAACCTCAAACCCTAATTTTGTACTAACAATCTACCTATTTCAAATTGGGGAACCTATTGGGCGATTAACATTCTAACTACACTAAATATTCCAACACTAACAACAACACTACACTATAAAAACATCTAACTCAAAAACTAATCTATTTATATCAATAAATAAAAAAATTAACAAATAATTTAAATTAAGTATAGATAAAAAAAACATACCGTAACTAAAAAAATGGAGGAATGAAGAAGGAAGGAATGAAGAAGGAAGGGGTGGGAGACGGGTTAGAGAGAAGGGAGAGGGTTTGTAGAGAGAGAGAGAGAGAGAGTGAAATGAGTTATGTGCGAGGGGGAGGGGGGCTGCTCGCGCATAAAAAAAATTCACAAAGATTAGCGACCGAAATCGGTCGCGCGCCCTTTTTTTTAGCGACTGATTTCAGTCGCTAGGTCACAGAATTAGCGACTGAAATCGGTCGCTATTTCACTAATTTAGCGACCGATTTCGGTCGCTGATAATAATTATTTTTTTAAAAATTCGTCTCCTCCTCCAGCGACTAATATCAGTCGCGCGTTGTACTTTCAGTCGCAAAATTAGCTACTGAATTTATCAGTCGCGCGTGATTGGTAGCTATATGAAGTATTTCTTGTAGTGTTATCGCAGCCGTACATTTCTGCAAAGCTGAGAAACCAAGTCTTCCATTACCGCCGGCTCTTTGTTTGAAGTAGTCATCACTGTCGGAAAGAGCGTTAACTATGCGCATGAATACATGTTTACGCATTCGAAACCTGCGGCGGAATAGCTTCTCAGGATAAATCGGGTTCTGAAAATAGTCGTTCAGTAATTGCTGATGACCATCCTCACGATTCCTTTCAATATATCTCCTTGGTCGTCTAGGAGTACGAGTGAGTTGTGTATTAGATTGAATACGTTGGTTTATATGTTGACTTATGAGGTTGTTTAATTGCTCAGATTCTTCATCCACTTGAGATTCCCATTCATTATCTGAAATCTTATTTTGATTAACAACATCGTCATTTGAAGAATCTGAGCTACAACTTGAAGTAGACATTTTTGTTTGTGATATACTATGTGATTATTATTTAGGAAGATTGAAAATGTTGTAATGAATTTGATATCTATCACATGAGTAATGATAGGTATATATAACCATATTTTTTTTCAAACCCGATGTGAAAAACTCATTTTAAATTTGTATTGCAACGGTTGTTTTGAAAATTTGAATCTAACGAACACAATTCCGACGATTCAGTTTAAATTTTTATTTCAACGGTCATTTTCAAAATTTGAAACTAACACTTTAAATCAAACCCGATTCCAACGACTCATTTTAAATTTTCAATGAACGGTCGTTTTCAAAATTTGAAACTAACACTTTATTTCAAACCCGATTCCAACGACTCATTTTAAATTTTCAATGAACGGTCGTTTTCAAAATTTGAAACTAACACTTTTTCTGAAACCCGATTCCAACGACTCATTTTAAATTTTCAATGAACGGTCGTTTTCAAAATTTGAAACCCAACTACTATTGTTTCCCCTTTCTCTATAAATAGGATGGGTAGATCCAATTATTTGTCATTCCAAATTTGCAAACTTTCTTCAAAAATTATTTTTCAAACCCGTTTTCAACTCTCTCCAATAATGCCTAGAGCCATGACCAATGTCGAATGTGTCAGGAACTACCAATTCAAAATCGATCAAATTATTTCTGAAACTCGTATGTTATTTGATCGTTTGATCAACATTGTGGTACCTTCGACCATATGGAGTTTGATAGAAAGGGAACCATCATTGTCTACTACAAATAGAATTCTTACCAGCTCTACTGTCCCCCGTTTCATTCCCAGTTCTTTCTGAAGTTGTTTCAAACGGTATGTGTTATATATATATATATAGAGAGAGAGAGAGAGAGAGATAGAGAGAGAGAGAGAGAGAGAGTAAGGCTCTTATGAGTCCTTTACTCCATATGAGTCCATAAGTCCTCATCTCATCCATTGGATGAGATGAGGATGGATGGACAAGATGCATCCATTTAAAAAAAAGGGGAAGATTTACGTTCCTAAAATAGCTCCCAAGAATTTAGGAAACAATAACTCCCTTTTTTGATCACGTTCATTCATCATTCATCACATTCATTCATTCATTCAAACGTGAGAAAAAAAACCCTTTTCTTCATCACGTTCATTCATTCAATCAATCAATTATATGCTCGAAATCCCGTTACAATGGATTCAATGACCGCGTCATCTTCTTCAACTGTTGATAAGCAATTGATTGAGTATAACAATGGTGAGTTTAAATATTTCTTTCACGTCAATTTTCATTGTTGCTATTGCTTTCATTGTTGCGTTCCTTTTTAACGTCAATTTTAATGTTGATATTGCTTTCATTGCTATTTCATTCATCATAGTTTCCTATCAATGGTTAGTTACTCTCTCGATCTGTATAGAATCCAGGGTTTTATGTTTCTTATTTAGGTTTTCCATGATATACACTGATACTATTGCATTGTTTTATATTAATGCAGAAACGTCAATGAAGTAACATACCTTCTGAGTTACAGTAACACTTAATTGCAATTACAGTAACACACTGAACGTTTAGAAAAAGGGTTTTGATGATGATGTTAAAGTAACACAGTGTAATAGTTAGAGTAACACAACTTATGAATTGATATCACACATTTGTTGCACGTCAATTTTAATGTTGATATTGCTTTCATTGTTATTTCATTCATCATAGTTCCCTATCAATAGTTAGTTGCTCTATCGATCTTTATAAATTCCAGGGTTTTATGTTTCTTATTTAGGTTTTCTATGATATACACTGATACTATTGTTTTGTTTTATATTAACGCAGAAACGTCATTGAAGTAACGTACCTTCTGAGTTACAGTAACGTAAGCTTCACTGATATTATTGTTTTGTTTTTTGTTGAAGCAGACACGGCATTGAAGCTTCATTGATACAGACTTCTAAGGGCAGAAGACAAGGCAAATGTGAAAAGCTTGTGCGGATTAATTTTCATGTTGAAAAGCTTGTGCGGATTAATTCGGGAGTTCAGGTTGCAGAGACAGCCGGTTTCTGGGGAGGGATATTGGCAAAACACATGAACTGGATTTTGTACACATTTTTTTTACACATAGCGCTGTGCTACGTTGCAATTAACTATATATTTATTTAATACATGTATATTTGGTTAGAGTAACATCTCATGTCTATTGGAGTAACATCATTCGTTAGTTACAGTAACAGACATAATGCATGAAGGTAACTGAGGACAGCAACGTTGTTTAAACAATTTATTACCAAAGTAACTGAGGATAACTTGAATTAGAACCATTCATTACCAAAGTAACGACATTCACTTTTTAAAGAACCATATATAATGCGTCATTGATAATAACATTGTTTAACCATGAGACAAAGAATAACATCATTAATAACTTAGAGTAACATAATTTGTTCATTAAAGTAACAGTTATAATGCGTCAATGTAACACAATGATTATGAGACCACATTTGTATATTGGGTAAACTTCATTCATTCCCATAGTAACACTGGTCGTTAATTAGAGTGACAGGAACAATTAGTCAGGGTAACAGAGTTTAACAGCGTTGTTTCATTGGTGATAATCAAAATACTAATGTACATAACAAGTTTCGAAAACGATACAAAGCATTATTCGTAATTAGAAAAAGATGACATAATTCGTTAGACACGTTATTTTTTTCGACCCTTTGTTGGCTTGCTCTTGGGACCATCGATGATCTTTTGCCTAGCGTCCACGTACTTATCTACGTTATCCAACAACCGCGATCGCACCTTGATTTGTCTCCTCCTTTTGCCATCTGAAAAGTACAATAATTATGTACAACTATTGTTAGGTATATAAAATTAAAGTACAACTGATACGAGTGAAAGAAATACCATATGTAAAGCTGATACGCGTTAAAGTAACACAAAGAAGGTGTTAGAGTAACATAGAGTGCAAATTAGAGTAACACGTCTGCACAATTAAATGTACCAGATTACTAGCATTCAAAGTAACTGATAAGTGTCATTTGTAGTGCCTATTTCGTAGTGTTTTGGTCCCCTTTTCCTTGTAGGATCGCTCCTTGGGAGCGGTTTAGAGGCTTCTTATGCTTCCTTTAGTTCGTTTCAGGTTCCCGAGACCGAACTGGAAGAGTTGGAGCGATTCCGACTCTATACATACACATTTTGGAGCCAACGGAGTAAAGGAACGATCACTCGATGCCTTGGAATTGACCCCGAGACCTTGGGACCCAATCCCGAGCCTCCGAGACCCGATCCCAAGTCCCGAGAATCGATGGGAAGCCCATGAGAACCAAGGAGGGACCAAAAAGTTCATATTGGAGGCCTACAAGGCTCATCCCGGACGGGTATGGCCTCATCCCGTCCGGGATGAAGGAGCAAAAAGAGAAGCTGCTATCTGTGGGCCATCCCGATCGGGAAGGTGGCATCCCGACCGGGACCGACCTCGTCCCGACCGGGACCACCCCGTCTCGGCCGGGACGGGCCACTGCTACTCCGCTTTGTTTCTTTTCTTCTCCCTTTCATTTGTAACCCTATATATACTCTTCCCTTGTTATGTTAAGCTTAGGTTAGACATTAGAGACTAAACCCTAGATAGTTTTAGCATAGATTAGTGTAGATTAGTCTTTAGATTATCGTTAATCCTAGATCAGTACTTGTAACTTGGGAATTCTTCAAGATCTTCACCAAGCTTGACAAACTTGGGTGTATGTTTTGAGTTCTTCCATTTATGCAAGTTTTTCTTCTTCTTTTCATCTTCTAGTTTGGTATTATCTCTTTTCCTTCCTCTTGTTTATTGTTTTATTAATCAAGTTTGAATCTTTAGTTCTTGTTTATTGTTTTGTTCTTCATTTTTATTAGTTTTGTGTATGCATCCTCTTGTGTTTGTTTTGATTCCTCTTGTTAGTGTTAGTTTTAGATTAGATATGTTAGAGTAGATCTTTGCTAGGGTTAGTAAGGTGATTAGGGTGTTAATTGGGTGATTAAGGGATTGTTAGAGATGTTGGTGGATGATTTGGGTTTCCTCTTGGTTTAGTGCACATCACATGTTTGTAGAAATGCTTGAATGACTAAGTAGTTATGAATGCTTGTTTTCCTTGCTTTTCTCTTGTGGGTGATAGTTGTTTGTGGGTTCGGTCCCCTCATTAAGTTGCGAGAGCCAGGTGAGGACGACTCCTAGGTCGGTCTAAGTTGCGAGAGCCCGGATTCGACCTAGGCCTATAGCGTGCTAGTAACCCCGATTGTGTTGTGTATCGCCGAGTTGGGTTTTAGGTTTAACCTCTAGGTGAGTCTAAGTTGCGAGAGCCCGGGCATTACCTAGATTACCCTACTACCTCCTTCATCTCTTTTTCTTTTCTTTTGTGCTTGTATTTGTGTTTATGTTTGTATAGTTTGGTTTCTAGGGTTGTTAGTTTTTGTGAAATTCTTGTTTATTTGGATTTTTGATGAGCGATGTGAGGGAGGAAATTTGATGTTGTATTTGAGCTTGATGTCACAGGTGTGAAGTGAAGATGATTCCTAGAGAGGAATGGTTAATGATAGAACTCGGATCGTGAGTATGGAAGTCGGTTTTTGAAGCTTCGGTGAAGCTTTTGGAGTTTTGGAGGTCAAGAAGACCCATCTCGGGAGGGAAGGGAGCTTCCTGACCGGGAAGGGTATGCCATCCCGACCGGGAAGGAGCCGTCCCGATCGGGATGGAGGTGCAAAAATTGGAGCTTGCTGGAGTGCCGTCCCGACCGGGAAGGTGGCTTCCCGACCGGGACGAGTGTGTCTTCCCGATCGGGACCATCCATCCCGACCGGGATGGTCTCTTTTCTCCTCTTTTGACCTCTTCTTTGATATTTGAGCCCACCCAACCATTATATACCCCCACCCAACCTCCCTACCCATCCTTGCTCATGTCATATAACCCTTACACTTCATTTACATACCCTCACCTCGTCTCTCTTCCCTTTACACCGAGTTTCACATCGAATCCTACCCCCCTCGCACCATTACTACCTCTACCATGCGGGCTTATCGAGATTGAAGCGGAATAGCAATGATGAAGACAAGAAAGTACCTATATTGATCTATGAGACGATGGTGAGAGTGAGTTGCTAACCTATGGTACGGCAACTATCCTTTCTTTTCCGTCTTTTATTGCTTGTTTTCCTTTGTTTACTCCCCTTCCCCTTGTACACTTTTGTGTCATGGTGTCATGGTGGCCCTCGGGGCCTTGGTATATGTTGCTCCCGACTCTCGATGATGTGACTACATCGAGAGTCATTTTCAAAATCCAAATTTTACAAGTTTTTCACTTTCTTTTTTTGAGGATTTAGTCGGATTTAGGCGGAATTCGGGCTAGGTGACTTGATTACACCTAGCCCTCCCCTCCCATTTCCTTTTATTTCCTTCTTTTTATTTCTTCCCCCATCCATATCTTTTCTTGTCTCGGCCCATGGTGACTTGACTACACCCCGGCCGGACACCTTCTACCATTTTCTCCACTTTTCTTTTTGATTTTTAGTTTTATTTTCGTAGTTTCTTTTTCTTTCTTTTGTCTCTCTGCACCCTACGATCGAGCATGAGGACATGGCTCGGTTTAAGTGTGGGGGAGCGATATTCTAGTATAGTTTAGTTTATTTTCTTAGTTTTTCCGAAAAAAGCTTTAAAAAAACCCTAAAAATTTGAAAAAATTCTCACAAAAATCAAAAAGATTTTCCCTTTTGTGTTTTCATTTTGTGTCTTTGTGTCGTATATTTGTTTGTGTGTGTGTTTTGCCTCCCTTTTTCCTTATAGGTCGCTTAATCACCGCTAGCTTTGGAGAGCTTTCAAGACACCCGGTAACATCTTTTCAACCCTTTTTCCTCTTTGTTTCTTGTGGATTTTGGAGGAGATATGTGTTGTGGTGTGCTCGGGTGGAGCTTTGTAAAGCTTGTGGATGATTGATTGCTCATTTGGAAGTTCGGGGTGGTGTTTGTTTTGTATGTGTTCGTTTTGTTTTGTTCTTGTTTTGTTGCTTTTGTTTCTTTTTCTTTCGTTTTCGTTGAGTCTTTGTTTTGTGTTTTGTTGTGTGTCTTGTGTGTAAATGGTTTTCGAAAACCCGGTTTAGAGGCTAGTGTGTGAGTGCTTACTTTCCCTTCCTAGTAGTGTAAATCGAGCCTTGGACTTTAATCTAGTAGAATGACCCTAAATCAATGAGTTCGTTGGTCCTTTACCTTGAGTCCACCTTGCTTACTAGGAATTTACTACGGGATTTGCACTTTTGACCATTATGACCACCCACGGTGTGAAAAGGCCTTGGTTACCGAGCCTCGTCCCTTAGGTGACCGTGTTTAGGATAGTTTGATTAGTCCAAGTTCTCCACTTTTTGTGGGTTTGAAAGGGAATGCGCAACCCCGACTTACCCATTTCCCTACCTTCTACACATATACACACAATAAATTGCAAATTGTTGATTCTCTCTTTCTTGTTACACAATGAAATGCCAAAACGCCAAATCTTGCCAAAAGGGCAATGAAAAGAAAAGAAAGAAAAATGAAAGAAAGAAAAGAAATGAAGAAAAAGAAAAGGCACAAAAGCCAAAAAGAAAATAGAAAAGAAGAAAAAGAAATGGCATGGCAACAAACAAAGCAAAAAATGTCAAAAAGAAAGAAAATGCCAAAAGAAAACCCGTCTCACAAAAAAAGAAATCCCCACAAAAATAAGCCTTTTTCCGACTTTTTCCGTGAAGAGCCTACCAAAGGACCGAGTCCCGAGGAAGGATGATAGTGGCATTAGTCGGTCTTCCCTCATTTTGCATGTTTTCCATCTTTTTACTTGGACTAGTTAGGCGGTTTTAGACACGGGACGACCCTTTTGGCTCACGCTAAAGGGGGCGGGGTCTCACTTACCTACAGTGTCGACTAACACCGTGGTTCTTCACTTTTCCACTCCGCCGATCGTCCCGTAGTACGTTTTTAGAAAGTTAGGAGGACCTAGGTAAGTCACCAACGTTTTTGTTGCTTTATCGTCATACTATTAGGGTTTAGTCCACCTTGGTTTGTATTGCTTGCTTGGGAACGTTGTCACTTACCTCGAGTCCTAAACCGGTGTTTCATTCACCGCTTTTAGAGGGAAGCGGTATTTCTTTTGTTTTGGGTGCAACCGTCTATGTGTTTGTTTGTGTGTTTGTTTGTTTATGTGCTTTGTGTCCGGTTGCATCCACAGTTTTGTCGCAAGACCCGACTTGCCTTGCGGAGTACACTTTTCCTCTAAGTGCACTCGGGTGAGTTGAAGGGGCGTAGGGTGCGCTAATACCCACTCGGATAGTTTAGTAGTAGTTTGTGCTTACTCGAGGGCGAGTAAGGGTTAAGTGTGGGGGAGTTGATAAGTGTCATTTGTAGTGCCTATTTCGTAGTGTTTGGTCTCATTTTCCTTGTAGAATCGCTCCTTGGGAGCGGTTTGGGGGCTTCTTATGCTTCCTTTAGTTTGTTTCAGGTTCCCGAGACCGAATTGGAAGAGTTGGAGCGATTCCGACTCTATACATACACATTTTGGAGCCAACGGAGTAAAGGAACGATCACTCGATGCCTTGGAATCGACCCCGAGACCTTGGGACCCAATCCCGAGACTCCGAGACCCGATCCCGAGTCTTGAGAATCGATGGGAAGCCTATGAGAACCAAGAAGGGACCAAAAAGTTCATATTGGAGGCCTACAAGGCTCATCCCGGACGGGTATGGCCTCATCCCGTCCGGGATGAAGGAGCAAAAAGAGAAGCTGCTGTCTGTGGACCATCCCGATCGGGAAGGTGGCATCCCGACGGGGACCGACCTCGTCCCCACCGGGACCACCCCGTCTCGGCCGGGACGGGCCACTACTACTCCGCTTTGTTTCTTTTCTTCTCTCTTTCATTTGTAACCCTATATATACTCTTCCCTTGTTATGTTAAGCTTAGGTTAGACATTATAGACTAAACCCTAGATAGTTTTAGCATAGATTAGTGTAGATTAGTCTTTAGATTATCGTTAATCCTAGATTAGTACTTGTAACTTGGGAATTCTTCAAGATCTTCACCAAGCTTGACAAACTTGGGTGTATGTTTTGAGTTCTTCCATTTATGCAAGTTTTTCTTCTTCTTTTCATCTTCTAGTTTGGTATTATCTCTTTTCCTTCCTCTTGTTTATTGTTTTATTAATCAAGTTTGAATCTTTAGTTCTTGTTTATTGTTTTGTTCTTCATTCTTATTAGTTTTGTGTATGCATCCTCTTGTGTTTGTTTTGATTCCTCTTGTTAGTGTTAGTTTTAGATTAGATATGTTAGAGTAGATCTTTGCTAGGGTTAGTAAGGTGATTAGGGTGTTGATTGGGTGATTAAGGGATTGTTAGAGATGTTGGTGGATGATTTGGGTTTCCTCTTGGTTTGGTGCACATCACATGTTTGTAGAAATGCTTGAATGACTAAGTAGTTATGAATGCTTGTTTTCCTTGCTTTTCTCTTGTGGGTGATAGTTGTTTGTGGGTTCGGTCCCCTCATTAAGTTGCGAGAGCCCGGTGAGGACGACCCCTAGGTCGGTCTAAGTTGCGAGAGCCCGGATTCGACCTAGGCCTATAGCGTGCTAGTAACCCCGATTGTGTTGTGTATCGCCGAGTTGGGTTTTAGGTGGAACCTCTAGGTGAGTCTAAGTTGCGAGAGCCCGGGCATTACCTAGATTACCCTACTACCTCCTTCACCTCTAGTTCTCCTTCGACCATTCCGTTACCCCTTTGACCCCGACCTAATCCTAGCCCGTTTCCTTTGATAGTTCTCTTGCCTTAGACTAGCCTTAGCCTCCTCCCCTTAGATTAGCTTGTCTCGAACCTAGTCCTTGACCCGAGCATACCTTAGTCCGACCTCCCGTCCCTGTGGATTCGACCCGACTTACCCTAGCTACCCACTAGGTATAGCCGGTTTTGTTTGACGGTTGGGATTCACGACAAATCCCACCCATCAGTAACGCAAAGATGGGATTAAAAGTAACGTGTCTTGTACATTACAGTAACACATGGTCGTCTTCAAATAACATCATACATGTGTAACACTAACTGAACAACCCCTTACAGTAACACCTCAAGTTTATTACAGTGACTGAATATGCACATTAGAGTAAAGAGTAGAAGCATAGTAGAAGCATAATATGAAGTAGGTGAATTCAATTAAACTTTACAGATGCATACCCAGATACCGCAACAATCTTTAGTGAAACCAATTAATTATACGGCACAAACGCGGCAAAGTAAATCAATCAATAATTAGCGAGAAAATTAATTAAATCAGATACGAATATAAACTAAACCTAGTTCTTTAGTACAACAATCGAGTATTAGCGAGTTACCTTGTATTATGCCGCCTGAAGATTATCTTTGCTGAAGTTAGAGAGTTGCTTCAATGTAGCCTTGCTTGAGTTGAAGACAGGAGGATGCGCGGGTGTGTTTTGAAAAGAAACAGAAGTCGAGCGATTGTGTTTGGGATGATGAAGGTGAAGGGTTTCAGTTAGGATGTGAATGAAAAAATTGAATGTGAGGAAAAAATTGAATGTGAGGAAGTAACGTGCATTGGTTGGAGATAATTAAGAGAGGAGAGAGGATTTGATTTTATTTTTACCAAAATATGTTATTTATTGCCTTAATTACTAGAATCAATCACCACCATCCATCCTACTCTAGATCAATGGTTGTAGATAGGACTCATGGACTAAAAAAAAATAAAAGGACTCACTTGATCCTTCCTATATATATATATATATATATATATATATATATATATATATATATATATATATATATATATATATATATATATATATATATATATATATATATATATATATATATATATATATATATATATAGAGGTAGGTTCAAATAAGGTCCACAATTTTTTTAAGTCTATATTGAAGTTACAGATGACATACACTAAAGTTGCATTTGTATATATATTAATTTTGAACAAATGCAACTTTAGCGTATGTCATCTGTAACTTCAATATAGACTTACAAACATTGTGGACCTTATTTGAACCTAGCTCTCTCTCTCTCTCTCTCTCTCTCTCTCTATATATATATATATATATATATATATATATATATATATATATATATATATATATATATATATATATATATATATATATATATAGAAATTGCATCCGGTGAGTCGGTCTTCTTTAAATGAGTCCGTCCCGAAAATCACAACTACATGATCAAATCAGATGAATGGCTGAGATTCAATCACAGCGTCACGAGATTAACAGTAGCACTGTTACAGTAACAGAACACTATTACAGTAACACAAAAATCTTACTGTGACAGTGTCACAGTTATAAGGAATTACAATAATAATGTCACAGTAATAATGTCACAGTAATATGAAATTAAAGAGTTATAAATATCTTACTGTGACACTGTCACAGTAATAAGAAATTACAGTAATAATGTCACAGTAATAATGTCAAATTCATTTATCAATTGACACTACAAAGTAACATCAACATGAGATTAACAGTAGCACTGTTACAGTAACAGAGCATTATTACAGTAACACAAATTAAAATCACAAGATGAAGATATCAAATTAAAGAGCGTAATGATTTGCCGGTCATCTAACCTTTACAACGAAGTATATCCAGCATCGTAAACAAGAATCTATGATAATCGTCGATCTAATCCCCTAATCCGACGGCCCACACCACTCTATATATAAACCAACACTCCCTCGATCAGTGTGAATGTGTGATTATTCCTTAATCCCTAAATTCTCCACATTTCTCGTCTCCTATATAAACAACACTCACTCTGTTCTTTCTACTACTGCTACTACGTCATACTTCAAAAATCAAAATCCCTAAATTCGTGATTCGATTGATTGATTGATTGCAATAACGGCGGCAACTGAGGAAGTGATTCAGACGGCGGCAAACGAGGAGGAAGTTGCGGCGGTGGAGGTGAAAGGCGGCGATAAGGTGGCGAAGAAGGAGAAAGCTGCGAAACCTTGGAAGGCGATTTTCTTGAGAATTCGTACATTTTGCTTGGAATTGTGAGTGAATTGATTGAATCATTGTTTGTTTTTGGTGATTCAGTTGAGTTGAGTTGATGACGGTGTGGTTGAAATTAGATGGGTAACTGGAAAGGGAAATAAAAAGGAGGGGAGCAGAAGAAGACGATTTCAACTGAGATGTACTCTTATTGATTAGTCATAGGCGACGTGGCATCATCTGGTGCGTCTAATGCAAGAAGATCTGATGGTGTATAATTGCGGGACGGACTCATTTAAATGAAGGGACTCACAGGATCCTCACTATAGAGATGGGTTCTAATGATTCCCTATATATGTGTTGAGTCCTTAAGTCCTCATCCCATCCGTTGGATGGGAGATGGATCAAGGGACGAGATAAAATCACTGTTTTAATTAAAAAAAAAAGAAAAAAAAAAGAAGATACTGCATCCACCAAAATAGGAAGGTGAATATTTCATTAACGTAATATTCTCATTCATTCAATCATTCATTCTCTCATTCATTCATCCATTTCGTTTCCGCCACCTTCTTCTTCATCGTTCTCTTGCTCATTCAATCATTCATTCTTCAAAATCACATTCAGTCATTCATCATCTTCAACGCGCCGCTGCCATTTATTTCAATACGACACAATCAATAACACATTCAGTCAATAATCGTCTTCATCGCGCTGCTTTTCATTCAATCCGGCTTCTACTTTTCATTCAATGGCTGATATGCAAATCGTGGAAAAAACAAACTGTGAGTATATATTATAGTTTATACTTGAAAGGATATGGGAGTCATTAAGATGATACTAAATTTTTAGTTTTCTACTTTTCTACGTTGAACTATAGTAATGCTGCATATTAATCACATGATGTCTGCGCACAGAAAAGGTATTGGGTTATTTTAGTTCAGATACTGTGTTACTTTAGTGTAGAATGTCCGTTATTTTAATGACAAATTTTTATTACTTTTATGATATGTTACTTTAATTTATCGAAGATGTTACTTTAGTTCTTAAAGTCTGTTATTGTAACGCGTTAGTGAGTCATGAGGATATTTGAAACCGCCATTGCTAAATAATAATAAAAAAAGATATTGTTTCCTATAATAGTGGGAGCCATTAAATATGATACTAAAAAAGATATGTTTCCTATAATAGTGGGAGCCATTAAAGATATACTAAATAACTCCCATGATATTAGGAAACAATAACTCCCATAATCACAATCATTCCTCATTCATTCATTCATTCACGTTCATTCACAGGTTCATCAAAACCTTTAAAATAAAATAAAATAAAATGCTCTCATCAATCATCACGTTCATTCATTCAATCAAATGTGTGCTCGAAATTCCGTTACTATGAATTCAATGATCGCGACATCTTCATTAACGGTTGATAAGCAATTCATCGAGTATAACAATGGTGAGTTTCGATATTGCTTTCATGTTTTGCGTCAATTTTTATTCATTATCTTGATTAATTTGCGTCAATTTGTGTTCATGTTTTGCGTCAATTTTCATGTTGATATTGTTTTCATGGTCGTGTCATTCATATTTTGCGTCAATTTTCATGTTGATATTGTTTTCATGGTCGTGTTATTCATTATAGAATCATATGCAAATCGTAAAATACACAAACGGTGAGTATATAAGTTTTGTAATTTATACTGGAATCGCCATGGAAGTCATTAGGATGCTACTCAATTATTAGTTTTTACGTTTACAATATATTGAGTTATTGTAGTTCATATACTGCGTTACTTTAGTGTCTATCATCTGTTACTTTAATGTCTATCATCTGTTACTTTATATGTCGTGTTACTTTAATTACACTTCAGTTGTTACTTTAGTGTTTTTCATCTGTTATTGTAGTGCATTATTGTAGTGTCCTAAGAATTTAGGAAACTGCCATATTAAAAAAATAATAAAAAAAGAATATTGTTTCCTATAATAATGGGATGTGATTGCCACCAAAATAGGAAACAATATCAAAGAGTAACGCCATATAAAAAAAACTACTTCCTATAATTATGGGACATGATGACTTCAAAATAGAAAACAATATCAAAGAGTAAGATACTGCGTCATACCATCATTTTTTATCATTATATGAATTTTTTACACTAACTTATATCTGGTGTTATTTTAATGAACATTATCTGTTATTTTAATTCATACTATCTGTTACTTTAATGTCCGACCTCTGTTACTTTATACCTGGTGTATAAGCATACTCAGTTAATTTAATTCAATGTTACTTCAATGCACTTCATCTGTTACTTTAACTCTTGTTATCTGTTACTTTAATCCACATGAATGATGTAGAGATGTGGGTGAGAGTTTCCTCCATTGTGCGGTGGTGAGATTAAATCAAAGCTTCTGAGATGATGATGAAGAAGATGAAAAAGAAGAAGACGGAGAGAACGAGAAGGATGAAGAAGAAGCATAATTATAAGTAGGACATTATGAGTAACAATTGTGAAACATTGGAATTGTAATGGTTATGAGTAACAATTGTAAAACATTGGAATTGTAATGCAGTTGATTTAGTTGGAATCTTGTACCACTTTTTGTTTTGGAGTATCTTAATAAAAACAAACATGGTTCTTTTTGTTAATTGGAACTCCTGTTTTTGCAAGAGATTACTATGCAACGTAACTGATTTTATGAGTTAAAGTAACACAGTTCATGAATTAAAGTAACACATTGTATGAGTTAGAGTAACAGTTTTTGCAAGAGACTATGCAACGTAACGTAACAGATTTTATGAGTTAAAGTAACACACTTCATGAATTAGAGTAACACATTGTATGAGTTAGAGTAATAGTTTTTGCAAGAGAATATATTAAACAACGTAACGGATTTTATGAGTTAAAGTAACACAGTTCATGAATTAAAGTAACACGTTATATGAGTTAAAGTAACATAGTTTATGGATTATGGCAGTAACATAGTAACATACGTACAATGACAGTAGGAAAATTATGATTTTTGGGTGAAAATGAAAAAAACTTAATTTTGAAAAAATGTTGTGTGAGAGAAAAAGACATTTAAAAAGATTGATAAGAAAGAGAAAAGATTTGCATTGAGATAATTAAGGAGGAGAGAGAGAAATGATATATTTACCAGATTTGTTAGTTATTTCCTTAATTATGAGATCAAATCTTGTCCATTAATCTAACCTTGAATCAAGGGCTAAGATGGGGACTCACGGACTCAACATATATAAGTGGACTCACCTGATCCCACTTCTATATAGAGTAAGACTCTTATGAGTCCTTTACTCCATATGAGTCCATAAGTCATCATCTCATCCATTGGATGAGATGAAAATGGATGGACAAGATGCATCCATTTAAAAAAAAAAAAAAAAAAGGGAAGATTAATGTTCCTAAAATAGCTCCCAAGAATTTAGGAAACAATAACTCCCTTTTTTGATCACGTTCATTCATCATTCATCACATTCATTCATTCATTCAAACGTGAGAAAAAAAACCCTTTTCTTCATCACGTTCATTCATTCAATCAATCAATTATATGCTCGAAATCCCGTTACAATGGATTCAATGACCGCGTCATCTTCTTCAACTGTTGATATGCAATTGATTGAGTATAACAATGGTGAGTTTAAATATTTCTTTCACGTCAATTTTCATTGTTGCTATTGCTTTCATTGTTGCGTTCCTTTTTAACGTCAATTTTAATGTTGATATTGCTTTCATTGTTATTTCATTCATCATAGTTTCCTATCAATGGTTAGTTACTCTCTCGATCTGTATAGAATCCAGGGTTTTATGTTTCTTATTTAGGTTTTCCATGATATACACTGATACTATTGCATTGTTTTATATTAATGCAGAAACGTCAATGAAGTAACATACCTTCTGAGTTACAGTAACACTTAATTGCAATTACAGTAACACACTGAACGTTTAGAAAAAGGGTTTTGATGATGATGTTAAAGTAACACAGTGTAATAGTTAGAGTAACACAACTTATGAATTGATATAACACATTTGTTGCACGTCAATTTTAATGTTGATATTGCTTTCATTGTTATTTCATTCATCATAGTTCCCTATCAATAGTTAGTTGCTCTATCGATCTTTATAAATTCCAGGGTTTTATGTTTCTTATTTAGGTTTTCTATGATATACACTGATACTATTGTTTTGTTTTATATTAACGCAGAAACGTCATTGAAGTAACATACCTTCTGAGTTACAGTAACGAAAGCTTCACTGATATTATTGTTTTGTTTTTTGTTGAAGCAGACACGGCATTGAAGCTTCATTGATACGGACTTCTAAGGGCAGAAGACAAGGCAATGTGAAAAGCTTGTGCGGATTAATTTTCATGTTGAAAAGCTTGTGCGGATTAATTCGGGAGTTCAGGTTGCAGAGACAGCCGGTTTCTGGGGAGGGATATTGGCAAAACACAGGAACTGGATTTTGTACACATTTTTTTACACATAGCGCTGTGCTACGTTGCAATTAACTATATATTTATTTAATACATGTGTATTTGGTTAGAGTAATATCTCATGTCTATTGGAGTAACATCATTCGTTAGTTACAGTAACAGACATAATGCATGAAGGTAACTGAGGACAGCAACGTTGTTTAAACAATTTATTACCAAAGTAACTGAGGATAACTTGAATTATAACCATTCATTACCAAAGTAACAACATTCACGTTTTAAAGAACCATATATAATGCGTCATTGATAATAACATTGTTTAACCATGAGACAAAGAATAACATCATTAATGAAGAAGACAGAGAGAACGAGAAGGATGAAGAAGAAACATAATTATAAGTAGGACATTATGAGTAACAATTGTGAAACATTGGAATTGTAATGGTTATGAGTAACAATTGTGAAACATTGGAATTGTAATGGAGTTGATTTAGTTGGAATCTTGTACCACTTTTTGTTTTGGAGTATCTTAATAAAAACAAACATGGTTCTTTTTGTTAATTGGAACTCCTGTTTTTGCAAGAGACTACTATGCAACGTAACTGATTTTATGAGTTAAAGTAACACAGTTCATGAATTAAAGTAACACATTGTATGAGTTAGAGTAACAGTTTTTGCAAGAGACTATGCAACGTAACGTAACAGATTTTATGAGTTAAAGTAACACACTTCATGAATTAGAGTAACACATTGTATGAGTTAGAGTAATAGTTTTTGCAAGAGAATATATTAAACAACGTAACGGATTTTATGAGTTAAAGTAACACAGTTCATGAATTAAAGTAACACGTTATATGAGTTAAAGTAACATAGTTTATGGATTATGGCAGTAACATAGTAACATACGTACAATGACAGTAGGAAAATTATGATTTTTGGGTGAAAATGAAAAAAACTTAATTTTGAAAAAATGTTGTGTGAGAGAAAAAGACATTTAAAAAGATTGATAAGAAAGAGAAAAGATTTGCATTGAGATAATTAAGGAGGAGAGAGAGAAATGATATATTTACCATATTTGTTAGTTATTTCCTTAATTAATAGATCAAATCTTGTCCATTAATCTAACCTTGAATCAAGGGCTAAGATGGGGACTCACGGACTCAACATATATAAGTGGACTCACCTGATCCCACTTCTATATATATATATATATATATATATATATATATATATATATATATATATATATATATATATATATAGAGTAAGGCTCTTATGAGTCCCTTACTCTTTGTGAGTCCCTAAGTCCTCATCCCATCCATTGGATGGGATGAGGATGGATGGACAAGATGCATCCAATTAAAAAAAAAAAAAAAAGGAGATTTACGTTCCTAAAATAACTCACAAGAATTTAGGAAACAAATAACTTCCTATCATTCACGTTCATTTTCATTCACGTTCATTTTCATTCACGTTCATTTTCATTCCACGTTCATTCACACCTAAAAACCAAAAAACCCTTTCTTCATTCACGCTAATTCATCGTTTTTGATCTCGAAATTCTGCTACAATGGATTCAATGACCGCATCATCGTCTTCAACGGTTGATAAGCAACTAATCGATTATAACAATGGTGAGTTTCAGTGATTCATTCACGTTTTTATTCGTTTTTTCTTCACGGATTTCAATAGTAATATTGCTTTCAATCTTCGTTTTCATATCAATGTTTTATCGCGTCAAATTGCGTTTTTTTTACGTCGATCTTCATGTTTATAGTGCTTTCATTGACATTTCGACTTTATTTGCATCAAATTTGCGTCTTTTTAATGTCATTGCGTTTTGATTCATAGTTTCGTATCAATGGTATTTTGATATCTCGATCTCCATAGATTACAGGTCTCTATGGTTTTTTTCAAGATTTTCCCTGATATCCATTGATACTATTTTTTTGATATCAATTAACGCAGATTCGTCGTTGAAGTAACATGCCTTCTGAATTAAAGTAACACTTAATTGTAATTACAGTAACACAAATGAACGTTCAGGAAAAGGGTTTTGATGATATTGATTCCATTGTTTTATGTTTGTTATTTGGGTTTTCAATGAGGTCCACTGATAATATTGTTTTGTTTTCTATGAACGCAGTCATCTCATTCATCATAGATTCATATTGATGGTTAATTGATACTTCATGTCGATTTGGCTTCCCTTTTTACGTCAATTTTCATGTTGATATTGTTTTCATTGTCATTTCATTCATTATAGATTCATATTGATGGTTAATTGATATTGATTCCAGAGTTTTATGCTTGTTATTTGGGTTTTCAATGAGGTCAACTGATAATATTGCTTTGTTTTCTATGAACGCAGTCACGACGTTGAAGTAACATACGCTCTACATTACAGTAACACTCCATTGCAATTACAGTAACACACTGAACGTTACGAAACAGTTTTTGATGATGATGTTAGAGTAACGTACTTTACCAGTTAGAGTAACACAACGTAAGAGCTGAAGTAACACATTGACTGCATGGGCGTAACGCATATGTATTAACGTTACAGTAACACTTAATTGCAATTACAGTAACACACTGAACGTTGAGAAACAGTTTTTGATGATGATGTTAGAGTAACGTACTTTACCAGTTAGACTAACACAACGTAAGAGTTGAAGTAACACATTGGCTGCATGGGAGTAACACGTTGTTTACTTTTGTGCAGGTGATATTGGAAGTGATGCGAATGCACAGGACAACACTGATAAAGGTGGATCAAGATGAGGAGGATGAAGTGGATGACGACGACGACGAAGATGAGGAAACTGAGGAAGACACTGAAGAAAATAAAGAGGAACATGTGTTTTGAGAATACTTGTGTTTTGAGAATACTTGTGTTTTTGGTCATGATAAAAATATTTTTCTTTTTTTGTTTACAAGAATAACTGATTTTGTACACATTTTTTACAAGTAGCATTGTGCTACGTAGCAATTAACTCTATATTTTATTTAATACATGTGCATTTGGTTAGAGTAACATCTTTGTTCTATTGGAGTAACACCTTCCGTCAGTTAGAGTAACAGACATAATGCATTAAAGTAACTGAGGACAGCGACGTTTAAACAAATGATTACCAAAGTAATTGATGATAACTTGGATTGGAACCATTCATTACCAAATTAACGATTGTCGTTCTTTAAAGAACGATATATAATGCGTCAGAGTAATTGATGATAATAACATTATTTAACCATGAGACAAAGAATAACACCATTAATTACTTGGAGTAACATCATTTGTTCATTAAAGTAACACTTATAATACGTCAATGTAACACGGGTGTGTAGCCTGGCTTGAGTTGAAGATGAAAGAATGAGCGGGTGTGTGTTTTGAAAGAAATCAGAAATCGAGAGATTGAGTTTGGGATGATGAAGATGAAGAGTTTTAGTTAGTCGGGTGAATTTGAATGAAAAAATTGAATGTGATGAAACATAATCAAGTGAGTTAGGTGGTTGGAGATAATTAAGGGAGGAGAGAGGATTTTATTATATTTTTTCCTAAATATGTTATATATTACCTTAATTACTAGACTCAATCACTACCATCCATCCCATCTAAATCAATGGCTCTAAATAGGACTTATGGACTCAAAAAGAAAAAGAGGACTCACTTGATCTTTACTCTATATATATATATATATATATATATATAAAACATATGTTTATTGTGATTTTGGCTCAACAATTTATTTTTTTTATATAGATACAGTACGTATTAAATAGGGTTATTTCATGACAATAATACAAACTATACGGCAGCTTCTTAGATTAATCCCAACTAAACGTAATCTCGTTTTAATATGAACTATGCCTTCATTAATCTCTCATTGATATAGGTGACCGGTTACCTGGAAAACCGGTTGAACCTTCCTCTTTAGTTTCGGTTGTTGGTTAAAAAAAATTTGAATCTTCCCAAAATTTATCTTGCATTTTTTTTTCTGATTAGTATTGTAGAAGCCATGAAAAAAAATGCTTTAATTTTCTTGTTGTTTTGACTTTCATGAACGACGACGGAACACTCAAGGACCCTAGAAAGTCACAACCGGTCACTATTACCGGCTATAGCAGGTCATAATTTTGTCCATAACAAAATGAGATTAATGAAGGTATAGTTCATATTAAAACGAGATTACGTATAGTTGAGATTATTCTAAGAAGTCCCCTTATAGTTGGTATTATTGTCATGAAATAACCCTATTAAATATGATGAACTCGAACGTTTTAAGAGTGACGTGCTTGAGCTATTCAAGCGACTTCAAACTGTTCTCCAATGGGGATCTGTGATTGAACTTTGTGGTGAGGGAGGAAGCTTGTTACTTCCACAAGAAAAGCTTGATATGATCGATATATGTTACGATTATATGGAAGAAATTTCACCAGTCGGCTCTACTTCCGAAGAGGATTAATGTTGTGATGTCAATCCTACTGTTTATTGTTTAATGTTTAATTTTAATGTTTAATGTCGGTTCTATGGAATATTATTAATGATTTAATGTTTAATTTTAATGTTTAATGTTGGTTCTACGGAATATCAGTAATGGTTTAGTGTTATATTAGCGTATGGTAATTTAAAATTGAAGTGTTTTTTAATAAAGTGCATAACGTTCTCAAAATATGGTCGTCGGTTAGTACTTGTATATTCTTTTAAGATGACACAAAAAATGAACTACATTACATTAATAAATAAAAAATTTAAGACGCAATTAAAAATAAACTACAATAAAATAATTTTTAAGACGCAATGAAAAATGAAATACATTACATAAAAATAGAATATTTCTTAAGACGCAATTAAAAATGAACCAGACTACATAAAAATATAATACTCCTTAGACGCAATTGAAAATGGACTATACTACATAAAAATAAAAATGAACTACACTACATAAAAACAGAATATTTCTTAAGACGTAATTGAAGGATGAACATGACGACATAATCCCCCTAAAAATTAAAAATACAAAATTTCAAAATTTAAAGATCAGGGTAGTATTTTAATCTAAGTTTTTCCTTCAATTCTTCATCATTTGGACTTAAATGTTGTTTTGAAAGTAATGTATCCAAAATTTTCATCTCCATTTTGGTCTTCACTCGCAAATTCTTACATTCTTCAATCTTCAAATCCGCTTCAATACGTCTTTGTCTAGCCTCCATTTGTAACTTTATATTATCCCCGTGCTTTTCAATACATGACTGATCGTCTTCACTAAACATAGATTTTGCCATTTTTGATTTCCCATTACGCTTCTTTTTGGCCGCCTCCCGACCTTCTGGACGTCTATTCACATCATCATCGTAATTCACACTAGATGGAGTGGAGATACCAACATTAGTAGGAGTGGTATCAAAATCCAACCTCGATCTTTTGGAGCTGGAACTGCTTTTATTTGACATGTCACTGAAGTTGTTGTTTGGTAAGCTCCATTTTGGGTGTTTGCTCATAACATTGTTGTAAACTTCAAAGTATTCAAAATCGTTACCGTTGTTGCCTTTGCGAAATAATATTTGAGCCGGCTCAAAATCATCTTCTATGTTGGTGCCACTCGCCGGTGATCGATTAATAATTTTGTCGTAACAACTAACCCATTTGTTGACAATGGTATTGAGCCGCTTAAAACGACCTTTCATAGCATCAATACTCCTAATAGTTAATTGAGTATTATTTTCGTTTTCGACCCTCGATTGTTCATATAACTCACTTATTTTTTTCCACATTGTTGACGTATTTTGATTTTTGCCAACAATTGGATCTTCGCTAGCCAGACACCAACTCGACATAAGCGCAACGTCTTCCTTCTCATTCCAATTTGATTTTTCAATGGGGTTCGATTTGGGTTGTTTTTTTTGGACCCTTGCACGTGTTTTGTTAGAAGAAATTGGAGTATCTTCAACAAAAGCTTGAGTTGGAAACTGAGACAATGACATTGAGTCATCAAATTGATCAATATTTCCATAATTTTGCCTTTCGGAAATTAAATCCATAAAAGAAGGAATATAATTTTGACTATTTAGATTTAAATCAAAATCGTGAATATCTTCGTATGATGTGTGATCATCGCCATCAAAATTTGGGGAAACAGAATTATTTAAATTCATATTATAATAAGTTGAATTTTACTTTTGAGATATAGAAGAATATGAGATTATTTGAATAAGGTTATGAGTAATATTTTTTTGTAGGAGTGTATGATTATTTATAGAGGAAAATAAATAGTTGTTGGTAAAAAAAAAAGAGTTGTTGTAAAAAAAAAAAGGAAAATAAAAAGAGACGTTGTAAAAAAAAGAGGAAAAAGAGACGTTGTAAAAAATTTGGCCATTGAAATAGAGTTGCATGGAGTGAGAGGCACTGACAAAATTGACATATTACTGCCAAAAAGTGGCAAGTGGAACAAAAGGAAGAGAGGGAATTTGAGGGTCATCAGTTTTTTTGGAAAGTCATCAAGTGACTTCCAGCATGTGAAGGTCACACTAATTGACCCAAAAAGTCACTCTAATTTTGGGATTAAGATGACCCCCACCCCCATGACCCAATGGATGGGGGTGGTCTTAGTGAAGGCCAACAATTCTTTAAGAGCACCCACAATGCAAAGGAGGGTCATCTCCTCTTATTTTTGTTTTCTCTCCTATTTTTGTTACACTTCATCCCCTCTTTCATCTAGTTCATTTCCCACTATCTCCTTCCTCCTTCTCTTCTTCTCTTTTATTTTTTTCTCCACATTGTAGAGATCCTCTTAATCAAATTTAATATTGACTTTAATTATTTTATTTATGATTGAGTTATTTGCGAAACACTACCTAACATTTACCCCTATTTGCGAATAACTACCTAACATTTTTTTTCGGAAATTTCTAATGGTACCCTCGAACTATATCACATTACACATGGTACCACTGTTTTTAAGTTTGTTCACATGATAACCTTGAGTTTTATAGTTTAGGTCCTGATTTGCCCTTACCCAACTTTCTGTCATGACCCCGTTAAATTATGACCAAAATTGACAATTTTTCTTCAAAAAGAAATGCGTTCTCAGGGTACCCTTAACTTTTCATAGTTGTTCCCATGGTACCCTTAAGTTTTCATAGTTGTTCTCATGGTACCCCTGAAAGAAAAACAACGACTAATTGAAGCAAAACAACGATAAGTTTATTGAACTTGCTGTTACACAAGTGCTTATAAATTCAGTCCCCTTTCTATTTTGGCAGAAGAAGATCAAACAATCTACACTTACTCACTCAACTTTTTCACCTTCTTCTTCACTTGTACAAACAAAAATGGAAAAACTTCATCACCATAACCTTGAAGTTTGATCATCCGAAAACATCAATTTTTTCCACTTTTTTGTACAAGTGAAAAAAGAGGTGAAAAAGTTGAGTGAGTTGTGGATTATTTGTTCTTTTTCTGCCAAAATAGAAAGGGAAGTGAATTTATAAGCACTTGTGTAACGGCTAGTTCAAAAAACTAGTCGTTGTTTTGCTTCAATGAGCCGTTGCTTTTCTTTCAGGGTACCACGGGAACAACTATGAAAAACTTAAGGGTACCATGAGAACAATTATGAAAATTTAAGGGTACCATGGGAACAACTATAATTAATTTTGGTCATAATTTAACGTTGTCATGACAGAAATTTGGGTAAGTCAAATCGGGAACTAAACTATAAAACTCAAGGTTACCATAGGAACAAACTTAAAAGCAGGGGTACCATGTGTAACGTGACATAGTTTGAGGGTACCATGAAACTTTTCCCTTTTTTTTGCGAAACACTACCTAAACTTTATTGAGTTTTGCGAAACAATACCAAGTAACGGTTTATGTTAAATTTCCGTTACAGTTGAGCCATGTTTGAAGATATTTTCCTTCCCATTTCCCCTTCTTTTTCCCCCCTCTTTCTTCTGTATACATTTTTTTTTTCATTCTCACATATTATATCTCTTTTCTACCATTTTCAATCTACCCTCCTTTGTTTTTTCTCTCATCCTAAGAATTTTTGTAGATCCAAGACTAAATTACAATATAAATAAGAAAAAAGATATCAGCTCCGAGACCCGGGGGTTCTGTTCTGACCAAGATCACAAATCAATAAACCCAATGGTAACAATATGTTGAAGCAAATCCATGTTCATAAATTACTCCGTAGTTAAAACGGGACTTTGAATACATTGTCGTAGCAATTACAAAAAAAATATCACCCCATTGATTTGGGACACTCCCAACAACAAAAGTCTAGCATAAAATTTTGTCAGTGGTTACAAATATTTGATATCAACTACAATAATAAGTCATTACTAATATATACTTGAGCCTTAATTTATGATTTTGATGGTGTTAGCTAGGGATGGCAACGGGGCGGGTATGGGTCGGGTCCAGCCGGACCCGGACGCGGACTTCAAAAGTTGGACCCGGATCCGACCCGGACCCTTAAGGGTCCACAAATTTTAGACTCTTACCCGGACCCGACGAGTACGGGTAGGGTCCGGGTCCATCACGGGTCCAATACGCGACAATTTAAAATATATAATATTTTTAATATATTCATATCCTTCAAATGTCAGGATTTTTTTTTTCTACAAACGTCCGCTAAGATGCGCCAATCTATTTATCACAATTTCTAAATAAGATGCGCCAATCTATTTACCTAATTTCAGAAAATTTAAGAAAATTAATGGCGAGAGGAGATGTCGAGTTCAGCAATGACGAGAGAAGAGTACGTAGTAACGAGGGAGGAAGTGTACAGAGTATGGTAGGAGGGAGACTTTATTTCAAAAAGAAATTAAAAGGAAAAGAGAATCGGCTCATCAAGTATCCGGTAACTTGTTTTAAAGAGAGATTAATGAGGGGATAATTCGTATTAAAACATGATTACGTATAGTTGGTATTAATATAAGAAGCACCCCATAGTTGGTATTATTGTTATGAAATAACCCAAAACTTTTAATATATAAGACTGCAAATTTAAAATCATCCCACATTGAAAAATGATGTATTTTTTTTAGTCTTAAAAAGAGCTGATGGAAGACAATAAACTTAAATAAATTATCCCACTTCGAAAAATTATAATAAGTTGATGAGTTCTATATTATAAATAAGACTAATCCTTCATTCTTAAATATCAATCAAAAAAAACTTTTAAGTCTTAAAAAGTTTCTTAATAAGACTACAAATTTAAGTAAAAATTAATCTCACATCGAAAAATTATAATAAGTTGATGCAACTTTATATTATAAATAATACTCCGTAGTAATCATGTGCTCTTAGATAGTAACCATATTAACCAAAAACTTTTGAGTCTTAAAAAAACTCTTAATAATATTACAAACGTAAAATTATTTTCACATCGAAAAATTATAATAAGGTGATGAAATTTTATATTATAAATAAGAGCAATCATGTGTATTTTTGAGTTTAAAATGAGCTCTTAAGACTATAAACTCAGCTGAAATTAAGTTTGATTACTAATATCATATGATCATCTTATTTATTGTAATGATCATCAATCGATTATTTTCTCATTTATTAGTATAAATCGTAAAACGAAAGTTTATTGATTAATTAAACAAGTATACAAATCTCGATTATAATATAAAAATAAGATTTTGAGTTAAAATTATAAATTCACGAAATATGAAAAAAATATGAAATCGTTTTTATTTAGTTACTAGTGTCACGATAACCAACAAAATATTATAATGACCATAAATAATAAAATTACTAACGATTTATAAAATGACATCGAATTACTTGTAAAATATTTATAAAGCACACGATTTAAAAGAATAATTTTATTAGCAAATAATAAATAGCAAAATTTAGAAATTCGAAGTTAAAATATTTACTACATAGTACTACTCAAACATACGATATAAAACCGAGTAACGTCCTAAAGTTACCTTTAGGCGATATCTCAAAACGATCCAGTACAAGTCCTCGTCTGGGTCCTCACAAAATCCTACGGAAACAGATAAATATATGGTATGAGAACCATAGGAAGGGTAGAACGAAAGAGGAGGAATGGGTAATCAAATTACCCATAAAATTAAGAGATGAAGGGAAAGGATTAGAAGCAAGGTCGGAGCAAGAAAATTGAGAAGCGATGAGGAGTACAAACTCGGAAGATAGCAAGTGCAATAGCGAGAACACCATAGCAACAAAACAAGTAGCAACGGAACCGAGGAACCGAAACGGCCAGTAACAGGTCATAACAAAAGAGAAGTAGCAATATCGAACGACAGAAACAAGACGATGAAGCAGCAATAGTTTAATAACAAAAATAGCAGTAGATAGAACAAAGACATGTAACGATCACGCGAACGACTAACGAAATGCGATAAGGACAGTAGCAGCAGCGGCGAATATACAGCAACGGACAGTAGTAATGCAAATAGCTGAATTAAGAAGAAGCACATGCGTGAAAAATGGAAACCAAGGCCGGAAAATACAGCAGCAAAAAACATTGAACAGAAATAGGAACGAGCAACAAGAACGATCGCGGCATCAAATGATGGCAGTACAAACAAGACGGCTAGCAATAGCAGGTGCAAACAACCACAGAAATAAGGAGAAGAAGACAGAGCAACAAAGGCACGAGGAGGAGAAACAAACGCAGCTGTCCAAAACAACAACGACACAGCAACAAAAGAAAATAAAGCAGCAGAAACGTACAACAAGCAGAAGAAGAAAGCAGAGAAGAGGAGAAAAAAGAGGAGGGTCTACCTTGTCCTATAGCAGCAGCACGAACAAGAAGGTGATGGGAGAACGATTGCTGGAAGAACGAAGGAGACGCAGCATCCGGAAATGGTAGCAACAACGAGCATCAAATCGCATCGAAAATAGAGGAAAACATAGGGGGTCGGTGGACGAAGATCGATGATGAAGATAGCAGATGAAGGGGGGAGAATGAATGGGAAAAAACGAATGAAGGTGGAGATGAAAAAGTGAAAGCGGTGGGAAGAATGAAACAAAAAGGCAGAGGGAGTGAATGTTAGTAAGGTGGGGTGTACGTAATAAAAGATGGGACTGAATTCAACTCAAAATAAAGCTGTAAGGATTCCGAGACACTAAGTATACGTTGTATACGGATTAATTAAATGAATCAGGTAGAAGGCAAATTCCGTAATGATAAGTTGACTGACCCACGAATCGAATTAAAAATCGAGTCAAAAAAGAAAATTAATAAATAATTGGGTCGACTAATAAAATAAGTAAATAAAATATTCGAGACGGAAACAAAGTTTATAGAAATAAATAATTATACGATGAAATAGTATTTCCTGATTAATAATAAATTTTCGATAAGGTGTATTAAATTGATTTCTCGAGGAAAGGTAATAAATGTTTTGACGAAACTTAAAATAACTGAACTTCGAGCCGAAAATAGAAATTCGAGCTTAAATATAAATAAATAAAAAGAATTTAGAATTTACATCACCGAAATAGACTTTCGATAAGAATTAAATTAAATGTATAAAATAAATCGAAACAGAAATAAAAATATGTTTTAAATATAAGAACGGTTTCCGAGACAAATAGAATTTTAGGATTTTGAAACGATTAAGCGATAAATTCGTTTATAATAATTTTAAGAATTACGAGTTAAATCGTAAAGAAAATAAAAATACGAACATAACATTAATTTAAATTAATTTTAAAAATCAGGGGTGTTACAATGTATTGCAGGTTGGTTCTTTTGGCGCATGTGGGGAGCTGAAAACAAACGAAAACTTTTATTTTAAAATGAACATTGCGTCGGAATATCCCAAGCAATTAGAGAGCAAATACACGCCGCTGGTGTCGGTTTAGCCGACGCAAATAAAACGCAAACGCCGGAATTGCGTCGGATAAATCAACACTTAAACAAATCCCCAGTCGACATATGCGTCGGATTATCCGACGCGATTTTTAGTTTCCGTCGACATTGTGTCGGATAATCCGACGCATATGACAAACAGTCAATGCGCGTTGCGTCGGATTATCCAACGCAATGTCGATGAAAAATAAATATTGCGTTGGATAATCCGACGCAACGCGCGTTGATTGGATGGTTTGACACACCAAAAGCCGCGTCGGATTATCCGACGCAATATCGATGCAAGACGTTTGCGTCGGAATTGCCCACGCAAAAAAACCTATTTGCGTCAAAAAAACACGGCGGGCTTTTGCGTCGGCTGGTCCGACGCAAGTACAAATTTGTGTCGGATATTCCGTCTTTGCGTCGGACAAATCCGCTGCAAATTGAGTTCGATTTTTGTAGTGAATAACAAGAATGTTGTTGAGTCTGCTAATCATATCTTCAGAGACTGCTCACTCTCGTCTCGTATGTGGAAAGTGTACGGTGATCTGGGAATCAATACCACAACAAACTCTTTCATTGACATAAAGGATTTGGTGATTGATTGACTTGATTATCTTCAGGGCAACTGTGACTCCCTGCAGAATGGTATGGTCCTCTTTCTATGTGTTCTATGGTCGATCTAGGTTACTCAAAACATGTGTATCTTCCAAAGTCTTAACCCAAATGAAGTCTTTGTCATGAACGTCCTCCGAAGTGAGAATTCGATTACCCTTCAAGCGATTTATGGGAGTGAGAAGTCCTCTCTACCACAGGATGAGGATCATCCGGATCCATGTGAGGATGGTCGTAGTCTTCCAAGTAGAGATAAGTTGTATGAAGTTATTAGCAATTACTCCTCATGTACATGCGTTTCAGAATTATGGTTGATGCAGCTTGAAAAAGAACAGATAAAGTAGCTGCGGGATGGGTGGTTTATGGTAATGAAGGAATGTGTTTATACGAAGGTGCGGCAAGGATCTAGGCTCTCTCACCTTTCACTACTACAAATACCTGATAATTGCGACGCTTTTTAGGGTCATTCTCGACGCTTACATTCGTCAGTGTTTTTATTCTCGACGCTTCTGTAAAGCGTCACCTTTTGGGGCGTCAGGAATTCTTGACGCTTTTGTGCGTCAAACTTGGCATCGCTTTATTCTGTCATGATTATCAACACTTTATTGCGTCATTAGTTTTTACAAATAACGACGCTTTTTTGCTTCAAGAATAACCTTACTCTCGTCGCTTTTTGGCATCACACTTACTTTTTGTTGTCATTTATACTGATGGATTTTTATAGCATTTTAAACAAACACTATCTACGACAAAAAATAAACACTAATTATTGGCAAGTGTATATCCAAAACAAAATTGTATACCATAAAATTGCATTGTCAAATTAAATACATTACCCATTCGAGATAATTATTTTAATTATTATCCGAACAAAGAAACCATAGAAAAAAACATCGACGTTAATATTTTCACGCAAAAAAACCATAAAAATGATCAAATCCTATAACATAAAGGCGGCTAATCAACTCCCAAAAGTGGTGATTGTTCCATCAAGTTCGTCAAAGATGCAACTGTAACATACAAACGAAGCGCACCCGCGTGAAAGTCATTGCTTCCCGGAAGCCAGCTGGAGGTCACTAATTGTTTTTCAATACACCCCTATGGAGCTACTCTTACGTGCTTCTCATCCCTTTTATGACCAAATATCAAAGGCCGCGAACCCTTGCTATATCCAGAAGTTAAAAACCTTCATCCTTTAACCGCACATAAGTTCTTCTCATCTCGTATCCACGATATGAAATACTAGAAACACTCCACGATCCTCAACAAATATGGAGCAATATATTAACCCTTTGGATGCAAAAAGCAGAGGGAGTGGGATATATATATAATTCACTTTGAGCTAGGGCCTCCGAATTTCCAACACTGTCTGTAGTGCATGGGATGTCACAATTAACGATTGGGAATAGATAGTAAGTGCAAGGACTTTTGTCCATCTCTTTGGTAGGAAGTCATTCAGTACATACCTTGTATCAAATCAAGTATTGCTAGCTCATTTTCAGCACTGTCATAAACAAATACAAAGTAAACAGTTGCATAATGCTTGTATACAAGTCGTGAATCCTGCACATGATAGAACAATATTTAGGTCCCGGGATTAATGCACGATAGGTTTCATAATAGGTCATCCCGTTTTATAAAACAATATAATGATGAATAGTGATTATTTTGGATGCATTTGATTCAGTAACGTTCAAAAGATTCCCCAAAAAAGATTCAATAATGTACACATAATTCTTTCACACATCTCTTTGTCCAATATCAAGCAGTCATGGGATCAGTCAGATAAAGGATCACCAAAAATACAGAGTAAAAATTAAGTTGGCAATGTGATTTAGCTCCCCTGTTCGATTCAACTCAGCTCAAAAATAGTTCAAATAGTCTCAGTCTAAAAGAACATGAACTTTATAATGTCAGCCAAAAGGGGGTATTTGTGAACAATGTAATGTGAGCCTCCAATGCCATGTGTAATCCTAAATAGTAATAACTAAATATAAGATGATAAAGCCTGAATAGTAATCCTTTGATGACAAGGCAAACTATCTTATTACAAAGATAAAAAAAAATAGCATACAAGAAACACACAAAATATTGACAAATTGAAATATAGATAGATAGATATAATCGGTTGCACCAACCACTCACCATGTGTGAACTTTTCAATATTAACACAGTTACACATTTTGATAGTTGGAGATATTTGATCCATGGAAAAACAGACCAAAAAAGCATGAGGTCACAGGGATAAAAGAAAGAAAAAATATTTTGCATGAGGCCATAGGAACAAAAGAAGAAAGGATACAGACCGGACCAACAATAGAAGCGGCGTCCGGAAAGTTGCTTACATTCCCCGGACGGCTGCATAACAGTACAAATACATAGCACCCTATTTAGTCTTACTAAAGGGCAAAACATAGATAATTGAATTAGAGGAGCACCAGAACTCACCAAAGACATCTTGTCCATATTTTCTCTCAATTATCTTCCATCTTTGTAAATATTTCTTAGCTAACGCGAGAGATCCTAGAGATGGAGCTACGCTCTTGACAGCGGTTCAACTAGTCCCATCTATACTAAATTTTTCATTGCTATTAAGCTCATGAGATCCGGTACCATGAAGACCCTTACTTTCACTAGTAGTAAAAATTGAAGGTTCCGTGGAAGCAGAATGATTATTTGACGGAATATTTTCAGAAGCGGGCGCCGGTGATAAACTCTGTGGCTGGCAGAAAGCAAGGAGTTTAAATTAAGAGGAAAAAAAATATAACATTACATATCTAGTTTCTAGCATAAAATATACGGAGTAGACAATAACTTTTCCAGGCTACCTGCTATATAAACATGCAATTCTCTCAAAAACCTTGGGGGCAGCATCCATACATTAAAAAAATTAGATTCAAGTTAGCTTGTGATAAGGTCAAAAAACAGTAGAGTTGATCGACAAAAAAATTCAATGAAATGAAAGAACATCACATGTTCATGCTACAACTTACATTCAATGAAATGAAGCATAACATATCAACCATAATCGTTGAATGCTAACAATTTACCTAAGTAATAATCTATTCTTCAAACTACATTAAGAGTCTAACTAACATTTCAATAATACTAGTGCATGTTTGTACAGACGGAGAAGCTCAACGAGTTATTCCTGCACGAAAATAAATTTATTGTTGTCTTTGACACGGGTGAAAATAGGACAATAATTGATGGACATAGAGAACTTCGGTGGCTAAGTTAAAAAAATATGAAGCATCATCTAATCTAAGCATTAAAAATCGCAACTCCAAATGAGAAACACATATATAAGAGAGTAGTGCCTTGGGAAAAAAAAATAGAAACAGATAAATAGAAAGACACTGGTTTACCTCGATGGTGTGAAACAAAACATTTGTTCAAAGAGGCATTTAGCTAATAAAACTGCACAAACATGACTTTACACATGAAACCAACCATCCCAACTCATCAATTGTACATCTAATCTAATGAATGAACAATAAGCAGTTGAGTGAGTAACATTAAGCGAGGCAATCTCATGGGTCATTGTTAAAAAACAAGCGGAAGAGGTAGTCTCATTGGTCATGTAATCATGTAATCATCTAATTTGTCTTTTACTGGGAAAAAAACAATGGCATGATAGCATGTAGCACCTAGACAAAAGGTAATCAAAGATTCAAAGCGAAGCTTCAGAACCTTTTTAATTTTTTTTTGCTAAATTACTCATTATGAATGAGGGCACCATGAAAAAATAAACGAGGGATGCAAGATTTGAGATTAGAGTACATCATTTATTGTTTCATATTTTCGACAAAGAACACTTCGTTAGAGTTACAACTCATACAACATTTACTTAATGTGCAGCCTTCTTTTATTTCTTGGGTAGAGGAATGAATATACGATTATACGAGGGGCTGTTTCAACTTGGGGACGGGCATGATTCATTCAGAAACCAGCACATTAGTATAGTTTATGGCTTTAGTCCTTAACTCGACATAACCCTCATTAGAAAGAAGGTAATCAAAGTGTTTAATCAGAGTAGCTAACACGTAAAGGTTACAAAACGAAGAAAAAAGGTCACGAGAAGAACAAAATATAACAACCAGGGAAATTAATGTTGGCTTTAGAAATAATATGTACAGGATCGCGGAGGGGTTAATAAAGAATAGTCCGTAGTAATCACTGACAATTGTTCATTATGAGGCAGGTATGGCACAAAATCATCCTATATGACATGCGATATTGTAAAAGGGTACTCTAATCAAAAGAAAATATAGTTTTCTTTCCCCATTCCATAACAATACCGTGTAAAACTCAACCCAGATGAAAAGTTAAATGAAAACACCCAAAATCGCATACAAATTTCTCATTACCGCCACCTTTTCAAATTTATTCATCAACAGTTTGTGAAAATAATGTCAACCATAATGATGAGGACTCTAATTAGAAAGAAGGTTATATGATTAAAATGATTCAATAATCAGAAATACTCAGGAACACATATGAATAAATCACCAACAATCAATTAAACATGCAACAAAATAATCAATAACGATATCTTAGTGTGAGAGAAACATGGATGAATTGATTTATAAAAGGGATGAAACACACTTGTTCAGTTGCAGATGAATTGATGATAAACATGGATAATCAATGAGAAGATGAGGAGTGAACGGTGAGAGGATGAGCGGATGAGTAGTGCAGGCGTGCATCAATTGAAACGTTAATTAGGTTTAGAACAATGCAGTTTTGTTTATTTGGGGATGAAGCGGGAGGCACGAAATATTATTTCCCTTATGAGCGCGTACATGAATATAATATAGGCTCGACGCTTAACAAAGCGTCTACCATTAAGTGTCAAGAAAATAAGGAGTTTGTAATAGTGTTTGTAGGCAGAGACTCTCAGTCTCTACGAGGCGATTAAGTGGGCAACAAAGAATGGTTTTCTTCATGTTAATCTTGTCATTGATTGCTTACTGGTTAGCTAGGCAAGTTGTTGAGATTGACAAGGATAAACCCGCTACTGCTAGAATACTAAGTAATCTCGCCTCTCTTCTTTCTTTGTTTCATTGTTTTACAATTGAGTATGTTTCTAGGGTCATGAATTTTAGAGCACATAACATTGCTACTGTGGCACTTGATTCATGATTCCCACTATCGTTTCCGGTTGGCAAAAAAAAAAAGATGTTAATATAAACTACATTAGTATATATATCAATAAACTTATAATTGATGTTCTTTACTTCCCTGAACCATAAAAAAGAAAATAATTACTCGGAAACATGTGTTGCATCTTGTCAATCTGATTTTTTTTATTCTTGAAGTCACACTTAGGTAGCAATACACAAGTTTTGTAGACAAAGCAAGACGGAAATCGTTATTAAGCTAATGAAGATTAAATACTAAAAGTGAGGGTATTAAGTACTTCCTCCGATCTTTATTGTTCTTCCCTATCTTCTTATTGAGCTGAAACAATCTTTCTTCCCTATTTTTATTTTGGACTATCAGTGTGTGGTATAGAGTTTACCATTACATTTATCTCTCATCCTTCTTCTCTTTTGAGCCACCCATTCCTACACCCTTATTTTTCACCCAAAAATCAAATGGGAAGATAAATAAAAATCGGAGGGAATATGATAATAAAAGTGCAGGGATATTATATAGAAAAACAAAAAATACGCGATTCCACGTAGAAAAAATAATATTTCATTATAATTAATACCGTGATATACAAGCAATACGTACAATTATTCAAATCATAACATAAACATTGATCGAAGATTACCCACTATACAAAGTATTACTCCGTAATTAATTAGTTGAGAGATTGTTTTTATCCATCAAAGAAAAAACGTAGTTGATGAATCTATGACAATCCAAAGTGGAAGAGCCGCTCACACTCATTGCTTCGGCAGCTAACCTTTTCCATCCCATTACTTTGCTTTTAATATGTTGACCCTTATCCGTGACCATGGCCTCTCTTATAATACCCTCAACCTCATTTCTGTTTGTGATCCCTTCCATTTCTATGCCAACACCCAATTTCTTGCAACAATACCAACAATTGATTTGTTGGTCTGCATATGTTGGCCAACAAATAAGCGGCACTCCGCTACTTATGCTCTGCAGAGTCGAGTTCCATCCACTATGTGACAAGTATACTTTGATGGACGGATGATCAAGTACCTTCTCCTGAGCACACCAACTTGATACCATGCCTCGCTCTTTAACCTCGTCTAAGAACTCGGGTGGAATGATAGAAGACGACGAACCACCTATGACCATATCGGCTCTAATGATCCATAGGAAATGGCACTTGCTATTCGCAAGCCCCCATGAAAATTCAACACGCTGTTCATCAGTCATGAACGACGTCGTTCCAAAACTCACATACAACACTGAGTTTGGTTCCTTAGAATCAAGCCAATTCAATGCTTCTGTGTCTTCTCTCCACATGTTACAACACCCTACAAGCCTGCTGAGCTCCGCGTTGTCTTGTGCAATGTTGTTTGCTAGGCAATGTAGGGGTCCGATTGTGTAAATGGGGCTAGATACGAGGAGAGTTGATATATCATGAAGTATATCATGATCTAAGGCATTGAAGGTGTTGAATATGAGTGGTACTCCATCACATCTGTCCATGAGGTCTCTCATGTATTCGAATAACGGGTTGTCTTTGTCTGTTGATCTTATGAAGCTTGAGAAATCTTTCAGTTGTATATCTTTCAAACTTGGTGGTAAGTAGTTATCTGGGTTTTCGTCTAAGGATCCGTCTGACATGAAGTTAGGATCTGTTGAAAGGAAACAAAGAATTATACTGACTTCATTCATAACGACAGTACATTACCGGCCTTAACACCTGAAACAGGTACAGTCCAACGCACAGGCTCCCCGTACCGTTTGAACTCATGACCTCTGGCTCTGATACTATGTTAACGAACCATCTCAACCAAAACCTTAAGGTGATGGTTGAGGCCTGTTTAAAACGAAAACTTAAATTGTACATTATACAAGTGATAGAAGTTTCAAAATATATATACCTTTGAAGGGAAGAAGGCCCTTTTCCAAGAGGGTGTCAAGGTGGGCGTTAGCGAGAAAACTATAAGCACTCGGAGGGTAAAACAACACAACAGGGTAGTCTCCAAGGTTACGGGCAATGTCACGCGCAAAAGGCAGGTGAACGTCCGAGATGAAAAGGGTAATAGGTGGTGAATCTTGATTATTATTTATGCTATAGAGTAGTTCCATGAAAGGTTGGATGCAGTGAAGTTTGAGTGAGCGAACAAGAGCAGGCATGTCGCGAAAAGCAGTGGTGTTTGATGGAGGTAGCCCATCCGGAAAAGTCTCGAATTTGAAAGACGGGGTTCCCTTGAGAGAATCGGGACCATTTGAGGTGAGCATAGAGTGGTGGTTGTGTTGGGTGTTGACAAAGCTTATGTAGATGCCTTTGGAGTTGAGGAACTTGGCTAGTTGTAACATGGGTGTTATGTGACCTTGTGCTGGGAAGGGCACGCATACTGCATGTGCCATTCCTTCTTTTACATATTCCCCCATTTTAATGCATGCTTCCCAATTTCGAGCTTCAAAAATGTGTGAGTCGGTCTTATACAAGACTAATACATACAAGTACAAATTTGATAATAAGTTTGTTTGTAAGGAAGGTCGATCTATAAGAATAATATATATAGACGGAGTATGTGAGAATAATAATAATAATGCTGGTGAGTCATGCCGAGTCATTGAGAAAACAAAGGTGTATGTGATGCCATAATAATGGTGGTCAACAGTTAAATTAATATGGAGTATTACAAAGAAAATGAGGAGAAGAACGTAAGAGAAAGTGACATCTTAGCTAATTATAATTTGACTAGATTACTTAAACTTATGACTTAACCAATATGCAAATACAAGATACATCAGGATTAATTCAGGAGTTGCACATCAAATTAAAAGGGATATGACATTGAAAATGAGGCTACATTTAGAACAACAGTAAGATAGATCACAGGCACGCACTGCACTTTCCGACTTTGTAGGGATGACTTCAGTTCAGGTCAAGTATGCTATAGAACGAGATGATGAACAGTATGACGATCTTAGTAGAGTCAGTACATAACATTCAGTGGCAATTCTAGGATTTTTTCGATGGGGTGACTAAATTTTTTTGTTATGAATTCAAAAAATCGAGTTAAAATAAATAAAAAATGAAACGATTCATTAAGTAGCCAAAATATATACTCCCTCCCTTCAACTCCACTTGTCACTATTCATTTTTACATATTTGTCGATACACTTTTTATACTAGCGATATCTTTCATTTTACATCATCAAAAATTATAAAAAAACTAGATTAAAGCTCGTCCGCTTCACAGGTTAATTGGATTAATTACATTGATGATATACCTTCGTTAAATAAGAAACTTGATCAATCTATATCGTTATAATATGATAATCGCTATATTTCGATGATTACAAAATACTTACAAGCATAGTATATATAGGCTAAGACTAGGAGCTAGATACAAAGCATACGTAGAAGCCCATGTACATAAATGAAGCTAGGCATACAAAAGGATGAGCAGGAATAAAGAGACACTTCTAATGAATACAATATTTACTAAGACACCCCCGCAGTCGGAACGGTAGGAGGACGAACATTCAGGCTGGACCGAAAGCGGGTGAAAAGGTACTTGGGCAGTTCTTTCGTAAAAATATCGGCATACTGATAGTCGGTAGGGATATGGAACACACGGACCAAACCGAAACGAACCTTCTCGCGAACAAAGTGAATATCAATTTCAATGTGTTTAGTTTGTTGATATTGGACCGGGTTGCCAGAAAGGTAGACCGCTGAGACATTATCACAATAGACAACAGTGGCATACCGTAGAGGAACATGAAGCTCGAGAAGCAGGTTGCGAAGCCAACACGTCTCGGCGACGACGTTAACAACGCCCCTATATTCAGCCTCAGCACTGGAGCGGGAGACGGTAGGTTGCCGTTTAGAGGATCACGAGACTAAATTATCGCCTGGGAAAACATAGTAGCCTGAAGTAGAGCGGCGGTGGTCGGGGCAGCCGGCGCAATCGGCATCAGAATAGGCAGTGAGTTTGGTAGAATCGGACTTGACAATACATAGCCCATGATCGAGAGTTCCCTTTAAATAGCGGAGAATGCGCTTGAGGAACTGAAAATGCGGCTCTCGGGGGGCGTGCATAAAGAGGCATACATGTTGAACAACATAGGAGATGTCGGGATGGGTAATAGTAAGATACTGAAGGGCCCCGGCCAAGCTGCGGTAAAGAGTGGAGTCTGGGAGAAGGGCGCCAGCTGTGGCGCTAAGCTTGGAACCGACGTCGACGGGAGTAGTGACAGGGTTGCAGTTGGACATATCAACCTGAGCAAGGATATTGCGGGCATAGGCTTCCTGGGAGAGGAAAAGGCCGTCGGATCGTCGGGTAACATTGATGCCGAGGAAATGATGGAGAGAACCCAGATCAGACATAGCAAATTCCTGTGACAGAGTAGTGATAATACGTCGTAGCAAGCTTGTGCTAGACACGGTTAGCGCAATATCATCAACATAAAGTAAGAGATAAGCAATGTCGTGCCCGTGGTGCAGAACAAACAAAGATTGATCACACACACTACTCTTAAAGCCCCAGAAGAGAATAAAAGTTGCAAAACGTTGGTACCATGCCCGAAGGGCCTGTTTAAGATCATATAAGGACTTACTGAGACGACACGCGTGACCAGGAACCGAGGGATCGACAAATCCCAGGGGATGGTGCATATATACAGTCTCGACGAGGTCCCCATATAAGAAAGCATTTTTAACGTCCAACTGATATATGGGCCAAGCCCGATTAACAGCGAGACTAAGGACGGTCCGAATAGTTGTAGGTTTGAAAACCGGACTAAAAGTCTCATCACAGTCAACCCCGACTTGTTGAATTTTCCCATTAACCACAAGACGGGCCTTGTACCGAGCAAGGGAACCGTCGGAATTAAATTTGTGACGATATAACCACATACACCGAATGACGGGTGAGTCCGAGGGCCGAGGGACCAAGTCCCACGTTCCATTTTTAATTAAAGCACGAAATTCTTCATTGATGGCAGTATTCTAGTTCGGGTCACGGAGGGCTAAGTGGGGTGATTTTGGAATGGGAGAGAGGGATGGTGTGGCGGAAGCGGTTAAAACCCGAGGTTTGAAGATACCGTGCATGGCCCGAGTTGTCATGTGGTGGGAACGGGAAGGTGGTGGTGGTGGTGGTGGTGGTGTGGTAGGTGATGAGGTGGTTGAGGGAGATGAGGCCAAATATGGGGTAAAGGGGGGTTGGGCCGTGGTAGATGTTTGGGCCGTGGTAGGTGGGTGAGCTGTGTTAGGTGATAAGGAGTGGGGAGTGTTGGTAGAGGTTGGGGACTGTGGAGGTGAGGTTTGGGCTACAGGAGAGGATTGGGGATTCTGGATGTGGGCCGGGACAAGGGGTGGAGAGGGAGTAGGAGTTTGGGCCAGGGGATTGGGTTGATGGTCAGGGGAAAAAATAGAGGGCAGGAGAGAGGGGGGTAATGAGTCTGAGCCATTTAGAAAGGATTAAGTGCTAACGGGTTTTGGGTCGGATTGAGCATACGAGAAAACCGATTCATCGAACGTGACGTGACGAGAGTGAAAAATTTTCCCGGTGGTGGAGTTGAGGCACTTGTATCCTCAGAATTCAATTGGGTACCTAAGGAAAACACAACGAGTAGAACGGGGTGAGAGTTTGTGGGGACGAGTAGACGAGAGATTGGGATAGCAGGCACAACCGAAAACCCGTAGGTGGGAATATGAAGGGATTTTAAGAAAGAGAATGGAGGTGGGTGATTGGGATTTTAGGAGACGTGAAGGGAGGATATTGTGAAGATGAGTAGCAGTTTGGAGAGCATCGACCCAATAGATGATCGGGACGGAGGCATGGAAAAGCAATATGAGGGTGATCTCATTTAGCCGATGAATCATTCGCTCGACTTTACCATTTTGAGACGAGGTTTGGGGACATGAAAATCGAAAAATGAGGCCGTTTTCATCTCCAAATTTCCTAAAAGAATTATTATCAAATTCACGGCGAAGATCACATTGGAATGCTTTAATTTCATGATTAAATTAGGTTTTTACGTAAGCACGAAATTTGAGAAATTAGGCATAGGTTTCAGATTTGAACTTGATAGGGAAAACCCAAACAAATTGTGAGAAATTATCAATAAGTACGAGATAATATTTGTGACCGGAATTACTCTTTATGGGAGATGTCCAAAGATCGCTATGAATAATGTCAAACGGGGTGATAGTTTGGGAAAAAGACTCGGAAAAAAGGTAAACGTTTATGCTTGCTAATTTGGCATGAATGACAAAGATGTGAGCGATTCTCGGTTATATTACATGGTAAGGAAAAATTATTACGTAAAATGTTCAAAATATTTTCCCCGGGATGGCCGAGACGATGATGCCAAATGTCAAAAGAGAGCCCGGTGCTGGTGGGAGGAGACGGAGTCGGTGAGAATGGGTGACACGGGATAAAGCTCACCGTCACTATTGCTCCTCATAATCGATTTCCCAGTCGCTAAATCCTTCACAGAAAAACCAAACGGGTCAAATTCGACGGAAACATTATTTTCCTTCGTAAATTGACGAACGGAGATTAGATTTTTAATTATTTGAGGGGTATATAGAACATTATTGAGGTTAAGGGTTCGGGTTTTAGTGGTTAGGTAAGATGTACCGGGCCCGAGAACCGGAATACTAGAACCATTTCCGACGTAAATAGATTTAGTCGGGCTAAAATTAAAAGGGGAACAGAGGTTACCTAGGTCAACACTCAAGGAGGAAGCACCCGTATCCATGAACCAATTACCATTGTCCATATGTTGTTGGATTGTAAGTGCTTGGAAAGATTGACCCAAATCAGTGGGATAATAGGCAGAGTCCTCATAAGTCACATAAGCTTGAGCAAGGGATGTAGGCCGGCTGAGGGATCTCGGAGGGTCGCGAGGAGGCAAAGGACTGGTGGTCCGGGGCTGGTATGGGGGGGACCCACCCCGGCTGGGTGGGGTACGGGCACGGAGCCGGGCTTCAGGTCGTATACCACGGTGGTGGGGTAGAGTTCCAGGGGGTAGGTGCGGTGGGACGAGGTGGTTGATTGCTATTATTAGGGCGGTGGGAGCGGCGATTGCCAAGTGACCGGCCACGCTGGGCGGCTGGCCGTGGCTGGTTTTGGTCGTCCCAGGAGCGAGATTCCGATGTGGGTGGCGCAGCGGCCGCAACAAGGGCGGCGCCGGGTGGTGGTGGGGTGGGCACCTCAAGGGCCGCAATTCGATAATTTTCATGTTCGATCATACTACGGGCGCTCTCGAAATTCGGTAAAGTTTGATTAATATATGCAGCTACTGTATTGTACAAGTACTTCTTTGGGAGACCGTGAACCAATTGGAGTACCAAGCGCTGCTCGGTGACGGGAGCGCCTACGTCGTTCAATTGACCCGATATTTCACAGAGTCGTTGACAATAGACGTCAAAAGAGGACATAGCCTCAAGTTTTAAATTAACAAATTCACTCTCGAGACTCGCGGCTCGAGCGCCCTTATTATTAAGGAAAATATTTTTGACACGATCCCACGCTTGTTGAGAAGTGGGATCAGACTCGGTGATTAAGACACGTTGCAACAAGTCTTCCGATAACGTACCGTAAATCCATTGGAGTACGTGAGAATCTATTTCATGTGTACTCCGGGTCTTTCTTGTCGGGAGTCGGGGTTCCATTCGATGTGATGTAGAACCTTGTATTCACGGGCATGGAGGGTGAATAAATTCACCCTAATGGAGTAGGAGATCTTGGTACCATCAAGAATTCGTACTTTATGTTGGATGTTGGTAACGGAATAGACGAGGTGCAGCATGGGGCGGGACGGGGTTGGGCTCGACGTGTCGCCGTCGGATTGGGAGCCATCAGGTTTTGCCATGGCAGGAGACGGAGCGGCTGCCAAAGGGAAGTAGGTCAGCGCGCGACAAGGTCGAAATCGGGACGGAAATTTTGATCGTGAGTGTTTGGGGTACAAACATGGTTCCCGGCTCGAGCAGCAGTTCGGCTCTCCTCGGGATCCGGATGCGAGTTGTCGGCATTCCTGCAAGGTGAACTCGGGCCCCAAGGGATTGCCGCCGGGGCGGAGCCTCCGACGCCCAAGTCATTATATCGTGTATATTTATGGATATTTGCGGATAAGTCGTCTCATAGGTGGAAGCGAGATAGTGGAGGGAGTAGTAATGAATTGGCCTCCTCTTCCTCTCTACCAAAATGGGGTATTTATAGAGGAGGGGAGAGGTGATGACCTCACTCGGGTGATGTCATCCTAGGTGATGTCACTTTGGTGATGTCAAGTGACGTTATGAGAGGTCTGTTCCGAGTTAACTAGTGGTGGCTCGTAAGGACGGTCAGCCGGTACGAGGATCCGACCGACATGGGGTCCAGCCGGCATGAGGGTCCGGCCGACCCGGGGTTGGGATGACACAGAGTCTAACCGACCCAGAGTTCAGCCTACGAGGGTCTGGCCAACCCGGAGCCTAGCCTACGCGGGGGTCGGCTACATTCCTAAGGACGGCCCATATGTCTGGGGGTCGGGCCTATATGTCTATATAAGTCGGCCTACATGTCTGGGGGATTTATCCCCTATCAATTTGCCCTCGGCAGAGTCGGATACTAGTGTCCGGGTCTAGTGCCGAGTGTGGCCGACCTACGAGATGAATGGTGTACCTGACCTCACTTTGAGTAATATCGAGCGTTTAACCTTATAAATCCGGTAGGAGCCGTCGAAGCTTTTTGCCCGGTTTTGGATGATCAATAATCAAGAATTGTTTCTTCAGTTTGCTCAAATAAAGAGCTCGGTCCTGTGCGCAGCGTTAGCCGAAGGATACATGATAAATTACCTCTTAACGGAACCGTGGCTGCTTGAGGCGTCGTGATTTTACTCGGAAGACGATAGTACTCAGAGGGACGTAACCCATGCCTGGTACACATTATGATAACGTCGTGAAAGGAGCGACTGATATAACTCGGAGGGACGTAACCCATACCCAGTAAGCAATATGATAACGTCATGAAGGGAACGACTGATATAACTCGGAGGGACGTAACCCATACCCGGTAAACAATAATGGAAAAAAGCCTAAGAAGGGTCATACCTTTGCTTTTGATAATAGCACTCGGAGGGACGTAACCTGTGCCTGGTGAATGATAAATGAACCCTGGAAGAGACAAACCGCGGCCGATACAACTCGGATGGACGAAACCTGAGACACGCCAGAGGTCTCGGAGGCCAATGCCCCTACGTTGTGTGTATGGGGTTGTAGGTCGGCGTCGTCTACTCGAGGGCCGACGTCGTCGCCTACTACTTGGGGGCCGAGGTCGTTGCCTACTACTTGGGGGCCGACGTCGTCGCATACTAGGGGGCCAACGTCGTCGCCTACTACTTGAAGGCCGACGTCGTCGCATACTAGGGGGCCGACGTCGTCGCCTACTTCGAGGCCAACGTCATCGCCTACTACTTGGGGGCCGGCATCGTCGCCTACTAGGAGGCCGACGTCGTCGCCTACTTGGACGCCGACGTCGTCGCCTACTACTTGGGGGCCGACGTCGTCGCCTACTAGGGACTTGTTGAGGGCCTATGCCCCCACTTTATGGATGGGGGTCAACGACCGGCATCGCCCACTTGGGGGCCGACGTCGTCGCCTACTTGGAGGCTGCCATCATCGCCTACTTGTTGAGGGCCTATGCCCCCACTCTATGGATGGGGGTCAACGATCGGCATCGCCCACTTGGGGGCCGACATCGTCGCTTCCTACTTGGGGGCCGACGTCGTCGCCTACTTGGAGCCTTGGAGGCTGCCATCATCGCCTACTTGTTTAGGGCCTATGCCCCCACTCTATGGATGGGGGTCAATGACCGGCGTCGCCTCCTACTTGAGGGCCGACGTCGTCGCCTACTTGGAGGTCGCCGTCTTCGGTTAAGACCTACAGACGGACTCGTTAAAGACCTATGGCCCCTACTCTATGGATAGGGGTCAATGACCGGCGCCGCCCGCTTGGGGGCCGATGTCATCGCCTACTTGGAGGCTGCCATCATTGCCTACTTGTTGAGGGCCTATGCCCCCACTCTATGGATGGGGGTCAATGCCACTTGGGGGGCCGACGTCGTCGCCTACTTGGAGGCCGCCATCGTCACCTACTTTGGAGGCTGCCGTCTACGGTTAAGACCTACAGACGGACTCGTTGAAGGCCTGTGGCCCCTACTCTATGGATGGGGGTCAATGACCGACGTCGCCTACTTGGAGGCCGACGTTGTCGCCTAATTTGGAGGCCGTCGTCTACGGTTAAGACCTATAGACAGACTTGTTGAGGGCCTATGCCTCCACTCTATGGATGGAAGTCAATGACCGGCGTCGCCCACTTGGGGGCCGACGTCGTCGCCTACTACTTGAGGGCCGACTTGGACCTACAGGCAGTTCTGACTTATGCCCCCATACTGTGGATGGGGGGATTTGGCCAGGGAACCGGCTATGGTTATGACCTACAGGCGGTTCTGGCTTATGCCCCCACACTGTGGGTGGGTGAGATTTGGCCAGGGAGCCGGCTGTGGTTATGACCACAGGCGGTCCTGACTTATGCCCCCACACTCTGAGTGGTGGAGATTTGGCCAGGGAGCCGGCTGTGGTTATGACCACAGGCGGTCCTGACTTATGGTCCCACACTGTGGGTGGGGGAGATTTGGCCAGGGAGCCGGCTGTGGTTATGACCACAGGCGGTCCTGACTTATGCCCCCACACTCTGGGTGGGGGATTGTGGACATGACATAGGTCCACCCCGACACGGTCACGCGCGGGTTTGGGGAGGCGAATGAATCTCCATATGAGAATGGATCGAATTGAAATTTAAATCGAAGTGGAGTCGCCACCGAACTTTATGGAAGTTCTGGCCCATTCGAACCCACTCTTTGTCGTAGTGGGCCGTATACAAAATACGGCCCATTTCCGATGTCAGAGTTTATTGGGCTCGTCCCTTTGCATTACGATACCGATACCGTCACTACCGGTTATCGTGTATTGAATGACTCTCGTGCGCCAACGGTTTCGGGCATCCGGAAACCGAGGTTCCGAGTAAGGGGTGAGGGTACGTGTTGGAAAGCCCACAAAGGACACCCAACCCCGCCCGCACATTAGCGGCCTCTACTAAGATATCGAATGATTTTTGAATACGCGCGTTAGTTGAACGATGAAAATGCTTATGCAAACATTGTTTTCCCTAAGCATGTGAGGATTTGAATGGGTTTCTATGTCAATTTAATGCAACTAAAATTAACGTCAAAGTTGTATTTTAGCATGCGGGTTCATTTCGTACAATAAAATAAACAACCAAAATCGACAAGAGAGCAAACGGTTAGTAACGGTATAACGGTATTAACGGTTTACGCAAATATAGAATAATGCAAATGAGATGATGCATAGTTTTTTTAAAAGTGGAGTTTTCACGTGATTGATTAGACACGTGTCGACTTAAGTCGTGAAAAGATATTAACGAGACTCGAATGGCTTGTAGGACTCACGATTTGACGTGATAAAGGGGTCACTCGACCGAGTCATTGAAGGACTCGACCAAGTGGACCTCTGAAAACGCTTATGTCCGGTATTTTGGACCCTTCTCGATCGAGTTATTGACGAACTCGACCGAGTACGTTGCCACTCGACCGAGTCACCGTGAGACTCGACCGAGTGGAGGTCGAAAAAGCATTCTGTTTCGTGAGGTGCCACTCGACCGAGTGGGCTTGGCACTCGGTCGAGTGCCCCCTGTACGAACATGGGGTTCGCTCGCAATTTTGTATCGGTTTTGAAATTGCTTTTGATTTTTGATAATTCTATGAGTTTGTTGAGTCGGACATAAATATTGTGAAATTTATGCTCGAAACTTAACTCCGATACTCGTCATATCCCATATTCGATTAGTGAATCGATATGGAATACTAGAGTGGAAACAAAAGAAAAAAAATGCTTTAAGTCGTTTTAAGTTAACTATCGCGATATGAATGGATTTCTTCCGCGTTTAATAATGTCGTAATTCTAACGAATTGTATGACAATTATTTTAGCATCAACGAAAATCGCGTTAGTTAATTTATTTGACTAGATCATTAGATTCAACATCCAATTACGGAATTGGTATCGAATCTAACGGATCGACACTTTACTTGAATGGAAAGATTTGATTCCCTCGGCTTCTCTGACATCGTAATGAATCCCTAGGGATTATGTGATGTCGGATCCGCGTCAACGGGTTTCGACCCTTAAAAAAACACTTATTTTGAAAATTGATGCAAATATGCGATTTGAATGATGATGAAAACGAAAATAAACGAATTATTATTTAAGTTGACTTGTTTGAATAATCAAGTGATCGGGGTGTCGGGATAAGCGACCGGCAACGCTGTGTGCAGTACACTTGTATATTCGGGTTTCCTTATTACGACATCCCACATACTCGACACAAATTCACAAGTATTTTAGTGTGTTAACGATATTATGACGCGAAAAAATAAAATAAAAACGACGATAGTGACGACGAACGACGCGAGAGAGAAGGAGAAGAGAGAAGATACAAGTTTTTGGCACCCTCAACCTACATGTTTCTTATGCTCGGACGGGACTCGTAGTGGCGGCTTGCACGGGAGTTTCGAGTATGTAGGCTTGAGTTGTGGTGGTTTAGGGTTTGTTTCCTAAGCTAGAGTTAGGGTTTGCAAGTGTAGTATTAGGGTTTGATTAGGGTAGAATTAAGGTTTCGAAAAAGTTGTCTTGAAGTGTGTGCATGAAGGGGTTTGATTAGGGTTTGTTTAAGGGCCCACTCGATCGAGTGGAGCTGACACTCGACCGAGTGGGTCAGCTGGATCGAGCGGTCCGGGCTTTGAACCTTGAATTAGATATTTTGTGGGTTTTGAGTTTGACTTGGACTTTTGATGCTTAGGTGGCTGTTTATGTGTTTCGGAAACGACTTTGACCGGGGTTGACCCAATCGCTAAAAGTCGGTTTTATTTCCGGTGTCGGTTTTGACCCAAATTAGTCTTGTTTGATTGGAAACGACCCACTGGGCCTGAATTTGAGGTCATTTTTGTGATATTTGTACTCCGTAAGTGCATTAGCCAGCAACTAAAGGTCTTGAGCCCATATCCGAGCGCGTAGAAACACGTTTGCGTCCGATCATCATCGATTGTTTTTTAGAAACTGTCATAGACACCTAGCAGTCAAAATGCGGGTGTCTACAGGGAGATTTGGCCAGGGAGCCGGCTGTGGTTATGACCACAGGCGGTCCTGACTTATGCCCCCACACTGTGGGTGGGGGAGATTTGGCCAGGGAGCCGGCTGTGGTTATGACCTACAGGCGGTCCTGACTTATGCCTCCATACTGTGGATGGGGGAGATTTGTCATTTTTGGTGGGGTGTCCGCTTCTTGCGGTAAGTGAATAGGGGCTCCCCACAGACGGCACCAATTGTTTGGGGTACAAACATGGTTCCCGACTCGGGCAGCGGTTCGGCTCTCCTCGGGATCCGGATGCGAGTCGTCGGCGTTCCTGCAAGGTGAACTCCGGCCCCGAGGGATTGCCCCCGGGGCGGAGCTTCCGACGCCCAAGTCAGTATATCGTGTATATTTATGGATATTTATGGATATTTGCGGATAAGTCATCTCATAGGTGGAAGCGAAATAGTGGAGGGAGTAGTAATGAATTTGCCTCATCTTCCTCTCTACCAAAATGGGGTATTTATAGAGGAGGGGAGAGGTGATGACCTCACTCGGGTGATGTCATCCTCGGTGATGTCACCTTGGTGATGTCAAGTGATTTTATGAGAGGTCTGTTCCGAGTTAACTAGTGGCGGCTCGTATGGACGGTCAGCCGGTACGAGGATCCGACCGACACGGGGTCCAGCCGGCATGAGGGTCCGGCCGACCCGTTTGGGCTGACATGGAGTCTAACCGACCCGGAGTTCAGCCTACGGGGGTCTGGCCGACCCGGAGCCTAGCCTACGCGGGGGTCGGCTACATGCCTAAGGACGGCCCATATGCCTGGGGCGGAGTCGGGCCTACATGTCTGTATAAGTCGGCCTACATGTCTGGGGGATTTATCCCCCATTAGTGAGGATCGAGTTTTAGCCTGATACCATGATAATCGCTATATTTCGATGATTACAAAATACTTACAAGCATAGTATATATAGGCTAAGACTAGGAGCTAGATACAAAGCATACGTAGAAGCCCATGTACATAAATGAAGCTAGGCATACAAAAGGATGAGTAGGAATGAAGTGACACTTCTAATGAATACAATATTTACTTAGATAATAAATAAGATGATCACATCATATTATTAATCAAACCTAATTTCAGATAAGTTTATAGTCTTACTAAACCTAATTTCCGATAAGTTTACGTTTGTAGTCTTATTAAGAGATTTTTAAGATTCAAAAGTTTTTTTTGATTGATATCTAAGAACGAATGAAATTTTTTATTCATATCTAAGAACGAAATATTAGTCTTATTTATAATATAAGATTCTATCGCCTCATCATAAATTTTCGATATAGGATAATTTGCTCAAGGTTTATAGTCTTAGGATCTGCTTTAAAACCTAGAAAAACTCACTATTACTCTTGTTTACTCCGTATAATATAGAATCATCATCTTGTTTTAATTTTTTCGATGTGGGATAATTTTAGGTTTTTAGTTTTTTTAAAAGTTTTTTTAAGACTGAAAAGATTGTTGGTTGATATTTAAAACCAAAAGAGTAAAATTTTATCACTTCATGATACTTTTTCGATGTGGTATAACTTAATTAAGTTTATAGTTTAAAGAACTATTTTTAAGACTTAGAAGAATTTGTTTTTATATCTAAGTCAAAGGACATACGATCACTCTTTATTTATATAATTGAATTTGATCATCTTATTATATACAGTAGTTTGGATTAATGATTACTCTTATTTATATAATAAAAAAATATTCATCTTATTATAAATTTTAGATAAGTTTTAGATATTACTCTGATAATTTTACCTAGGTTTATTAAAATTTAGATATAGTCTAATTAAGAACTTTTATTTATAGACGAATGATTACTCTTATTTATAATATATAAAATTTCATCCCTCATCTTAATTTTTCAATGCGATATAATTATACTTTAACTATCTAGTCTTAGTTTTAGTGGAAAAAAAAAATTAAGTCTCAAAAGATTGTTGGTTAATATCTAAGAATGAAAGATTATTACTTAGAATTCTATCGCCTCCTCGGTCCTATTTATTTATATTACAGAATTTTATTACCTCATCATAATTTAGAAAAATGATTACTTTTACTTAAAAAATAGAGAAATGATTACTTTTACTTAAAAAATAGTGACCGGAGGGAGTATAATTTTTCAATGTGGGATAATTACTTAAGTTTATAGTCTTAAGAGTTTTTTAAGACTCAAAAGAGAGGGAGTATAATTTTTCGATGTGGAATAATTTATTTAAATTTATACTCTTAAGAGTTTTTTAAGACTAAAAAGATTTTGATTGATATTTAAGAACAAATAATTACTCTTATTTATAATATAGAAATCTATCGTCTTATTATAATTTTTTGATGTGGGATAATTTAACTAAAATGTGTGTTCTTATTTATAATATAGAGTCATCACTGTATATTATTTTAATTGTTTCGATGTGCGATAATTTTAAGTTCATAGTCTTATTAAGACATTTTTTTAACTCAAAATATTGTTGGTTTTTAAAACTCAAAAGAGAGGGATTACAATTTTTCGATGTGTGATAATTTATAAAGAGTTTTTTAAGAATCAAAAGATTTTGATTGATATCTAAGAACAAATAATAACTTAGTCTTATTTATAATATAGAAATATATCGGCTTATTATAATTTGTCGATATGAGATAATTTAACTAAAATTTGTATTCTTATTTAAAATATAGAATATCACCGTACCTTATTTTAATTGTTTCGATGTGAGATAATTTCAAGTTTGTAGTTTTATTAAGACCTTTTTTAAACTCAAAATATTATTGGTTGATATTTAAAAACAATGATTATTCTTATTTAGTAGAAATTCATAACTTCATCATAATTTTTCGATGTGAGCGAATTACTTAAGTTGGTTGATGTCTAAGGAAAAATTATTATGTCTTATTTATAATATAGAATTCCATCACCTTATTATAAATTTTTACTTAAGTGTATAGTCTTAAGAACTTTTTTAAGACTCAAAAGATTTTTGTTTGATGAAACTTTATAATTTTTCGAATGTGGGATAGTTTTAATTAAGTTGATAGTCTTTATATATTTTTAAGACTCAAAAGATTTTTGGTTAATATCTAAGATAGCATAATTACTCTTATTTATAATATAAAGTTTCATCACCTTATTATAATTTTTCGATGTGAGATTATTTTTATTTAAGTTTGTAGTCTAATTAAGAGACTTTTGAAGACTTAAAAGTTTTTTTTGATTGATATTTAAGAACGAATGATTAGTCTTATTAATAATATAAAATTCATCACCTTATCATAATAATTTTTCAATGTGAAATGATTTTAAGTTTGTACTCTTATATATTAATTATTTAAAACTTTTTTAAGACTTAAAACTTTTTTGGTCGATATTTAAAATTGAATGATTACTATTATTTACAATATAGAATTACATCACGCCATCATAATTTTTCGCTGTGAGATAATTTAAATGTTTTTCTTGGTCGATATTTATTTAAAACCGAATAATTACTATTCTTTATAATATAAAATTTCATCACCTCATGATAATTTTTCGATGTAGGATAATTACTTAAGGTTTGTAGTCTTAGAAACTCTTTTTGAGATTCAAAAGATTTTTGGTAAAATAAAGCAAATTGTTACTAAAGGATTAAGGTTAAAATAAAGTAACTAGCTACGTATTTGATGGGTGGTGATATATGATTGTTGTTGTTTTTAGTTTTCGTTACATATTGTTAATCAAGCGTGTTATCTCCTCAGACCTACCGAGTACCCGTTCAAGAATTACTCATTGGGAGTAATTCTTGAATAGTCCCCGTTTTGGGACTGTCTTTTTACTTTTCATGTCACTTAAGTGGTAAACATGAAATTGTGTTGTGTTGATAATTAAGAAACATTTTTGGTGGCAATTCTCTCATTGTTCTTCGAATGCACATGCGGAGTATTCATATATTCCACATTGTGTTTTTGGATAACTGAGGTGAATTGTTGCTGATTTTTTTTTCTTATTGACAAAACACATTTTTGTGTTTATTAGTGACATGGAACGTACAAGAATGGGTTTAGGTTAGAGTGATAAGGTCCCGTGGTGATGAATCGATTCAGAATTGATGGTTATGAAAGTCCAAACTGAGGGACAAAGAGCACGTTTAATTGATTGTGCATGTTTCACGTTGTTGTATCTTATTTCAAATAATATTATACTGTTAGATGTTGTTGAATGTTCCCCCCATGCTAATTTCATCATGTATACATACCTTGAACATTCATATTTGAATTCATATAGAATAGAGTAGAAAGAAGGTGGATGTACCAGAGATTAGATGATAGTTTGGGGCCAAAAATTGAATTTAGAGACGGAGTGGAGGACTTCATCAAGTTCTCGTTAACTAATAATTCTCTCTAGCTACATGAGAGAGAAACTTAGATGTCCATGTAGTAAATGCAAAAACCGTGCATTAAAACATGAGGATGATGTTGAAACTCGTCTATACAAGCACGATTTTGTTGAAAACTACTACATGTGGACGTATCATGGTGAAGATGAAAATCTCGGCAGTCGCCTGCAAGAAGCGATGCGCGAGAATCCGTATCGGGAGTTTGTGGAGGATGCATTACGTATGATGACTGAAGACATAATGGAGGAGGAGCGTAACCTAGACCACATAAGCGACGAAGAAGTGCAGCATGAACCCAACCCACAAGTCATTTCGTTCTTCGAAATACTGAAAAATGCTGAGTTCCCAATATATATGACGGAGGCAAGGAGAATAGTCGAAGGCTATATGATAGAGAAGGAGCATCGTTGTTGATACCACTGGACCTCAGCAGCCGCTACACCTAGAAGAGACAGGGCGAGCAGTCCCATGCCCCCACCCACGATAATGAAGCAAAACACGACCGAGGTACGTAGGGCGACATAATAGCATGCATATTTCAAAGAAGCGGACACCTCTCTCTGGATTTGATCTTAATTTCTATGTGGATTTGATCCCAACTTCCCTAAACATTATTTGTTGTTGATAAGGTACGGATTTATCTTTGACTGAGTTTGCGACACCCCGCTCGTTAGAGGGTTCTTAGTTTGTAAGTACGGAGGAGATGGTTGTCTTATTTAGAGCATTTTATTAACAAAATTCTACCCTATCAATTATGTACATATACATATTTATAAATCTCATAAATTTGAGCTTGCTCTTTTTAAGGTCACTTTGCGTCGGTTGATTTCAATTCAGTTCAATTATTTAATTCAACCTACTCTTAAAAAAAATAAGTCTACCACAATTTGTTAAGTGGGTTTTGGAAAATAGTATTATTATACACCTGGTTGTATAATATCATTGTAATTGTTGAACTTACTGAGCTTATAAAAGTTTCTCAGATGAATTGCAAGTTTTTTTTGAGCTTAAGCATTTCTGTGATTTAGTTCGACAACTTTACACTATGATTCAAAAAATTTACAACAAAAACTCGAAAACTTTATGATATAAAACTCAAAGTTATAAAAACTAGTTGTAAGTTGTGCATAAAACTATATACTCCCTCCGGTTTTATATGATTGCACCATTTCTCTAATATATGTGAAGAGTATTATATTGAAATGGAACAAACATATAAAAAGCGGAGGGAGTACAAGCGACCGTATAATACTCATAATCTATTGATGGGTGTGTTTGAGGGGGCCGAAAAAGAAGAGGTCCTTGATAGTTGATACTAGTTGTACGCATCATCCACATCGTACTTGATTGTGACTACTAACTAATACTCCCTCCTACTCCAAGAAGATTTGTGATCTCCAATCTCTGTGTCAACCTGGAGTCTCCGATCCGTGTCTTCCTTCCCCTCCAACTTCCTATATACGAGTACTCCATTAATAAACCTACCTGGCCTTGATTCATTGTTAACTAAGAATCATCAAAATCAAAGAAGCATTATTATTATTATCGATGATATAAATATATATATAAATGAGGCCAAAAATCTATTTATTTGGAGATTCCATCACGGAGGGTTCCTTCAGCCATGGAGGTTGGGCTGCTTCACTCGCCAATCATTTCTCTCGCACGGTACGCTGCGCTACACCTACCTACCAAATATTTCGTAAAATGTTTTATATGAACTTTTCTTCCTTCAACTTCGTTCGTTCTACTTCTTTATTTCCCATTCTACATTTTTGAGTTGCAATATAAATTAAATATTGAATTGTAAGCTAAGGTTATTTGTGTATGTATATATATGAATGAATGTCAGGCGGATATAGTGGTAAGAGGTTACAGTGGGTACAACACAAGGTGGGCTCTGAAAGTTCTGGGGAAAGTATTTCCGGATGATGAGCCGGTGGCCGTGACGGTGTTTTTTGGAGCAAATGATGCGTGTCTTCTTGATAGATATGCTTCTTTTCAACATGTGCCTTTAGATGAGTACAAGAACAACCTTCATTCCATTTACTCTTTCTTCAAGGTAATCCTAATCCTAATCCTAATCATAATCATCTTAACTTTACTTTGTTTATTTCGTCTCAATTCTATTCTTTTCTAAATTGTGCATGCTTAGCCCACACCACACGTACCGTGGGTGGGATTATTGCTGGTATGTATTTTGTTACAAGTAAGTAAAATAGTTTGATCATGTTGTATAGTTTGATCATGTTGTGTTGTTGGATTATATATGTATTGTGCCCCCTCATTATTTTTGAAACAAAGTTCAAGAAAATGGAATGAAGAGGATATATATGAAATACTTCATAGATGAATACGAGTAATTTATAATATTTTATCCACGTCCACGTCCACGTCCACATCATCTTTTTCTATAAAAAAAACTTAACATAGACAAAATTGATAACTTGATAGTATATCGTAAAACAGAAATAGATAACATTTGGCCCGGAAAGAGGTAGGGGTATGTATAAAATAGTCCAGTGACTATCATTCTTCTGTAGCAGCAGCATGTGAGATTGTCAGTATGTTTTTTTTTTTTTTTTTTTTTTTTACAAAGAATGAAAGTGGTGGGTGGTTGGGGTATGGGATGGGCAACTGGCATTTTGATTTCATATATGTCGTCATTCCTACTAATAGGCCACTTTGGACTGATAGATGGCACCAGGTCACCTTCCCATTTGGGTGTCAAGTGTCGAGGCAAGGACGATGTTCTTATTTCGGTTAGGAAAGAAAGAAAGACGGTTGAGTCCAAGTGTTAGAAATTGTCACTTCTCATTGTAGTTGTAGAGGCACCTGCACACAAAATTGTTGATATGGGATAAATGATGTCTATGTGGCAACATGGTTTCACCACAGTGTTCCATACACATAATTTTATTGGCACCAAAGCACATATAATCATATTAGGAACTTTTTATTCTTTCTCAATGGTAAAAGTTTCATATATTTATTGTGGGTCTCTTTTCTTCTCTCTTTTAAATGTATGAAACCGGTTTCTTACTTTAGAAAACGGTTTCATATAAGGAGCTCATTATTTTCTATCACGATGATTAAGGAGCTCCTTATATGCTATGGAACTCCTTAAATATCACCATTGCTATTGCCCTTAACCTTGTAGCTTGAGTGGCAATATGGCACACTTGCTTTATGAGTAGATGTTGAGTCCAAAACTGCTACTCCATATAAAAGCATTAGGCTACTATACAGTACTAACCTTAAAATAGAACATCTCTTAGCTACTCGATCAAATGTCCAAAGTATGGGACTACGTCTAAGCTGATCAATGATGAACCACTAGTGGAGGTTCGTTCTCTACGTTTTGCGTACAGCCAAATATATGTTTGAGTTAGAGAGCCCGTAGCCATACACAAAGTATTCCCGATCAATATGTACTCCGATCCATTAATTATTGATTTTTGCCGTTTATGGTTTTGGTTTTTTTTGTGATAACTAGAGTACAATCTTAGCATCGATAGGTTCCGAATCTAAGTCATGTAAACTTAAAAACTTGTACCCATTAATTTGGCTAGATCACCAAAGTCGGGGGTATTTATTGGCGTGGTTTTCTAAGGAATGTTAAAGTATATATTGATGGTTGAGTTGAAGCGTCCAAATTTGTAAGTGCAACTTGACAGGAGTTGAACAACATACAGGAGCACCGATGAATGAAATACAGTAAAAATTGTGAATGGAGTGAGCGAAGTGGGGATTTGAATATTGGCATCACTTGTTGCTAAAACGTCATGCCTTTGGCTTCAATTATTTGTGCATATACATACTACTGCTTACACTTACACTACACTTAGTGCATGTCATTCTCAACTGCGCATTTCGTTTTCTTCAATTCAATCCAATGCATATATTGACATTACTGACCATTTCATCACTTCTCCTTTCTTTCTTGCATTTCATAATAATAAAGCAACCAATGATGATGATGATGATGATGATGTGGTTTTGGATTTTGGGTCTTAATGTTTGTTTGATGTCATAGAAGTGGAGTTGGTGGACCATGGTTTGTCTACAATTATGCATTCATTTATATTTGTGGGTTCCAGAAAACTGTACTTTTGTCCAAGACGACGCATGCTATGCATCAAACATCCACACAATCTAACTTTCTTATTGTTTTCTTTTACATTACTTATTATGTGCTACTCCACTTTTCTGCTATGTTTTCTTTTAAACTGTCACCTCAGCATTAGGTGTATCTAGAATTGATGAGAGTATATTGAGACATACTAACATCCATCCATCCACATAATTTAACCAAATTTAAGACCTTACGTTCATTCTGTCCTTGTTTTTGGTATAATAAATGTTTGTCTCAAAATTGGGCAATGCTGGATTGGGCATACTAACTACCAACAACAATAACATGCATGTCAACATTAATCCCAAAATATTTTTGGGCCGAATGACATGAATCATCATCCTCGGAAACTGTCACACACCTCATAAAAAAAATGGTTTTACAACTGAAGGACAATATTTGAAAAAAAAACAAGGTTAATGTTTAGGAAAGTAAAAATTAAACAAAGCATGATGATGTTAGATGTTTCAAGTAAAATGATTGAAACATCTTTAATTTTTTTTTTTTATCCAACGAAACACCTAACTGATTACATTCTCTTAAGCGCCATAGAAGCTAGTCTATGCGCTTGAGAGTTACTGGTTCTAGGGATGAACTTGAAACTGCAGCAATGGAGGTAGGAGCATTCACCCAGGATATCATCTATAAGAGATGCAAGAGCTCCTGCAGGTTCCAGGACTCCAGTAATTTGAGAGACAAGGAGAAGACAATCGGACATGATGCAGACATGCCTGACACCTCTATTTCTAATCCATCTGATAGCTCTAAGAATCGCAATTCCTTCACTATGGATCGGAGACTCAGCATTGAAACATACGCTAACTTCCTCCCAATGCTCGTCTGTCAAATTCTTCCACTTCCAGCCTCCTGCCGCTTTAAAATTGGACAGCCACCCGGCGTCCACCTACAGCTCGGTTCTAATACAGACGTTGATCCTACAGGCCTGTCTGATGACCAAAAATTCCTTAGAAGCACGAAGCCGGTCCAGAGATTCCTCCTGCGACGACTCACCAATCTGTCTAATGAAGTTCGTAGAAGAAGATGCTTTGCCTACCCTACCATCTCCAGATTGATCTTCCAATGCTATTTTCTTGTTAGCAATGTTGAAGAACATGTGCAACTCTCTACATGAAACTTCATAGCGCTTCCAAAACCCAAAAGTAGTGTTGCTCCAGTTCTTAAAAATGATGCCATTTCGGAACAGCCAGATCGAATAAAGTACGTTAAGAAAATGGAGAAGACCAACATTACTTTTGTCAGACTTGGAGAGAAACACAATCCATCCCATGATCCAATCACGAAGAGGGATTTCAGTTGCAAACTCAACTCTTATGCCAATTGGGCTACTGGCCCAGATCCTTGCGGAGATGGAACAGTCTCTAAAAAGATGATCCAGACTCTCGGAAATGCTGTGTCTCGGAAATGGCACAAAGGACACAGTTAAAAGGTCCTGACAAATTCCTGGTTTTCCTTTCTCTACCTGTCGGTAGAGCCGAAGCAAAATTTTTCCATATGAACGTTTTCCAAACTTGGGGTCCTGGAAGTTTCCAAATCAAATTCCTGTTATAGAAATCTGGAAAACTTTTGATCCCTGTGGCTGCTCTTGCCCTATGGACCTCAAATTTAGGGTTTGAAGAAATTCCTTCTCGATACCCGCTCTTAACGTTGTACCTACCGTCCATAGTTCGCGTCCACACCGGTGTAGAGGATTTTTGACCTGCTGGTATGTAGATTGCCTTTATCTTGGAACACCAATCGGAATCGAAAATATATTCTAGGACAGCAGAGTTCCAAGTCCTGTCAGGACAGATGAGGTCTCTGAGTGACCAACATTCACCATCTCCATTGTATATGCTGTCAATACCAGTTTTGGGCACCGGGATGCTTCCCCCTACCCAACTGTCCTGGAAAATATTGATCACTTTATTAGGTTTATTGTCCAGACAGTCGTTGCCAATACTCCAGGAAAGCCCACTGGCAATGATTTGACTACTCCACAAAATGTCTCTCCAATTCTTCGAAGAGATGCAATTTTTTTGCTGTCCATCTTTTTGCATCCAGCTCTTAATTGGGCCAAATTTTCCTTCGAAGATCCTTTTAAATAACGAGGTTTCATCCCCTAACATTCTCCAAGCTAGTTTAGCTAGAAGTGCCCGATTAACAATAGAGACATCTCTAATACCCAGCCCACCCTCTCTTTTAGGCAAAGAGAGGAATCTATTCGCCCTCCAGAAGATCGTTCCACCAGTTCTAGAGCCCGCTCACCAAAAATGTGCTAAAAGAGAGTTAATCTTATTAGCAACACTTACCGGCATTTTAAATACCGATAGAAAGAAACTGGAAAGGTTGGTTAAAACTGAGTGAATAAGGGCCAGTCTTCCAGCGGGAGAAAGAAAGGTACCGTTCCAGGAAGATATCCTCTTCCTTACCTTTTCTAGAATCAAGGAATGTGAGATAGACTTTCTAGTACTTCCAATATTCTGAATCCCCAGATAAGCTCCCAAGTCTTCACTCATCTTAATATCCAAAAGAAGCAGACTTCTTTTGACAAAAGCAAAGTTACAGTTGTCGCTGAACAGGATAGAGGACTTATCCTTATTAATAACTTGTCCTGATAAATTGCAGTATCTTTGCATGATCTTGTAAAAGTTAACCATATTCCTCCACACCCCCTTGAGGAAAAAAATAGAGTCATCCGCAAAGAAGAGGTGAGAAATAGGAGGAGCATTTCTGGCCAATTGAAGGCCTTGAATACCTTCTCATTTCGTCCTTCCCAAAAGATTTCTAGACAACATTTCGGAACATAGAACAAAAAGATATGGTGATAGGGGATCTCCTTGTCTCAGTCCACATGTGGGATTGAAAAAGTTAATTGGTTCTCCATTGATCAAGATGGAGTAAGAAACCGAGGAAACTGTGTTGAGAATAATGTCAACCCATTTAGTAGGGAACTTAAGCCCGAGTAAAGTTCCTCTCAAGAAATTCCAGTTAACTCTGTCGTAGGCCTTGCTCATATCGGCCTTAATAGCAACCAGTCCCACCTTCCCCGACTTCCTTTTCTTAATGGTTTTAATACTTTCATCCGCAATCAGTATGTTGTCAGATATCGATCTAACAGGGATAAAAGCGTTCTGGAATTCTCCAATAATCTTCCCCATGATGGACTTCATTCTGTTAGCTAAACACTTTGTGATGATCTTCATTATCACATTGCATAGACTAATTGGTCGGAACTGCTCCACCTTTTCAGGATTAGCAATTTTTGGAATGAGCGTGATGAATGTTCTGTTCATCTCTTTCAGAACAAAGCCCGACTTCGTTGTTGCTCTAACAGCTTCACAGACTTCCATTTTAATAAAATTCCAGTACTTCTTGAAGAATTCTCCTGGAATCCCGTCCGGTCCCGGCGATTTATTAGCACCCATCTGGAAAACTGCTGTTCTGATTTCCCTGTCTGAAAAACTCTGTAGTAACGAATCACTATCCTCTTCTGACACTGTTTGGCCTTCCACTTCGAAGAAATGCGAATTTTCTTGCCAATAACTATCGAAAGGTTTCGGAGTATCATCGACTTTGAACACTGTGCAGTAGTGTTTTTGAAATACTTCTCTAATAGTCCCCAAGTCTTGTTTCCATTCTCCATCTTCATCCTTGATACAGTATATGAAATTCTTACTGCTTCTACCTTTCATGACATTGAAAAAATATCTGGTACAGAGAGCTCCTTCTTCTGCCCACTTAATCTTAGCTCTCTGTTTCCAGTACATGACCGCAACCTTACTAAACTCGATCAATTCTCGATGAGCTTTATCATAGCTCTCCGTATCATCTCCTTCAAAAATTTCAGTGATATCCTTACTCAACTTGCTGTCAAAGTCATCCCATTTTCTGTTCCATTCCTGTCTTTTGTCAAGGGCACATCTCATCAGGCTCTTGTTGATTCTTTCCAATCTCCTCATCAAGCTAAAATTCTTGGATCCCCTTGTGTCTAGTCCCCATTCATGAGTGATAATTTCTCGCCCCTCCTCTGTATCCAGGCTCCATGTTTCCACCTTATAAGGCCTTTTCCTTTTGTCCTTAGTCAACTCCGAGACAAAGAAAATTGGTGCATGGTCCGACAGTTGGATAGGTAGATGGATTACCCCTGAGTTAGGATAATTACTAAGCCAATCACTTGAGGCTTAAGCCTTGTCCAACCTTTCGAACACTCTTGCCCTCACTTCTCTATTATTGCTCCATGTATACCTTGGGCCTTTATACGGTATGTCAATTAATTGGTGTTGCATCTTCCAATTGTTGAAGTAGTCAAGTCCTTGTATACTCCGATTGGATGCACTAAGTTTATCCTCAAAAGAGTCTACTTGATTGAAATCTCCCAACAGAAGATAAGGGAGAGTCATGGTTTCCAAATGTTGGCCTAGCTCCTCCCAAACCGCTTCCCTAAGACTTGCATTAGCCTCTCCATAAACCAAGACCAGAAAATAAGGAAAAGCTAAATTAGCATTCGACTTAAGAATTACATAATGGCAACATTTTGCCACAAAAGAGAAGGAGTCACAGTCCTTCCAAGCTACAAATAGCCCCCCACTATGACCTATCGCATCCAAGCCCACAAAAAAGCGATATCCAAAAGGGCGACAATACGCCGCAACAAGATCCACATTACACATAGTTTCACAAAAGAAAATAAAATCTAAGTCCTTATGACTACTAAGAACCGCTCTAATTTTGGAAATTGTCAGTGCGAGCGGGTCAGAGAGTCCCCGACAATTCCATGAAAGGCCATTCATTTTTGTGGAGAAGATTGATCAGGTCCAATCTTCGAAGCACCAGTTGAAGTCTCTTGCGTTTGTCCATCCTGTGTGGTCACATCCTCCATGTTGGCTTCCATTTCTTCCAAGCTATTTCTGTCCTCTGAGAGCCTCAATTTCTTCCCAGGTGAGCTCATCACCCTCTCTGCCTCTAGCTCCTCATTGGCATCACACTGATCCACCTTTCTTTTCATGCTCCCATCATCCTCTTCCTGAATCCCCTTGAGTTTCCCTTCTTCCAAGTTTCTCGAAGTTGAGTTGCCCTCTCCTCTTAGTCTTGCTCTTCTCTTCCTTTCTGCATTCTTTCCTTTCCTAACAAAATCCACGATTTCCTTGTCTGGGAAAAAGTTTGGGTCACCCAACCACTTGCCCAGATTCTCAATAGAGTCTCCCATAAGTTGTTCTATGTCCTGGAGGTGCTGCCAAGTTCTTTCAGCGGTCTCCATTTCTTCCTTGTCCTCAGCAGTCATCTCCTCATCCATGACTTGGTCCTCTCTTGACTCATTTGATTGATCCACCTCCAATGCAACACCAGATTGTACTCCTCTCACTGTCACCATTTCTCGTTCAATTGCCAACCTCTCTTCTTCTTCATTTCTCACATACACCAGATTATTAGGACCTCTAGGAGTGAGAGGCCACTCTGGTGATGAATCTGGAGTTTCATCAGGATCCCTACCAACCACCCAATTCCCTGGCCTGTTAGCCTCTTGGATGTTAGCCTCCTCCTCAGCATTTCCCACTTCTTCAATTTCCTCTTCAATTTCCTCTTCACGAACCATATCTTCTTCATTATTAACCTGCTCGTTCTCATCCTCCCTCATGGCTTCTTCATCATTCTTGCCGTCATTTAGCTCCTGATTCTCATCATTATTGTCATGCTCCCCTGCATTCTCATCCCCTTCCATGTTGTCATGGTTTCCATCATTCTGAGTTCCTGGACCATGCAAGATAATTGGGAACCCAGTCGGACTGACAAATGTTTGTGCCAAACCCTCTTCCTCATCCTCAAAGAATCCCCTGAATTCATGAGGTTCAAGTCTTCTCCTCATATTATCTTGAGCAATCCATGCAGGATTATTCATTTCTACCTCAGCTCTATGGTTCATGGCCCTTATGAAAGGGTCATCAAACTGGAATCCATGAGGTACATGATGCCTGTCTCCCATGACTCCCCCAGTTCCATGAGCACCTTCCCTTTCAAACCTCCTTCTGATATCTCCTCTACCCTCCCCTCTAATGTCTACATCATCAATGTCCATTCCTTCTAGATTCAAGTTTTCATTTTGATTCTCTCCAACTGCATTGATTCCTTCCCTCATCCAGACTGGTCCTTGGAATGGGACATCTCTGTTATAGAACCTCATACCCGGATATATTCTACCCCCAGGTGTAGTACCAATGTCGAAGTTCACAAACCTATCCTCTGGCAATGCATCCTGAATGTTGCCAAAAAAGCCAGCAGCAAAATCTATCCTAGTAGTAGCATATTCTACTTGTTTTGGAGTAGCACGTAGATCCAGGTTAAACATGGAATGGTTGCTCTCAGATTGGAAAATAACAAACCCCTTAGAAACCGCTCTAGCTAACAATGCATTGACCTGAGTAGCAATTTGGTTGGGTGTTTCCCCACAGCCATCTACTTTCTGACCTACCCTCCCACACCTGACACAATACTTAAATACTTCCTCGTAGTTAAACTGTACCCAAACCAAAATACCCCCCTCACAGGCCAAAAAGAAGCCAGGCATAAGGGGTTCCCCAATTCTGATCGCTACCCTAATACGAATAAAGTCATTGGCAGGCACCGCCCCCATGGGATCCACCCTCGAATCAGTCCCTAGTACATTGCCCAATATCCTACCTACCTCCTCATTCAAGAATTCAAACGGAAGACCACAAACTCTAACCCAAACAAAAGCAATAGGAAAAGTTACCGTTCTTGGAACCATTTCTCTTCTCCAATTCTTGAAAACCATGAGCCCTCCAAAGAAAGAAGCTACTCCTTTACGCAGGATGTCTCTTTTATCCTCTTCCTCTTCACAGAAGAAGACAAAAATGTCCCTTTGTTTGAACACCGTAATTAAGCCTCTGGAGTGCCATTTAGCTTGCACTGCTCTATTGATCTCAAAAGCTTCAAACCGCCTATAATCCACCATCTTCCCAAGCACACACTTGCTATAAAACCTCCTAGTGTCTCCTAGGATATCCGGGTTGAGAGTTAAGATTGGACCCGCTCTTGGTAGCCTCCAAGCTTCGTTGAATTCCTCTTCATTGTCCTCTTCCGGATGTTCGGGAATTTGCTGATCAGGCGGTAAGCCTCCATCCAAATCTCCCATATCTTCATCTTCTAAGCCATGAAGTGGATCATTTACCCACCCATTGATCAACCTTCTACGCCTTTCCCTGTTATCTTCCTCCCCCGAAGAGCTACTACTCGAGGAAGAGGATATAATAATTAATGGTGTATTACCATTCCTTTCTTCATTTCTCCTGTTTAAGAACCCATTCTGGAGGGGTTCCTCTCTTGCTCCATTTTGAACGTTCCCATTTGCATGTCGATTATCCATTTTAGAGAATGGAGGTCTGAAGTTATTATGGATTTTCCTCCTAGAATTTTTTTGAAAACTCTTGCTGGCTAGATTTCTATTACTAAGACTCCCCATCCTTAAATAGTACACAAACCCTCAGACCCAAAATCCGGAAATCTTCCAAACTTCTCCTAGATATTTGATCAACCAATGCATGCAAGTGACTCTTGCACTTCTCTTTGCATGCGATCTCTGTACCCCGATTGTCTGAGCCAAGTGATAATTAAACCCACTGCTAGACAGTGTTACTCCGACACGTCGGACCTCCGGCGTGTCGCGTGTCAACACGACACGTGTGCTGACACGACACGGGACACGTGTCAGACACGGCGTCCGTAGACACGACACGGACACGCAATGACCGCAGATGGAGAGAAGAAGAGGGGAGAGAGAAAAAGTGAAGATAACGTGTAAAACCTTGACAGAGAACGACGATGGGTGACTGGTGGTGGCGACGGTGGGTGACTGGTAGTGGCAATGTTGAGTGGCTCATGGTTGTGGTGGTGACGGCAGCTGGTGTGATAGTTGTGGTGGCTGAAGAAACTTCTCCCTAAACCACCGCAATAAACCAGCGTTTCTTTACTGGGTAGGTGGGGTTAATGGGTAGGTGGGTTTAATAGTATTAAAATAATGGGGAAGTGGAAGTAATAAATAAGGAGTAACTTTTATTTCACTTATATTTTCAAGACACTTGCAAGTTGCAAAGTTAAGTTTCCAAGACTCCAACCCTTCCAATTTTTCATAATATTATCATATATTATTACTAGTTTAGTAGTTTGTACTCTATACGGAGAATGATTTTAAAAAAAAACTTAAATAGTAATGTATTAAATGTTTATTTTGATGAATAAAATTAAATTATTTTAATACTGCCGTGTCCGTGTCGTGTCCACTATTTCGGTCAAGACACGCCGTTGACCGTATCCACGTATCCTAAAATTTTAAAAATTATGTGTCCGACACGTCGACACGTGTCTGTGTCCGACACGTGTCTGTGTCCGACACGTGTCTGTGTCCGACACGTGTCTACGAGTCTGAGTAACACAGCTGCTAGAGACCAATCAGCTTATAAACCCTTGCATGCAGCTTGCTTCTTCCTCAAATAACACAAAAGCCTAAAGTAGGTAATAATTACCTATTTAGACTTAGGAAAGCAAATACGGGAAATCGAAATCCCGTGCTCCTTTTTAGATGATAAAAAGGATTAGTTGCCTTTCTCTCTTCTACTCTAGTAATGAAAAGAGTAGTTAGGGTTTTTAGGGTTTCTTTAGAGTTTCCCCCTTTTTTCCCTAATTTTTAGAGAGAGAAAGTTTTTTTGGATCTTTAAAAGTTAAAACTACAAATTATTAATCGTCCGGAGTAGTTTTTAGATGTTGAAACATCTTAAATTAAAGGTAACAAACAAAGAGTATTATTTTCGTCTCAGTCATTTGTTTAATTTTTTGGGTTATTTAACGAGAATAATATCATCTATAAGGCATCTTCTCAAAATAATACTTCGTACTAATTTCATTTAATATGAGAATAATACGTATAATTGGATTAGTTAACCCAGAATAATATTGGTGACATGTTATCCTAGTTTTTGAGCCTTCAAAGTTCTAACGGATGTACTAATAAGTCTCTGTTACGCATGTCCATGGATGTAACTAAGGTTCAATATGCATATGACGCATCCACAACTTCCCAACCCAATTTTGTAATCGGCTTTTCTAATATGTATGTACCCACGGGGTACATGTTAATAACTCAATTACGAAAGGATTTTCAAGCATTTTATAAAGAAATTGAAATGTTAGCTTATAGGAGAAGGGATCAATAAAGCTAGGAGGTTGAGTCATAAAAACAGTTTCAGTTAACGTTCCTTGGAGAAAGGCATTGTTGACATCGAGTTGTCTTAGGGACCAGCCACGGGCGAGAGCTAGGGCGAGAAACAATCGAACTGTGACGGGCTTGACCACAAGGCTGAACGTTTCTGAGTAGTCGACTCCCAGAGGTGAAAACCTTTGGCAACAAGACGAGCCTTATATTTATTAATTGTGTTATCAGGGTTGTATTTTATTCTGAAAATCCAACGACGCTCAATAACATTGTAGGATGGGTTAGGTGGGACAAGGGTCCAAGTGTTGTTAGTGAGAAGGGTTGAGTACTCAGCGTCCATGGCGGCACGCCAAAGAGGGTTGACAAGAGCCAATTTGAGAGTAACAGGTGTGGAAGAGGCGGTGGGGACGTTGGTGAGAGCAACATACTTGGGGTTGGGGACTCGAATCTTGTTCATTAGTCGAGTAGTAGGTCAAGAGGAGGAGACCGTGATGGTCTCCGTAGGGACTGTGTTAGAGGTAGTAGTGGTGCCGGGTGGTGAGACTAGATCTGTGGGAGGGAGGGGTCTGTGGGAGGGAGTGGATCCGTGGGAGGGGAGAGTCTGTGAGGGGAGAGCGCGGTCTACACGAGTAAACACGGAGGAGCAGCGGACTAGGAGCGGGCTCAGGAGAGGGAGGGAGAATAGTGAGGGGGTATCGAACACCAGGTGGAGGGAGTATGGATGGGTAGAGTAGGATTGGGTTGGGGTTGGGAGGGGAAAGGATATGAATCTTCAATGAATTGAACGTGTCTAGATGTGTAGATACGGTTGGTGGTATGATCAAGACAATGATATGCACTTTGGGTTGGTGAGCAACCTACAAAAATGCACGACTTAGACTTGGGCTCGACTTTGTGCTTGGTGTAAGGTCGGAGGCAGGGGTAACAGAGGCACCCAAAACTCCGTAACTTTGTGTAATTCCGACTATGTCCAAATAGTTTAGTAAAAGGGGCCACGTGACTCAGGACTGGAATAGGCATGCGATTTATGAGATAAACCGCAGTGGTGAAAGCATATGACCAATAAGCGGTGGGCATGTGTGCGTGTGTGAGGAGGGCAAGGCCGGTCTCGACAATGTGACGATGACGTCTCTCGGCAAGACCATAGTGTTCGGGTGTGTGAGGAGGTAAGGTGATGGTGGGTGTAAGTTTGAGGTATTCCCCACATTGTCCGAAAATATTTGAACGATAGGCAAATTAAAATATTTTTCAATGAGAGCACGGAAACGATTAAAAATATTGAAAGTGTCGGATTTACGTTTTAACGGGTAAATCAAGGTATACCTAGTGAAATGGTCAACAAAAACGACATAATATTTAAAACCATCGATAGAATCAAAATGAGAAGTCCAAACATCAGAATGGAGATAGTGGGTGTATCATGCATGTTTAAGGGAGAGGTCATATTGGATCAGACGCTCGTGAAGAGCGTCAAAGGAGATGGTGGTATCCCGATGTTTTACAGCGTCGATCAACGAGCGATAGTTAGCCGGATCAAGCCCATTGAGGACCCTGGCTATGACATCTTCATTATCCATGACCTTCCCGAGTTGGGCCATTTCATCAACACTCGACCGAACACTCGACCGAATAGCTTGTATATATTCGGTGGCTGTGAGGCTGTCTTTCACAATGGAATTGAGTCGATCCTTGATCTGCATAATTTGCCCGCGAGACAGACGGATTGTCATATGTAGTGCGAAAATGGGTCCACATAGCGGTATATGATGTGCTGGAGTTGAGGAACGGAGCGATTGTGGGGAAAACCGATCCACAAAGAGCAGCACAAAGTAGCGAGTCCTGGCGTAGTCGGGTGGCGTACGCCGGGTTAGGGATGGTGACATCTTTCTCGTCCTTGGTAGACGTGATGGTTTTGGCGGGGCAGGGGTACGATCCATCAAGATATTTGATGAGATCGAAACCAAATAGCGGGTCGGAGAGAGTACCGGACCAGCCGCGATAAGTGAGGGAAGTTAGTTTGTCTATCCTGCGAGATTGAAGGCGACAAAAGGAGTTGAGGAATCGTGGGGATTAGGGAAAATTGTAGTCGATCCGGTCATGGTGGCTAAGGGTGTCGATTTGAGTTATCGAGAGGATGTTTTAGGTTTTTAGGGGTGGAGCATTATGCTCTGATACCATGTAGAAAGACTATGCTCGAATGAATGAATTGTATTAATCATGAACATGATATAAATACAAGGTATTAACGGTTAGGAGAAATGTAACGAGTCATAACCTAGAATCTAACGTATCTAGACGACTAGACTTACTATCAATACAGGATTTTGTGCCCCAATTCTATGTTACTTACTTTGACCATTTCTGTAATTGACGTACACAAGACGGGCGAAAAACCAGAGCAGTTATTCGTACAGCTGTCCATGTATATTTTTCTTTGCTAATAGAGACTGAACAACTTCTGAATTTTTTGAATGTAGAAACGATGGCCGAACGCTACGATAATCTTCATCACGCCGCCCCCAATTGATGAAACTGCACGTCTGCTGTAAAGCCCTTGTCTCCAAGTTTTTCAAAATAAATTATTTATTTGTTTCCATAAAACGTGTATTGAGAAGCATTGAATTCACTGAATATACTCCGTAATTTACTTATGACTCATACAGATATGCGTACGCTGATAATCCATCTGGTCTGCCTGAGAGAACGAACGAGGCTGCAAGTGCCTATGCCAAAGCATGTATTGATGTTGCTGAGGAATGTGGAGCAGCAGTAATCGACATCTGGACTAGGATGCAGGAATTTCCTGACTGGAAAAATTCATGTTTATGGTATTTTTCAACTTCTTATACTACATGGTTGTCATCAATTAGTTGGTAAAGTCATCTAGTGGGGTACTTAAGCCTTAGTCTCAGAAGTCGTCTTTGTCCGATGGCCCTTCTGGCTCCTTAACTCCTAAAAACCCTTAGATGGCTAATAATGTCAGAAAATCAAGTTCAAGTCAGTGATTAAGCAATATGTCGATTTATTTGAAAAAAAATAATGTGGGAGACTAAAATTTGGACGATATGGAGCCATAAATATTTTTGAGTGAGGGTTTCACGTAGCGACATAAGACCGCGCATACTTCTGATGGAGTAACTGATTAACTGCTCTTAAAAACAAGGACACTTCAAACTGTGAATTCTTCAGGCCATTAGCTATCAGCCTGTCACTGAGGATGATGGGGCTAATTTACTGTGTCTAACACCGAGACTCTTAACACCAACACAATTCAACCTACATTGCTACTCTTTTTCGATTATTGTTGGGGTGGGACCTTTTAACGTTATGGTACTTGTCAATGCCTGAAAAAATTACCCAAACTTCAGACGTTTGGAAATGTTGTCGACATTGGTGGGGTTGAACCTCAATACCCATGTTTGAGAATTAAGATAATGTCAGTCATAAGTGGTATTTGAATCTGCAGTGATGGATTGCACCTTGCCCAGAGCGGCAACAGGATCGTTTTTGAGGAAGTTGTTGCGAGGCTTAAGGAGGCCGGTCTAAGCCTAGAAAAGCTCCCTGCTGATCTCCCACTCATTTCCGACATTGATCCAAATGACCCTCTCAAAGCTTTTGAAAACTGATGGAACTATTATGTCAAGGTTGCAGAATCATGTGACCGTATTTTGATTCCGGATGTAATTCAATGGATTCATCGTCTATATATGGAAAGACAGTATGACAGTATACCATGTCTTATGATATATTACTCCGTACTACTCAGTAATGTTATTTGTTGGCAGAATAAGATAAAGGAATGCCTATTTGTGACTCAATATTTCAATCAATTGTCCCGGTGGAACTTGTATTGTCAGTGGCCGACTCTAATATTGCAACTCCGATTTACTCCGTATATATTTTATTTTGCTGAACTAAAGTAAGCTAAAAAAAAGTTCAAAATAATAAGACGGACCAAATATATTGTGAAACCTCTCACATAGAAGTGGTTAGCACCTGTCTCACATAGAAGTGGTTAGCACCGGTTGTGTGAAAGGTTTCGCAATAATATAATTGCAATGCTGTTATTATGACAGTTCCATGAATCCATGCACAAATGCACAATAATCTCCTTTCCCTACCAAAGTCTGCTGCGGTTTCATCGATTCCATAAACAGTAAAAACAACAGTCATGAAATCTTCACAACCACGACTTCCGTTGACAATTACCGAATTTGTTGCCCAAATCTTGCTCAATGCGGCTGAATATTGAAAGTACGTACAAAGCAGACGTAATGCATGCCTTTGATTTAATTTGTGGCACCTGACCATGATAAATGCTCAACTAACTCCATCAACAATCATTCTTGTACAGGAAAAGGCTTGAGGAACTCAGCACGAACAAAGTTGGAGTGAAGCTATGACCGCACACTGGGTCACCTACCTTCAAGCTCCATTTAAAACCACCAACTAAACTTTCAAAATGATGAGCTAAAAACAATTGTGAAGAAAATAAGAGAACTGACCTCAAGGAAACCTCAATGCAGAGCCATAGAGGGAGGTACTTTAAACATGCTTACTGGTAATACTTTCAACTTCCTTTTGGGAGAAACATCGATTAGTTTTGGCTATACGATGGAAGCTATGGTCGTATTTTTTACAAGGCATTGTTGAAAGATGCAATGAAATACACACTTTTGAATTCCCATTCACCGTCAGCCAATAAACATAGTTCTGTAAATTACGGTAACTCTACAAGGTTGAACACTTGAACCTAGAAATGAATGCTTATCTAGAAAACCCTCTGATTGTTTAGTATCAAGGCATTTCTGTGTCATCGTCAACATTTTTAGGAACCTTAAAATATTTATGGTTTTGCTCCAGAAACGATGGAGCTTTTTGGTAAACAACTGATGCAGCTCGAATCAAGATCCCGGCAGTTAAGCCCCATATCAAGAACTTTTTGCCATCAGTTTCATAATCAAAATAATGAACTATATACTTGTGACCAATCCATTCTCGTTCTTCTGCTCTTCGATTTTCATCCTGGATTCAAAAGAACTACTGTCAAAGGCAAAACACAAAAGCTGTCCACATTTGACTTTAGCAGTCAACCAACGGCAACTCCGATCATTAATCTCTCCAATATGTGCAGAAATGTTTCTATGTGATACTTATTTTATCAACTTCGTGTAATCACTTGTAAAAATTGCAAGTCCTTATGTACGAGTATATTGTAAGAAACCATAGGTCAAAGTCAATATCTTTCAATGCTAAATCAAATGTCGACAAATTAAATGGGATGGCATGGGAGGAGTAAATCAAAATAACCTTGAGGAACATCTCCAAGGGTGCATCAAATACTGTTTCGACTTCTGCAGCATTTGGAACAGGCTTGAATGCCTCCTTATCAGATAATATCGCGATAACAGGTACCACCCTTAAGAGATGCTGCACACATAATGAAGAAGATTAGATTAGCGAAAATGACCTCAAGCCCAAACTGCCTTGATCCGATCCAACCAAAATGCTCCTTGCCCCAAACGGACCCTTGTGCCTAAAATCCTAATTTAGTGAATAACAACACAACCGAAATAGGCCTGAACCCAAATGACCAACCCAACCCTATCTGGTCTGTATGCAACACTAGTTTCTGACATGAATTATTTCTTTAATCTAGAATGGCAAAGATCCTGTCTTTTATTAATCTGAAACTACGTTAGGGGAAAGGCATAGTAAACTCCAACGCAATCAAGTGATATAACCGTGGAAAATTTCACTGATGATGAGTTTGCTTTTGTAAAAACAAACATGACAACGAGATCACCAGCATATACAAAAGAAAAGGGATGTTGTCTGAACTATGAAATTTAATAGTGACTACTGAAAAGTGAAGAGGACCTCTCAGCGCTTTCAAGCCAAGGAGGGCTTTCTGATAATGAGGCAATATTGGTATTTGTAGTTGTTGTTGTATGGAACCCTGTCATCAATTCATGTATATACAAATTTTATGGAATACCTTGGACAAAAAAGGCTCAAGTGTAGTGACAACATTCACCAAAGATGGATCTAAGCCAATCTCCTCATTAGCTTCCCTAGTTGCAGTGTCTGCATCATTCTTATCGCCTTCGTCTGCTTTGCCACCAGGCAATGCTACTTCCCCTGAAAACAAAGACTAAAGCTTACATAAACCAAATAATCAGACTAATTAATGGAGTTAACTCATCTATGTCTTTTTTTTTCTAAGATGGAGTAAAGAATCCAAGCACTTAAAAAGCCGGATCAAGAAAATCACGCTTGCGAATGGCAGGAGAAAGGGTTCAAAGTAAAGCAGCTTTACAATTACTCTTGTGTTAACCACAGTGAGAGGTTGTTTCCAGTGGAAAAGATCTGACATCATCAGATTCACCACCCTCTCAAGCCCAGCCCACTATTGTAAGATGATCAATCAGGTTGCAAAAATAGTACTCCACCACAGAAGAAAACGTAACAATCCTCATTCACACAGACCATATAATACTAGTAGCCCTAGATGTCTTAATCTGGTTAAGACGGAGGTAGCGTGAACAATACAGGTTGGATCCCCCTTCCTTCTATTGTAATGCAACTAATGAAAACAGACCATATACTAGTACAATACACAATAACCGAAAGTAGAAGAGTGAATACTCCTATTTCGCAAACAAAACTAAAATCAAACAAGATGAATCAATAGTAATAGTACTTCCTCCCATTGATTCCTACCATTTTATTAAAATACTACTCACACATATTCGGAATCCAGTGAAGGGAGAAAGTACAAGGGTAGAAGAGAAGTGAAAAGCGAGGAGATGATGACTAACTAGAGTGAGTGGAAAGCCTAGAAGACCTTTTGGTAAGAATGACCCTTAAATGACCGTGATCACCTTCAAAAAGACAAATTAGAACAGCAGCTTTTTTGGGTTTGACTCGTTTATTTCGGAGCTCCACTTTCTCCAAGCTCTGGGCAACTGGGTTGGAGGAAGATTCGGCAAAACCCAGGTCAGCGATAACTTTGCCACTCTCCTTTTCAATGTCATCGCCGTCTTCATCATCACTGATTTCTGGGGGTGGTTTGTAGAGCCTAAGTTGCTGGGCTAGGGATGCAAGCCTCTGAGAATAAGGGGATGACACTGAGGAATCCATTGGAAAAAGAGAGACGATTGAATGATGTGTTAATGGAGGTGGTTTGATGATGATGAATGTCAGTTTCTGCAGGTGAAGTGGGAGTTTTCTTAAGATTGATGTGAACATGGGATCACACACTTCATCCAACATTTACTTTATGTCTATGTTAAAAATGACCACCTTAACAAGGTCACATTCCATTTTTTACTTCGAACTTTCACCCTCTCCGGGAGGTCACCACCTAGATTACAACTCAATTATTTTCCACTTTTTAATATTTTCAATCACTATACGATAAAATATATTTCTTTTGTTCCATTCAATTTTTGTCTTTGATTATAATATTCATCATAATAAATATAAAAAATCAAACAATTGAATGAAACAGAGAGAGCAGTACTCTAAGAGGTCATGTCCTAGGTCACAAACCTTAAAATAGGTCATCCCACAACCTTTTTCTTATATTGGTCACGTTAATCATTGTGTTAATTGGTGATTAAGGTGACTCACTCATCTCTCGCCAATATCTCCTCCGTCCTCTTCACGACCCACTTCGCTCTCCACTCCCCCATATTCAAACACGCCATTATTTATCCTCTCTCGGATAGCCCAACACCCCTTCATAAATGTCACCATCTCCCGTGCGCGATATGTTATGGACCTCACATCCCAATCCATCTCAAACCCCCAACGCACCCACAATCTCGGACTACGTAGAGACAAGTCTTCACGCCATCATGGCATCGAGGGCAAAAATGATTTGTCGAATCCAAACGGACTACAATGTTACCCTAAACCCATCGGTCTCCGTCTCACCCAAACAAAATACATTCATGATGTTTTTACTCGTGCTTCCATGCTGATACATACCTTACTCGATCCACCGGTGGTACCATTTCCAACCCACCTTACTATTGTACTCTCATCGGTAGTCTAAAATACCTATCGCTTACCCGTTCCGACAATACTTTTAACGTCAACAGGCTAACCCAATTTATGGACGATCCCCTAGAGTCCCATTGGTCGATCCTAAAACGACTTCGTCGCTATCTCAAAGGTACACTCTCGATTGGTATTGATTTATTTCGTGATACTCCTCTATCGCTTCACTTTTTTTGTGATGCAGATTGGTTGGAGTTAAATTTTGTTATGTCTCCACCACCGGTTATATTGTCTACTTTGGTCGGAATTCCGTCTCCTGGTCCCCTCGGAAAAAAAATAGTTGCTCTTTTCATGTTGAGGTTGAATTTCGAGCTATTGCCACGGCCAATCCCGAACTCATGTGCATTCGGTTTCTTCTGACCAAACATCACTTCGATGTCACCTCTCCACCCACCATTTATTGTGACAATCTAGGGGCCACACATTATGTTGCTAATCCCGTGTTTCATTCCCGTATGATTCACAATGCGTCCGCCTTCTAATTTGTTTGTGAGCTCGTTCAAAAGGGCCAACTTCGCGTTGAACACATTTTTGTTGACGATCAGCTTGTTACTGCCATTACTAAACCGCTCCCTCAGCCGCTTATATCCTTTCCAAGACCGATCTTTCCTTTGGAACGTCCGACTTGCGGGAACCTATTGGAGATAAACCATAATATTGTACTCCCTATATCTATACGTTATTCTCTTTTTATTAAACTAGTTTTGTTGCCCGAGATATTCGCGGACCTGTTAATACAATTTTATTTGATATAAGAATAAAAGATAGACATATAATTATCGATGATTAAACATCCTTATAAAAATATAATTTTAACGTCAAATTAAATTGTCGTTGTGTTGTATGCACTCGTATGCAAAAACTTATGTGCATAACGAACTGTAATTCGCGTGTTTTGTTCTGAATAAACAAATAACATTATTTATGTGAACATTACTTCCAAATTCATATACTATATTATCTCAACGTATACTGTTATAAACGTATGAAATTGAATAATGGAAGAGAGTATTGATAATATTGTAGTCGTGTGACATCATGTTATCTACATCTTTATATAACAAGATAATAGAGTAATAAAATATGATTCATCTGTTTTAATTTTCTTGTTAAGAACAATAATCTAACAACATTTTATTGTTTTGTTTGACAAAGATTAAGACGGTGTAAAAGTAAGTAGATATAAATTATGTAGTAATATATCATGACAACTTACGCCACCCAAATCTACATGAAAATTGTGTATTTATAATTCTAATATCATAACCTAAGACTACGTTACCTTTATAATTTGCGATTAGATGAATATTCGTGTTGATTAACATAATTTTTGGGTCGTGCTGTTTCCTAACGAACTTTTGCTCAATCCTAACGACATATTACGAATTTGCCCTTGTCATTTCCTGCTCATTCTCAAAAGTGATGTTTGATTTTTCTCCGTAACAAAAATGAGCATCAACATCTTCTTTTTTCTTCATTTCCAAAGTTACATTCGAGATGATTGAGTGCAATGAAATATAAACCTTAAACCACAGCTTTAATCGATCGATAAATCAATCTAATATCAAAAAACAAGATCCATAAACCCTAAAAAAATTCTAAAATTAAAATCAATCACCAAACCCTAAAAAAAATCCCCAAAATTAAAATCAATCATCACCAAACCCTAATTGATGAACTTTACAATAAATTGATTAAAAAAAGATAAAACCTAAAGCGATATTATTCCATCATTAATTGGAGAACTAGGATTCATAGTTGAATTCACAAGAGGTGATTGATTAATCAGATATTTTTTGATAGAGATCAAAGATTAAAAGGATTAATTAGAAAGCTGGTATAAAGTAAGGGCATATATAAATGGAAAATTTTAAGAAAATTCGTTGGAAAAAGTAATTTCGTAATTTTTTAGTGTACTTATCCAAAGTACTTTTAATTTGCAAAGTCTATGTTTTATGGAAAAAATATTAATTATGCAAATATTAGTATTACAACTCTTAAATCTAAATCTAAAAATAATACTCAAAATCTACTACTGTATGTAACTCCTTGTAGAAGGTTTACGATTCTACCCATAATTTTTTTTATCTGTAAAATGATAAAATAATAAACCATACCGGCCCAAAAAAATACCACTGAAACGAAATAAAAACATAAACAAAAAATGGATAGATACTCTGTAATAATCAATTAACCTGTAAGGATTAATAAGATGTCTCAATTGATAAAATAGTACTCCCTCTTAGTTTCTAACATTGCCCCATTTTCCTTTTTCGATTGAGTTTAATCTTTTATCCATTTTCCACTTTAAGCCATAAATGTGTGGTTCACATTCAACTACCAATTTTTCTCTCTGCCTCCTTTCTTTTTCAACCACTCATTTTCCCTTTTTTTTTTCACCCTAAAAGTAAACGGGACAATGTTACAAACTCGGAAGGAGTATGATATTAAAGTTGTAAAATCAAAATTATTAGCACAACTTATATAAAAAAAATCTTTGGAAAAATGTAGAAAATGCTAATATGTAATCACTGTGTATTAATTACTAGTTTACTACTAATAAAAATACACAAGCTACACATTAAGTCAAACATTTTAGCACATAAGCTACGTAATAAAAGATGTAGTGCCACTTGTCAATATTCCCTTCCATCCATTCAATTATTTAATTTACTAAGTCCACCATTTTCCCTCACAAAAACGGTCCTCACATAAAGAATTGAATGGATTGGAGGAAGTACATGGTAAAAGTAATATTTTGAAATGACTTTTTATGTTTTTATATAGATACTCCTCACATATATTAGACAAATGAGACGAACATATAGATATGGAGATTAGATTTTGTTATCTATCTTGTGTTTATAATCTTATTATCTTATCGGCTGTATACTCTGTAAGATATACTTTCGTATAGTTTAGGTAACTGATTAATTATAATCTTCTGTAGTTTGACCTGGCAAACGGGTCAACCGGGTCGGGTTCAGATCGGTCAGATTCAGGTCGGGTCATTTTCGGGTTATAGAATTCAAGTTGACTTCGGGTCGGGCCGGGTCATTTCGGGTTCAGGTCATTTTCGGGTTTGTTATTTTCAAATTTTTTAGGGGTGTCTACTCGTTTTCTATAATAATAGTCAGGTCAGTTTTGGGTTAGCCTGGATCAATTCGGATTAGATACGGGTCAACCTCGGATCTTCAATTCGTGAGCGAATCGGATCGAATTTGGGTTGACTTATCAGGTGTTTTGTTAGGTCTACATGCTTGTAGTCCTAGTTTAGTTAAGTACTTCAGTCCTTATCAAAATGGTTTTGTCCCGGGGAGATCTTGTAGCGATAATATTTTACTTGCCCATGAAATAATTCACCACATTAATAAAAACAATTCTAGACATGGTGGTATGATGGCTTACAAGATCGATATGAGCAAAGCTTTTGACCGAATTGACTGGAATTTTCTTGAAGCTACTCTCACTACGATGAATTTCCCGGAAAAGTTTGTCCAACTTATCATGATCTGCGTTCAAACGGTTTGATATGAGGTTCTTGTGAATGGATTCCCGACATCACGTTTTCAACCACGTAGAGGACTGCGACAAGGGGATCCTCTATCTCTTTATCTTTTCATCCTTTGTATGGAAGTTCTCTCGGCATCTTTATCTGCTGCACAGGACCCGGGATCGCTCCAGGGTATCAAAATTAGTCGTCATGCACCTCCTATAAATCACCTTTTCTTCGCTGATGATGCAATTTTCTTCACCCATTGTGACCATGAATCCATAAACACTCTCAAATCGGTGATTAATAAATTTTGTCGGGCTTCGGGACAAAGGATAAATCTCGACAAATCGGCTGTTCATTTCAGCCCTGCCGCTACTATGGCGAATGTTGTCAACAGCCTCTCCACCCTCCGCATTCGCAAGAATAATAACCTGGGAAATTACCTCGGAATTCCTCTTCTCATCGAGAATAATAAAAGATCCTTCTACAATGATCTTATTAATCGGGTAAAACACAAAATCTCGTCCTCGAATGGTACTCTTCTATCTCCTGCTGGCCGACTGGTTCTTATCGCCTCTGTACTATCCTCACTATCTATTTACTTTCTATCGGTTTTTCGTATTCCGATAAGTGTGGCCAGAAGAATTAATTCTATTCTGGCGCATTTTTGGTGGGCTGGTTGCAAAGGGTCTAGGACTATTCACTGGCGGAGTATTGATTTCCTCAGTTTACCTAAATGCGAAGGGGGCATTGGATTACGGAATGTTTCTTGTTTTAATCATGCTCTCCTTGCTAAAGCAGCCTGGAAAGTTCTTTCAAATCCTAATTCCCTTCTCAGTAGAACGTTCACTGCCAAATACAATTGCTCCATTCTTTCTATTGACTGATGTCTTAGGAAGAAGTATAATGGTTGTTCTTGGGGATGGAGAGGCATTCTATGGGGTATTAATCTGATTCAGCAACAACTCGCATGGAGCATTGGCAACGGCTCTACTTTAAGTATTTGGAGCAACCGTTGGGTTAATGGAGCCATCCCAGTTCTAAAAAATGGAATTGATACTGTAAATAACGATTCAATGCCCATTCTCATCAGTGACTTGACTGACGCCTCTGGTCGCTGGAATAGCAACATCATCTCACAGATCTTCTCACCATATTGGGCCAAGAATATTTCATCTCTTCATTTACCTCACTCGTTCACTGACGATAGACCCTATTGGCTCCCAACCTACGATGGCCAGTACTCCGTTAAATCGAGGTACAAAGTCGCCTTCAATCTGTACAAAGTCAGCCACCCTCGAACCTGCTACTTAAGGAGGAAGAGGAGAAATATTTCAATGTTCTGTCGAAGGCATCTTTGGAAGCTAAACTGCCCTCCTAAATGGACTATCTTCCTTTGGAAAATCCTAAATAATTGTTTACCCATTGGAAATTCTTTTAGGAAAAGAAAAATCAATTTTGATCCTTACTGTACTTATTGCAGGATCATGGACAAAGAAGAAATCGAGACTGACAGGCATCTCTTTCGGGACTGCCCTTTCTCCTCAAGAATTTGGGTGGGCGGTCCGCTGGGTATTCGAAGTACAGTGGATCCTAATTTACCTCTGTCCGACTGGATCATCAATTGGATCCAATATCATCAAACTATTGACAGCGACGACAACCTCTCTCACAGTTTCATTGGGACTCTTTGGGCAATTTGGATTGCAAGAAACAGAAGTATCTTTAAAGGCACTCCCTGGCCTATCGATAAAGCTTTTGCTCTTATCCATCTGGTCAAACCGCAGGCTAAATCAAAATTGGATAAAATTTTCTTTCCGACTCCGCGAGGCAAAGAATTTTTCTTCGTGATGGTGCCCTGCTCAATCTCACGGGAGCAAAATCAGCTGACTGCAGCCTGATTCACATTGAAGTATATGCATCTTGGAAACCTAACAACATCTCCTCCAGTGGCTGGATTGCCTTTTCACAGGACGGTTCTTGCACCGGTACATGCACTTGTAACTTCCTCTCTCACACCCCTCAACTTGCTGAAGCTCATGGCCTTCTCCAAGCCTGTCTATGGGCTCTTGATTAGGGATGTCATTGGGGCGGGGTGGGTGCGGGGGATAGGTACCCCACACTCGCACCCATCACTCAAAAGTAGCACCCTCATCCGCCCCGCTACCCACCGCGGGTACAAAAGCATCTACCGCCACCCGCCTTGCGGGTATAACTATAGGACCCATCCCCGCCCCGCTATCTACCAATTCCTCTCCGTTTACCCGCAAAATTTGCGGGTACCCGCGATGCCCGCATAGCGCCGTCAAAATTAATAAAATTAAAGTTTGAATACAAACTTCATATTACAACTTGTTCAAAATGATAAAAATGATACAAGTTCGACAACCAAATAACCAAAATCAAAGTTGAATTATGCTATGATTACAACTTCTCGACAAAGTATTGCTTCAATTAATTGATCTCAACAACCTGGAATATAAAAAAAATGAACTTGTGAGGAAGTATGAAACTATGGAAGCAAATAATATTCTCATTACTCATTATTCAATTAAGTAATAAAAACAAACTTGTTTAGTACCTCATCTTCCGTGATACATTCTTCCTCCTCTAACTCATCCACTATTATGATATTGTACTTCTTTCAACTCATCACCACCTAAAAATTAAAATTAAGAGATTGAATATGCCAATTCATGATATATTAAAACTAATTAAAATAATAATTAGAATAGAATATTAGAATAGAATTTCTTACTCTTAATGTTAGTCCAAATCCAGTTTTGAGTGCACATTAGAGCCTCCACTGTTGATGGAATAAGACGACTACGATGTGCGCTTAGAATGCGGCCTCCTGTACTAAATGCGGACTCCGAAGCAACACTAGATACCGGAATACTTAAGAGGTCCCTTGCTATCTTTTGAAGTATAGGAAATGTTGACCCCATAGTTTTCCACCAAATAAGAATATTAAAATCACCCTCAAGAGGCACATTAGGAGTTTCAAAATACTTATCTAGTTCCGATTTCTCTTGCTCCTGATTTTCCGCTACCTCCAAGTACTTAGCAAAACCACTTAATTTCCCTTTTGAATTATTAGAACCACATGTGGACAGCCCAAAACCACTAGTTTGTTCTTTTCTGTTAGTGTTTCCATAAACACTAGAATACTCAATCACCAAGTCCCTCAAAACGTCTTTAACCTTCTCAACCTCAAACTCAACTTCATAATCCTCATAAAATTGCTTATAGTAATAACGAACAAGTGGTAGTTTATACCTAGGATCTAACACGGCTGCCACAGCTAAAAGGGTATTCACATCACTCCAATACTTGTTATATTTTTCCAACATGATGGTCGCCAAATTTTTTATCAGAGGATCAGAAGATGTTATCCAATTTCAAAGCACATCCAATTTCACATCTATTAGAAAAATATATATTGGCAGTGGGATATTTCGTACAAGAAAAGTCATGGGTAGCATCACTAAACACCTCTAGCTTGTCACAATTTTTTTCCGCCTTTTCCCAATCTTCTTTACATGGTGCACACTTATAAATCGATGATTCTCGACCACTCAAAACATCAAAAACATTCTTGTACATGATTGCAACTTTCAGCATGTCATAAGTTAAGTTCCAACGAGTCTTACAATCAAGCACAAGCTTCTTTGAACAATTCTTAGCAACTGTCCTTGCTACACTGTGAAATTTTGTTACCCTTGAGACTGAAGTTGTCCAAAATACAACACTGTTTCTAACCCTTTCAATGCCCTCACCAATTATACTTAAACCATCTTGGACAATTAGATTTAAAATATGGGCACAACAACGCATATGTAGAAACTTTCCATTCAAAAGTTGGGAATCCTTAGGAAGCTTTAGACTCACAATGTCAATCATAGCATCATTTGTTGTACAATTATCCAAAGTGATGGAAGAGATTCGACAATCAAGATTCCAATCATATACACAATTACACAAAGCCTCGGCTAAAACTTCCTTTGTATGAGGTGGCTCTATATATAAGAATCTAGGCACAAATAAAACATGTTCTTAGCATTTTTACAGCATGATAAAGTCACTTTTGATAAAAATAAGCTTAAAAAAACAGCAGGTAACAATTGTATAACAATCGTTATTCGCAAGCAGACAGATTCATCAATCATCAACTTCATAATATGAGCATTAATTTAAATCCATAATTCTTGAGGAATGATTATCTTATATACCACTATGAATTATTATTAATTGCATCACATGTAAGTACGTAGGCTATTATTCTATACAATTGCAATTTGCATGTGTTCTCTGCAATTCAAGTAGGCTATTATTATACAAGTACGTATGTAGGCAATTAATTTATTTAAGCAGGAATTTGGCAGTACATATGGATTACAAGTTTTACCTGAGAATACGACTTTGTAACTTCCAAGAATTATCAATGAAATGTGCCGTAACTGCCATGTAGCCTTTCCGTTGATTATTCGAAGTCCATATATCAGTTGTTAAGGCAATCTTAGACTTGGTCTTTTCTAAAAGCTGAGTCATACTCTCTTTTTCAGTAGCATATCTTCCCATGATATCTTTTCTAGTCGTGTTTCGACATGGTACTTTGAAACCCGGTTGTAATGTCTTAGAATACTTTCGAAAGCAATAATGTTCAACCATGCTCAAAGGGTATTCATGAACTATAATCATTTCTGCCAAATCTCGTCTTCCATCGTCTTGATGGAACTCATAAGGAGCCATGGTCAATGTCTCACTCGTACTAGATGGGTTAGATGGTGATCCAAACAACCTAGTTTGTCAAAGGTCGGTGCATTTTCTCTTTAGACAAGATTTAACGTGCTCTCTCAAATGAGTTGTGCCTGATTTACGACCCGCCGCTAACATGCTCTGACAATATTTGCACTCTGCCTTTTCCTCATTCTTAACCCTTTTTCTTATGTAGTGATTCTAAACATCGGAGGTATGCTTACTAGTAATGGGAAGAATAGTAGGGTCAGATTGATTTTCATTCGGGTTCTCAAAATCAGTTCGTAGTGAATTAGTCGAACCCTCAAATACATTTTTTGAGTCGGAAGCTCTTGCACCAGGATTGATGTTGTCATTTACCATGATTTATGAATACTTATCCTGCAGTAACAAAATGAATAAAATATACTAATTTATAAAGAAATTATCATGTAAATATGATTAGTAGCATTAGTCACATTAGTCTAGTTGTTTGTAATATATATAGATAGCCTTACGTGTAATAAGAGAATTATCCTAATACAAATACATTTTATTTACCTTTGCCTCTCTCTCTTCTTTCTCACAGTATAACAAACTACTGACTACCTTCAAGTTCCATATTAATGGCGAACTACACATTCTAGACATCACATGCATGCATTGGTCCGAAGAACAAAAAACCAATTGATAAACATTTACTTATAATGAAATTCATTGTAATTTATCAAACATGATGAAAATTAGAAGAATGGAAAATCATTAATGATAATGAATGAAGGTCACAGTACCTCTAAAGATTGAAGGGTTGAGATTTTTGAGGACATGAGAATGGTGAGTGAGTGATTAGTGAACTGGTGAATGGGATTTGTTGAGGGGAAACGTTATTTCAAATTTGTAAGGATTACAATTTGTATCGTTAAAGATTTTTCTAGAGAGGCAGACAATTTTGATTTGGAAAATGAAATTCTTTTGGGATGTAATCATGGGAACATGGGACAAGTTATTGTCTAGTATTAATCATGGAATATGGAACAATTTTGACGGTGTAACCATTAATTCTCGTAAGTATAATGTTTCTAGTTTTTTTTTCTTATTTAAATTAAAGACGGTGCGGTATGAAACGGTGCGGGTAGGCGGTGAGGGCATGGGGAGGGTAATATATTAAAACCACCCCGCCCCATTACCCATTGCGGGTAGCATTTTCATTCCTCTACCCGCCCCGCCACCCGCGTAGTCAAACCCCGCACCCTCCCCAAGCTGTGCGGGTGCGGTGTGGTATCCGCCTTTCACCCGCCCCATTGACATCCCTACTCTTGATAGAGGATATCTTCACATTATTTTACGCTCTGACTGCCTCACCTTAATTGAAGCTGTCGCGGTTTAGGTTCGGCCTCAATGGAAATGGAGCACCTAACAACGCATCTTCACAGACCAAGAACTACGAGATCACCTCTGCTCAGAATCGGCATATCAACAATCTACGTGGGCTTATTCAGGACTTACTAGATCTTACTCTTAATTTTCATTGTTTCTCCTTGCAATACATTCCTAGAGCTCTTAATAAACGTGCTCATGGGTTAGCCATGTCAGCACGGAACAACAGTTAAACTCTGTTTTCTTGCTGGCAAAAAAAAAAAGGATGTAATCTACCGTTTCCTTTACCTACATTCTTAGGTATTCATAACACGTCCATAGAATGAAAAGTGAAAGTCCCACAATCAATCAAACTTGTATCAACGTTTAAAGTAGTGTTTGACCTCTTAATTAAACAAACCTTTGGATCGGAGTTGTTATTTGGACGTACAAAGAAGTAGCCGGGCCCTATGCACCAGCTATATGTATATAATTATGTGATTTTAATGTAATAAGTACAGCCGTAGAGGATGATGAATTATCTGAAAGGGAATGGCAACAAAAGACACATACCATGTTACACTTATGTTACAATGTCAGCCATTTTGAGCTGGATTTCTGTTAACTAACAGAATGCATGCAGTGAAACCCAGTCAGTCAGTCAGTTGTGTCTTTTCAAGGTTGCCCACAACAGTACACTGTACACAACAGAAACCTCCCTCACGCTTCTTTATTACAAATGCAGTACCAACAGAAAGTTATGTGTCATTCAAATCTTCTATCTGATGACCCCATCTCACATGTGAACCTCAATTTCTGTCTCATGCTTTCACCTCGATGGCTTCCATCATTCCAGGGTCGCATACATACCAGGCTCGACCAATGAAGTTCCGCTCAGCCTCAGGCTAAATGAATCAATTTTACTTTGATTCTTTCGTTTGCCTATAACTTGTATTTCACGTCTAGTTATCCGCATTGTCATGCATTTATATATGATCGGTTTTATCATCAGGCCTAATCACATATCAATTGGAGTCAGTTCTGAATTCCTGTTTCGTTTGGCCTGATATTGGATACTCCATGACTAACCCATCCATGTTATGTTATCTTGTCGAAAACATGATGCAACTTCTAAACTGTACTGCTTATGTGTCAACTTTAAATTTCTTTTGAATGATTGTGTAGGCAATGTCATATCAGAGGGTTCACAAACTGACACAAAAACTGTATCCACAGGAAACTGAGAGTCTGATGTACAATTGTACAGATGCAAGTTCGAAAAGGTATACAGTGGAAGGATTATTAGAAGCCAAAATGATGGCAATTATTGGAGCACTTTAAAGCAACCAACACATTCAAACATTGGCTCCCCCTCCTCCACATTCGAGCATGGAATAACTAACTAATTGATTATCACACTTGCTACACTTTGGCCAAATTTGTGAAAGAGAAGCAAATACTACCTGATCGAGTTGGTTGGTTGGTTGTAGCTAGAGATGGATGCATCAGGAAAGACGGTTGACGTTCTTGATGGTGTGGTACCAGAGCGGCCTCCTCCTTTGAGAAAATATCGTCCTAATAACAAAATCAACACCGCTCGAGGTCCAAGAGACAGGAGGGTTCGATTGTCCCCCGAGACAGCTATTCAGTTCTATGATGTCCAGGACCGACTTGGAGTTCAACGTGCCAACGAGGCTATTGATTGGCTCATTGCCAAGTCAAAAGACTCCATCGACAAGTTACTCATCAACACGTCCTCTGGAAACTATGATCACCCAAGTCACCCCCCCACCCCCAATGGAGGAGAATTCGAGGAGGAGGATGAGGAGGAGGAGGAGGATAATTTAAACAGCACGCCATCAGGATACGGTCTCATGGAATGCTCTGCATTATTTCCTCAGCAGGTTCAGATGGAAAACGACTATGCGCAAGGTCAAAATTCATTCTATCATTCATCGTTGTATGAACCATCCTTCGGAAGTCTGATCTCTAAGGAGGAGGGTTTAAACTTGTATGACTCTATTTCTGCCCAAAGTCATCAATACCAGGAAGAGTCTGTGGGGTTTAACCAGGGATTCTTTCACATGCCTGCAGCATCCCACAATCATGACGAATCAATACGCGACTTTTATAACTAGTATTCTTCTGATGGTTACACTCGAATGCTATTTTTCGGGGTGGATCGTTTGGAAAAACCTATCAGTGTGTTAGTAGACAGTGAAGTTCTTCTTCCTACTCTTGTAATAACAACCTTTATCTCAGTGAATGTTAAGCAAAAAAATGACCTGCCTATTCAGTTTCAAAATGCTTGATATATTATTTACATTATAAATAGAGTAGTACATTTTCTTCACCACTTACAGATTAAAAAAAATCGTAATTAAAAAAAGAAATAAAGGGAGAAGACTGAAATGATGAACCCGGATGAGTCGATTTTGTTGAGCATCAATTGGCCACCAACAAAGTATAATTTATGTAAATTTGTGATGAGATTAATAAAAGTAGCATTTTAATGAAAATGATTGATTGGAATTTTTAGGTAGGGGTTGGGGGATGGGTGAATTTGTACATTTTCTCCTCCTATTTGCTCCTAGGACACCAACTTGGTCTTCTCAGCAGTCGACTTTTTGGCAGCTGGTTTTTCGGCTCCTGGGTATGACACTCTTCTGCCCTTTTCAAATGTCTTTACATTAAGTGTAGCAGATTTGGGCGGAGCTGATTTCTGAGTCGATAAAGGGAGGTTGCTGTTCTTCCCAACGACCTTAGTTGTCGACTTATTTTCCACCACCTTCGGACTGATGGACTGAGATGGCACTCTGTTTTCCCAGGGCCGTGCAGCAACCCATCGTTCCTTCCAGCTCCATCCCCATCCCCAATTAGATTTCCCAAGTTCCGAAGCATAAGGCCCTTGATTTTGGTTGCAATTTGCCCTCCACTGCAAAGCGCGTGTATTATCAATCAACTTAGTATAATTATTGATATTGGTAGTCATCATTTTAGAATAAGTTGCATGATTATGAATATGATTATGATTAATTGAGCGAGTGAGCGAGCTAGAATATATACTTGATGATTGAAGGCATAGGCCATTGCTCGCTCCCTCTTCGCCGCTGCCTCTTCTTTTTGATGAATTCTTGCGAGTATCTCCTCCATTGTATCAGCCCCACTATTCCATTCCACCTGTACGTCGGAAAGAGTTTCATACATCATACAGTACATACATGGCATTAAATCTCAGTTAGTTTCCGACTTACCTCTAACTCGTGAAGTTTTGCCTCAAGCTTCAGTTGGCTATCCAGCTTCTTTTGTGTGCGGCGTCCTTCAATAACCATACACAGACGACGATTTCTAATTTCAGATTGCATCCTACTCCACGAATGCAGATGATCTAATGTGCTTGTAGATTGTTTTTTGACGGACTTGAGTTCCGCAAGTTTCTGGAATCTTATTATTCCCTTCATACGCCTTAGGGTTTTCCGTGCCTGCAGTTAAAACAAAGAATTCATCAACCGTTAGAAACTATTCTATCATCCTTACTTCCCTAACTATTTACTCCAGTTGATTAGCTGTTAGTCATGAAATCCTTTGGAAGCATGAATAGGTAATTAGTCGAGAATGAATATATATACCAAATGAGCCCTGATTGCTGTCTGTATCCTAGTAGCCGCAACATCCTCACTGAGCTCCGGTCGAACACCATTAGATGTGCTGCTGCCCTTGCCATTGGGCGTGTTCTCTAGATCACGACTTTTGCTTTTTGCTCCACTTGTCTTATCAGAACCCTGTATATACATGTAATACTATGATATTACTACATGATTAACACTAATCAGCTAGCGACAGATATATGAACTTATCTTGGTTCGAAATACCTTAGCTTGCATTTTTGAGGGGATACATGAGCAACGGTGATGAGAAAGAGATGGTAAAACAAAGTACACAAATGAAATTGAGAATTTAGGGATATTAAGTAGCCTTCAAAAATCGAAAAGACAGAATATATGAGGAAAAGTTGTAGTAGTGGAAATGAGTACCTTTGATGATAATTTTTTGTCAAGCTTCACTTTCTTCTTTCTGCTGATAATAGTCTTGAACCAGCTTCCAGAGCCCATTCTGCCAACAGCGCCCCCGGTGGTTCTTTATTCAGTCTTAGCCACCCTGAAAAACACTGCCAAGTGAATCATGAAATCATCTTCATCATAAACAAATAAATCAGGTAGGCAATTTTGAGAGTAAATGCATGCTGATTCATGATGAGCATATATAAATGGAAGGGCATTATTATTATTATTATTATTATTATTATTGCATATCATATCAATAATACCACTAATTAAAACTTCTTTTTGTTTGAGAACAGGAAATACTAGCTTTATTATTGATGCCAATACATCAAGAATCGATTCCGCGCAGGTATCAACCTGATGAATGGGGGCAGCTTAACATTTAATAAAATGATTGAGACGATAGATGGGAGTCATGATCCTCACTTAGCTAGCTTGTCGACAACCAACTCGACATACACACCCTACTACTGATTCACTCTAACACAACAAATTGATTGGACAAACTACTGCTGATACTGATACAATCAATCAGAAGAAGAAGAAGAGGAAGAAGAAACTACATACTGAATTGGAGGAGACAGAGTGAGTATATATATAAAAGAAACACATGAAAGAAACCAAAACAAAAACATGAAAAGTGATGAATGGTGGATAATTGTAAATGAGAATTCAACATTTTATTTGTTGCCTACTGCCCCTACTTGAGTCCACACCCTTTTGAGTCCATATATAATACTTCATTACTTCATGTATGTCTTCATCATCATCATCAACAACAACAACAACAACAACAACAACAACAACAACAACAACAACAACAAAACCAAATAGAAGAGAAGAGAAGAGAAGAGAAAGGAAGCAGATACACTACTACACTTACATGAACAGAGCAATGCAATGCTAAGAAACAGAAAGTTGGAACTAGACTTCTTACAATAAATATAAATTAAAAAATAAAAAACGGGAAAAATGAAGAAAGAGTAAGTAAGTTAGTAGTACTATGACTAAAAAAACGCACAAGATCTAAAAAAGGGAGATACCAGTGTGACAGGGAAGAGATTATTTGCTTATTCTGTATGTCAATTGTCAAGTGGGGTTACGTTGAATCCAGGCTTTCAATTAGCTACTCACCCTCACCCTCACCCTCACCCACCTACTAAGTAAAGCTCAAGCAATTCCCATAATATTATATTATATTATTAATCAAACGCCGTCAACGCTAAATATGCACCAACAGTACGCTTAATCGCATCACAATTTCACACGGAATCAAACTCACCTATTACGCAACATACCTCTAATACAATCCATTAAAAGGGTTGTTGCTTTTTATTTTGTTATGACTAGGGATTACCATGCATCAAAAATAAATACCCCTCCATCCCAATGAATTCTTTGACTATTCCACGTTGGGGGTGTGCCAATCAATATTTGATTCCACGTATATCTCTTTCCCTTGATGTCAAAAGTAAAGACAAAGAATTTATTAGGATGGGGAGAGTATTAAATTGGATAATGAATCAAGAATAATAGTGGTTGAGGATTTTGTTGTCCAATCCATTGATCCAGGTGTATGTGTCTTTCAATGCAACAAACATGCATTTTATACTCTTCCTAATCAACTCTTTTTCATACCTTAATACTGCATTTCTTCTTCCTACTATTTCATGTACAACTAGCTGTATTTTTTTAATTATGGTAAATGATCAAACTGAAAACTTGTACTCCATCTGTCCTAATAAAATGGTACACCCTACCGTATTTATTTGTTTTCAGGGGTATCACTCATTTGTTATCTATTTTAATCGTGATAGATTTTTCGTTGAAAAATAAATGACACGTTGATATTCTTTTAATCCTTTGGTAACTTTCCAAGAGTAATATACACATCAGATAACAATCTACTCGAAAGGAAAGAGTAGACAATGAGTTCATCGAGATTTGCAAGTAAATATGGACTATTTTGGTATATTTTTTTCGTCTCTATAACTTATTTATTTTTTCCTTATTTATAAGGAATATTTTAATCAAAAGGAAACAAATGATTGAGATTGAATGGGTACTATATGAATTTAGGTTATACTCGTAGTAACTTATTACCTTGATATTCATTTGATAATTTTTTTGGTGAAGTTGATTGAAATTTTGGTTGGAATATATTTCTTCTTGTTTTGTCATATAAAAGATAGTACAGTATTAGTTTAACTCGTTAGGTACAACATCCATTCAATTTTTGATGGAAAAAAAATTCAGATTGTGATTGAAATATGGTACTCTTAATACATTCACCACTTGATATTTTAATAATTTAAACTTTATAATTTATGATTGATGTTACTTGGCTCAAACACACACGGAATTACCAAAAGATCTTTTGAATTACAAATTCATAAATTTGAGTTAATTAAAATACGGAGTATGGAGTATTTATTTGTCGAATAAGAATCAAAAGAAGTAATTGAATGTTTTATACTGCGCACATCCATTGAGGATGTTTTATTATAATGAGATGAAATGAAATCAAACCGACACACTACTAAAATTAATTAAACATACTATAACAATATAAAACATCCAAAGAAGACATAATACTGGTGAGCAGCTTAGCTTAAGCAATGTAGACCACCAAATGAACAGTAAATTTATCGTGGGATAGATATATTTATTTCAAATTTATAATAGATTAAGTACAAGTCAAGTCATTTGGATAGACAATGAAAAAATATTTCCTATTTCTTATTCCGTATGTATTATATTTTTTATCCTATATAGTACTCGTATTTGTCCCGTTATAAGTTTGTTTGAAATGAATGGTTTGATATGATCATCCTGTTGGTTCCCTTCTTCTGCTTGTCTGTCCAATGAATGAAAGCGCTGACCTAACAACTAGGGTGTTAGTTTGGCAATCAAGTGGCTCCTAATCCTATATATTATTTGACCAAACTATTTATATTCTTATAATGACAACAGACCAACCCATTGACAGAAGCATTACTCATACACATACATTACATTAGATTATTAGATGACCTTCCTTCCTTCCACATTTTAATTATTTATTTACTTACTCCTATTATTCAACTCACTGCTCTTTACTCTACTTAATTTCCTGGAAACAACAAATATTCCACCAATTCCTTATGCATGCATGTTTTGCTTAAAGAATAATTGAAGGATGAAAGGATATTAATATTGGAGAAAGTTATACATTATAATCTTATAAAAGTCTTTTTTTGTTTACAATTACAAACTTATAAAAAAATCAACAAGTACTACCAAATAAAATACTTTTCATTTGCTTTTACTACTTTAGGTGAACTCCAGTGCATTAGTAAACTATCTAATTGTGTTTCAAGAGTTGTGAACAGAGCAAAATACTCCTTAGTTAAAAAATCATTTTCACTTCCTTGACCCCTCATTAACCAACCCCATTACATTCTTCTACCCACTCCATACATTATCTCCCTCACCAAATCATACTCTAACCCTAATTAATCTAACAAATCCAACAATAATCCGTATAGAATTGAAATCCAGATTTGCATTTAAAAAAAAAACAAATCTACAAGTAAGTTTTCAATCGATTTAATCGTTAATTTAGGATTTTCAATCGATTCTTACAATGAAACCCAGATTTACATTTAAATTATGTTTGTCTTACATGAATTAAGTTTATTCTTTAGTGTGATTGCACTTTAGGGCTTCTGCAATTTAGTGTAATTAAGTCAAATGTGATTGTTGATTAAATAATTTCAACTTTTAAGGGTTTATGCAATTTGTTTTAATTAGATTAAATGTTAGCTGATGTTGCTTTTGCTATTGCTATTGTTGTAGATATGAATATTCAATCATTTGCTGTTAACTTGCGGACGATGTTTGGTGGTAGTTTCGTCTAGGGGTGTAAATGAGCCGAGCCGAGCACGAGCTTGGCCTTGCTCAACTCGTGCTCGTTAAGCAAAATTCGAACTCGAGCCGATCTTGAGTTTACCCGAGCTTGAAAAAATTGAGCTCGCAACCAAGCTCGTGAGTTAAAGTGCGAGTTCGAGCCTAACTCGAGTTTATATATAATTATTAAAATTTACATTTTTTGCATCGATGTGTTTTAAAAAATTGGGATCCAAAAAACATATACAAACGTACTAGGCAAATCAATAAGAACATTTTATATGGTGAAAAAACTATGTAACTATTATTTATTATTTTATTTTTTTATAACAAAATATTAACTAATCACATCAAATCGAGCTGCTCGCGAGCCTTTTGAGTCGAGATGAGCAAGCCGAGCCACTCCTTGCTCATCTCGACTCGTTAAGTTGTCGAGCCGAGCTTTGACCGAGTTGAGCTTGAGCTGCTCGTGAGCTGTCTCGTCTCATTTACACCTCTAGTTTCGTCTACAATAAAGTTAAGACAACGTAGAGACAATGAAGAACAATAGTGTCCTTTCTTATGCAAAAATAATGGAGGGGTCGAAACAATAGAGAAGGAGAGTGAAGAAATTGAAGAACAACAAGATAGAAATTGAAGAACGATAAGAGTGATAAAGGTTGGGGAAAGGGGGGAGGGTAAATAGACTCATTAAAAGACGCATGGGAAAATGGTCACGTAATTAGACGAAATGTAATTTTGGACGGAAATCAGCTTACTAACCCACCGGAGTTCACTTAAGGTAGCAAAAGTAAATAGAAAGTATTTTATTAGGTAGTAACTATTGAATTTTTTTATAAGTCCGTAATTGAAAAAAGTGGTTTTTATAAGGCTGTAATGTGTAATTTTTCCTTAATATTATCGAAAGTAATCGCTATTTTAGTTTACAAAGTAGTTTTCTAAATCAATGGATCGAAAATATGTCTAACTTGCTGTGGACATGACATATGTCCACCCCGACGCAGCCACGCGCGGGTTTGGGTAGACGAATGAATCTCGTCGTAAGATTGTTCTCGAATTGAAATTTAAATCGAAGTTGGAGTCGCCACCGAACTTTCTGGGAATTCGGACTCGTTCAAACCCACTCTATACTTAGGCGTATTGCGCACAAAACACGGCTTGCCTTATAGTACTAGAGCTTCTTGTAGGGTTTGTCCCTTTGCATAACGGTACCGGTGTCGACTTATCGAGTATCGTATATCGAATGACTCTCGTTGCCAATGGTTTTAGGCATCCGAAAACCGAAGGTTCTTTGGGAAGCCCACGAAAGACATCTAACCCCGCCCGCACATAACGACCTCTACTAAGATATCGATTGGTGTTCGTGTACGCGCGTTAGTAAGATGATGAAAATGTATGACAAACATTTTTTTATGGTAGACATGCGAATTATGTGTTCACTACGTAGTTTAATGCATCTTTAGAATTTGTCGGAGTTGAATTTAGCATGCGATTTCATTTGGAAGCAATAAGTGCCAAGCAACAAAAATAAATAACTTGAAAATAGATTACAAGTTACACGAGCGGAATACAACCCGGATTTTGCAATGCGATAAGAAATAATAATGTCGAATTGAAAACGGTAAACGTGAACTATGAATGGACTCGTAAATAGAAAACGTAAACAAGAACCGTAAACCGAATGATTGGAAAGACTCCGATCAGTTATGCATTATGTTGTGTACTGGTCAGAGGATAGAGGCTTAGGTGCGCGAGTTCGTGCGACCTGGAACTCAAGCGCAGGGAGCTCGGCGTCCCAGCCTTCAGGCGCAAGCACTAGGGGTTCCCAAGTCGGCAGCGTACAGGACCAAAGCGTGATAGTAGCTCGATTCCAAAGCATTGAAGTCTCGTCCCGACTTATCCTAATGAAGTCCGGTTGCCTTTTATTTATCAAATATTGAGTTCGACTAGGAAGACCTTCACTCAAAGTCGCAAAGGAAAAACGATAATAGATTGAAAATTTGATATGGGATGTAGACTTAAGAAGAAATACATGATAGATCGACACGCATTGACTTGCGTCAGAAGTGTAATTCCCTAGGTGAAACTCGTATCGTTGTTTGACTATGTTGAAAGTCTACGATACCTCGTTTTGACCTTAATCGCGTACTTGTCCTTAATCGTCCCGATTTGAATAAAATATATCGACTTAGCACGAATATCGTAGCCTTTTGACGTAGGAATTTGTCGCGGATCCCCACAATCAAACAAGAACCTAACTCTACTAACTGGGTAGCTAGGGTAAGTCGGGTATCAAATCCACAGGGACGGTGAGCTAAATAAAGAGTCTCAATCTAGTTAAAGGCTTAGTCAGAGAAATTCAGTTTGGGTTGAATGAGTCTAAACTAAATAACTAAACTAACGATAAAGCAAAATAGTAACAAATAATAAAAGGGACTAGGGTCAAGATCAACAATGTAGTCTCAGGGGAGTTGTCGGACTCATAAAATAGTTGATTAAGGTCGGTAATAGGCATAAGATAGGCTCTCTCGAGTCTCTATCTACCGTAGGACGGTCCTAGCGGGCTCTCGCTACTTACTGGATCGACCTACTCCAATGAATGCAAGTCTAACCTAAACTCGACTCTCGATCTTAAGTTCAGGTTACCTAAACTGATTAACTAATCTGGCCAGGACAAGCGAATCATACAATTATAACGTTCAAACGGAGATTAATAACGATTAATCAAAAATCAAATTAACTTGAGACAAAACCCCAATTAAGACGAACCGTGCTAACCCTAACCCTAGAAATTACTACTCAGACATGATTGAAACAAAACTAATTAATCTACCCACTAAAATTAAACATGAAATAAGCATAATTAAAGGACAAAGACTACAACTTTAAACTAAATATAATCAAATCTTATAATTAAAGCACGGTTCGTCTTAATTGGGGTTTTGTCTCGAGTTAATTTGATTTTTGATTAATCGTTATTAATCTCCGTTTGAACGTTATAATTGTATGATTCGCTTGTCCTGGCTAGATTAGTTAATCAGTGTAGGTAAACTGAACTTAAGATCGAGAGTCGAGTTTAGGTTAGACTTGTGTTCATTGGAGTAGGTCGACCCAGTAAGTAGCGAGAGCCCGCTAGGACCGTCCTATGGTAGATAGAGACTCGAGAGAGCCTATCTTATGCCTATTACCGACCTTAATCAACTATTTTATGAGTCCGACAACTCCCCTGAGACTACCTTGTTGATCTTGACCCTAGTCCCTTTTATTATTTGTTACTAGTTTGCTTTATCGTTAGTTTAGTTATTTAGTTTAGACTCATTCAACCCAAACTGAATTTCTCCGACTAAGCCTTTAACTAGATTGAGACTCTTTATTTAGCTCACCGTCCCTGTGGATTCGATACCCGACTTACCCTAGCTACCCAGTTAGTAAAGTTAGGTTCTTGTTTGATTGTGGGGATCCGCGACAAATTCCTACGTCAAAATGGCGCTGTTGCCGGGGACGGTGCTTAGTTAGATATTAGTCTTTATTTGGTTTTAGTATTAGTCGTTTTACTATTATATATTTATATATCTATTTTCTTTTATTTAAAAAAAAACAACAAAAATCTATTGTTTCCTGTACGTGTTTGTGTATAATTGTTTTAGTTTTGTTATTATTTTTTATTTTTTTATTAGTAGTAGTATTTTTTTTCCTTCTTTTCTTGATTTTGTTTCCCCTTCTCTTCTTCTTGAGTGTTGTGTATATTTCTCTTCTCTTCCTTTTCTCACTATGCCTACTCTAGCAGACCATTATACACCAAAACCCGAGATGTTTGCTTCACCTATTAACCTTGGAAATTTGGAGAGTCTAGACTTCTATGTTGACCCGGGATTTATTGAGTTGGTGGAGCAGAATGCTTTTCACGGGTTTGAGAGTGAGGACGTGTATGGACTCCTTCAAAGGTTTGTGGATTATTGTAGTTTTGTGAGGAGGGGTGATTTGCCCATTGAGACCATATTTCTCATGCTTTTTCCCTTTTTCCTTAAGGACAAAGCTTGGGATTGGTTATACTTACACCCTCCTAATACTTTCTCTTCTTGGGAACCATTAGCTCTAGCCTTCCTTAGGAATTACTTCCCTCTGCGAAAACCGCCAAGTTTAGACAAGACATTCTTAACTTTAGACAGGGTGAGTTTGAGAGTCTGAGTGATTCTTGGATTAGGTTTAGGAGCCTATTGAGAACTTGTCCCCATCATGGCATCCCACTTTGGCTGACTACATTGACATTTTTTGATAGGTTGCTTCCTTGTGATAGAGATTTGATACTTGTTGCATCTAACTGGAAATTCTATGATTTGGAAGTGGAAGAAGCACATGCTTTGATTGCGAAAATAGCCAGTGGCCATGACCATCGGGCATTTGGGAGAGGACCACAACCTAGAGATGACCCACATGTTCCTTCTTTGTTAAGTCAGGAGGTCAATGTCTACTCTCTTAGTGATGTGTATGATGCTAGTGTGATAAGTGTAGTTTGTAGTGTCTATTTTACTATGTTTTGCTCCCATTTTCCTTGTGGAATCGCTCCTTTGGAGCGGTTTATGGGCTTCTTATGCTTCCTCTAGCTCGTTTCAGGTTCCCGAGACCGATTTGGAAGAGTTGGAGCGATTCCGACTCGATACATACACATTTTGGAGCCAACGGAGTAAAGGAACGATGACTTGATGCCTTGGAATCAACCCCGAGACCTTGGGACCCAATCCCGAGCCTCCGAGACCCGATCCCAAGACCCGAGAATCGATGGGAAGCCCATGAGAATCAAGGAGGGACCCAAAAAAAGACCATATGGAGACCTACAAGGCTCAACCGGATCCGGTTGGCCTCAACCGGTTCCGGTTGAGGTGCGCTTTTGAGGAGGCCACTGTGAGCCTATCCCGGTGGGGACCAACCCGTCCCGGTCGGGATGACAGGGCGGTCCCGGTCGGGATGATCCCGTCCCGGTCGGGACGCTACAGGGGCAGCACGGGTTCTTTTATTTCATTCTCCTTCATTCTTGTACCCATATATATACTTCCCTCTTGTATTGTTAACACATCTTATCATACCCTAGACTAGTTTAAGCCTCCATTAAGCATTAAACCCTAGATTAGTTTCATCCATTAGATTAATCTTCCTTTAATCCTTGTTAATCTTTGGTTAATCCTTGTAATTAGTTCTTGTATTAAGAAGTTCTTGAAGAATTCTCCAAGCTTGACATCCTTGGGTTTTATTTGGGTTCTTATTTATACAAGATTGCATCTTTTCACCTCCATAGTGTTGGTATAATCTCCCTTTACTCTTGTTCTTTGTTATTTAATCAAGTTTCATCTTTTACATATTGTTATTGTTATTGTTTGTTTATGATGAATGTTTGGATGCTTGTTCTAGTTTCTCTTGTGAATGTTGGTTTTCTCTTAACTATGAGTGAGTAGTTTCTTTGTGGGGTTAGTAGGGGGATTAGGGGTAGATTATGGATGATTAGGGTTGATTAAGGGAAAAGGGTGAATCTTTGTTGTTAGTCACATTGTAGGCACTCCATGTGTTTGTTGATGTGCTTTTGTGAGTAGTAGTGGCCATGCTCCCCATACTTGTGTTCATCTTCCCATTGTTTGTCTATTTTGTGGTCATGTTGAGAATAGTCGTAGTCGCGAGAGCGCGGACTAGGGTCTAAGTTGCGAGAGCCCGGACCCACCTTGACATCGGTCTAAGTTGCGAGAGCCCGGATCGACCCTAGCAACTAGGAGACACCTAAACCCTTGATCACCCCTATTACCCTTCTACTCTTATGAACCCGACCTACCCCACTTTCTTTCCATATTTGATTCATCATCTTAGTTAGCCTTAAATTCTCTAGTATCATTGTCTAGTTTGGTTCTAGTTATTTCATTTTAAGTATTGTTTTAGTTAATCCTTTGTTAGCCACCTTCCTCGTCTCCAATCATCAATAGTTTGTCAATTTCATCTTCTTTGCGTTTGTTTTGGTGATTTAGTCTTGTTTTAGGCCGAACTACTCTAACCCTTGCGATACCGTCCTCGTGGATACGATCCCGACTTACCCTAGCTACCCACTAGGTGTAATCGGTAGTTTATTGTTGGTTAGGATCCACGACAAATCCCTGCCATCATAGTGTATGTCATGTTTCTCCTCCCTATGTCAATGTGAGTGTTATGCATGATATTTCATCTTCCCCACCCCTTGTGAACGTAATTGATGATGAAGATGATGATTATGTGTATAATTTTAAATCTCACCATGTTGACGCTGGAAATGAAGTGCAGGATTTCTCATTGGGTAATTGTTTTGAGAATCCTATGTTTGAGGATGTAGTGAATTTTGAAATGATGCATAATCCTCTCTTTGACTTCATGATAGAGGAGGGGGTTAGTGATGATAATGATGCTCTCCTTGATTCCTTACACTTCGACACTTCTTCTTATGAATCTTTGCTTGACGATGCTTGGGATTATGATGGTTTCTTTGAGAAACCTATTTTAGAGAAATTTGTTGAGGACGAATCTCTTTCACCTATTGATTGTCTTGACCTTATTTCTCTTAGTCCTTCGTTGGAGCTCATGATAAGTGAGGAGGACTGTGATAGTTCTATCCAGGAGATCAATTTGCTTTTAGACTTGTCTCATATGGACACTGTTACAGAGAGCACTAAAGACGGAGATATTACCACCTCTCTGAGGAGAAGTGAAAGTGGTAAGATGGGTATATTGAGTGGTTTTGGGGTATTAAACCCCTTTCTTGTGCAATTTGATTCTAATGATGAGCCTTGTGGCGAAATTGTGATTTTCGGTGTGCACATCTTGCCTCACAAACCACTAATTAGCCTTCTTACATCTATTATCTACTATTGGTCAGGTTTATTAATGTTTATTCATTATGACCATTTTGCTGTTGACTGGTCTAGCTTGTTTGACAAGCTAATGAGATCCTTGACTAGTTTTTTAGACAATTCACTAACTTGCTGAGATAATTAAGATGATACTGTGTATATATGTTTCTTTGCTTGTTTTTGTGTGTCGTTTTGTGTGTAGGTAATATGTGATCTCCAAGAAATTTACAAGAGATTCGATGGCACTACTACAAAACTTCAAATAGACAACTCCTAATAGACATCTAATATTGTTAACAACTGATGTATAATTTATATACATCTGATTTTCTTAACAAACAGATGTCTTTATAGTCTATTAGACAACTGAGTTTTATTAACGCAGTTGTCTATATATTATACAACTGTTTTTCTTAACCTCAGTTGTCTATTAACCTACTATAAACCACTGTAAATTAATAGCTACCCGACCCATATCAGCTTGACAACTATCTAACCAACCCAAATCAAAATCACTAATCTTAATCTTTTAAAGCAGAAACATTTCCTGCTTCCACGTTCACCCACGTAAGCATCCATGTCAGCGTCCTACAAGATATCTAAAACCCAAAATCACCCACTGACATTCCCGCTCTCCTTCACAACTGAAACAAACCCTAAATCGAAAAACTCCTAATTCTCTGACGAAATCGTCCCAAACTGAAACCCAAAATCCTTCTTCTCGTTTCACATCATCGTTCTTCTGTGGTGTTCGCCCTAAGTCGCCGTTCCCCGTTCCCCTAAATCTTCGTTGTTCTCTGATGTTGTTGTTCATCTTTGTTCAGTCTTCGTTCTTCTCCTTTTTCACCCTAAATCAAAATCAGATGCATCAACCCTAAACATAAAATCAACAAAATCAGATGCATCAACCCTAAATCTCCGTCGTTCACCGTCAATTTTCAAATTTCACTGTCCCTCGACGCCCCTTTTCCGCCGTCTACTCTACATTTCTACTCTTCCTAGCTAATCTATGTGAGTTTTCGAACTTTTGTTGCGTTTGTTGATGTTAATCGGAAAAAATATGATGAATACCCTACATCTCTATATGTGATGTGCGTTTGTTGATGTTATAAATTCGTTACTCAGTAACAATGTTATCTGGGGTGTTTGGTGAATGCATTTGTTTTTGAAAATTGAGTGAATGGCAGATGGACAACACAAAGAAAAAGAATAAGAACGACAAGAACAGCAAGATTAATGTGATGAGGAGGAGGAGAGAGCGTGAAGTTGTTCGTAGGACAAGTACTGATGCATATGACAGAAGAGTCGTTGTTCTGCTTGTGCTTGCAGAACAACAATGTTTAAACGATGAGTTTTGCGATTGCATTGGTGGCACTGATGAGCCTGGTACTTTTTAATTAGTGACTCATTTCAATTTTAGGTTTTTCGTAGTGTGTTTTCGAGTAAAGATTTCAATCTATTGTTCTTGATTGAAAAGTTTTGTTGGTTGAATTGGTTTTATCATTTGATGTCTGTCTGATTCATAACAACATTTATGTTAATTGGCTAGAATGGGTGATTAGGCCTTTATAGAGCTATATTCTTATCTAGCAACTCGAGCGAGGCCATTTTGTCTACAACATAAGTGGCATCCTCTAAATAAATGTTGTTGTAGGTTTCTGTGCATAATTTTAGAATTAGATAAGATCTTTTAAAAAATTCCTTCCGCTATGCTCATTATGACAGTAAATCTGGGATGTGATACGTCTGTTATTTATCATTCGTGCTCTAATTTATATATTTTTTTCATATGTAGTATGTTAGGCAGATTTTCGAAGGATGTCCCGACCTCCTACAGAAGCAACAGTTTTGTTACATCCTTGCTCGTTGTGTAAGCTGTGATTTCTTTACTGATATATTATTTATATGCAAGAGAGTCATTTTACTCATTACTGATGCTTGTATTATTCGTGAGGGTAATAAGTAGTGTTATGTTGTTCCTTGTTCTGCCTTGGGATATTCTGTCGTCATCTAAATCTTAACTGTCTTCTAGTATCACTTTGTAACGTGCAGTTTGTTTTTGGCATAGGGTGTAGCCTTTGAACTCGATGATAATATGATTTTTGATGATGATGAGAGAGAACAGTAACAACACATTATTAACAACGCTAAATTGAGTGAAGGATTTTTTACCCTTGCTCGTAATATTGAAGTCATGGAAGCAAAGTCCCCTGAGGATATATACAGGTGATCTTCTATTTATGCATTTTTTTCAACCAATGACAGGTTGTTCCCTTTTTGGCAAGGTGTTCTTTGATTTTCGATGACTGTGTGTATCTTTTATTCCATGTGTTTAAACCACGTTTGAGCCATCATGTCGCTGACACTAGAACTAATTCTTTCCTTAGTTTCACAACATTTTTAAGTAATCTGACACACACACTAAGCTAATACTATGGGATCAAATTTTTAGTATTTTTTTAACAAGATTACAGAAGAAGAATAATGCAAAAGTAAAAGGTACCTAATTTTTCTTATGAAGATCATCAAGTGCAAACTGCACAATTTTTAACATAAAGAGGGGATCCTCTTTTTTATTAGTTCAGATTTTCTGCCTAATATTTACGTACTTGTTAATAATTACTTAAAAAAAAAAAGATTATTCCATTTTCACAAGCATTAGCATATGAGTATTATAGACCTCAAAATCATCATATTCTTCCTAGAGTATCAGTTTTAGTGAGATAGAGCAGAAAATGGGGTCGGGGCTGACTTTCGTTATTGAGGCTCAACCTTACTTGAGTGCGGTTCCCATGCCTATTGGTCTGGAAGCTATTTGTCTCAAGGCTTGTGCTCATTATCCTATTTTGTTTGTCTCAAGGCTGGTCTGGAAGCTGCTATGTGCTTTTGCTGCAAAATGATTATTCTCGTTTCATATTTGATCTTAAGCGTCACTTGTTTTGATCGTGAGAATTGATTTACGCATTCTGATGATATTAGAGTGTGGAATTTTTCGTTTCACCGTTGATCAGTTGGTTTAATTTGAATCTTTAATGAGCTAGCTGATTAGAAGGAAATGGAAATGCGGATTTTGTTGTCTCGTCTGCATTTGAGCTTAAAGTGATGTTATTTTAATCATGAGAATTGATGTAAGTGTGTGATAATATTAATGCGACAACAACTCTGTGCTGCAGGAGAATGAGTTCCATGTGTTAAAGTTGTAGAATAATCTAGAAAAATCTAGGACAATATATATCTAGAATTGAAGAGTAAGATTAGCCTAGAAAAATCAAGAGAAGATGGCAAGCAAGATCAATCTAGAAAATTCACCCAAAACTAGTATAAATAGGTGATTGATGTACATTTGCAAGGTGTGGCCTCAAGCTCCAACAATGGAGTTATGAAGGTATCACCCTCTCCCCAAATTATTGTAATATCACATAAAAATCAAATCATAATAAAAGATCATCAACATTCATGAATCCCGGGCTCAAAACACTTCTTCTGCTGCCCAAAAATTCCAACACCATGAGCTAGCTGATTCGACCATCAATCATTTGCTTGAAAAGCTCGAGGTAATGTGTTAAGATGTGATCCATATCCGACACATCAGGGGGTCTTACGAATGGGTGTCAGTCCGTTGCCATCCCTTATATTGTCTACTACTGCCTGACAGAAGCTTTTTACTTCTGGTTTCAGTATTCAGTTCGATTTTGTATGAAGAACTCTGTAATTAGTTTGTGTACATTCTGTTTTTGCTTTCAGGAATATGGTGACAATGTTGATATTGATGGGTTTGACATAGACTACGGGGTAAGTAATTCCGTCTTTGAAGATTAAATTTTACTCTATTTCAGAGCTTGGATACAACGTATTTATGACATCCGACTTATACAGTTTTTTGGTGTAACAATAATATCAGAATGAGGTTCGGACTCTGAACTTGGGAAATTGGGCACTTACGTCGTAAACAAACAGACACCAAATAAACAGATCACTTTCAGCACAAAGCTATAGCATGAAAGCCCTTGCAGACAAAGCCTACTACCGGTGTTCTAAGGCTTAAATCTAACAAGATCACAGCTATACAGAGTAAGATTGACCAATTCACAAAGCGGATGTCAATATTGCTCCAAATAGAACGAGATGCTGTGTTGGAGTTTACCCAGAAGGAGTTAAATGCAATGCCTATGCCTCCTGATGACAGTATTGATTCCTCCAAGCCTATTGAATACTTGGTCACTCACGGGCAGGCACAACAAGAACTATGTGATACGCTTTGCAACTTAACTGTTGTTAGCACTTCAATAGGTATCATAAGCTTCTTTATACAAAGCCTTAGAACTACCCAATTATGTTATTGCTTTGTGTCAGTATGCATTTGTGTATGTATTTTTATCAATTGATCCCGTTTTATGTATGTATTTTTATCAATTAACTTCCACTCTTTTCCCTTTTTTTTCTTCTTGTTTTCTGATAGGACGAGGAAGATGTGAAAGCCATTGGTCGTTTGTTTGCTGATATGGGGGATTCATATGTTAAATTGATTGCAACCGGTAAGAATGGAACCTTTGTTTGCTCTTTCCTGCCAATGCAATCAAAGAAAACAGTTCATTTGTTGTAATCTTTAGCCAAAACATTAAAGCTCTTTTGTTGTAATCTTTAGCCAAATAATTAGTTCATTTATATTGTTTATTTTGTAGCATTTCAAGGAGATTAGACCATATTCTCAGGAAGATATTGACGAGGTTCGTGAATTATGGGCGGACTATTTTTTAATAATTAGCAGTATATATATATATATATGATGTATTCGACAAAGTTATACGGACAAGGTGCTATTATGTTGGATTATTGTTTTTATGTACTTTTTAGATGTAACTGGATGATAGTTTGTACCTTTTAAATGTTGGATTATATAAAAGTGGAACTTCTTGTTCAAATTCATATGATATTCATTTCTTATGTTTCATTAATATATAGTTCAAATCATGATATATAGTCCAAATACATGTATTATATAGTTCATAAATACGCGGAATAGACAACTGTTTTCTAAAGAATATACATCTAATGCTTTTAAAGCTCTTATGTCTATACACGTAATAGACAACTGTTATTAAAGAAACAGTTGTCTATTAGTGAATAGACAACTGTTGTAAAACAGATGTCTATACTTAGGCTAATATACAACTCCAAACTACTCAACTGTTGTAAGTCAGTTGTCTATTCCAAAAAAAAACAGTTGTCTATTTAATGTTTTGTAGTAGTGTGGGTACGAGAACAAGAATCAAAGACCACTTCACTTTAGTAAGTTCTTTACCCACCCTTCATTTTTTTCCCTCCCTAGTTCTTGAACATTGAGGACAATTTCCGATTTAAGTGTGGGGGAGGATTTGTTGTTGGTTGATTGGAGTAGTATTTTGTGTCGGTTTGTGTTTTTTTGAGTCGTAGTTTGTTTTTGTGTCAAAAAAAATGTCGAAAATCCAAAAAGATTTCATTTTTCGCTTTTTTCATTTGTTTTCTTTGATTTAGTCATTTTTCTAACTTGTAAATTTTTGTGTAAATAATGATTTTTAGACACTCGATCGTTGCAATTGTTCGTTATATATCAATCGATCTCCTACTATAAGTCGTTCGAGGGTGTGTACTTCACTTGTTCCATTTTCCACCTCCCTTGATGTGATGTGACTTTAGTTGGCTTGTCTAGGTGACGATGATCCAAGTGACTTTCTTTCTTGCGATCCCATTTCACATATCTTCTTTTATTAGGGAGAGAGCGGCATTACAAATTCTGCTTAATCCTTCCATAAAATAAGTGCTTGTTTGTAAGCACCGAAAAAAATCACAAAAATATCAAAAAGAAGAAATTAGGGGGAGATGAAAAGAAAAATATGAAAATATGAAAAATATGAAAATATGAAAAGAAGAAAAACGAAAAAAAATGAAAAAAAAAATATGATTCCTCCCCACGTTAGTTGTTTTTAATCATATTTTCTCAGTTTGGATCGTTTACTCTTGTCACTTTGGGTCAGTAGGACGATCCTTGACTCTTTGAGTCAAGACGAGTTTTTCTTAAGTCACTAACGTCATAGGAGTACTCATTCCGCCTCCATCTCATACCCTTGACATAGCATGGACCGAAATCGATGGATGTATAGTGTCGATTGCAACCGTCTTAGTGTTTGATTATCATTGTTTATACTTAAGTTGAATTTTATATTTTTGACTTTTGATTAGGAAGCTTGTGACGTAAACATTTCGTGTCATTAGTTTGTGTGTCTGTTAGCTTTTCTAGTTGTTTTTCTTTACGGGTCGTACCTAAGTTTAATGAGCTTACTCAAGGACGAGTAAGGGTTAAGTGTGGGGGAGCTTTCTAGGGTTAGGGTTAGCATGGTTCGTCTTAATTGGGGTTTTGTCTTAAGTGTAGGGGTTTCTTTGTAGTATAGTGGTAAGTATTCCCGCCTGTCACGCGGGTGACCCGGGTCGGCAACGGCCCCATTTTGACGTAGGAATTTGTCGCGGATCCCCACAATCAAACAAGAACCTAACTCTACTAACTGGGTAGCTAGGGTAAGTCGGGTATCAAATCCACAGGGACGGTGAGCTAAATAAAGAGTCTCAATCTAGTTAAAGGCTTAGTCGGAGAAATTCAGTTTGGGTTGAATGAGTCTAAACTAAATAACTAAACTAACGATAAAGCAAAATAGTAACAAATAATAAAAGGGACTAGGGTCAAGATCAACAAGGTAGTCTCAGGGGAGTTGTCGGACTCATAAAATAGTTGATTAAGGTCGGTAATAGGCATAAGATAGGCTCTCTCGAGTCTCTATCTACCATAGGACGGTCCTAGCGGGCTCTCGCTACTTACTGGGTCGACCTACTCCAATGAACGCAAGTCTAACCTAAACTCGACTCTCGATCTTAAGTTCAGTTTACCTAAACTGATTAACTAATCTGGCCAGGACAAGCGAATCATACAATTATAACGTTCAAACGGAGATTAATAACGATTAATCAAAAATCAAATTAACTCGAGACAAAACCCCAATTAAGACGAACCGTGCTAACCCTAACCCTAGAAATTACTACTCAGACATGATGAAACAAAACTAATTAATCTACCCACTAAAATTAAACATGAATTAAGCATAATTAAAGGACAGACTACAACTTTAAACTAAATATAATCAAATCATTTAAACTACTTAAACAAGTAAATTAACATAATAAAACAATAAGATGAAAAAGGGAGGAAAATTATACCAAACATGAAGATAAAATTACATAGATAAATGAGAAAGATAGAATGGAAAGATTAATGATTAATCTGAACTAATCAAACTTACAATCTAAATGGAACTAGATTACGATTAATAATGATGAGATTTGAGGTTAATAAAGAAAACGAAGGGAATGCTACCCTCATGCTCAATTGTGCGGCTGCCTACTGCCATCTCCCCCTATGGCCTACCCTCTCCTCTTCTTCCTAAACTAATATGCCCCTCTTAATCCCCCGGGTCGTGTGTGTTCCATTCCTTCACAGGAAGATAGTCGGTTCTTTTCGGAATGGGCTCCAGTTGGTTTTATTTGGACCTATTCAACATTTGTCTTTTGTTTCGTTCTCGTTGTCTTTTAACTCGTCTTGACCCGTCTTTACTTGGTTATTCCCGAGGAGGTACCTAAAAAATAAAAACGAGACAAAACAGTACAAAATTCTTGGAAAGTACAATTAATCCGAAAAAATATAAAATAAAACTACACTATGAAATAAACTATAAAATGAGCTATATGACAATTAACGTACACAAAATCGGACTAAATAACGGGTAAAAGTAGGGGTAAATCACTACTAAAATATCACTTATCACCTTCCGTATCGCGCCGTTATTATCGGGTCTCGTGGACCGTACGACGCTTGTATTGACATCATTAGGTTTCGTATTGGCTCGATTTTCGGGGACTCTTTATGCATGACATTCGATTATAGAATCAACATCAAACATTTTGGAGTGACGATTATTGATGACATCGAAAACATACGACAAAGTATTTCGCGATCGTGTCATAACCTGAGGGGCAGGCGTCTACCTTGGGGCGCCCTGACCTTCAAGCGTCTGGGTGGCGCGGCTAAAGCGTGAGGCGCCACCACCCTAGCGCTCTGTCTGGTGGTTATGCGGACTTTGGATAGAAACTTTAGTCGGATGCGCTCATTTTAAAAGAAAATTGATTCAGATTAAACCATTTGAACTATTCGACATCGACATTGACCATGGGTCCATGATGTGCGAATTTGGCATCATTTGACATTTATTCCGAATTGATAACGACTTGTCCTTGTAGGCATTAGGTCCCACGTATCTTGACATCGTAATTTGATCATTAGGATCTACGATGTCGATACCATCATTGGAAGCCCACTCGAATTGTGTAAAAGTAGTTTTGATTATATATACGCGGTAGTGATAGAACAAAAGCGTAAATTAAAGCGTTTTAGGGGGTTAACTCGCCTTAAACAACCAAATATGCGGGGTGACAAGATAAGTGACCGGCGACGTGAGTGCGATACTTTTGTGTTCGAGTTTCCTTATTTCGTCACCCTTAGTACTCGATACGTAAAAGAGCGAGTATTTTATCGTCGGAAAATTAGTAGCTAGATGTTAGGAACGAAAATTAAATGTTAATATACGAAAATTAAATGTTACGGTAATTAAAAGAGTTTAGAGATTAGAATCGGGATTTGGACACTCTCGACCTACATGTCAAATGCTTCGAAATACAGGCTCGCGGAGTATCATCGTAGACACGGGAAGCGATTCGAGGTATATAGGAAGATTTAGAGTGTTCATGTGTATATGTGGGAAAGGTTGATAGAAGAGCTCTCGCACTTTGCATTTAGGATTCTGGAAAATGAAAAGTCGACCCTTGAAACTATGCACATAAGGGTGTATTTATGGAGTTATGCGAAATGTCTCTGGTTTAGATTTTCAGGTGTGCCAAGGCCATCGCCCTGATATTTGGGCGCCTCACTTGGGGCGGCTCAGTGCTGAGGCGCCTGGTCTCAGGCGGGTGAAATCGCGCGTATCGAAAATTGGTCAAAATACGGATTGACATCCGGGTTATTCGAGGTAATAAGGATTCCGTTTTGACTTTGATTGATCGCGTATTGAGACGCTATTATGGCTTATTTTGTTTTCGGGTTTAGACTTTTGACCAGTTGTGACTCGGTCGACAAAGACGGTTTCGCCCCTGGTAGCAGTTTTGGCTCAAAGTAGCTTTATTTCATTGGAAATGACCCACTGGGTCCGGATTTGGGATCGGTTTTGAGAGACTTGTACTTCTCTAAGTGCCCACGTCGGATACTATTGATTCTGAGCCTGTATTTGAGCATATCGATGCATGTTAACGTCCGATCGTTATCGGGTGTTTTGTTGGAGACTGCGACAGACACGAGCAGGCAAAATGCGGGTGTCTAGAGAACCCCCACTCTGATTGAGGTTTGGACAAGACGAAAGTCAGAGTAGCCGCAAGGTCAATTGAGGATTACAACCTGGCAGCTTTACAGTCGGGTCATTTATAGTCCATTAAACTTGCGTGAAGGGCTCGCCAGCCATAAGTAGAGGATCATACCTATCTTGATGATGATAACTCTGTGGGGATTCGAACTTGCTTTCGAAGTGCTGGGTGTACCTGTATGCAGACACGTTATATTTTGAATGTAGAATTTTAGGGGAGACACCGCCTCGATTATCCGCTGGGGAGTAAAATTTTTGATATTTTGAAATTTGAGATTTTTAATGGAGGAATGCTCGGGATGACACGATTCCTGTATTGGGCTAGGAAAGGTGTTGAAATATGGACCGGGCATGAGCGCATAGACGCGTATACTGGGGCGGCCCAACATTCAGGCACAGGCACCAACGCGCTCTGGTCCCACGCGCCCTGGTTTTTCGGCGTGGGGGCCCAGGCGCCACATATTTCGATTTTCTCTTTTTCGCGCTGCGGTGCGGATCCTGAGGTGCCGTAGGGTTTTCGTGTTTATATACACGGACCTTTCTACCTCGTCTTCTCTCACTCAACTTTGCATCCTTCTTCAAAATCTCTCAAAGAAATCCGAGCAATTTTGTCATAGGTATCGAAAATTTGACTATGTTGCTGCAGGTATGGTTCCGAAGTTTCAGGGATATGGAGAAGGTTCATCTCTATCAGATGGGAATTTCTACCCTATTTTCATTACGTCTAAAGGTCGATTCTTTTTTTTAGACGATTGTGTGTCTTTTTGGAATACGACTCATCATGTTTGTATGTTTCCTCGGGAGAAATTTGTCCCTTCCTGAGGAGATAGCTGTTATTGATGGATGGTGTCCTACTGCCCATCCTGCTATTTCTTCATTTTGTCCTGACCCAAGGAGAAAGCTGAGGGAATTTTTGGGTTTGTCTCATATCGAGGTAGACCGAATGGTGCAGTGAAATTATGTGTCCCTGTTTGACTTAGCTGACAAGTTCATGAATGAGAAAGATGTGAGGATCATTGCTTCTCATAGGCCCAGGGCCTTTGCTTTATGCATGCTTCATTGCTACGCTTTTGAGGGGCGTATGGAGATTGACTCGTGCATGGGCCAAATTCGGCTTCTGGGCGTGGTAGACCAAATGAAGACTGGCCAAAGTCCAGCTTGGCTGATAACCAGAGAGATCACTATGGGCCTTGATGCTGGGAGGATATACTCTGACAAGCAATTGGCAGGCAGCTGTAGACTTCTACAGGTATACATCTCTCGTCTTGACTTGTCTCGTTTTTTTTTTAAAATCTTACGAGAGTTTATCCTGCCAGATTTGGTTGTACGAGAGGTTGCTGATTATGGAGCCCCCTCTTGATGTGCACAAGTATCACAATAGCCAAGTGAGTTCAATAAAAAGGTGCATGAGCCCGAGCCATGACATAAATCGAGCTTACTGGGAGCAAGAGCTCGTATTCCATGGAGGTCCCTTGATCAGATGGACTGTTGCCTGATGGTTTCTTTCTACATTGATAGGGTTAGCCAAGCGGGATCAGGCTCGATATTTGGTGTCACTTGATTGATCTATTCATATACATCCAGACCGCATTTTGAGGAAGTTCGGATGGACTCAGAGGATTCCTGAGACCGAGGCCATAATTAGCGTCCCACTTCAGCTAACGGACATGATGTGTTACACCTGGTTGCAGTGGTAGCACACACGCGTCATTTGGACTATTCCCAACTCTTGTCACTCGGTCTGGGTTTCCGAGTCATATCGAAAATGGAGTTTTGAACAGTCGGAGGAAGCCCGTAAGGCCCTGAAAGCTGATGAAGTCTTTGATCTGGTTCACAGGGAGACGACTAAGGATAATAGGGGCTTTTTTTGACGATGGGGATACCCCTGCTACCTTGGTACGGCTAGAGTCGGGTCCTAAGGCAAAGACTAAGACTCAGGCTAGAGACACCGGCGCTAGAGGTTTGTGGGGAAGACTCAGCCCCCAAACTATTGGAGAAGAGGCTCGGGGTGATGCTGGCGGCTAAGGACCGGCTCGGCCCGCGTGATAGGCTGCCGGAGCATGTGAGGACCAGACTCCGGCTGATTAACGTGGCTGAAGATCCACTCCCGAAGAAACGGGTCCGGGCTAAGGAAGTCTCCGTAGTGATTCAGGAACGTCCGCCTCTGCCTCGTCGCCAGTGGACTGCTAAAGAAGTAAAGGATAAGGGTAAGGGCAAGATGCTCTGAGTACTTGATTCCTTAGATCTATGATTATTTGAATAATACTACTATTATTGTAGTTTCGTGTTGTTTTTTATTTATTTTTGTATTTGAAATTCCCGAATTTACCGGGGTTTTGATAATAATAATAATAAAGGAGTATGTATTTTTTAAACCGTTTTTGTGTTTTTCGCGATTGCGGTGGTTGTGCCCTTGTGGGGGCTGCCTACATATCAACAGTCAGTGGAATCAAACCAGACGTAGTTCAGGCTTTTATATAATTTTGCAATCTCGAAATACATCAAAACTAATGGTCCGGGATGTGTATGACAGTAGGATAAATAATCTTAGTTTATTGACTTGTTTTTTTTTTTAAAGTTTATGTTTTGAAAGGACAACTTTGATAAACTTTAGCAGATGACATTGAGAAAGGATTAGGGGTAGTAATGTTTCAGCTGGTCCAGGTTGGTAGGATTGGTAAAGTCGTTCCCGTCCAAGTCTGTCAGCTTCACAGCACCGTCCAAGTCGGCCCAATTGGGTTTGAATTTTTCCCGCGAGTCAACTGGTAATAAAACTCGAACAGAGTTGAGAACTAAATCTCCTTCCTTGATATGCTTTGGTCTAACTCTCTTGTTAAAAGCCCGTTGTATCCTCTTTTGGTATACCTGAATATTATTGAGGGCGCGGGATCGCCGTTCGTTCAATAGAACCATCGAGTCATATCGCGCTTGAATCTAATCAGCTTTAGGTGCTTGACTTTCCAACAGAATTCTGAGGGATGGTACTTCCAATTGGACTGACTGAACTGCCTCCATCCCGTATGTCAGATAGTAGGGTGTAGCGTCGGTTGCGGTGCGGATTGACGTCTGGTATCCCCATAGAACGAAGGGTATCTTGTCTGGCCATTCTCGGTAATTATAAGTCATCTTGTTAAGTATGGTAATAATTGTCTTGTTAGCTTCCTCTACCGCTTCATTTGTTTAGGAGCGGTAAGGCGAGGATGTATGCTTCTGGATTTTGTATATGCTTAGCAGAGCTGTTGTTTCGGCTTGGTAATGGGTCCCGTGATCACTGATAAATTCCTGTGGGATCCCATACCGACATATAATTTTATTCTGGATGAACTTAGCTACATGCTTGGCGTTCAGAATGCGGTAGGATTCGGCTTCGACCCATTTGGTGAAATAGTCAATGGCCACCAAGATGAAGCAGTGGCCTCCCGACCCAGAGGGGTTTACCGTTCCGATTATGTCGATTCCTCATGTTGAAAATGGCCATGGCGACGTCATGGGGTACAATAGGGATGATGACATATGTTGTACAATGGCGAAGGTTTGGCAGTTATGGAAATGTTTGACGTAGTCTGTAGTCGGTTTCCATATTGTTCCAGTAGTATCCGAGCCTCATTATTTTTCGGACTAGCATCTGGGCGTTCATATGTGGACCACACTCACCGTCATGTATTTCGGCCATAACTTCTCAGTTTTTATTTTGTCGATGCATAGGAGGAGATCCTCCTGCGCCGTCTTTTTATATAGTTGCCCTTCATCTGTGCGGGTAAATTGGGTAGCTAACCTTCGTAGGGCTTTCCTGGCCCGACCATCGGTTTCGGGAGGATATCCTCCCATCGATATGTATGTTAAAATAGTCCGATACCAGGGTTCGGGATCAGTATTTCAATATCCTCGATAGCGTGGACGTATGCCGGTTCGAACCATCTTTCGACGCAAATTGGCATACTGGTCAGGTGATTGGAGATGTTCAGCAGAGATGTCAATTTGGAAAGTGCATCTGTCAATTGATTTTCTGCCCGGGGCAAGTATATATATTCTATTTTTGGAATTGTTTCTCGAGAACTATTACTCGTGCCTGGTAGGCCACGAGGTTGGCGATCTGAGTTTTCCACTTCTGAAGAGCCTAATTGATGACCAAGGACGAGTCGTCGTGTACCCGAAGATTTGTGACTTCTAAATCGGCGGCAACTTGTAACCTATGGATGGATGCTTCGTATTCGGCGGCGTTATTAGTCATGTCGGAGTCTAGCTTGATGAATACAGGAGTATGCTCCCTTTTGGTGTGATTAAAAGAATCACAACTCCTAACCCTCGGAAGTTGGATGCACCGTCTAAATACAAGTCCCATGTTTCTACGTCAGTATGGAATATGTCTTTGTCTGAGAAGGACCAAGTATCGGTGTGTCCTTCTTCGACTACAGAACTATCGGCGAGAAACTCGGTTACTACCTGGCTCTTGATGGCGTTTAGTGGCGCGAACTTTAGGTCGAACTCTGTCAGCATTAGAGTCCACCTAGATATCCTGTCGCCGAGGATGGGCTTTTCGAATAGATATTTGATTGGATCCATCTTGGATAATACCTATATTTCGTAACTGAGCATATAATGCAGAAGCTTTTTGGTGGCCCAGACTAGTGTCAGGCATGTTTATTTTCTCGAGAATAGCATATTTGCATTCATACTCAAGAAATTTCTAGCTGATGTTGTAGATGGCTCATTCTTCCGATTCAACGGTCTGTGCCAGCATAGCCCCATGGTTGTCTCAGTAGTTGTTAGATATAGCGACAGAGGCAAACTGGATTGAGGTGGCATTAAGACGAAGACGATAGAACAAAGGGTCTTCGTTGAGGATAGAATTTCCTTGATTTTGCCAAAGGTCGCTAGACACTTATCATCCAACAGTTTTCGTTCCCCTACTTTCAGCTTCTTGAAAAATGGTTCACATACAATGGCGTAGACACCCACGTTTTGACCGCTAGGTGTCTATATCAGTTTCCAAAAAAAACACCCGATGATGATCGGACGCAACCATGACTTTATACACTCGATTTTCGGACTCGGAATCAATAGTAGTTGGCACGAGCTTTTAGCGGAGTAAAAATCTCACAAAACATACCTTAAATCTAGGCCCAGTGGGTCGTTTCCAGTCAAATGAGACTAATTTGGGTCAAAACCGACACCAAGGGCAAAACCGTCTTTTAGCAACCGGGTCAAACCCCGGTCAAAGACGTTTCCGAGACATAAAAATCTGTCACGCCACTTCAAAAATCTGACTCGAAGCCAAATACTACACAAATATCAGCTACAAAGTAGGAATCTTTTCCTATCCAAAGTCGGAATCCTACTCCATCTAAACCGGGTGTTTCTTCCCATGCAAGTAACATTTTCCTATCCAAAAACGGAATCCCACTTCATCTCAACCGGTTGTTTTCTTCCTTTGCAAGATATCAATCTTCTATCCCAAGTCGGTATTTCATCCTATAAATACCCCACCCTTGCACACACAATTAACATCCACAGACACACAATTCCCGACATCAATTACAACATCAACACACATCATCATAATTACAACCCGGAATTCCAGAAATACTAGGCATATTGTATTCCGATCTTCCCTCTAAAAATCTATAGGATTCCCGACCATTCACAACCCGAAATTCTAGGCAATTTTAGGAAAACCAAATACAAACCCGAGACCAAAACTCACCAAATCCCTAACCATACACACCACAACTCACCTATACACATCTTAACGCTCCCGCGCCTAGGCCGCTACTACGAGTCCGTTTTCAAGATAATCAAGCATGTAGGTTGAGGGTGTTACAAATCCCGACTTCTCCCTTTTTTTCTCTTTCTCTCGTCCGTCCGTCTTTTTATACGGGTCGTCATCGCGTCTTTTTTACTTTATTTTCTCGTTCCTAATATTGATATTATCGTACTATTTTCAATAAAGAGTCGTCCCCAAGGATTCGATATCAACTCTATAGTCGAATATCGGATCTAAAGGAATCAATCATCAAATCATGTTAAGCATAATACCGTTGAAGCCGAGTAATTACGATATTACAACGTGGAGGAATTATCTCGTCTTAACAACATTCAAAACGATTTTCTAAACAACTTTTTTTACTCCACTCTAAATATCCGATATTGATTCTATAATCAAGCATCGAATATTACGAGTATCAATATTTAAGTCGAGTATAAATTATGCTATATTTGTACGCGATTTAACAAAAATGTCGACTTTCTAAAAACAATCCCGAGAACAGTCCGCCACGCGAGTCGCATGTGCCTCGTGCGAGTCGCATGGCTGCGCAAGTCGCGCCTTTCTCGCGCGGATCGCGTGGTTCCCTGAAAACCGTAACATAAAAAAGCTATTTCGTCTTAATTCTTCAAACATCCTTTTTTAACAAAACAGCGGGCTTTTTAGCATATTTCAGGTCTCGATAAATATTTTCATGACCTCGGTCAACGCGTGCTTAATCCATCACGCGAATTATCTTTGCAAAATCATGCATGTCATCGTATCTATATCTTTTATTCGATTTACAAACCGTTACTAACTCGTTTGTTCATATTTTTAGCAATTTATTTTCGTTGTTTCTTTTATTGTACTAGAAGAATCTCACATGCTAAAATACAACTTTGACGTTAATTTTAGCTGCATTAAATCGGCATAGCAGCCCATTCAAATTCTCGCAGGTTTAGACAAAACAATGTTTGGATATGCATAACCCATATTTTCCCGGGCCGGTACTGGTGACCGACGTCCCACTATACCATTAATGTAGTCCAAATTGGATATGTCGAAAGGTGTTCATAGCCGATTCGTATGGGTTTTACGGCATGTTCTAAGCTCAACTCGACTTAGGAAGTCCGCCCCGATTCTCGGATAGGCTATGTACACTGGTATAGACCCTTTATAGACCGACCGAGACTTAGTATAGAGCATACATGGTGCCGTTATAATGCTTGCGTGACTATATGCTACTTGGTTTCTAAAGTCATTTTTCAAAAACCGTCATTTTCAAAAATTGCATCCTTTTCAAAATATCCAATTTCAAAACCCAGGACATATACCGAATTTAGGATTTACGATTTTACTCAAAATAGCCTATTTCTTGCCGGTATTCTGCCCATTTCAAACTTTCAAACCCATGGCCCGATACGCTTTTCCGTTTTCGAAAAATCGGGTCCTCCCCCGAATTTTTCGGCCCTCAAAAAAATCCTATTTGAAAAACTTCCTCTTCTTAGGACTTCCCGTATTTAGCAGTGTCGGGTCGTGTCGTAAGTCACCGAGGTCTTTAGCGTCGAAACTCCGTGGATCTTATATCGCGGGTTTCCTCCCTATCCTAGTCCGCCTTATTTGACTGAGGCAAGGCCCACCTACGTAGGACATACTCCTACAAAGGGTGACCCGTTTACACAATTGAGTCCAAAGTCTGGGGAATGTCTCACGTGAACCTTCCTTCGAACAAGACTCGGCCCACATAGCGGATTCCCAAGGGAGGCCCACCTTTCACAAGTCACCCGTCTAGGTGTCTTTTCCGAGTCAACCTTTTACAAGACATAGCCCTATAACAAAAGGTTCGTGGTCCTTACGTCTAAGGGTCACTCGTCCGACACTTGAGTCTTAACAAAAATTTCGATCCCACTTGGGGGCTACCCTTCAGCAGAGCGATCAATCACGGCTACTCTAAGGGTAAGTGTCTCACGTACCCCACTTTTGAGTCACTTAGATGTCACACCATCTGAGTCCTACCAGAGCCTTTAGTCTCACTCGGGAGTTGTTCTCCACCCGAGCAGTCAACCACGGTCACCTTAGGGGGTACCCCACGTTCATCCTACACCGGCGTCCTTATGATGCCTTCTTCGAGTCGTACCTATACTACGAATACTCGAGTCACCTAGGGTTAGTTCATCACGGTTGGTCCGAGCACGCGACGCGGTCAAACACGGTCGCCCCATTTTTCGGACTCGCCCTTCAGCAGCTCAAGTCTAATTCGCGGTCGTTACTTTGTCTAGGCCAACGTTCGAGTATCACAGTCCAAGAGTCTAAGTCATTCCCGTCACCCCGGGCCATGTCTAGTTTGACTCCCTCTCTTGTATTTGCACAAAGCCGAGTTTAGGCGAGTCGTGGCACCTTTCGCTCTCTCATCAAAGACCTTACCAAAAAAGAAACAACCAACCGAGCATCCGAAAGTCCGGATTTGACTCGAGTCTAAGTCTGAGTCCGGGTCTAGGATACCCTACATCCTAATTTCCAAATCAGAGTCAGAGTCATTTGTATTCTGTCCTCTTTTCAAAATCCAACAAAATCAGCTTTCAATGTTCTATTTCTCATATATACTTTCCTTATGTGTTCCGAGAACATGATGAACACCGTCATACGCTGTGAGCACATGCACATGACTATCATAGGCACATCTATAATGACTGCAGGATATTGAGACCCGTGTTTTCCTTTACCTGTTCCATGTCTGACATAGACAATCACATAACTACCTTTAGCAGGAGCGGTATAGAATCCTATGACAAATCTAGGTAGTCTTCTAGTTTGGGTTCAAGACGGGAGGCAAGCCCATTTCCCACAATAAACACCCATCCAATAAGATCAACCAATCCCTACCTTAGGTGTTAATTAGTCTGACCGACAAAAAAAAAGATGGACAAAAAAATCAAAAGTCCAGGGAAAAAGCAAAAGGCCAAAACAAAAAAGCAGGTCATCGTCAAAAAAGAGGCATCCATGACCGAGGTTAAACGGTCAACTAGACCAGGGCTAAGAGGTCAACCAAAAGAATTCAAAAACCCATGACCGTGGTCAACGGTCAATTCAAGTGAAAGTCCTTTGACCGGGGTACGGTCAATTCAAAAATTATCAATACTATCCGATAGGGGAGAGATAATCAAGTTGGTCAGCTAACACCACATCTAGTCTTCCCACATTACAACCCTCAAGACCTTCTAGAGACCTAGGCTAAGAGGCAACCCAGAATTTTGAGGATTCAAGCTCCATAGGATACCCCTAACCATTAGGGCCAGACATGGAAATCAGATCCCGCATCATTGTCAAACCTACTCCGATCGAAGTCCGAGTCATTTTTACTCGACTTCCCCCTTTCCTACCGCATTGCAACACCTTACCCTTGAAGCCTTAGCTCCACAAAATTGAGCTCCAGATTTCGAATCATCAAAGCCACTTACGACCTAGCACCACATTTCTAAAATTATCCAAACCAGTTACCAGCCCCAAACACGGGAACTCAACTTGCATTCGGCATGGAACATGCCCAAATAGTTCACACCACCTCTGGGGGCTACCCCGGAGAACGCTCACAGTCACAGAATCAACATCCTAACTATTCTAACCCTTTGATCAAGACGTCATTGGGAATGCACCTAGCCTACACCATTGCTATGGCTAGTTACACACAAAGCCCTGATAGACTAGGCACCATAATATATCTTTCAACACTGAACTACAGCTTGGTTTGATTTCACCGCACGTGAATACGTAGGCAGTCTTTTAACAGAGGCACAACCACCCACATTGACACACACTCAAAAAGTACCATCATTCCGGTCACGACACTATCATGTTCTCAATAGTTCACTTTGTCGTCCTGGGGGCTTCTTCTAGGCAGAAGTTCTCCATCCACTCACATAATCCAAAGACTTTCAAAAACTAGTCTCTTTTCTATAGTGTGTCCAAGTACTCGGCTCAGTCGAAGACGAGAATCTTTCAGGGATTCGAAGCAACACCCACTTTGGGAATGTACCCCGAAACCAAAAAAATTCAAGAAAGAACTAGACTACAGCATTGCTACTGCTAAATCCTCTCATGCAAGAGCAGTCTCATTACAGACTATTGCAATTCCCTTATAGCACTTCTTTCCCATTTCGATGTTCGACCATGTTGCCACTCGCCTAGGCTACGGAATAGCGCAATTTAAGAATATCGTCATCTTAGGCGGCCCACCTCCCTGATACCGAGTCACGGTCCAACCCTTAGAGAGTCTAGTTCGTGTCTGTCAACTCGTCCTGTCGCGTCCAGAGTCGTGTCTGTCGGTAGGTCTCTCTTCAAATTCTTGCTTTGAAATATGCAAAACTTAGCCATTTGAGAAAATCCTTTTCGACAAGGTCAAATTTCAGTTTTGAAAACCTATTTCCTAGTTCATGAGTTGCTTTCAGGACTTCGATTTCAAAATGAAGCAAAAATCATTTTCCCCAGCGCCAGTCAGTTTATAGATGCTAACTGCATTTCCTGTATGCTACCTTGCTATCTGCTATATTTGCTATTTCTGCCTATATATCTAACATTTCAGGTATCAACTTGTGCTTCCCAAAGGAACATCAAGTTTTTACTTCCCCAGCGTGAGTCGGTGTTTCACCTAGATGTTACATACGAATTGCTATGTGTCGGCATCATACAGGTACACCTAGACTCAAGAAGGAAGTCTCCTCGCTAAAACTCCCCAGCGGAAGCCCCGTGTAGCATTTCTACTGAGGAAACAAGGGATGTGACTTCAAACGGACACAACCAAGGCTTCTTAGGCAAGTCCCCACAGAACTATTAGCATCCATTCAGGTATGATTTCTATCTTATGGCTGGTGAGCCCTTTTACGCAAGTCCAATGGACTATAAACGACCCGATCGGAAGTCTGCCAGGTTTTAATCACCGATTGGCCTGATAGCTACTCTGACTTTCGCCTTGTCCAAGGCTCAGTCAAAGTGGGGGCTCTGTAGACACCCACGTTTTGACCGCTAGGTGTCTATAATAGTTTCCACCCGATGATGATCGGACGCAAACATGACTTAATACACTTGATTTTCGGACTCGGAATCAATAGTAGTTGGCACGAGCTTTTAGCGGAGTAAAAATCTCACAAAACAGACCTCAAATCCAGGCCTAGTGAGTCGTTTCCAGTCAAATGAGACTAATTTGGGTCAAAACCGACACCAAGGGCAAAACCGTCTTTTAGCAACCGGGTCAAACCCCGGTCAAAGACGTTTCCGAGACATAAAAATCTGTCACGCCACTTCAAAAATCTGACTCGAAGTCAAATACTACACAAATATCAGCTACAAAGTAGGAATCCTTTCCTATCCAAAGTCGGAATCCTACTCCATCTAAACCGGGTGTTTCTTCCCATGCAAGTAACATTTTCCTATCCAAAGACGGAATCCCACTTCATCTCAACCGGTTGTTTTCTTTCTTTGCAAGATATCAATCTTCTATCCCAATTCGGTATTTCATCCTATAAATACCCCACCCTTGCACACACAATTAACATCCACAAACACACAATTCCCGACATCAATTACAACATCAACACACATCATCAAAATTACAACCCGGAATTCCAGCAATACTAGGCATATTATATTCCGATCTTCCCTCTAGAAATCCTATAGGATTCCCGACCATTCACAACCCGAAATTCTAGGCAATTTTAGGAAAACCATATACAAACCCGAGAGCAAAACTCGTCAAATCCCTAACCATACACACCACAACTCACCTATACACATCTTAACGCTCCCGCGCTTAGACCGCTACTACGAGTCCGTTTTCAAGATAATCAAGCATGTAGGTTGAGGGTGTTCTAAATCCCGACTTCTCCCTTTTCTTCTCTTTCTCTCGTCCGTCCGTCTTTTTATACGGTCGTCGTCGCGTCTTTTTTACTTTATTTTCTCGTTCCTAATATTGATATTATCGTACTATTTTCAATAAAGAGTCGTCCCTAAGGATTCGATATCGACTCTATAGTCGAATATCGGATCAAAAGGAATCAATCATCAAATCATGTTAAGCATAATACCGTTGAAGCCGAGTAATTACGATATTACAACGTGGAGGAATTATCTCGTCTTAACAACATTCAAATCGATTTTCTAAACAATTTTTGTTACTCCACTCTAAATATCCGATATTGATTCTATAATCAAGCATCGAATATTACGAGTATCAATATTTAAGTCGAGTATAAATTATGCTATATTTGTACGCGATTTAACAAAACTGTCGATTTTCTAAAAACAATCCCGAGAACAGTCCGCCACGCGAGTCGCATGTGCCTCGTGCGAGTCGCATGGCTGCGTGAGTCGCGCCTTTCTCGCGCGGGTCGCATGGTTCCCTGAAAACCGTAACATAAAAAAGCTATTTCGTCTTAATTCTTCAAACATCCTTTTTTAACAAATAAAACAGCGGGCTTTTCAGCATATTTCAGGTCTCGATAAATATTTTCATGACCTCGGTTAACGCGTGCTTAATCCATCACGCGAATTATCTTTGCAAAATCATGCATGTCATCATATCTATATCTTTTATTCGATTTACAAACCGTTACTAACTCGTTTGTTCATGTTTTTCGCAATTTATTTTCGTTGTTTCTTTTATTGTACTAAAAGAATCTCACATGCTAAAATACAACTTTGACGTTAAATTTAGTTGCATTAAATCGACCTAGCAACCCATTCAAATTCTCGCATGTTTAGACAAAACAATGTTTGCATATCATTTCATCGTATTACTAACGCGTTGATGGGAGGGATTCGTCACGTCCCAACCGTCAATAATATAACCGGCTAACCTAACTAGGGTAGATAGGGTAAGTCGGGTCGAATCCACGGGGACAGTAAGAGGCGTCTAGACTAGGTCGGCCCAAATACTAGACTAAGTCAATGAGCTAAACTAGAGAATGATAAGGAGGGGAGAGAGCTAGACTAAAACTATGGCTAAGGAGAACAAACTAGGAAAACGGGCTAGGATTAGGTCGGGGTCAAAGGGGTAACGGAATGGTCAAGGGAGAACTAGAGTGAAGGAGGTAGTAGGGTGATCTAGGTTGGTCCGGGCTCTCGCAACTTAGACCCGCCTAGAGGTTCCACCTAGAACCCATCTCGGCGATACACAACACAAACGGGGTTCTAGCGCGCTATAGGCCTAGGTCGAATCCGGGCTCTCGCTACTTAGACCGGACTAGGGGTCGTCCTCACCGGGCTCTCGCAACTTAGTGAGGGGACCGAACCCACAACAAACTAACACCCACAAAAGAAAGGCAAGAAAAACAAGCATTCTTACATACTTAGTCATTCAAGCAATTCAACAAACATGTGATGTGCATCAAACAAGAGGAAACCCAAATCTTCCACCAACATCTCCAACAATCCCTTAATCACCCAATTAACACCCTAATCACCTTACTAACCCTAGCAAGAACACTACTCTAACATATTCATACTAATACTAACTAGAACAAGAAGATCTAACATAAGAAACCAAACAAACATAAACAAACTAGTAATAACAATGAACTAAGAACAATAAAATCAACTAAAGATTCAAACTTGAATAACAAAAATAAGATTAAGAGAAAGAGGGAGAGGATTGTACCAAACTAGAAGGGATGAAAAGGAGAACACTTGTATAGAAGAAAACCCAAATAATTCCACCAAGGTTGTCAAGCTTGGATGGATTCTTCAAGAGATCCAATAATACAAGATTAAACTAAGATTAAGGACTAATTACCGACTAATATACACTAATCTAATCTAATCTAACCTAAAGTAGTCTAGGGTTTAATGTCTAATGAAGTCCATGAGCTTTACATAACAAGGGAAGGGTATATATAGGGTTACAAGTGGAAGGGAGAAGAAAGAAACAAAGCGGAGCTGCAGCAGGCCCGTCCCGGTCGAGACGGGGTGGTCCCGGTCGGGACGAGGTCGGTGCTGGTCGGGACGCCACCATCCCGATCGGGATGGGCCCTGGTCAGTAGCCTCCTTGTTTGTGCACCTCATCCCGAACGGGATGAGCCTTGTAGGCCTCCATTATGATCTTTTTGGTCCCTCCTTGGTTCTCATGGACTTCTCAACGATTCTCGGGACTCGGGATCGGGTCTCGGAGGCTCGGGATTGGGTCCCGAGGTCTCGGGGTCGATTCCAAGGCATCGAGTCATCGTTCCTCTACTCCGTTGGCTCCAAAATGTGTATGTATCGAGTCGGAATCGCTCCAACTCTTCCAATTCGGTCTCGGAAACCTGAAACGAACTAAAGGAAGCATAAGAAACCCATAAATCGCTCCCAAGGAGCGATTCCACAAGGAAAATGGGACCAAAACACTACAAATAGATACTACAAACGACACTTATCAACTCCCCCACACTTAACCCTTACTCGCCCTCGAGTAAGCACATACTACTACTAAACTATCCGAGTGGGTATTAGCGCACCCTACGCCCCTTCAACTCACGCGAGTGCACTTAGAGGAAAAGTGCACTCCGCAAGGAAAGTCGGGTCTTGCGACAAAATTGTGGATGCAACCGGACACAAAGCACACAAACAAACAAACACACAAACAAACACCTAGATGGTTGCACCCAAAACAAAAGAAATACCGCTTCCCTCTAAAAGCGGTGAATGAAACTCCGGTTTAGGACTCGAGGTAAATGACAACGTTCCCATGCTAGCAATACAAACCAAGGTGGACTAAACCCTAATAGTACGACGAAAAAGCAACAAAAACGTTGGTAACTTACCTAGGTCCTCCTAACTTTCTAGAAACGTACTACGGGACGATCGGCGGAGTGGAAAAGTGAGGAACCACGGTGTTAGTCGACACTGTAGGTAAGTGAGACCCCGCCCCCTTTAGCGTGAGCCAAGAGGGTCGTCCCGTGTCCAAGACCGCCTAACTAGTCCAAGTAAAAAGGTGGAAATAATGCAAAATGAGGGAAGACCGACTAATGCCGCTATCATCCTTCCTAGGGACTCGGTCCTTTGGTAGGCTCTTCACGGCAAAAGTCGGAAAAAGGCTTATTTTTGTGAGGATTTCTTTTTGTGAGACGGGTTTTCTTTTGGCATTTTCTTTCTTTTCGACGTTTTTGCTTTGTTCGTTGCCATGCCATTTCTTTTTCTTCTTTTCTATTTTGTTTTTGGCTTTTGTGCCTTTTCTTTTTCTTCATTCTTTTCTTTCTTTCATTCTTTTCTTTCTTTTTCTTTTCTTTGCCCTTTTGGCAAGATTTGGCATTTTTGGCATTTCATTGTGTAACAAGAAAGAGAGAATCAACAATTTGCAATTTATTGTGCGGTATGTGTAGAAGGTAGGTGAATGGGTAAGTCGGGGAGCGTCCTTCCCTTCAAACCCACAAAAAGTGGAAAACTTGGACTAATCAAACAATCCTAAACACGGTCACCTAAGGGACGAGACTCGGTAACCAAGGCCTTTTCACACCGTGGGTGGTCATAATGGTCAAAAGTGCAAATCCCGTAGTAATTCCTAGTAAGCTAGGTGGACTCAAGGTAAAGGACCAACGGAATCATTGATTTAGGGTCATTCTACTAGGCTAAAGTCCAAGACTCGATTTACACTACTAGGAGGGGAAAGATAGACACTCACACACTAGTCTCTAAACCGGGTTTTCGATAACGGTTTACGCACAAGACACACAACACACAAATGAAGACTCAACGAGAATGACAGAAAAAGAGACAAAAGCAACAAAACGAACACATACAAAACACAAACACCACCCCGAATTTCCAAACAAGCCACCAAATCGTCCACAAACTTTACAAAGCTCCACCCGAGCACACCCGAGCACACCACAACAAACATCTCCTCCAAACTCCAAAAGAAACAAAGAGGAAAAAGGGTGAAAAGATGTTACCGGGTGTCTTGAAAGCCCTCCAAAGCTAACGGTGATTAAGCAACCTATAAGGAAAAACGGAGGCAAAGCACGCACAACATAACAAAAACATGACACAAAGACACAAAATAAAAACACACAAAAGAAAAATCTTTTTGATTTTTGTGAAAAAAAATTCAAATTTTTAGGGATTTTTAAGATTTTTTCGAAAAACTAAGAAAATAAAACTAACTATACTAGAATATCGCTCCCCCACACTTAAATCGAGCCATGTCCTCATGCTCGATCGTAGGGTGCGGAGAGACAAAAGAAAAAGAAAAGAAACTACGAAAATAAAGCTAAAAATAAAAAATAAAGTGAAGAAAATGGTAAAAGGTGTCCGGCCGGGGTGTAATCAAGTCACCAAGGGCCGAGACGAGAAAAAGATATGGATGGGGGAAGAAATAAAAGAAGGAAATAAAAGGAAATGGGAGGGGAGGGCTAGGTGTAATCAAGTCACCTAGCCCGAATTCCGCCTAAATCCGACTAAATCCTCAAAAAAGAAAGAGTGAAAAACTTGTAAAATTTGGATTTTGAAATGACTCTCGATGTAGTCACATCATCGAGAGTCGGGAGCAACCATATACCATGGCCTCGAAGGCCACCATGACACAAATATAAGGGGAAGGGGTGTAAACAAAGGAAAACAAGCAACAACAAAAACGGAAAAAAGAAAGGATAGTTGCCGTACCATAGGTTAGCAACTCACTCTCTCCATCGTCTCATAGATCAATATAGGCACTTGCTTGTCTTCATCTTTGCTATCCCGCTTCAAGCTTGATAGAACCGCATGGTAGAGGTAGTAATGGTGTGAAGGAGGTGGGATTTGATGTGGATCTCGGTGTGTAAAGTGAGGTGTATGGGTCATATGATAGGAACAAGGAGGAGTAGGGAGGTTGGGAGGGGGTATAATGGATGGGTGGAGTCAAGGGGACCATCCCGGTCGGGATGGATGGTCCCGATCGGGTTGATAAACCCTTCCCGATCGGGAAGCTCTCGTCCCGGTCGGGAATGCACTCCAGTGAGTCCGAATTTTTGCACCTTCATCCCGATCGGGATGGCTCCTTCCCGGTCGGGATTCCTCATCCTTCCCGGTCGGAAAGCCCTCTTCCCGGTCGGGATGAGTCTTCTTTGCTTCCCCAAGCCCAAAAGCTTATCATAAGCTTCAAAAACCGACTTCCTCGCTCGCAAACCAAACTCCATCATCAACCACTCCTTTCTAGGAGTCACCTTCACTTCACCTATCGCAATAAACTCAAACAAAACATCAAATTCTCTCCCTCACAACGCTCATCAATAATCCAATATTACAAGAATATCACAAAACTACCAAAATCAAGAGATAAAACACTAATACAAGCACAAGAACTGTAAAGAAGAGGAAGGGAATATACAACATGACGGTTCTTTAGGAACTCCGTCAAACCGAGGATGGTGGACTCCATTCTTCAACCGTAGCCCTCAAGGGCATGGAGAAGCAAGTCGAACGCGCTACCGACATCGTAATGAAGGCCCAAGAAGCGCTCGAGCTTAACCGACCTCCACGGCCTCCAAGGAGGAGGCAAGAAGTAGGAATCCCAAGACCCGACATCATCTTCATAGTAGTCTCCGGGGTCTCTCCATCCTACGAGCTTAACCGATCTCTTCTTCCCTAAGCATTGCCTCCAATCACAAGCAAGCTTCATCTCCAAGAAACAAGGCACAAAAAGCGGTTTTGGCCTCACTTCCTCGTTGCACACCCCCACACTTGCCTCAAGTTTTGGTTCCCTATCTTCATCGCTCGGCCCCACATCATCTTGGAGAGGAGAATCGAAACTTCTACCGGCGGTTTCAATCTCCTCCAAGTCATTACTTGGTTCACTAACTAGGGGCTCTTGATGCTTATCCACATTCTCGGACAAGGGCAACTCGAGGCTCACAATCTCACCCAACAACCTCACAAACTCCACCAAGCCATCTAACTCACCATCCTCCTCCAATTCCTCACCAATGTTGCCTTCACCAAGGGTCATCTCCTCATTCGTCTCTTTTTGGGTAGACGATTGAGGTTCTTCAAAGCAAACTTCTCTATCAAAGGGAACTACCTCGGCGGCTTCGTAATTCGGTTGCTCCTCTTTCTCAAGTGGGCACCCTCCATCTAAATACGATGCTCGGGATAAAGACATTACGGCTTGAACCGATAATGCATTTAATTGAGCATTCCTCGTCTCGTTTGCCCTTCGCATTTGGACCATTAAATCATCTTGTTCCTTTTTTAATTGAATGGCCGTTTCTTGGATGCTCCTTTGCAATTGAAGCATAGAATGAAACACCTCCGTGTCGGGTAATTGGTGATCATTGGGGTCTTTTAAAGCTCCTTGATAATCTTGATGATGCCCAAGGAGTGGGGCATCATATTGTTGGTAGTGAGGTTGAGGTGATTGGTAGTATTGTGGGTCATAGGGTTCATATTGTGGTTGGGGTGTAGGGTAATATGGTGGGTCTTGGGGGTATTGGCTTCCATATGATGAATCTTGATTGAACATGGTGGGTTCACAATCATAACTCGAGTAATACTCACCATGATCGTAGGAGTGATAATCGTCCACTTGTTGGTAGCCGTTTTCATAATCTTGAGAATCATATCCATCTTGATTACCCCAAGAAGCTTGATTATGGTAGGGGGACGTTATGTCATACCCTTGGTTCATGGAAGAAGAGTGGTAGCTCATATCGGCTCCCGAGTGTGTGGAGTTTAGGTCAAACCCCATGCTCGCTCGAAAATCGTAGCTCATACCCGGTTGGAAACCACTCATTCTAGCAACCGTCCGTTAAAGCGGCTCTTAAGTTGCAAGAAGAAGATAGTCACCACCTCTAAGCACAAACTGTAGACTAAGAACAAACGTGAGAAGTCTAGTGCTTTTTGGGCACTAGACAAGAGAGAAATAAACTTCACACACACAAGAAGCAAGGTAACAAAAAGAAAAAAGAAAAACACAAACACAAAGACTAAGTCAAGCAAATAGGAAAACAAAGTCCAAACTAGCACCGTCCCCGGCAACGGCGCCAAATTGATGGGAGGGATTCGTCATGTCCCAACCGTCAATAATATAACCGGCTAACCTAACTAGGGTAGATAGGGTAAGTCGGGTCAAATCCACGGGGACGGTAAGAGGCGTCTAGACTAGGTCGGCCCAAATACTAGACTAAGTCAACGAGCTAAACTAGAGAATGATAAGGAGGGGAGAGAGCTAGACTAAAACTATGGCTAAGGAGAACAAACTAGGAAAACGGGCTAGGATTAGGTCGGGGTCAAAGGGGTAACGGAATGGTCAAGGGAGGACTAGAGTGAAGGAGGTAGTAGGGTGATCTAGGTTGGTCCGGGCTCTCGCAACTTAGACCCGCCTAGAGGTTCCACCTAGAACCCATCTCGGCGATACACAACACAAACGGGGTTCTAGCGCGCTATAGGCCTAGGTCGAATCCGGGCTCTCGCTACTTAGACCGGCCTAGGGGTCGTCCTCACCGGGCTCTCGCAACTTAGTGAGGGGACCGAACCCACAACAAACTAACACCCACAAAAGAAAGGCAAGAAAAACAAGCATTCGTACATACTTAGTCATTCAAGCAATTCAACAAACATGTGATGTGCATCAAACAAGAGGAAACCCAAATCTTCCACCAACATCTCCAACAATCTCTTAATCACCCAATTAACACCCTAATCACCTTACTAACCCTAGCAAGAACACTACTCTAACATATTCATACTAATACTAACTAGAACAAGAAGATCTAACATAAGAAACCAAACAAACATAAACAAACTAGTAATAACAATGAACTAAGAACAATAAAATCAACTAAAGATTCAAACTTGAATAACAAAAATAAGATTAAGAGAAAGAGGGAGAGGATTGTACCAAACTAGAAGGGATGAAAAGGAGAACACTTGTATAGAAGAAAACCCAAATAATTCCACCAAGGTTGTCAAGCTTGGATGGATTCTTCAAGAGATCCAATAATACAAGATTAAACTAAGATTAAGGACTAATTACCGACTAATCTACACTAATCTAATCTAATCTAACCTAAAGTAGTCTAGGGTTTAATGTCTAATGAAGTCCATGAGCTTTACATAACAAGGGAAGGGTATATATAGGGTTACAAGTGGAAGGGAGAAGAAAGAAACAAAGCGGAGCTGCAGCAGGCCCGTCCCGGCCGAGACGGGGTGGTCCCGGTCGGGACGAGGTCGGTCCCGGTCGGGACGCCACCATCCCGATCGGGATGGGCCCTGGTCAGTAGCCTCCTTGTTTGTGCACCTCATCCCGAACGGGATGAGCTTATCCCGAACGGGATGAGCCTTGTAGGCCTCCATTATGATCTTTTTGGTCCCTCCTTGGTTCTCATGGACTTCTCACCGATTCTCGGGACTCGAGATCGGGTCTCGGAGGCTCGGGATTGGGTCCCGAGGTCTCGGGGTCGATTCCAAGGCATCGAGTCATCGTTCCTCTACTCCGTTGGCTCCAAAATGTGTATGTATCGAGTCGGAATCGCTCCAACTCTTCCAATTCGGTCTCGGGAACCTGAAACGAACTAAAGGAAGCATAAGAAACCCATAAATCGCTCCCAAGGAGCGATTCCACAAGGAAAATGGGACCAAAACACTACAAATAGGCACTACAAACGACACTTATCACGCGTGTATTTTAAAATGAAACGATATCTTAGTAGAGACCGCTAAGTGCGGTCAGGGTTGGGTGTTCTTTGTGAACTTCCCAACACGTACCCTCACCCCTTACTCAGAACCTTGGTTTTCGGATGTCCGAAACCGTTGGCGCACGAGAGTCATTCAATACACGGTATCCGATAACGTCGGTATCGGTATCAAAATGCAAAGGGACGAACCCAATAAACTCTGACATCCTAATGGGTCATACTTTGTGCATGACCCACTAAGATATAGAGTGGATTCGAACGGGCCCGAACTCCCACAAAGTTCGGTGGCGACTCAACTTCGATTTAAATTTCAATTCGATCCATTCTCATATGGAGATTCATTCGCCTCCCCAAACCCGCGCGTGGCCGTGTCGGGGTGGACCTATGTCATATACACAAATGGTTAACTTAGAGATAAATTGGCTGATGTATTAGAATTTTCGAAGGAACCCCCTTATTTCTTTCTCGGTCTTAGGAGGTTTCATCTTGGTGATGGCTTGGATTTTTGCTGGATCGACTTCGATACCACGTTGGCTATCATTGTGACCCAGTAATTTGTCGGACGTTACCCCGAAACTGCATTTTTGGGGATTAGTCTCATGTTGTATTAGCGCAGTCGAGTAAAGAACTTTCTTAGGGCGACGATGTGCCCGTTCCGGCTCTTGGATTTGACGATCATATTGTCTACATAGATCTCTACTTCCTTATGCATCATATCATGTAACAAGGTCGTAGCGGTTCGTTGGTAAGTAGCCCCGGCATTAATGAGGCCAAACGGCGTGACGATGTAGCAGTAAGTACCCCAAGGTGTAGTGAAGGTGGTCTTACTCATGTCTTCTTCTGCCATTTTGATCTGATTGTACCCGGCGTATCCATCCATAAAGGATAGAAGGGCATGATTAGCGGTATTGTCTACTAGTATGTCGATGTGTGGTAGCGGAATCGTATTTCGGGCTTGCTTTGTTATGATCCCGAAAATTCACGCATACGTGCACCTTACTGTCCTTTTTAGCTATCGGCACGATATTTTCAACCCAGTCCAGATATTCGAACACTTGTATGAAGCCAGCTTTGAGCAGTTTGTCGACTTCTTCTTTGACTTTGAGAGACCACTCGGGTCTCATTCTGCGGAGTTTTTGTTTATCCGGTTTACACCCCTCTTTGATTGATATGTGGTGTTCGGCTATTTCTCGGTCTATCCTTGAACTCTTGGAGGAGGCTTACGAACTGTTCTCTCTCCTCAGGACTTAGTGATAACCCTATCTTGAGTATCTGGGGCTCTAAGGTGGTTCCCACGTTAATAGACTCGATCTCTTCGATTACCGGATGGTAGGGCTGTAGGGGTACCTGTTTGTCGGGTTTCTCAATGTCATTGCATAAAATGTTTTTGAAACCAGAATTGTATTTAAAAAGAGACAAGTCGTAAACATAACGCTTTTTATTTATTATTAATGGAAAATTTGGAGAAAAGCTCAAACAGAACAATCATCTGATCGTTGGTTAGTGGCGGAATTGGAAGGGCGCTCGGGATAGACCCCGAGTCACTAGCAGAAGTGACAAAAGGGAGAGGGGTTACGGGTTAGACTCTAGCACCAGACTCCCTAGACTTGACCTCAGACTTTGACTATGATGCATGTTAACGTTTGATCATCATCAGTATTTTGTTGGAATGGATTCATAGATCCTTTCATAGGGAATAGATTCATAAATCAAAACAAATCAACTCAAATGAAGGTTCCTCAAAACAAGAATGGATTCATAAATCCTTTCATAGAAGGCTATATGAATAGGTATGATTGAAATAACATGCAAGTATGAAAAAATAATTCCGTATTCAGCAATATTTTGGAGGTCTTGCATAAACGCTTTATTATATTAGTGGCGATCCTTGTTTTAAGCAAGTTATAAATTATTTCATTTCCATAAAAATGAATTTCGTTAATTTTGATTTCAAATGTACTTTCGACATGAAATATATACGGAGTATTATTTTTGATTCTCACATGAAATATTACTATAAAAAATATAGTCCCGGAGGGGCTCGAACCCACGACCTTCGGCTCATAAGACCAACGCTCTAACCAACTGAGCTACGGGGCTTCAATGAGTAAATATTCCCTGTTTAAAAATTTATAACTGCTGTCTTTAGGTAATCCTTTGATTTTATATAATTACGTACTCCATATTTTAAATTTGTTTCATCTATTTTGTCAAATATGTACTGCAGTTTGTGGTGACTGATGAGGATCTAAGATTCTACTCTAAGATGTAAGGAACTGGATAGACGATACCGTTGATGCCGAGTTAATACGTACTAGCAATCAGCTAACAGATGGATCAAAACCCAATCCATCTACAGAATGTTTTCAATGCAACCAAACTCATCTAACTCAAATCCCTCATGTCGAATTGTTTTAAATTTTAATTAGCATTGGCTGTACGGGATAATAGATAAAAATATATTAGTTGAGACTCAATCATTAGTTAAGATTTTCGTCTATCACAATGATTAGATCAGCTCAAGGATACGAGACAGTCGCAAAGCTCCTACTGTAACGAAATGGACACAATCATTCCAGCAATAGGCCTTTTTTGCCTTTGTTTTGAAGAAGGGAAGCATGTCAACGATTGGGCTATTCATAATTTTAATGAATCATTCACCACTAATTCCATTAAAGAAAAATAAATATTAATTATGCGAAAAAACAAACAAACGATAAATGACGGAATTGAAATGACTATCCATATACTAGCAATTTGAGAAAACCAAATTAGAACTGGGTTGTATTTGGTCAAAATTTCAAATCCAAATCCTAAGGTTAAAGAAACATTTATTAAACATACTACGGAGTAAAATACATGACAAACAAAATTTAATGTTTAGAAATGCTTTTTAATTAAATTTTATAGATGCGAGAAATGAAGTTGAAAAATGAACAATATTTTACTATAAAAACCTCATTAAAATATACTAAATCAAATCAAAGAACAAGCCTAAAGTCTAAACTAAATATCAGGCATTCCAGTTTTTGCTATTTGCAGATAACACAACTTTTACGGTGTATTCAATGCTTTTTACTAGTTTACAGTTAGAATTGCCGAAAGCTCCTCCCACTACCGCGCCCACCCCATCCTCTACCTCTACTACCTCTAACTCTTCCTCCTCGGCCGCTTCCTCTCCCTCTGTGACCAATGTTGTCGAAGGCCCTATTAATAATAAGCTGATTCTGATGTCCCCCTGTTCCACGTCCCTTTTTCGTGGTCTTGTCGTTCGAACCATTAAGAGCAGTGCTAGCAGGCCGCTTTCCCCTAAAAATTATAACAGAAAATAAAATAATTCAAAACAATCATTTTCTTATCAAATCAGGTCATGTTTGGGCCAAGTTGTTTCAAATTGGGTAAGATTCTGGTTCGGGGTTAATCTGGGTTGCATCAGCTTTTCAAGGTCGACTAGTCATGAACTCTAAAAGCTTCTATAAGTCGGTAACAGACAGTAGAAAAGGCTTTCTTTCAAGCCTAAAGATGTGTGCTAGGAGTTGGCCAAGACAAAACATACCCGGAGGCACCAGTTACAGAAGGAATAGCGGATTTAACAGCTTCTTTCCATGATAGGTTGATCCGTTTGTCACCAATAAATGATGGTGAGCTTTTGTGCAATGGCTGATAAAATAAAACACAAATTAGTTTATCAATCCGAACCAAGATAGAAAATATTACATATTCTCAATCCGGTGGAGTTGGTCATACCTGTGTCATGGTCAATATGTTATTGCAGGTTTTGAGTCCAGTTGCAGCATTTTGTTTTTCAATCATCTGCATGAAAACCACAACATTTTGTCGGATAATCACAATCTTGAATAAATATTTTTCGTATTGACTTGATACTTGGATACCAATACCTAATGCACTGTATATTCGTAATTTTCTCATCTCAGCCACACCTTAACTTGGTATGTTCTGACCATATTCCTAAATCTACTTTTCAGTGACAAAATTCCATGAAAACGGTTGAATCCTTGATACCTTAGGGCTTAAGATATTTCCCAAATCGATCAAAATGCATTGTTCCAGGATATATGATCAACTAAGGATGTTACTTACAATCTTTTCTTTTACTTCCTTTGATGCGGATGCCATCCTCTTGTTTTGCTCATTCATCCCTTGAGTCAACTTCTTCATGGTAGCCCTTGAAAGATCCTCAACACAAGTCAACCTGTCTCAACCGCCATAATAGCATGAGCATTCATAACAACAGTAACGGAGATAAAGAGTTGCATTCTGACAACAAATCTATTATGCAGGGTAAAATATGGAAGAGGAAGAATTAATTACAAACAACTGATACCATCAAATCAAAACAAGCCTAGCATTACATCGACTTACAACAGAATGAGACACAGAAAAGAGCCAAAGCTGCACACAACCACCAACGGCAGCATTACCTGAGTGCCTCAACAGATCTCGCAAATGGCGAGGTAAGGGAGGGTCAGATGTGTGCAGCCTTGCCAATATGTTAGCAACAAAGAAAAAACGTTTTTGGATGACCAAAATGAAGATTGAGCCGAGTTGCATTTATAGACTACTTCACAATAAAAACAAGCATAGCCAGTGTCAGTTTGCAATTCAATTTTAATTGAGAATCCAACTCTGCACACGGCAAGAAAAAAAAATCAACAATATGATGATATACCATAAAGGGATAAATTCGGCAATACAACTAAATCAATTGGACAGCCTTAACGGGACGCAATCAACACAAGAGTCGAACGAAACAGGCCACCTACAAGAAATTACGCTATTTGAAGATATGATTTAAATCTGTGAGTTGGTGTGAGAAAAGGAATTCATCTATTAAATGTATGTGTATCGTTAAAGCCTTATTATTACCCATGTTTCTGAGCTTCACCTCTTATGACAAATTAATTATTCACAAAGAGCACAAAGTTATGGTTTTCCAGATACCTATTAACCATAGGTGAGAGTATTGTTATGGTAGTACTTGCGTTTCTGAGCATCTCCTTACAAAACAAATAAGTAGGTTAAAAAGAGCATAAACTTATGGTATCCAAATATACATTTACTACCAATCGTTTCCCTAAACATCAATTCCTCAAGCTAATAAAAGAAATAAAAAAAGTCGTGACCTGGGTGATTCAAATAGAAGTGAGTTTAAGGAGGCATGTTTGATATTAGTGTGGTGTGTCCATTGTCAACTACTTCTCCCTAAAACTAAAGAGTCTTCTCCTTGTTTTAGAGCACCCATTTCTTTTCACCGTAATATCCGTACAAAAAGAAAATTTCGATTTTCGAGGATAATAATGAGCTAAACGCAGAAACTCGAGATACATTACCTCTCATTGAAGTCCTTAAACTGCTCAGAGAAGTCCTCCCCTATTCTGTCTGATGGCTGGCCAGTAACTATTTTGTACCCACAAAGGCTGTTGGTAGCGTTAGGAACCTGAAGGCAACAGAGCCACAGATGGCAACAATAAAGCAACAATAAAGGAAAGTAAACACACCAATAATCAGGCCGTCTCAAACATGAAGAAGAGGCAACAAAGTCACCAATGAAGAAGCGTCTAACCTTTGAGGCTAAATGGTGAAATGTGTACAACAGACATTCTACATATGTAAAGTTCATCTCTTCCCCGGTCCTCTTTTGAGGCATGTACTTCTGAACCAGAGAAAAAAACTGTCAGTGTCTAAATGTAACTAATAAAGACTTCTTATAAAAGGAGTCCGTTTTGATATAGATGGAAAAGGCAGTTGTAACTTGTAACAAGCTTAAAACAATAACAAAAAATAAACTTTGATGTACAAGTTTAGCAATTTTAACGATAATGACCCCTTTCAAAAAGAAAATAATATTTGCCTGCTCGAAATGATGGGAAATGAGCAAGAACATGAGACACAAGAAAGATGGTTACAAGAAAGTGTTGTAGGTCAGCGCAAATAAATGCATCAGTAAAAAAAAATTTAAAAAAAAATCCTCTATGGGTCAGACTCTGATTTCTCTTCGTCTAACACCATTCTGATGCTTGATGAAAGTCAATGCACAATTGTGAACAAATCCAGCTAGACATACTTTAAGTGATGTGGGCAACATATTACATACCTTTAGAAGCTGAACCACTGAAGGAAGAATCTGGCGTGCATCTTGGGGTACAATATATGGGGAACTTTCAGCAAGATTCTTGAGCAGGTCTAGCTTACGCTCCTCTGGAAGCTGAGTAATAATTACACGAAAAACGATCGTAACATAAGGCTATACATAATTAGGACTGTTGGATGAATTAGGGTCTATATAGGTGAACAGCAAAACACTAAGCATCATTAGCAGCAAAGAGATTATACATCTCACTGTACCTGAGATCTAGAAAGCTCAAAAAGTTCATGCAGATTTGGTTCTTATAATAGCAGGACCACAGAACTAGTAATATTGCACGGAGTAATATGTTTGAATGAACTAAAATTAAGCACGCAATTTGAACTCACTTAGTGTACATTTGTTTCTGTATTGGTACGCGTTATTGTACCTGAGATCTAGAAAGCTCAAAAAGTTCATGCAGTTTTGGTTCTTATAATAGCAGGACCACATAACTAGTAATATTGTATACGTTTGAATGGACTAAAATTAAGCACGCAATTTGAACTCACTTAGTGTAGATTTGTTTCTGTATTGGTACACTAAGGAGGAAGGTCCTCCGGTCCCAGTCATAGAATAGCTTGCTTAAAAAGAGGCTGAGTCATATGGGGGCATGCAGTAACACACCACCAAATTAAATTAATTATCTGAACGATTAAGAATATTCTTAAGCTTATTTATTAGGTACTCTAGTCCTGTAAATATTACTACCCCCATCTATTGGCTCTATTTGACATAGCTGGTAAACTGAAGTTGACGCTAACCATTAATTCTACAAAACTATGTAGATATGCAACGTCAAATTCATCTTATTAGAATAGATATACTACGTATCAAAATAACAATTGTCATAATATCAATCAAAAAGCATAATAGAAAAAAGTTCAAAAACTCAAATTGACATCATTTAACCATTAAAATCAAATGGAGACAATAAAAAAAGGATGGTGAGAGTACTATATCAAAGAAGTTAAGACATATTCCACATCTTGGATGTATCAGTAACAGGGGAAAATTGTTCCTATTCAACATAACCAGAACTTTCATGAGATTTGACTATGTGTCTTAAGCTTTAGAAGTATATTTAATGTGCATGCTTCCAAGTACCAACCTAGCTTTTACCATTTAAGGGATAACCAATAGTTGGGCTAAAAACTAGAAGTTGAAGAGTTTAATTTGGCCATGTCAGAGCCATCTAGAGTCAGCTTGACTTCATCTCCAGACAAAATTACCAACTGCCAGTACAGAATGAATTACAGTGCTGAAATGCCACATGACTAGAAATTGCTCAAAAGAGGTACCTATGGAAATATGAATGCTTAAATGTCTCAAAAAATATACCTTATCCAGAACAGGAAATATATGTTGGCTCACATAATTGAGAAAGTTGCTGCTTGATGCACCACGCTGCACAATAGAAGAAAATTATTTAGAACGGGAAAAAATGTAATAGGAGACATGAAGTAGCAATAGTGACAAGATAATACTTACTATGAAGAAGGGAATTGCAATAAATTGGCATGAGATAAGTCTGTCGATATGGTCAACATCTGATGACTGCAATGAATAGAAATCTTGCATTAGAATCTTTTTCTATTCAAGCTCACCCCAGGAAACGGATACCTTTTACCCCCTCTCAGAAGATGCTGAGCATCTATGAATATATATACACATTCATTTCAGCATCTCTTAAATTCACCCAAGTTCATTACAATGAAAACTCCTGTACTGCCTAACCAAATTGGAGTAAATGAAAAGAAGGGAAGCTACATTGAACTGTGCATCTAGATCAGCTTGACTTTCAATGATTTCCATAAGTTCTTGTAAACGCTCACGAGGAGCTTTGTCGCCAAAGATGCTTAGACCCTTTAAAAAGTCTATGAACATCTTAAATTCTCCACCTGTTACATCTCGAAGACTCTGCACCAAGTTGACGAAACCATACAACACAATTAATAACTCCAGAAATGCTGATTCATATTTTCGAAAGCTTTGAAACAAGATAGAAGTGTAGTAACATAAGCGAAAGTTATGGAGTACTTTACATTGGAAATTTTAAATGTAGACTTACCTTTTTTATTAAATCAGTTATGTGTCTTTCCATTAGCTCCTGTGGCTTCAGAAGTTCAGCTTTAAGTGAAAAAACCTATAACAAACACAATCAGCACATAGACTACGTACGTTCAAGCCTGTCTAAGTTACTGCCCACAACTTCAGAGTGGTAGCAAACTATTGAAATACGAAAGATCAAATACAAGAGAAGCTATAGTCTATACCTTGTCTCTTATGAAGTTCAAGACCTTGTCTCGAATATTTTCATCAGTACTCTCGTCTACATTCTCAACATGCTTAAACAATGCGGTCAGCGATGCTGTGAAGACATGTAATTGCACAGAAATAAATGAAAATATACATATACAATTAGAGTAAAAATTGCAGTAGGAGATACAAAAGACCGAGATACAGCAGATCTGCAACCACAGGAACCTGTCAGTTATACATAGTCAACAGTACAAACAATTTGTATCGTCTACCTATTTCTTTTCGCAAATACTTTCCTAAAATGGCATCACAATATTGTTAGTGTAAAACCTCATGGTTTGCTATGAGCTTTTTGTGAAACAAGTGTTTTAATATAAAATTGTTTCGTGAAACACCGCCTTTAATAAAAAAAAATTGTGAAACGTGGCTTTTAAATTGTTTTTGTGCGAACACGCAACTTTTCAGCCATATTCTGACTACGTTATTTTGACTTGGGGTTTGTAACCCTTTAAAATTTATTATTAACGCTTTCCACTTTATTTCCAGTTTGAAACTTTATGACGTTGTTGTATATCCTTATACATTGTAAAAGAGCATAATGTATGTGTGCTATATATTCGTGTCAGCACGGATCACAAATTAAGGCAACCATGAATGAATACAGCGCTTGCGATTAAATGGGTGACACAATTTGACGCAAGCCTTCTTTTTAGGAAAAGGCGTTCAGATCTTTCCAATTTTAATGCCTTGATATAATAGGAACTAGGCAAATTTAGGGAGACAACATATACAACCAGGTAACTAAAATTAAGATGATGTGAAAGACATAGATAACATCAGACAAAACATTTCCACTTGCCGCTGATCATTAGCTATGTTGTAAACTGGTAAATGCTACGAACCTTTCACATCCTGCCTCAGCAGTGACATCAATGCCTTCTGAACTGCATCTCTTTCCACATTCTCCTCTGAAGAGAATTATATAAAATCAGAAGCTTGGCGCAATATTTATCAATAAAAAATACCAAATAAAATACATAGATATTACCAGCCATGAGTAACTGAGCAAGAATATCAACGATTCTGGATACATATTCTGGTGTATCTTTGCAAAAAAGAGGAAGACCCCTGATTGCTTGGACACGAACCTGGGAATACAAACATAACTGCAATTAGATTCTCCTACGGAATATTTATATCATAATGTCGATTGTCGAGGGTGCTATCAAGGCACTAAGGAGCCGAATTCACGAGGAGGCTCAAGGTGAAGGCGCGCATCATCTTGATACAAGGTGCACCATTTTCAGTAAGGAAATGTTTATGGTAACGAAATTGTATTTTCCAAACATGGCCAATATGTAAAATTGTAAAGGAGTAAAAGCAAAAATATGGAAAGTGAGTAATAATGAGCATGTTAGCTTACGTTATCTACAAGGCTCGGTAATATGCATCGAAGTGTTATGGGTAGTGCCTTATTCATGGTGCACCTTAGCAAACTCGAAGCACACTTTTCTAAACTAAGATTCATGTATGATATTATAACCCAAAAGCATTTAGTAAACATAGGACAAAAGTAAAATCCATATAACGATGTAGCATGAAGAACCAGATAATATGCCCTACACTTTACAAAGATCTACACAATTCATTTTATTTTATTTTGGCAACTTTTACAAAGATTTTCTATCGTCATTTCGTTTCATTCCTTTGCGGAAAATAAAATAAAATAAAATAAAGAATATCCTGTCTTGATGACCGATTCTAATACTACGAGATACGTCATTTCATTTCTTTATGGAGTAGCGAACCAAAAGTAGTTTGAAACGATTCTCAAACTTTCAACTTAGTGTCAAAACTAACCATTTGTCATTTCAATTTGTGTATCATCTATATTCTCTTTAACAAAAAAAAATGAAGTATGAGAATGAGATTAACAAGGAGATGCCAAAAGCAAGATAAGTAGAAGCGTTGATTGAAAGACTAACCCCAATGTCTTCCTCTTCACATAAATCAAAATGAGCATTAGCGGCGGTATTATGAAGTTGCGGGAAATAGTTAAAGAATTTGGGAATGAGCTGAGCAGCCAACTGTTTAGCCTTAGTAGTAGTCCCTTTGGCCGCCATTATTATCCCCTCGTAATCCTTTAAATTCTACAGACCAGCAATCAACAACAGCAACAGCAACAACATCATCAATTCCAATCAATCAATAACAAATTGCAATGCAGTGTTGGGGGACAACTAGAAATTGGGAGGCCCTAAAAGTCTTAGAAATGCTGGAAACTGTGAAACCCTAAAAGAAGAAGTAGAGAGAGAGAGAGAGAGAGAGGGAGGGAGACCTGAGACTTGTCTTTAGCTTCGTTAAGGCGTTCGCCGAAGCTGTAGAGGTTTTCTATGTCTTTCGACTCTGCGGTGGCCGTGGCGGCGGCGGCGGCGGTGGCGGCAGATGACATTGTTACAGAGAGAGGGAGAGGGAGAGGGAGCTGAGAAGAGTAACGGCTGGAAAAGAGGAGAGTGAGGAGGAGGAGGTTTGAGTAGGATTTTTAAAACTTCGGGGAAAACAAAAGAGAGAGTTTATACACTGGTCATCGGTGACCGGTGACGGGTGACTGCTAAAACTGGTAGTAACTGGTAACGGGTAAAACTGGTACATGTGATAGCTTACTAGGGACTCCAGCTCCACTTGGTCAATGTGAGGGACTCGTCCCATGCGAACTCAGGCTTGTAAGCCCAACCCGGTCCAGTCCTATATTTAAGAGGGCTTGGGCTATGATTTTAGGCCCATAAAAACCCAAAGCCCAGCCCCAAAGGCCCATGCTAAAAATTGGGCTGGATATGAGCCGTGTTTAAGGCCCTAAAGCCCGGCCCTAAGGCCCATCCGAGATTTATATTATATTATTATAATGTATTGAAATATGATAAGGAGAAGTCAAATTGGTACTTTACTTGTTTGTTTTTCAAATAACTTGTTAATACTTGATACTCTATTAATTTGTATGGTACCGAGAGTGATAGACGAGAAGTCAAATTGCTACTCTATCAGTGGGCACACGTTAATAAGCTAATTAAAGCAAGATTAACATAGATATCGTCTAAGTATGGTAAATAGAACTTAATATTTCAATTAATCATCATAATATCCATGTAAATGTTGCTTTAATTAGCTTATTAACGTGTGTCCAGTGGGCATTCGTTAAAAAAACCGTATTATAAATTGGTATGTTTGGTAAAAAAAACTAACAATATTCAATGCAAATAACATGGCCCAAAAAGCCCATTTGGCCCAGAGGCCCATCAAAAGCCCTATAGGGCCGGGTATGGGCTCCTTAAGAAGGCCCAATCAAATGGGCCGGCCCAGCCCAGTCCATGTGCTTGGGCTGTTTTTTCACTTCAAGCCCGACCCAGCCCAGCCCATGATCACCTCTAGCTTAGAGCAAGTACAATAGCAAGCTCCGATACTATGTAGTTTAAGTTGCCATAACACAATTTTAGAACTACAAGGATTTGATAGTTACTGACGGGGGTCGGCACCACAGGTATGGTCGGCAGCCGGCAGCATCATGACTGGTCGTCACCCCGCAAGCTAAGGCCCACCGGCTCCCTCCAGCCGGAGGGAGGTCTTCGGTCTGGCTTGGGGTCCGGCGGCCGACCTCGATGTCTCGAGTCCTATAAATACCCGGAAGACATCCACCTCAAAGGGGGATGAGCATTCTGACAAAATATCACTCACACAACGTATCATCTCTCTAGAAAGTTATGTAATATCCTCCATAATCTTACCTCTACCCTCCAATCCACACCACTGACTTGAGCGTCGGAGAGGCAACCTCGGAATCCCTCCGAGGTCCTTGTTTGCTCCCTGTGCAGGTCCGGAACTCTGGGCTTACCAGGAGGGGAGAGGAGGATCGCCGGCCGTATCCGGAAGGAGGCCTTCGATTGTTTGATACCCAAACAATTTGGCGCCGTCTATGGGGAGATTTGAACAAAAAAGCTCCTTGCTCTAAGAAAACAAAATCGTCAAAACGTCATAATGACAACTCGCGACACCGCGGACACCCCTGTTGAGGCGGAAGCCGGGCTCGAGGTTGTGGGAACCTCCCCACCGGAGGACCAAGCCCGAGACAAGGACAAAGGCAAAGGCCACTTAGCCTCAACGTCCACGCCAGTAGAGGTGCCCCCTGCAATTGTTCCATTGAACGCCTTCACCCCCGAGCAGCTATCAGCCGCTCAGCTCTTCCTCGCTGCCCTTCTAGGGGCGACGACTCCGTCAACACCCACCGCGCGACTCGCGAAAGAAACCCCTCAACCTGCCACCAGGATCTTCCAAAGGACCGACGTTTCGCCAAGGGAACTCTTCCCCGAACTGCCAAGGACGATGACGCTGGAAGAAAGGAAACAACGATACCTGGAAAAAAGTAGGCACCTGGATAATGAGCGTATCAGGCTGCGTCATCACCGGCGGAAATACCGATCCAGGGATCCCTCGCCGACCCGCCCGAGGACGGACTCGGGCACCCCGACACCAGCCAATATTGGGAGGGAGGACAGCGAGTCCCCCACGAGTAGCAGGCGCCGCGAAAGAAGTCGAAGTCATACCCCAACCATACATCACCGGCTGGGTCCAGGCACCCGAAAGGCCAGGAAAAGCCACAGCCCCCAGAGGACGGTTCATCACCGCCTGGGCCAGAGAGAAAGAGATGGAAGGCCTGCAAAGACCGTCCAAGACCGGCTAGGCCCTAGGGAACGTGGAAAAAGGTACGCCAGCCCCGAAGAACGAGGCTCGGTATTCACCCGGCTGACGAGCAGCGTTGCCCGGGAAAACAGGTCTATACCTCGGGAGAAGTCCTCCGAGCGAGAAACGTTCGTGACATGCCGGTCCGGCAGAAACACGTCCACCTCCCACGAGGAAGGGGAAGGCGAATCGAAACTAACAACGCCCGGCGTAAAAGCACCAAAGAGAGGACGACCGACGGTATCGCCATTTCACCCAAATATTACGGAGCACCCCATGCCCAGGGTAAAGGTACCCAATATCCAGTTCGACGGAACCGCCGACCCGAAAGACCACTTGGCGACATACGAGAGTTACATGGCCATGTACGAACTCGATGACGCGGTGTGGTGCCGGGTGTTCCCCACCACTCTCACCGGATACGCCCAATCATGGTTCCGGGGATTGCCCCGAGAATCCATTCGGAGTTTCAGAGACCTCAGCACGGCCTTCATAGACCAATATGCCGGAAGCCGGCGCAGGCAGATCGTAACGGTGGATCTAATGACCATGAAGCAAGGGCCAAAAGAGACCATCAGGGAGTATGTTAGAAGATTCGACTTAGAGTGCCAACAAATACGGACAATCGATGCGTCAACGGCCGCCTGCGTTCTGACCCATACGATGACAGAAGGGCATCTCAAGAGCCACTTACTCAGAGAAAGACCTACCTCGCTGGTCGAGGCCCGGAGAATCGCGGAAGGATATATGAACGAAGAGGACTACAAAGCGCGGCGTGAAGACCCCTCACCACCCAGGGTCCGACGTCTGCCTTTGGAGAGAGCTCGGAGCCCGACAGGTCAAAAGGATCCCCAAAGAGTACCGAACAGGAGCCGCGGGGAAAAAAGGTCGGAGGGAGGTCGCAGAGAAAGGTTCGACCGTTACACAGCGCTGACCCGGCCCCGGGCAGAAATCTACGAGATAGAGAAAAACAACAAAAAATGGGGAGTCCCACGTCCCATCAGACCCGGAGCGCACGCAGATCCGAAGAAATACTGCGCTTTTCACGGCCAGACGGGGCACACAACAGAAGAATGTCGGAACCTGAAAGACGAAATTGAAGACCTCATACGTCGCGGCTCGTTGGCGGCGTATGAAGCCAGAGGCCTGCGCATCGCCATCAATAACAACACCGGCAACAATTACGGCCATGGTGCGGTTGCTGGCAATCCCAGGGAAAGAGCCGAGAAAGGAAAGGAACACAACGTCATCAATACGGTAGATAAAAGGGGGGAGGAAGCCGGGACCAGTAGGAGGCAGATTAAGAACCACTTGAGAGAGCTAACCCGACATATATGCTACACCAACGAATCTAGGGAAAAAGCCATCCCAACTCTCAGTATCACGGCAGAAGACTACAAGTGAGTAACTTACCCCCATAGTGACCCCCTGGTATTGGCCATCAAGATAGGCGACCACACAGTCAAAAGGTGCATGATAGACACGGGCGCCTACACTAACCTACAGTACAAAGAGGCGTTCGAGCAAATGGGTTTCGACAAACGGCATCTTAACCCAACGGCCGGCGCCCTGTACGGATTTTCTGGGACCGGAGTCGTTCCATGGGAACTATCGACCTACCGGTCACGTTCGGGGAAGGAGAGGACGCAAAGACAACCACGGCCCAGTTCGTAGTAGTCAACGCCAAATCCGCCTACAATGCGTTAATAGGCCGGATAACCCTGGATGGAATACACGCCTTGGTATCCATACGCGCCCTGACGCTGGCATACGTCACTAACATGAACACCGAGGGAAAGCTGCACGGAGACCAGGACTCCGCCAGAAGCTGTAACTCGGTAGCCCTCAAGCGATCCCTAGAAGAAATGAAAGGAAAGAGAAAAGCCGCCCCCGATACCGAGCAAAGACAACCGGCCCCCAAAGCCTTTAAGATAAAAGGAACGAACGATCCCGACTCCGAGCGTATAGAGCCAGGCGGAGAGAGCATGGCGATAAACCTAGAGCCGGGCCGGTCCGTCCTCATAGGAACCGGCCTAGATCCAGGCTACCAAGAACGCCTCGTCAGCCTCCTGAAGGCTAACACCGACGTCTTCGCATACTCAGCTGATGAAATGACAGGGGTAGACCCGGAAGTGACGGTACACAGGCTAAACGTCGATCCTGCTTTCCGACCAGTGAAGCAGAAGAAGAGAAGCATGTCGGTAGAAAAGGACGACGCCATCCGGTGTGAGGTCGACAAGTTGATAAAAGCCGGCTTCATAGAAACCTGCAACTACCCCGAGTGGCTGGCAAACGTGGTAATGGTGAGGAAGTCATCGGGCGCCTGGCGAATGTGTGTCGACTTCACCAACCTGAACAAAGCGTGCCCAAAAGACTGCTACCCTCTCCCAAGGATCGACCAACTAGTAGACGCCACCAGCAGACATACCATGCTAAGCTTTCTGGACGCCTTCTCCGAATACCATCAAGTCTTCTTGTGGGAACCAGACAGGGTCAAGTGCGCGTTCATTACCAGCGCCGGGACATTCATGTACAAAATGATGCCTTTTGGACTAAAAAACGCGGGTGCCACCTACCAAAGACTGATAGACAAAATCTTCAAAGGTCAGAGAGGCAGAAACATGGAAATATACGTGGACGACGCGATCGTAAAAAGCAAAACAGACGGCGATCATCTCGACGATCTAAGGGAAACATTCCAATCGCTGAGAAAATACAAGATGAAGCTGAACCCTCAGAAGTGTACGTTCGGAGTAAGATCCGGAAAATTCTTAGGCTTCCTAGTAAGCGCCAGAGGAATAGACGCCAACCCGGAAAAGGTCCAGGCCATTCAGGACCTACCGGAGCAAAAAACTATCAAAGATATACAGAGGCTCACGGGAAGAATGGCGGCTCTGGCCCGTTTCATCTCAAGGGCGGCCGATAAATCCACCCCTTTCTTCGGAGTCCTCAAAGGCAACAAGCACTTCAAGTGGGGGGAGGAGCAGAGGACGGCGTTCGCTAACTTGAAAGAACACTTAAAAACCCTACCGACGCTGGCACGACCAACCGAGGGTGAAAAGTTGTACATCTACATAGCTGTCACCAATGTCACAATCAGCACCGTCATCCTCAAAGAGGAGGAGAAGACCCAGCAACCGGTATATTTCATCAGTCACGCGCTGGGCCCAGCAGAAAAAAACTATCCCATGGTGGAGAAGGCGGCATACGCCATAGTCGTGGCCGCCCGAAAGTTGCGCCCCTACTTCGACGCACACCCGGTAACCGTCCTCACAAACATGCCCCTGGAAAAGGCACTGGAAAAATTTGAAAAGTCAGGACGAATGTTGAAATGGGCCGTGGAACTGAGCGGCCTAGGGATCACCTACCAGTCGAGGACGGCGATAAAAGCCCAAGCACTGGCGGACTTCATAGCCGAGTGTTCCCACTCGGAAGATGACGACCCACCATCAAAGGCATGGAAGGCCTTCACTGATGGTTCGTCCACCAGCAACGGTTCCGGAGCCGGTGTCATCTTAACAAGCCCCGACGGCGAAGAATTCGAACACGCACTAAGGTTCACTTTTTAGGCGTCCAACAATGAAGCCGAATACGAAGCTGTCTTAGCCGGCATCCACCTGACCCGAGCAGCCGGAGCCAAACGAATTGTACTATCAACTGACTCACAACTGGTGGTGAACCAGATTAACGGAGAGTACGAAGCCAGGGAGCCCTCGATGGCACTCTACCTAAAGAAAGTAAAAGAAGAGCTATCCCAACTCCAATCATACGAGATCAAACAAGTGCCTAGGTCACAGAATAACCGGGCAGACACATTGTCAAAACTCGCAAGCTCGAGCTTACAGGATATTAGACACTCGGTCTGGGTAGACGTCCGACAGGAAAAAAGCATCGCAGCGTCCGAGGACGGTCAAGACGACGTCCTCAACATAGAACGCGAAAGCGATAACGATTGGCGGACACCCATCATCGAGTATATCCTGAGCAAACAACTGCCAAAAGACCCCGCCACAGCTAAACGAATGCCCACAACAGCCTCAAGGTACATGATATTGGACGAACAGCTCTACAAGAGAGGAACCGCTGCTCCAATACTAAGATGCTTGAAACCAGAAGAGGCGGCAGAAGTACGGGACGACATCCACTCGGGGATGTGCGGACACCATATAGGGGGCAGAAACCTGGCACATAAGGCGGTCAGAGCAGGCTACTACTGGCCAACCGCCATACATGATGCTCGAGAACTGACTAAAAAGTGAAGAAATTGCCAAATCCACTCACCGGTGATCCACGCGCCGGCCAGGGATCTACAGCCCATCCTGAGCCCTATCCCCTTCGCCCAATGGGGGATGGATATACTAGGGCCCTTCCCTACAGCAACCGGGAACAGGAAGTTCGTAATAGTGGCAGTGGATTACTTCTCAAAATGGATAGAAGCAGAAGCCGTTCCTAATATCACAGAACCGGCCGTGCGCAAAGTGATATGGCGAAACGTCATAACCCGATTCGGCGTACCCAAGGTACTGGTCTTCGATCATGGCCGGCAATTCGATAACCCTCCACTAAGAGAATGGCTAGGGGGATTTGGGACTGCCGTGGCATACTCAGCCATCTGCCATCCGCAGACAAACGGCCAGGCCGAGGCAGCCAACAAACAAATTCTCAACGGACTGAGAAAGATGCTGGAAGACCTCAAAGGGAGATGGGCAGATGAGTTACCGAGTGTCCTCTGGTCCCTAAGAACGACGCAGAAGGCGGCAACAGGACACTCGCCGTTCGGCCTAGTATATGGGGCAGAAGCCCTCCTCCCCATAGAAACGCGCGTTCCCTCCGCCCGTAGCAAATATTATGAGGGCGACAGGAATGAGGCGGCCATGGAAGAAGCCCTGGATCAGGTAGAGGAAACCAGGGAGGAGGCACGCGTAAACCTGGTGGCATATCAACAACGCATGAGAAAGGCCTATAACCAGAGGGTAAACCACTGAAGGTTCCAGGTGGGTGACCAAGTCCTGAGGAAATCCGCGGCAGTCGGCAAGGCAAACGAACACGGAAAGCTTAGCGCCAACTGGGAAGGACCATATGAGATCACTAAGGTCCTAGGACCAAGTACATACAAGCTGAAAGACAGAGAAGGACGGGACTTACCGTCACACTGGAACGCCGACACCGTCAAGAGGTACTACGTCTGAGCAAGCAGACGAAACGTTGTACTGAACCTCGGCAGGGTATCATCGGACCTGTCGACGACCCTGCCACCAGAAACTTGTAAAAATTTTAATAAGGAAGGCTCTGTTTGATAGATCTACTTGCTCCCCGTTCACTATGTTCTCGACCAGCAAGCAGGGGCAATAAGGGGGGGAGCCCCTATTCGCCTATCACTAAGAATGGACCCCCCACCAAAAGTCGGGAACCGACTGTGGCCTGACCACAGCCGGCCTACCGACCAAATCTCCCCCACCCAAAGTGTGGGGGCATAAGTCGGGAACCGACTGTGGCCTGACCACAGCCGGCCTACCGACCAAATCTCCCCCACCCAAAGTGTGGGGGCATAAGTCGGGAACCGACTGTGGCCTGACCACAGCCGGCCTACCGACCAAATCTCCCCCACCCAAAGTGTGGGGGGATAAGTCGGGAACCGACTGTGGCCTGACCACAGCCGGCCTACCGACTAAATCTCCCCCACCCAAAGTGTGGGGGCATAAGTCGGGAACCGACTGTGGCCTGACCACAGCCGGCCTACCGACCAAATCTCCCCCACCCAAAGTGTGGGGGCATAAGTCGGGAACCGACTGTGGCCTGACCACAGCCGGCCTACCGACCAAATCTCCCCCACCCAAAGTGTGGGGGCATAAGTCGGGAACCGACTGTGGCCTGACCACAGCCGGCCTACCGACCAAATCTCCCCCATCCAAAGTGTGGGGGCATAAGTCGGGAACCCACTGTGGTCTGACCACAGCCGGCCTACCGACCAAATCTCCCCCACCCAAAGTGTGGGGGCATAAGTCGGGAACCGACTGTGGCCTGACCACAGCCGGCCTACCGACCAAATCTCCCCCACCCAAAGTGTGGGGGGATAAGTCGGGAACCGACTGTGGCCTGACCACAGCCGGCCTACCGACTAAATCTCCCCCACCCAAAGTGTGGGGGCATAAGTCGGGAACCGACTGTGGCCTGACCACAGCCGGCCTACCGACCAAATCTCCCCCACCCAAAGTGTGGGGGCATAAGTCGGGAACCGACTGTGGCCTGACCACAGCCGGCCTACCGACCAAATCTCCCCCACCCAAAGTGTGGGGGCATAAGTCGGGAACCGACTGTGGCCTGACCACAGCCGGCCTACCGACTAAATCTCCCCCACCCAAAGTGTGGGGGCATAAGTCGGGAACCGACTGTGGCCTGACCATAGCCGGCCTACCGACCAAATCTCCCCCACCCAAAGTGTGGGGGCATAAGTCGGGAACCGACTGTGGCCTGACCACAGCCGGCCTACCGACCAAATCTCCCCCATCCAAAGTGTGGGGGCATAAGTCGGGAACCCACTGTGGTCTGACCACAGCCGGCCTACCGACCAAATCTCCCCCACCCAGTGTGGGGGCATAAGTCGGGAAACGACTGTGGCCTGACCACAGCCAGCCTACCGACCAAATCTCCCCCACCCAAAGTGTGGGGGCATAAGTCGGGAACCGACTGTGGCCCGACCACAGCCGGCCTACCGACCAAATCTCCCCCACAACGTGTGGGGGCATAAGGAAGAAAAGATAACAAGACAGAGAATGATAAAAACGGAAAATAAAAAGCGTCAGAAGCGCCAGGCGTTTGTTACAATAAGGAGTCAAAATAAGGCTACAACAATTCAAAGATCGGCAGCCGTCCCCAAAGGATCAAGCGCACCTACAAACAGAACAAAAAGGAATGCAAAGGATAAAGCATGGAGGGCAAGCCTATGCCTAAACCTCAAAAGGGTAGGTGCGAGGAGATCCACAAAAAGCCTCAAGAGGGGGCAGAGGAGTTAGCAGTATCTGCCGGCTCATCTGCCGCCCCCTCCTCTCCCTCCTTGAGGGTACATGAGGCACAGGAGGACGACGGCCCGAGTTTCTATTTAGGAGAGGTAGGAGGCTCCGCCGCCGGCAACCCACCCTCACGTTCATCCTCCTCCGCTTGAAGACGCTGATATATTGGGTTATACCGGTCGAGTCGAAACCCGGATCGTACTCAAGAAGGGCTTTTGACGTCAAGTCAACAACGGCATTCATTCCCTCAAGGAAAGCTGCGTCACCTTCCTTCGCCAAGTTGGCAATCTCCCCAGACTTCTTCTCCGATTCCTGTTCAGCGGCTGCCAGCTTTGACTGAAGGGACTCCATATCAGCACGAGCCACCTGTAATTGCCCTTCCAGATCCTTCTTGAGCGACTCGCAGGAGGAATGGACCCCCCCGAAGAGTTTCCAATTCCTTGCGACCGGTCACCTCCTTCTCCTCAGCCTCCAACCTTAGCTTCTTCTCCAATTCCAGCTTCGTCTCAGCCGCCGACCTTAGCTGCTTCTCCAATTCCAGCTTCAACTCTGCCTCCTGCAAGCGAGACATCAACCTCGCGCCCTCCTCCGCCGCCTTCTTGATCTTGATACTGGCTTGGACAACCCTAGACAAATCCTCCCCCAGGCCATGATAAACGGTATCCAATTGGGCAAGAGTTTGAATCCGGTCAACGGGCGAAACGTCTCCCTCCAACATCCTGTAAAAAGAAAGATCAGACAAGGAGGGGAGAGGCGCATGCACGGCGGCGGCAACGTCGCGCATAGTTTCCCGGTCCTGAGAAGCTTCCAGGCAGGCGGCCGCCTCCCTGAATCCGGAGGATGGTTCGGCAACCACCCCCTGTTCAGGAAGAGCCGCAATGGTGACAGCCGGCGAACTCGTAGTCCTTGGGGAGGTAACAACCTCGGAAGCCCCGACATCAACCTGTGCGCCGGCCACACTCATGGCCCCCTCAGGGTCAGCAGAGGAGGGGCCCACGGCCTGTCTCTTAGGAGGAGGGGCTCCACCGAACGCCGGCGTCGCCCTCCTCAGCCTAGAAAGCCTCGACTTCTGGTAGGTCATGATGGTTAGACGGTCCAATGAGGGAGCTGGCGGCGTAGTAATAAGAAGGCGGAGGGAAGGATCCAACCCTAGTGAGTCGATCTCTTCAGGCGCCCAAGTAACCGCCGACCTATTGTTTGCAAAGTTAGGCAGGAAAATGGGCAAAGGGTTGAGGGCCTGAGAACTATCAAGAAAGGTAGACAACACAAGTGAATAAGTAGGTCGCCAGATACCTGGGCCGGCGACAGGGACGCTCATGCCCACCCGTTCCAGAAAATCATTCCTCGTGATCAGATCATAGTGAGGTAGCCATATTGAAGGAGCAGCCACCCTCTCCTTGCCTGACCACTTCATAACGGCAGGAAAGGCGCCGACAACTTCCCTATCCGACTGCCCCAAGCCGGATTCCCTCAGGTCCAAACAACTCCCCATCTCCTTATCACTCTCCAGATTGACACGTACATCCGACTGGAAAAATCGGGGGACAGCCCAGGGCTTATCCGAACGCACATACAGGAAAGCACCTTTCCACTTGTGACAATTCGAAAGAATGGGATAAGAAGTGACATACTTGCCTCGCCGGCCAAGGGCCCAGTAAGAAGACGACGACACCTTAAGACGCACCATGAACCTAAACGCCTCCACCGAAGGCCTCCACTTCCTAAACCGGCACACCCAGCAGAATGAAATAATGGCACAAAAGGATTGGGGAGTCAGCTGACCCAACGCCAACCTCATACGACAAAATACCTCCTCCACAAAGGGATCAAGGGGAAAACGGAGGTCGAACTTCAAAGATTCTACAGATACTCCCACGCATCCCTCTGGAGGAGAACAAATGGACTGGCCCGGGTCCGGTAATAAGTATTCGTAACCTTCCCCGAGAGGGTAGAGTTCTTTGGCAGCATCAAGACCACCGACATCAAGGACCTTCTGACGCCAACCCTCATCGATTAAAGTATTGGCATGAAGGAGAGGACGACGGTCGCTCTCAACACCCTCCGTGTCCGGCTCCACCGGCCCGGAAACAGAGGCCGAACGACGGGGAGAAGACGCCCCCGCCTCAGAAGATTCCCCCAAACAAGGACCCCCTTTTCGGAGACGGCGGCGCAAGACCATGGAGCTGCCAACAACAACATCTCCCCCAGAAGTGCCGGATGACGGCAACTCTTCGCCAACCCTCGCAAGAGTTAAAGATCCGCTGGCAGAAATGCGCAAAGCCCGGATAGGCTCCGTGTAAACGGGCTCCACCTCTTCTACAGACTCCCCAGACGAGGAATCACCGGCCCCTTCGACGGACCCACTACCCTGGGTCCCGTCACGCTCCGACAACCCCTCGTCGTCCTCTACCTTAAAGCGAACATGCCGGTAACGGGTGGACATGATGCGAGAGCAAAGGAATAGACAAAAGACAAGAGACATAAAACTAACCTAGAGGAGCCAGCAAAACTAGAACTCCCGCGGCAGGAGACGGCGACTAAATCAGAAACGAAAGAAAAATGAGTAGTTTGCTTTGCGCTTAGTGAGAGATTGAAATGGCAAATGAGGGGCAAATGAGGGGGGGAGCCTCTATTTATATGAAGGAGGCCTTCTAGGGCCACCCACCGAATTAACTGACAGAGAACAAGTGGCATTCAATACAACACAAAAATGCAGAATACGAAAAGACAACACAAAAAGGAACAGGCAAGTGGAAAAGCGTGACTTGGGGCACAAAGCACGAAGATTCACATTCAATAAACAAAGTCAGCATACACCCGGACACCTTATCATACACAGGATAAGGGAACCGGCATCCGGATAATACAACATCGATAAAAGAAAGGGTCGGCAACCCCCAAAATTACACAAACCAACCGGGAAAAAACTACCTAAAACAAGGAAGAGCAACAAGATAAAAGCCGAAGACCGCCTGCGAAGCACTGCTAACATAGCCACGCCGCCGAGTATACCGCCTTTCCCACCTACTAACCGCAACCGGCAAAACGAGGTAACCTCCAGACCCATACCACCCAGGAAACCTCACTCCATATCCTCCCCCTCGGTATCCTCGTCAGGAAGGGAGGAAGCCGAGGTAGCGGGGGAAGAGGAGGAGGCAGGAGAGGGAGGGGGGGCGCGAATCCCACGAAGAATGTCGAAACCCTCCGCCATCTCGCCCGACGAATCACTAGGACAGAGGGGACCGCCCATCCATGACGGCCCAGACGAGCGGCTGCTCGAAAAAGAGGAGCCGGAGGGGTCGCCCGATGATGGACAATCCGGATCAATGTCCGGCTCTGAAACGCCAAAGTGCACCCTGGCACGCCGGCGACGACGATCACGATCACCACTGGGAGAACGCCCGGCAGCCCCCGCAGTAGGAGGAGGAGCAGGAGGGGCGGCTTCAACAGGCGCCGGTGGACGGTATGGAGGCCCTCGAGAAATCCAGCGCCCGTACTTAGGCTTCGAAGTCTCCGGGGAGGGGGAGCGTTTCCTGCGCCGGACAGGGGTGCTCGGATGCACCACGGCGGAGGGTGGGGAATTGCTGCCAGAGGAGGACGACATGAGTACGTTAGAGTTCTCAAAGAATAGGGATGGAAAAATGATGCCAAAAATGGCAAAAAATGAGGATCTTATATAGGGGAGCTAAGCCATGCATGCACACCATTAAATGCATGCAACTACCAAAGTAACCTAGGGAAAACCAAAAGCCATCATTACCTCTACACACAACCTAGACTAGTAGGGAAGGCGAACGGATTGCGCGCGAAGCAAGATCGACCCTGCGGCACCTCGCCCAGGAGCTTTTCACTGAAAGCGACCCACGGTGACCCCGGGCGGACATCCAGTGAGGGGCAATTGACGGGGGTCGGCACCACAGGTATGGTCGGCAGCCGGCAGCATCATGACTGGTCGTCACCCCGCAAGCTAAGGCCCACCGGCTCCCTCCAGCCGGAGGGAGGTCTTCGGTCTGGCTTGGGGTCCGGCGGCCGACCTCGATGTCTCGAGTCCTATAAATACCCGGAAGACATCCACCTCAAAGGGGGATGAGCATTCTGACAAAATATCACTCACACAACGTATCATCTCTCTAGAAAGATAAGTAATATCCTCCATAAGAATCCCTCCGAGGTCCTTGTTTGCTCCCTGTGCAGGTCCGGAACTCTGGGCTTACCAGGAGGGGAAAGGAGGATCGCCGGCCGTATCCGGAAGGAGGCCTTCGATTAATTGATACCCAAACAGTTACAAACCTCTCCAATGATGAGTAACAAGATTTTGTAGCTTGCATGGTCCCACAATAGCACTATCATCCAATAAAAATTAAGTTTTTTTTTCAAGCTATGTAGCTTTATAGAGCAAGTGTTGCTTTCAAGCATACCCAGAATTTTCATCTCTAATAATATGGTTGTAGCTTGATATTTTACATAAATTGCAAGCAAGTCCTATTTTCCACTATTGGACTTGCTCTTACAACTTAACAAGTTAAAGTCAAACCACCATTGACTCGACTCGAAAAAAAAACTCGTGAGCAGCACCAAATAATGTGATTAATTGATATTTTGCTCATATTAAAAAATATTAATTATAATTATATAATTTTTCGTAACTATTTTTTTCATAATGAGGGTTATGTTATGGAACCTAATATATAAAAAGATTGGTACCACATATATTCAGATTCAGATATCAATAATCAGTACTGATGATAAGTGATTATATCGATATATTAAATCGTGGAACTGAATAATAGTTGTGCGCATTCGACCCTAATAGGGATCTATATAAAAATCCATTTTGATTGTTGACGTACAATCTATGGTTAAGATTGAGCTCATGGACTTAAAGTCCACGTATTGACATAAAGTTAATCCAATTATGAATATTGGTGGATATACTGTACAGTTTTCATTTGAGTCTCATGTGCATGTAATATAGTTATTTTAGGGTGGTACTTTTTCATACTTGCGTATTACTCATTTATACTTAAAAATTACAGTAATACCCCTCTCATTTCCCCTCCCCTCACACTAACATTAGAGTAGTTTTGGGTGAAATCCAAATAAATCCCAAAGCTCCCAAATTCCATCTCCCGCCACCACTTCGCTACGCCGGCAACAACTCCAGCCACCACTCCGGCCGTCACTCCGACCACCAATTTTTTTTTGGAAAAATGATTAGTATTTGTATTTTTTTCGTAATTTGAGAAAAATTATTTATTTTGATTTTTGTTCCATAATTTAATGATAATAATTACCCTCATATATTACACTCAAAGAATAGAAAAAATTAACAAGAAAATTAAATTCTACAATAATAATAATAATTAAAATACGAGAATTATAAAAGTATAAATCAAAATTAATTTGATAATTAAAATAAAAATATAATTACAAAATACTCAAAAACATATTTACAACCTAATTCATAAGTAATTAGGGTAAATCATAAATAATTTGCAATTAGGATAATTCATAATTCAATTAGGGTAAATCATAAGTAATTTGCAATTAGGGTAAAACCTAATTCAATTAGGGTAAATCATAAGTAAAAAACATTAAACCTAATTCAATTAGGGTAAATCATAAGTAATTTGCAAGTAAAATAAAAACATCGATTTCTGAACTATAATCCATAGCGAATTAATCAATTGATTTTAAAATTTACAAGGTTGGAGAAAGAGGTTTAGAAAAGAGGAGAAAAGAAGTGAAACAACAAGTATTAAAAATTATGGGAAGGGTACAATAGGAATAGTTAGGAAATTTCAGGTAAGATTGAGTAACATACAGTTATGAAAAAGTAATTCCGTTATTTTATCGTTGCACACTAGTTAAGATTACATCATAGCATTAGTTTAGAATATATATACACTATAAGGCATTGTTCGTATTACATGTTGCACGAGATTATTATTGTTATATATATTGCAGGATATATGTATAAAAGGAGATCATACTCGTAGATTGATAAGTACTCCGGGAAGGAGCTTGTATTATAAATACGAAATTACTTTTTTCTTAACGAACCTCTACTCAATCCTTACGAATTTTTCTTAAATTTTCCTATTCTACCCTTTCGAAATCTTTAGCTTTTACCAACATCCAATGTACATCTTTTTCATTTTGTCAACTTCCCTAATCAATTTAATGGTGTCGAATTTGATTATTGATGACGTTTTATCAATTACAATACTCAATATTTTGTTTATGGTACTATTATTGTTCAATTAATTATTTAAAATTAATAAAAAAAATTATTGGTAAGACAAAAATATCATAACTCATAAAAAAAAAAACATTACATGATAAAATAAAATTAAAATAAAAAATCTAAAAGAAATTGACATTAAAAAACAGTAAATAAAAATTGAAAACAGAATATTAAAAAAGTACATTTAAAAAAAAAGTTAACTTTTTTTTTAAAAAACAAACAAACAAACCCCACGACCCTCCCCCTCCCCAACAGGCCACCACCCCAAGCCACCCAAACCCACCACCACCGACTCACCCTCACGCACCAACGATCAACCACTTTCGCACCACCCTCGACCTGGACCCACCACTCCGACCACCCTTGACCCGACCCCTCACCCAAACACCCCCTCCAAAGTCGGTAGTGACAACCCAAATGGCCACCACGTCAAAGTAGACATTTAGTCGGCAAGATGATGTAGTACGGCGATGATGATTCTGATGCTGGTGTTTTGGGTGGTGGTTGTTTTGGATGGGTTGGATTTGAGGCTTTTTAGAGAGAGAAAGAATTAAGGGTGATGAGATGGTGAAATGACAAGCGTAAATCGGTAAAATATCGTTAGGATTGAGTAAAAGCTCGTTAGGAAAAAGCACGACCCTATAAATAATCATCACATGACGGTGGTTGATCAAATTGAGTTCCTGAAGGACTCGTGATTAAGTATAAGAATCTCTACACAATGATTGTGTTTAAGAAAAACATTCAACATGAGAATTAATGTGAATGCACAGTATTATTGTCTCAACTTGAAGTTTGAGCATATGAGAAATCATACATGAATAAATTTCTTGTCCTGGGAAAATACTTTATGGTCCAGAAGCGCCATAATAGTTGGAAAATAAGGTAGTGGAATGCTGCAATGAGTATGTCAATCCGTACAATGGCAATAAATCAATTATTATTTAAGATAAATCGGATTGATTGATTCTCCTGAAGATCGATAATCAGTTGAGAAATAATGTTAGCTACACTCTTTTTCCCTTCGACTAGGTTTTTGTCCCATAGGGTTTTTCCTAGCAAGGTTTTTAACGAGGTAGCGCTATAGACGTGTTAATACGCTATAGTTATGATCATCATAATTTTGATGACGAGATACATATTTGGTTGTACATCAAAGAGTCATAAATTACTATTTCCAAATTGCGAGTTTTGAAGAAATGTGATATTGAAATTATCAAGGATTCCTATTGATTGAAGCTACCAAGTTTCTCGGTTACTACAATCTATTTCAACGTCGTTATGAAGTTCCAAAGACATGAATTATTTCATTAAATATCAAGTTGTGTAATTATCAGGGGAGTAATCACGCGCTGTATTGTTTTTCCTAAGCCATGGTTTTGTCCCACTAAGTTTTCCATGGAAAGATTTTAATGATTTATGTACTATTTTTCCTTCACTAGTGTTTTCCCATCGGGTTTTTCTAGCAAAGGTTTATTTTAACGAGACATTTTCTTTAGTGATGCACATCCAAAGGGGAGTTGATAGACTGTATTTAGTATGGGTCAGAAGCGTCGATTTAGGAGTATATTTGGTGACGTGATAATGATTTTGGGCTTAATTGAGTAAAATTCTCATCTTACGATATTAATTGTAATTGAGAATAATTATGTGATTTAATTGATCATTGGGTTGCCCAATTGAAGCGTGAAAGCCCAGAAGAAGCAACGGAACCGACAGTCTTGACAGACTCGTGCTACTCGGAAATTGAAGACGGAATTTAATCGCTTTAGATTCCGTGACAGCTTATTATTTATTATATTATATTATTTTATTTTATTACTAGAGTTTGGTAAGTAATAGACTTACCTTAATTATTTACTAGTATTAGACTACTATTAGTATAGATTATTAGAATCAGTTTTATTTATTATTGATATTGTAGTTCAACGTAACATTAGACACAAGTTGCACGTTCAACCCTAGATTATGTGTAACTAATTTATCATCTCGGTTCAAGACATTGAAACGCTTGATTATCGATTGTGAGTTTGAAAGTTCTTATCTTTATTCTTGATTATTGATTAATTGCTCAGTTTGATTATATGAATGTTGTTATTGATTTCTAGACTGATCAACTAGTTTTCCAATTTCATCGTCCTATTGTTAGTTTTGTTAATTGAACAGGATTTGTTGATTAACTTGACATGAGTAACATCTAAGACTTAATTATTGAACGGGATTCGTTGATATTAAGACTTAGGAGCAATTATCATAGATTTATAACACAACTGGATTGTATGTGTTTATTTATCTCTTTATCGAATTCTCTATTTATTAATGCTGCTGTTGAATTAAATCTAGAACTGGATTGTTTAGGTTGTTTAACAGTTAGGACTAATTAAGAACGAGATACGTTTTAATTAGTTATTCGTAAGGAGGATTAGAATCTTTGACTCACGATAAAGTAATCAAGAATAATAATTTGAACCGGATGTCGATGATCAATTGTGATTAAGTTGTGGATTTGTACTTGACCCGAGACCTTTTAATCATCTGATTTAGTTAAAGTTTTCATCTTTATTAGTTTTAGTTATTACACAATTATTCAAAACCCTCCTTTTCTTATTGTTTAATTAATTAGTTATTTATTGTTCTACATTAGTACGCAGTTATAATTAGTCCAATTCTCTGTGGGTTCGACCCTTATTTCCATTATACTATTGTTTTAGTTAGTTGGTTATAAGTGATTATAAATTAGTAATTTGAGGCATACGACTTTAGCCCGTCAAATTTTGGCGCCGTTGCCGGGGAATTGGCGTTAATTATTTTTGTGTGTTAGTGTAGAGATTTTTAGTTAGTTAGTTTTTTTTAGTCGTTATTTTTTTTTTTAGAGTCTAGTTTATTTTTTAATTTTTGTTGAGTGTTTTTAGTGAGTCTTAGTTTATCTGATAGATGGCAACTAAATATTTCCCTCAATATGAGCATGAACTGTTTTACAAATATTTTGATAGATTGAGTGAGTATGTCTCCAGATGTCGTCATCGATATCAAATTTGGGAACTCTGTCATGTGGTATACAATGGGTTAAATGATGAAACTTTGATGCATGTTGATTCTTTAAGTGAAGGGAAATTCATTGATGGACTTAGTTATGAGGAGAAGTGGGATCTTTTCATATACTTGGCTCACGACACTGAAGAATGGGAGTTGGAAAACTCACGCTCTAGGACACCTTCAATGAGTCTCAATAACAATTTGAACACCCAACATTATTCTCGTATATCCACATAAGACATGATTAGAGACCTGATTACTGCTCAAGCGACCCTTCAAGCTAGTATGGCTCAATACGAGCAAGAGAACAATGCTAGTATCCAGAACCTTGAGAGTCATGTAGTGCAAATAACGACATCTAACAATAGACTTGAGACACATGATGAGTTCTCTCTTAATGTTAAGGAGTCCGGAGTTATTGAGAACATAGAGTTTGATGACACTCTCCCCCTTGAACCCGATTTGGTAGGTCACTGTTATAAAGAGTGTGATGTTGATAGTGATGATGGTTTTTGGGATGACGAGGAAGATGACTATGATGATTCGATATACTGCCCACCCTCATCCACAGTTTCTACACATATTGATTATTCTTGCACTGACGAAACACGCACTATGGAAGATTCCTTAAGTCACAATGATACGAGTGATATTTCAGTCTTGGAGGATTCTCTAGTTATGATGGTTGAGAATGAGCAAGAGGAAATGTGTGTGACCGTTGAGGAGACTATGGAAGTCGAAGTAGGAGAAGAAGAGATAGTTGTTTTTGATGAGACGAATGACGATTTCCCTGAGAGAAGTGAATCAGTGAGCCTGAACTGTCATGAAATGGTGGGAGAAATAGGGGGCATATTTACTGAATTTTATATTCACAAGGAAGAACCACCAATAATACCTTTCAAGTCCTCATCGGTGTTAATTCCGGGAAAGTTTTATTTTCGAGCCTATTTGACTGTACCTATGAAAAATTCATCTTATAAAGAGGAGTACATTGTTTTTAATTCATTTTTTGAGCATACAGGGTCGAAAAGACGTTCATTGCAAGATTATTATGACGTGCTTATTTATAGGTGGTGTCAATTGATTTTTATCTCTTATCGTCACTATTCTAATCTTTGTGCGAGTGTTTTTGATCAATTGTTAAGGACGTTGAGTTGTTCCGCGCCTAATGTAACATTCAGTTCACTCGATTGCTCCATTGTCGGTTGAGGTAAGTAATTTAGTAATATTTTAATTCGGGTCATTTTCTCGCAAGAAGTCGAGCGAACGACAATAAACAAAAGCGCTTCCGGGAGGCAACCCGTATCTGGTATGTTTTTATTTATATTTTCAAATTTTATTAAGGGTCATTTTTCATATTATTATATTAATAATCGTTTTCACATTTTTCGTAGAATGAGTCGTTTATGTTTATGTTTATATTTTTAATTTTAAGTATTTTCTAATTTTTAGTATTTGTAGGAACGAGGAAGGTGGATCTTCAGGAACCTGTGCGACTTGTGGGAGCTAGGGGCGACTAGCATGAAGGGTCACTAAAATCGAAGGAAAAAATTAAAGAAACTCAGTTATGAGGACCAACTATCAGCGGCCCGCGCGAGTCGCTTAGGACTGAGGCGAGGCGCGCGGATTGGTAGTGTAACAGGTCAGTTAATTCTAATTTTCAAAAATAAAAAAAAAAAGGAAAAAAAAATCAAAAAAGAAAAAAAGTACAGACGCATGTCTTCTTCTCTTCCTCCACCTTCATTCTTCCTCTTCAATCCCCATCTTCACTTCCACTTTTGCTTTCCTCCCTCCATTAATCTACCTATCAATGTCACCCCCATAAACTCGTCCACTCCTTTCTCTTCTTATTCAATTCAACTTCAAAATCTCCCCAAATCTGAATTCAAATTCTCAATCTCCCTTTACTCTACCTCCGTTCATCTTCCACTATGCCGACGGTGGGCCATGAGTCTATCGCCGTTCAGTCAGGTTGTCCATCTGTGTCGCCGTTCGTGCGCGTGGTGTGTGTCTGTCAGTATGGTTCGTCTCAGTCTGTGTCAGCCTGCCGGTCAGTTCACGGAGTCGTGTTTCGAGTATGTCAAATCCGAACGGGGTTTGAGTCAGTAGTGACCCGCTGTGTCACTGTGTGTCCATAGCCGAGTTCGTTGATACAGAGTTGTTTTCGGTTGGGTTACATTGTTGATTATGGGTGAATTTTGGTGGTATTCCTTGCTGGCTGAGTAGGGTCTATCCAAATTGTTATTGAGGGATAGGCGTTGGCTGAGTCCGTTTGTTTTGGAGTTGGAGTCACTACTTTGTCTGACTCTTGGTGGTGGGCTAGCTGAGAGGTTTGTTGTTGTTGCACTTGACATTCTGTTGGTCTTGTGAGTGATTTTTGTCCGTTTTGGTGTCGAGTTTGTGTTAGGTTGGTGGTCGATTTAGTGTTGATTGTTTGGGTCAGTCAGTGTTCTTGTACCTGAAAGACTTCAATTCCATTTTAGTGGATGTTGGTTTTGGTATTATTGCTAGTGTTGGCTGACGTTGGGCAATATTGATGGTGCGCTGTGGGTCAATTTTCACTCCTGGAACTCTATTTGGGTTAATTTGGTTAGTATAGGAGCCAAAAATGCCGGAGTTTGGTGTGTTAGCGGTTTTCAACTGCTTATGGAGGTCGAGTTGGAAAGAATTTGCAGAGGCTACTGTGTATTTGTGGGGTTGTGGTAACGAAGGACGAATAAGAGTCGGGCTCCCATCTGTTTTCCAGCAACAATACATGTCCCTGGCACTGTTATTTAGAGCTTTATCATGGATTGGATCCAATTGTTAGAACGAGTCTTTTACCGATGTTCAAGACTCTTTTCCCCGTTTAATGTTTATATTTATGTCCTTTGTCTCGCATTGAGGACAATGCTCGGAACAAGCGTGGGGAGGGATTTATATTTGTCTCGTCTTTGTAACCGTCTTTTGTGCTGTAATTTGAAGAAAAAGAAAAAAAAAGTTCAAGAAAAAAAAAAGAAAAAAAATAAATAAACCCGGCTAGGTGAAAACCCGGAAAGGGCGCCTAGGCAAGAATGGGGAATGTGGCCGAGGACGGAGTGAAAACCCGAAAGGGCGCTCCGGGTAAAAAGAAAAATCGAGTTGCGTGCCACGAGAGTAGTGTGAGGAAAAAATGAAAGCTAGAGTGAAAATCCGCAAGGGCGGACGCTCTAGGCAAAATGAGGGAATTAGGAAAAAAATCGCTACTACTTTCTCCGTTTTTGGTGTTGGCGTCATAAGAAGGGTGACATAGAAGGTCGGTCGGGTAGGATTAGTTGGATACGGTGAGAAGAATCGCGGTGTGGTGTAGTCGTAGCACTATATTTTTATGCGATTGGTGATGTTTATTTGGTGTGTTGAACTATTAAGGCGTTTAGGATTGATCACATGTGCGGGTTGTGTAATTTTGTGGTATACATCTTTTACCACCGGTGACATTTGTAGCACATGTGATCCATTTAGGATTGGAGAAATAAGGGGCGTTAGATGTTGGTATTAGCTTCTCGTTAATTGCTAATGTCCTTTGTTTTGATGAAGTGAGCCGATGACAATAGTTTGATGTTGTCTTGTCCCGAGGGAGTTTGAAGGAAGGCGAGCGAGGGTCGTTGTGAGTAATGTTGTTCCCGCGCGTTTTGGACTAGTGATGGTTGTTATTATTGTGTTCTTCGAGTTTTACTCGGGACGAGTAAAGGTTCAAGCGTGGGGATATTTGATAGACCGTATTTAGTATGGGTCAGAAGCGTCGATTTAGGAGTATATTTGGTGACGTGATAATGATTTTGGGCTTAATTGAGTAAAATTCTCATCTTACGATATTAATTGTAATTGAGAATAATTATGTGATTTAATTGATCATTGGGTTGCCCAATTGAAGCGTGAAAGCCCAGAAGAAGCAACGGAACCGACAGTCTTGACAGACTCGTGCTACTCGGAAATTGAAGACGGAATTTAATCGCTTTAGATTCCGTGACAGCTTATTATTTATTATATTATATTATTTTATTTTATTACTAGAGTTTGGTAAGTAATAGACTTACCTTAATTATTTACTAGTATTAGACTACTATTAGTATAGATTATTAGAATCAGTTTTATTTATTATTGATATTGTAGTTCAACGTAACATTAGACACAAGTTGCACGTTCAACCCTAGATTATGTGTAACTAATTTATCATCTCGGTTCAAGACATTGAAACGCTTGATTATCGATTGTGAGTTTGAAAGTTCTTATCTTTATTCTTGATTATTGATTAATTGCTCAGTTTGATTATATGAATGTTGTTATTGATTTCTAGACTGATCAACTAGTTTTCCAATTTCATCGTCCTATTGTTAGTTTTGTTAATTGAACAGGATTTGTTGATTAACTTGACATGAGTAACATCTAAGACTTAATTATTGAACGGGATTCGTTGATATTAAGACTTAGGAGCAATTATCATAGATTTATAACACAACTGGATTGTATGTGTTTATTTATCTCTTTATCGAATTCTCTATTTATTAATGCTGCTGTTGAATTAAATCTAGAACTGGATTGTTTAGGTTGTTTAACAGTTAGGACTAATTAAGAACGCGATACGTTTTAATTAGTTATTCGTAAGGAGGATTAGAATCTTTGACTCACGATAAAGTAATCAAGAATAATAATTTGAACCGGATGTCGATGATCAATTGTGATTAAGTTGTGGATTTGTACTTGACCCGAGACCTTTTAATCATCTGATTTAGTTAAAGTTTTCATCTTTATTAGTTTTAGTTATTACACAATTATTCAAAACCCTCCTTTTCTTATTGTTTAATTAATTAGTTATTTATTGTTCTACATTAGTACGCAGTTATAATTAGTCCAATTCTCTGTGGGTTCGACCCTTATTTCCATTATACTATTGTTTTAGTTAGTTGGTTATAAGTGATTATAAATTAGTAATTTGAGGCATACGACTTTAGCCCGTCAGGAGTGTTATGGAACTTAATATGTAGATGTCCATTGGGCCTTATAGCCCATTATGATGTAACTCTAGATGTACCAGGTACTTTATATATGTCCCTTCATAGGATGAATAAACAGTTATCTGATTTCTCTCATTCTCTTATCTTTCTCTACTTTCTCTTCTTTCTTCATTTCTCAACAAGTTACTACATTCTAACGAATTTTTCTATTCTACCCCCTCCATTAGATTCAATACACTTTTCTCTTCGCTGTAACAATCTAATCAATCTTTCCCAAATTCGATTATAAATTCTAATTCAATTACCGATAACATAATATCGAACCATTTGGGTGGTTTACATCAAAACAAAAGAAAAAGGAAAAAAAGCAGTAAATAAATAAATAAATAAAATTAAAAGAATAAACTCCCTGCCTCCCTACTCCTTCCCTCACCCTCATGACCCCACCACCCAACCACCCACTCACTACCCAGACCCGACACGACTCTCGCCCACCCACCGCGCGCCTAGACCAACCTAAGCCATCCTACCATCCTCACCCATCTACCCAACACCCAGATCGGCCTTATTTTTATCCACTCATCGACCCCAGTTTCCACCCTCAACCTCAGTCATCCTTCCACCAAGCCACCAACCTGGACGGTTCCGATACTTGTGGTGATTTATGGGTGGTTATATTTTGAATTTTGTTTTAGAGAAAAAAATAAAATACCCCGTAATAAATTTGATGGGATGCGGAAATGACAAGGGTAAAGCGGTAAATTGTCGTTAGAATTGAATAAAAACTCGTTAAGAAAAATCACGGCCATAATTTTTTCACCATATGAAAAGTTCTTGTTGATTTGCCTATATTTTTGTGTATTTTTTTCAGATCCCAAGTGATGGGGCTGACTTACATAACTCCTCGGTCGTACAATCCATTTATCTCGACCGCCCGCATACCTTCGGCCACACATACGTTCCTTGGTAATCTCATTTAGAGATTTCTTGGTTTTTTTTGTGGGTTTTAAGATCATTGTTAATAAGAGAGGCAAATTTGGAAGAACGATTGACGATTGGGTTTTTGGAGTGAATCATTATTGTTTTTCGTTATTAATTCGAAGATGTTGTCGAGCACTAATTTGCCGAGCAATAGAGACTCGAGAGAGCTCATCTTTTGCCTATTATTATCAACTATTTTTTGAACTCCAACAACTCCCCTGACACTACCTTGTTGACCTTGGCTCTAGTCTCTTTTATTATATTTCTTACCGTTTTTCTTTACCGTTAGTTTAGTTCATTAGTTTAGATATCTCAAGTTCTCAACCCATAACCCGGTTCTCCGACTAAAGCTTTACTAGATCGAGACTCTTTATTTAGCTCAATGTCCCAGTGTATTCGATACCCGACTTATCCTATCTACCAATGTTAGGATAGTTAGGTTCTTATTTGATTGTGGACAGGACCGTCTCAAAAACAAGAGAGGCCTGGAGCGAGACTAAAACGATGAGGCCCTTTTATAGAAGTGGTGGAAATTATTATACCAAAATTTTATTAATCTAACCAATATGTTATTTCCAACTATTTTGTGTCAATTTCAAATAAACTCAAAGTCCTTTATAGAAGGGATATTTAACTATTAATGTCAAATTAAAAATTAACACGAGATTTAGTTCAATGCTACTCCCTCCGTCCTTTATGTTTCTTCCCACAATTTAAGATTTGTGAGGAATATTATATTGAAACGGTGGAAGAAACATAAAGGACGGAGGGAGTACATTTTACCATCTATTAGTATTAGACTACTCACAAAACATTCATCTAGATTGAGGCTCTCAAAAATTGGAGGCCAAGTTGAGCCTACTGCGCTGCCCATCAGACGAGCCTGGTTGTGGGGATTCACGACAATTCCTACGTCAATTATCGGTAGTGGAGTTGGTTTTGATTGTGGTGGATGATGATGACGAAGGTGGTAACGAAAGACAAAAGAGAAGAGAGAAACATGAGTTACTTTTAACTTGTTATAACAGGTAAATATATCCAATGATTATAGTTTGAGAATATGATACTTAAAATTGAGATTATTATTATAACATTAGATGTACTTGAGATTATCCTAAGAAGGTGGATAATAGTTTGGATTATTCACATGAAATATTCCTACAAAAATGATAATGTTATCCGTGCACATTTTGAGGGAAAAAAATTCTTGTTCCGTTTTTGTACAATTGCACATAGATAACCAACGCATGAGGCTAAGACTTTATCTTCATGAATCAACTTAACAATGTCGCTTTATAAAAACACTAGTACATGAATAACTTAAAATAAGATGATGTTAATCTTTAATAATGAAATTAATCACTGGCATGACGTCCATAAAAAGAAGGTAGTATGTCATTTCAGTTGGATGGATGGAGTCCCAGAACACATATTGTGATGCGTCTGAACAAACAGATGATACAGTGTTGCACAAATATGCTGCCTCCAAATAACCAGTGCCGCAACACCCACTACTCACGTCCTTAAAATCTGCACGTATATGCACAAACACATTAGCAATTACTCCAGTTTTTTCTATAGCAGGCGATGTATAAAATCTCACCATGTTGCATTCTAGTTAGCTAAATGGATTTCCTCTAAGGCATCTTCGACAATCACTAATTAAATATAATATGGTTGTGGTAATGTTGTGATTGGGCGTGGTTGTAGTGAGGCCATGGTGGGGGTCGTGCGTGTGGCGGGAGTGTCTTACTGGGTGGTCGTGCATCTATGGTGAGATTCTCGTGCTGGTGGTAAGTGAGAATAATTTTAAGTAGAGGGGAAGCAGAGAGGGAAGGTTAAATTTTTGGGAGAAGTGTGAGTAATGTAATCCAACTCACATTATTGTATGTTCAAATAATAAAAAGGTTATTTCATGGGAATAATCCAAACTATTGCTCACTTTTTAAAAATAATCTCAACTACAATAATTCCAAAATTAATTGAACTTGGATACCTTCTTCTCACATTGTACTAGATGATCGGCTATCTACTTGATTCATATGTTATCACTTTCCCTAATTAAAACATAAATCACCATTATCACCACCAGGGCCGGTCCTGAACATCTGGAGTCCCTAGGCAAAATCGTAAAATATTCGCTATATTTTCCTTTTGCAAAACAAAAAAAAAATCAAAATTAGTGACGTAAATTTTGCTATAGTAACAATTAAAAGGATCCTAAAATTTTTAAGTATTTTTATAATAATTGGGGATATGTTTTGAATTATCAAATATTATGTAATTAACATAGACAATAAGTAAAAAAAAAAGAGTAAAAATTAATAATAAAAAAATTATACAAACATGGAGTAGATTATATTAAAAAGATGTTTTTTTACAAATGGATCTCATAAGAAGAGCGTGACACGTTAAGAGAAAGGGTTGGGAAGAAAATACTAAAAATATTGGCCTATGGGAGTTCAAACCCATATGCTATTGAGCAAACACCACGACTTTAACCACAAGTGTTGTACTACTATTGTGATTAATAAAGCACTGAAAATATTTATTCTATTCCTGTTTTTTCCTTCCTGGTATTGTGCCCCTTTTAGCCGTGGGCCCTAGGCCTCCGCCCCTTGGGCCTACCCTCTGGGTCGGCCTTGATCACCACACAAACTCATCATTTCACCATTTTCGAACAGGCCATCACCAGCACGCATACATTAGGGGTGTGCAAAATCTGATCGGAACAGAAATCGGAATTAAAAATTAACGAGCACGAGTCGAGCAAGATCAAGCTCGTGTTCAGCTCGTTAACACCCTAGTGTGGACCAACTATCGATCCTTAGACCATAGTTCAACTTAAACCGATGCATCAAAGCTAAAGTATTGCTAGAGTTCATAGTCAAATATATCTCTAATAGGGTCATTATCGGATTAGTGATCACCATGAAAGCTAAAGTAGTACTTGTATTTATTTATCAAAATTGGACCCCTCTTATGTTTGAGTCCTAGGCTGACCCCTCAAACAAGCCCATCTCAAGGCATGTGCAAGTGGATCAAATGAACCGGACATTCATTTTTTTGGGGCCTCAAGTCTGAAATTGATAACTTTAATACTCTCTTCATTATCTTGAATTAGCCCCATTGGGGTTGGGCACGATAACCAAGGAAAGGCCAAAAAGTAAGGGTAATGGGGTCTTTTTAACAATGCTAAACAAAAATATTAAGGAAATGAAAGAGAGATATTCTACTTGGGGTCCATGTAGATAGGGGTAAGAAGGTAACAAGTTTTTTTAGTATTTTACCATATTGAGAAATGAGGCTAATTGAAAAAAAAATCCAAATAAGGGAAGTGGGGCTAATTCAACAGAATGGAGAGAGTAAATACTAAACACTGCATTTAAGAAGCATTATAATCCAGTTGCTTGGGTGGTAGACTCCTTGGATTCCTGAATCCTGACATAACTTCCCTAGATTTAATCCTCATTTCTGCTTAAAGAGTTCTTTGACATGTTTTCCATAATATTCGTCGGTCTTAAAATAATACGTACTCAATTAATGGTTATGTATTAATTATTTGAATTTTGGTTTGGAATTTTACTATGGTTCATTTTAAATTGATAATTAAGTGGTACGGAGTGTTTGTTAAATGCAAGCAGCTTCATATTTTTTTTTTCGATGTTGACTTTATTCGAAATGAGTCCAAAATATTTAGAAATAATATATTGGTTTAACTAATAAAATTTTGATAAAATATGGTTTGTTATAAACACCCATATTATATAGTAAAAGGGCCTTATATTTTAGTTTCGCACCGGGCCTCCCTTATTTCTAAGACGACCCTACCTCCAAACTAGGCTCGGGGTCGATCGAGTGTGCTATATGCTAAACTACTGATTCAATCAAATATAAACCTCTACTTAATCTGAAATTAATTATTTATATTAAAAAAAAAAAAAACAAAACAAATAAAAAACAAACGTATGGAGTAGTTTAGAGTTAAATGAGTAAATGAGAATGAAGAAAGTAACGGAATTGGGGCTTACTGTAAGCGGGATGACCATTGGGGCCTTGGCCTTGTATAATGTTGTGGAGAATGGAATAGATATCAATGTAGACAATTTTAGTGGTACGGTCAGCTAAGTCAAGCTGAAAGGAGATTAACTGAGTTTGTAGAAGCTTGTTGTAGTCTCGAGCAACCGCTGATAGAGATTCAATGCAACCCCGTTCCGAAATCGAGTTATTAGCTTTCATGGTGATCACTACCGGCAAGCAACCCATCGGAGGTACTCCCGCCACTGCGATTTTTCGGCCTCCCTCCTCCCACAGGCTCTATTATATTGGAGAAAAGGAATTTCAATGATTAATCCATGGTGTGGTTTAAGAAGCAGTATGTACAACTGTTACACCATGCAGCAAATCCAGCAATGGTAAAAATTTACTCCGTACAATGTATGGTATAAATTAGTTAATGACTATTTTCAGATAAATATAGTGACCACTTTTTAGTACTCCGTATTAAAAGGTGGTTATTATTTAGTTAAAAATGGATACTAATTAATCCAAAGTGTTCACTTTTTACCACAAAATATTACTCCAATACTCCGTATGTAGTTTTCAACTCTGTCGTAAGACACTACAGTTGTATCGCATCTTGTAATTTGGGATGGTATGTGATTGTTATACCTGAATGAAGTTGTGGACATTTTGCACCAGAAATTGTTGATATTGTTCGATAGTATACATCCTTCTACGAATAGGTACGGTGTAGTAGTTGACCACAAAGTCGTTAGTTCCCGCACTCACAATGAACACTGCTTTTCTAATCACTTCATTGCTTTTCTCCACTCCAATTATCTGCTCAATTCTTCTTCTATACTCCTTGAAGTACTCCACTTGTCTTGATAATGGAATCACACCCTGTTTGTAAATTACACATCAACTTCATTACTTAACACCGATACATCAATTCCTGTCCATTTTATTAGTTCTCCCCTTTCTCGAATATAATTGGACCGAATATTTATTTACTTAATTAATGTTATAAAAAGTGATAAAATAACATTTTCATTTATTGAGCAAAGCTCGCTCTTTCGGACACAAGCCTTTTAACTACTATTTTATTTTATTTGATTGATTAAACTAAATTATTTGATAAAAAAAATTGATGACATCATTGGATATTTAATTTATTTCTTTTTTCTTAATATTAATTGAGTTGTTGGGTGAATAATACTCCCTCCGTTCCAACCATTTGTATACGTTTGCTTTATGCACGTACGTCGATATTCGTTTTCTTTCGTCTATATCTTTAATTACGTGTTACTAAAAATCATAAAATTAGATATTCATGATGTATTTTATTAGACGATTTAAACAAGATCCCACATGACTATCTTTTATCTTATATATTAGAAGTTATATTGAAGATTCTTATCACTTATAAATAGTATTAAAAAAGCAAATGTATACAATTCGTTGGAACGGAGGGAGTATAATATAGGAGTCCATGCGTATTGAAAAGAAACAATATAATAAAAATGGGAATAGAAATAGTTACACTAAGTTGAGGGGTAAGAGGATCAAATCCAGAGCCAGCAGAAGCAAAACTAACTCCGCTCATCAACTCTTCCACACTAAGCGATGCGTTTAAATAGGGTGGCACCAACTCTTTTACGCCAATGTACTTAGCTGCAGGCAATACAATACGTACAATATTTTCATTAGTTTTACTAATTTCAACGATTTTATATACTCCGTACTACGCTCAGCACTCCCTCTAGGCCTCTATCTCGACCATTTGTTACCAATGTTATGTAATCCCTATTATGTAAGTAAATTTATTACGGAATACAATCATTACTATAAAATTTTATATGTAAGCAAAAAAAAGGGTTGTTGGCTGGAATAATTACCCTCATCCCAAGGTTTATTTTCTTATTTGTTACATCACTATTTCATTTTTGCTCTATTACCCCAGAATAATTACCCTCATCTCAAGCGAGCCCTTAGTCTTAACATTTACGGAGATGATCGATTATCAATTGATTAATACATACCGATATAATCAGTAGAAAGTAAGCCATTACTAAATCTTCCGGTGGCAACGTGGTTTGGAAAATCCCTACCATAGGGCGAGAAGTTACTCTTGAAGGGAGTTCTTATGTAGTTATTATTTCCGGGGTCAGACGTGGAGTCACCAAATACAAAAATTGCGGTAACCGAGTTATTGGGGGCCTTAGGTACAGGACCAGGTTGGGCGGAAGCAGTTGAGACAACCAAGAGAAATGCAAGTAAGAGAGCAAAGTTGGTTAATGAGGAGGTTATTTTTTGAGGAGTTGCCATGCCGAGAAACATTGCATAAATTGTGCAAGTCTACTTCTGAATAATATATACTCTACTCCGTACTAGAGCTTAATTATTGTGTTAATTAAGACTACTTAAGATAGATTATTCACTACACTTGTTATAAGAACGAACGTGTAGGATATGATGATTAATTTTGGTTTGTTGTGACTTGTGAAGTTTGGGATGTTTACACAAATGTATGTTTATAAATTTGTTCATTATTCTCAACTAATTAACATATTTACAACTAAGAGAGTATGTAGTGACAAAAGGAGAGGCCAGTTTTCTCAACTAAGATGAATGACTCAGGCGTTAGTTGCACAAGTCACCTGCAAGGGAAAATTACGGTTAACGTGTGTATGTTGGGCCTCCTAATCCAGATACAACCGCTTAAGGGCCGTTTGGTTCAACTGATATGGGTATGAGGTATGGGGTTGGAATGACCAAACCCCATACCTTGGGTTTGTTTGCCTCTTTTTTGGTTTTTATATCCATACCTCAAACCCATCAGGTATAGGTTTCTCATACCCACCCCCACCCTTGGGTATGAGAGTTGATACCTAGGTATCAAAAGTATTTTTTATTTTCAAAACATATTTATTGGAATTTGTTTGTACGTTTATATTGTTATTCAACTGAACACTTATTTTCTCAATGATGAAAATATGCATAAAATAATTCTTATTCAGAAATAAAACGGAATATTAATTTTTGGTTAAAGTATTTTTTCCTAAGGTGACTTAAAAAAAACATTATTGTTCAATAAAGTAAAAATGCGTAAAAAATAATATTCTATAATAATAATAATAATAATAATAATAATAATAGATTTTTTTATTAAATTTTTTTTTTTTCTTTAGATTACAAACATTTTTTCCCAAGATTATTACTCATACCAGAAATGAACCAAACACAAGGTATCAGGAATGGAGTTACAAACCTATACCACCCTGGTATGATTCCTCATTCCATACCGATACCTTTGTGCAAACCAAACGACCCCTAATTTCTTTACTTCCTCCTTTCAGTTTTTAGTCCGCTATGTAACGGAGAAATTTTTTCGATATAGCTTCAAATATATACGAGTATATTATTATAAATGTTATTCATGTGAAATCTTTTTTAAATTGTCTAATTAACATAGTGCATTACTGCATTATCAAAGGACTCAAGCGTTAGTTGCACAAATTACCAATACAAAATGAATTACAATGACAACATTACTCCGTATAACATACTCCGTAGTTAGGAGTAATATAAGAAGTTCAATAATAATTCAAATTATTTATGTTAAATATTCGTCGTCAAATTGGTGACTATTTTGTGGTCTCCATAATTTGTCACACTTATTAAAAATTCTTTGTAATGTGATATACTAATAATATCTTATACTTGATATGTTTTTTTTTGTAAAAACCTTAATTAGTGAATACGTAGCGACAAAAATTCAAACCAGGTATTCGGTAGCCGCTACGAATTTACTTTTAATCACAATGAAATAAATCACAAAATCGACCAAATTGATGCTTGAATAATGGTTCAACCAACCGATCTAAGTATTAAATTTCCTTAAAAGTAGTTTATTTAAGTTTATTTTCTTCATTGATTCTATTTCACCTTGATTATAAAATACTAGTAGCAATATGTAAGTTGTCGTTTCTGATCTGTTTGAATTGCTCACTTTTTCTTTCAGAAGTGAAAAACTAAAAATGAAAATAAAAGTGAAAAGTCAAAAAATGAAAAATGAAAAATGAAAACAGGATATACCTCATATACGGAAAAAATCGGATAATACCATTTTGCGGATATACGATTATACAAAAAACATGTATCGAATAAGGACACAAAAAATGAGGTTTAAAAAAACCGGATATCCGTTACGATTTTAAAATCTCATCGGATATCCGAATTTTCTCACCACGGGCCCTAGCCATCACGTATGCGGTATGCCCAAAGAAACGGCTTGGGATTCCTTTCTTATTAAAAACTAGTCACTATTATCAATCATTCCTTCCCAAATTGAACAAATTGAAGTACCCCTTTAATATGCGTTGCATATATACCAAATATGTATGACAATCTTTGTCTCTTTGATTAATGAAATCAAAATGGGAGGAGTGGGTTTCAAACTAAAGTGCTTTAGTACGTCAATATTTCGTAAACTCATAATTAGAACGTACAGTATTTAATGAAGAGAAACATTGCATGTATTAAGTGTTATTGACGGAATAATTGAGAGACTCAACCAATGCAAAGCTCCACACGCTCACGCTCACGCTCATCACCTTCTACTTTTTCAGTCCTACACAACATGCATCCAGTGGACTTTGACAATGATCACTAACGTAACTTAATTGCCTGCCCAATAAATCAAATCAAATCAAATCAAATCAAATAATGAGTATAAGGAGTTACTCTTCGCATCACGTATTTTATTTCATGCATTATTTTTTACACCTATTTTTTCATTACATACCCTCCATAAGAAAACATGCATGGTTGATTTTATTTCTCTATCACCTTCTCTACCCTAACACTAGAAACCATCCAATTTTTTCCAATTATTATCGATTACCTCTAATTCTAACCATATACTCATTCAATTTATCAAATTTATAAGATTATGGATACAAGTTTGATTGAATGACGAGTACACAACCTGACCCCGTATTTGATCCGACCAGCACACAACCCAACCCGCCCAACCCGTTTGACAAATATAATCACAGCTGATTCAAATAGATTTGAAGATCATCCTGTAATTTTAGTATTCGACAATAACCTAATTAAATGATTGATAGTATTATGCAAAAATATACTCCTATCCGTATTACATAAATACAGTAAAAGGGATAACTAATTATAGGTAAAGAAAAAGGTTTTTTTTAATTATTTTACAAGTAATAGCTCATTTCATCTAATGACTAGTCTAAAGAGATTACTTAAGCGTTGGTACAAAAATACTCATTATTTACGCGTAAATGTGTTGTTGCTAGATCAAATACAGATGAACTTGAAATGATTGGAGATATATAGCACACAACACACAAGTGAATGTAAAATTCTTCTTTGTGACGAGAATATCCATTTTAAGTCTATGACAGGTCAAATATTTAGATAACATAAATCCATGTGTTTAGATTGTAGTCACCAAAGTTTTTTGGCATTTTCTTTCTAGATGGATTATATTTGACCAATTTTAACGTTATAACGGATATATCCGTCGCAATTAAGACCAATTAGAAGTGAGGAGCAAGCTAATTAAGCTACATACAGTTGTGAAGTTAACACGCATATCCCGAAACACTAAACCCTAAAAGCCGAACCTTTAGATAAGCTAAACCCACTTGTTTAACTTTCAAGTATATTTTCATTTCCAATTTAATATATTCACCAACTAATTAAGGCATACATTAATGTACTTAGACTACTTGGTGAGCTGGTTCTTCTACATTTTGTACTTCAAGTTTAAGCCACTTCATATATACTCCAATGTTAGAATAAGTGTTCCTTCGTATCTTTCATTCCGTTGAATAATATTTTGATCAAATCAATTATCGAGCAATATATATATATATATATATATATATATATATATATATATATATATATATATATATATATATATATATATATATATATATATATATATATATATATATATATATATATATATATATATATATATATATATATATATATATTTGAAGGCATTGGTAGAATATTAATATGGCTTATGGCAAAGAGCAAGAAAACCACCTATCTCATTCTCAAGAAGCAATCCTAGAAAACGTTTGGGCAAACTACATAGGACGACGACAAACTCAAGATCAAGAACCACCACGACCGACGACATTTGCACCACATACTCATTTAAATACCGTAGATGATTGGAAAGCAATACCTTGTTTGGAGGGTGTAGATGATGACACGAGCCTCGAGAGATGGGCAGTGTCAATGGGTTCCCAAAATAATTGGGAAGAATTTCTAAGTGGTTTGATAAACCCTAACCCTAACCCTAACCCTGAAGACAGTAGTACTCTAGCTTTGAAGAAGGGTATTACGAAAGAAAATAACAGAGAAAGGACGGTAACGCGACATTATAGAGGCGTTAGGAGGAGGCCATGGGGGAAGTACGCGGCTGAGATAAGAGACTCGACTAAAAAGGGAGCTCGAGTTTGGCTTGGGACGTTTGACACGGCAGAGGAAGCCGCCTTGGCTTATGATAAAGCTGCCTTGAGAATTAGAGGGACAAAAGCTTTTCTCAATTTCCCATGTCAAATTATTAGCAATAATAATAATAATAATAAGGGTTTTGAGTCGTCGCAAGCTAATAATAGGAAAAGAGAAGCGAGGGAATGGGAGACGGAAAATAATAATTACATTGATAATATCATTGTGATGGATGATGGAGAGTTAGTCAAGAAAAGATCAAAACAACAAGACATGGATGATGATATACTAGAGTTTGAAGATTTAGGGAGTGATTTCTTAGACCATTTACTCTCTTCTTTTTAGCTTTATTTTCTTTGATTATTGTCATGAATTTAATTAGTTGTAACTTGTAAATAGTTTTTGGCTGGTGTATGTGATACACGAACGATTACTTATTCAAAATTTATGTTAATTTCTCCAATATATTTATTCATATCATCATTGTCGTGTACGTAGTTGTTCATACTTAATTAACGTCGATCAATTTTGAAATGTATTTAAAGAGCTACTCGTACAATCTATGTATCGACACTTGCATTCATGGGCAAACGCATGATTTGAGTAAAAGGCGGGCATATAAAAAAAATATGGATTATATATTTATATCTAAAACATACAAAAATAACATAAATAAATTAAAACTCCGTTGTTATTATTACATGGTAATACGGAGTATAATTATTACAAAAAAATATATCATCTAAGAAAAATCTACGAAGATTCCTAGCTAATTAGCATAGAAGCACTTTTTTTTTTTTGAAAATAGCATAGAAGCACTTAATAACAACATCATTACTAACATTTGTTCTTCACGTATACTATGGAGTACTTCATAGAGAAGAAGACTATTTTGACACACACTAATGTAAATGTTAGTATAACTTAAAATAAAACTTAATAATTGTTAGTTATAATTAGTATACGGAATTGATTAAAAGATTGGAGATTAGAGAAAAATGGGGTTTGTTTACACCCTCAACCTACATGCTTATGATCTCGGAAATACGGGCTTGTCTAGTGGCGGTGTAGGCACGGGAGCGTTGAGAACTTAGAGTGAGTTAGGGTGTGTAAGATTGTAGAGACGGTTTTCTCGATTTTCGGGAGGCTAGGTCTCGAAATGCTTTATGTGTGTGATGCTCTCAAAGTATGGAGGAGAGGGTAAGTGTAGAGGTGAAAATGTAGGTTAAAAGTCATGTGAAAATCATAGGTGAAATGAGGAGCTAATGGGGGTATTTATAGATTTTACCCTCGGTTAGGGGTCACTCGATCGAGTGGCCACAAAAAGGGTGCCTGTTCGTTTTTTGGAGGGCTACTCGATCGAGTGGGTCTAGGCGGGTGAGTGTATTTAAGAAATGTCAAGATTTGTTTTTTGACTTTGACTTTGTTTGTTTTATTTGTTTTGACTTTGCATTTAGACATAGCGTGAGGCTGGTTTCGTCTTGGGTTTCGACTTTGACCGGGTTTTGACTTGGTTGTTGTGGACATGACATAGTGTAGACACCCGCATTTTGCCTGCTAGTGTCTATAACAGTCTCCAACAAAACACCCGATGATGATCGGACGTCAACATGACTTAATACGCTCGAATACGGACTCGGAATCAATAGTATCCGACGTGGGCATTTAGCGGAGTGCAAATCTCTCAAAACAGACCTCAAATTCAGGCCCAGTGGGTCATTCCGAGTCAAATGAGACTAATTTGGGCCAAAACCGACACCAAAGATAAATCCCGTCTTTTAGCGACCGGGTCAAAACCCGGTCAAAGACGAAACCGTCTCAGAAATCAGCCAAGTACGTCTCGAAACTTGCGCCACAATCCAAAAATCAGCCAAATCAAACATAATCAATCAAAGAGCAAATCAAGGCTAATCATTCCCAAAATAACCCGGCCTAATTGATCCACTCGATCGAGTGGATTGACCACTCGATCGAGTGGAGCCTCTTTGAACCAGTCCAGGTTCATTCACGAGGGCACTCGACCGAGTGCACCCGTGCCACTCGGTCGAGTGACCCAACGTCGGGGCTCCCTATAAATACCCCATGCATTGACACAACTCGAACAACACTTACAACTCTTACAACTCACACAAACTTTTGGGCAACCTACATTTCTACCCCAATCCATCTTCATCACTTCAATACTACAAACCCTAAGCAACCTTAGGTTAAAAACCGAGTTAGCATCCCTCATAAAACGGATACACACACATACATACAATCAAAACTCGATATCAAAACTCGCCAAAGACCCGAGAGCATCCTCTCCCTAACCAAACACACCCTAACTCACCCTACATATCTCGACACTCCCGCGCACACGCCGCTACTACGAGTCCGTTTCCGAGGCCATTAAGCATGTAGGTTGAGGGTGTAATTCAAATCCCGACATTTCTTTCTCCCTTCTTCTTTTTTTGTTTCTTTTATATATATATATATATATATATATATATATATATTTGCATTATTATTATTATTATTATTATTATTATTATTATATTTACATTATTTGCATATTTCATAAAATCCCGATAACGGTCTCATAATCGTATAATACACGTTTATGACATCGAGAACCGAGTTGAATTTAAATAATGCAATATTTTTATTTAACTCGGTCAATTATCGAATTCAAACAAATAAAAATGAAACGAGCCATGCCTCGTACAGGGGCACTCGATCGAGTGCCATGGGCCACTCGATCGAGTAGCACCCAAAAATCAGGACAGTAGCTACTTTAAAGACACACTCGACCGAGCAGACCATGACTCGATCGAGTGGGTCCTGTAGCCCAGAAATCCGAGAGCTTCAATGCAACATTTGAGCCTCGTCATTTTTTTTACGACTTTTAGTCGACACGTGTAAAGTCAATCACGTGATCCTATTTTTCAAAACTCATGCATATCACGACACTTAAAACGACTTTGATCGACGGTCTCGCACTATTAATTTTGTGTCGACGACTCTTTAGTCGTATCCGACACATAATTAATTTAGACCCCATTTTTCGAGGTGATAAGTCGGGACAAGGCATCGAGGTTCGAGATCGGGTTAGCACCACACCTAGGTCTCGAACCTCCGTCCTTTGATTAATATGCAATATAATGCGTAATTAATTAAAGTTCGTCCGTGTATCTAATTCACGATCTAGTGTGCATTTATTATATACGGGTCGTGTATTTATTTATCACTCTTCTCATTTTATTCGATTATTCTATTTTATTGCTCGTTGTATTGTGAATTCCGGGTTGTATTCCGCCCGTGTAATTTGTAATTTATTTACGAGTTTTCTATTTTCGATGTTTGCCATTTATTTATTTAAATGAACATCACATGCTAAATCACTTTGACGTGAATCAAGATGCATTAAATGACGTAGCAAACCAATAATTCACATGCTTAGCCCGAAAACGCTGTTTGCATATCATTTAGTCGTTTTACTAGCGCGCGTACACGAACACGAACGATGTCTTAGTAGAGGCCGCCATTGTGCGGGCGGGGTTGGGTGTCCTTAGTGGGCTTCCCAACACGTACCTTCACCCCTTACTCAGAACCTTTGGTTTCCGGATGTCCGAAACCCTTGGCGCACGAGAGTCATTTTATATACGAAAGCCGGTGTAAACGGTATCGGTATAACAATGCAAAGGGACGAGCCCCATAAACTCTGAAATCGGAGTGGGCTTACTTTGTGTATAGCCCATGACGACATAGAGTGGGCTCGTATGGTTCCGAATAACCACAAAATTCGGTGGCGACTCCATTTTGACTTAAATTTCGAACCCGAGAACAATCTTACCACGAGATTCATTCGCCTACCCAAACCCGCGCTTCGCCGCGTCGGGGTGGACCTACGTCATGTCCACACATAGGTCCACCCCGACGCGGCCACGCGCGGGTTTGGGGAGGCGAATGAATCTCCATATGAGAATGGATCGAATTGAAATTTAAATCGAAGTGGAGTCGCCACCGAACTTTGTGGGAGTTCGGGCCCGTTCGAACCCACTCTATGTCGTAGTGGTCCGTGTACAAAATACGGCCCATTTCCGATGTCAGAGTTTATCGGGTTCGTCCCTTTGCATTTGATACTGATACCGACTTGATCGGATACCGTGTATTGAATGACTCTCGTTGCCAATGGTTTCGGACATCCGGAAACCGAGGTTCTGAGTAAGGGGTGAGGGTACGTGTTGGGAAGTTCACAAAGAACACCCAACCCCGCCCGCACATTAGCGGCCTCTACTAAGATATCGTTTGGTTTTAAAATACGCGCGTTAGTAATACGATGAATGATATGCAAACATTGTTCTCCTAAGCATGCGAGGAATTGAATGGGTTGCTAAGTCGGTTTAATGCATGAAAAATTAACGTCAAAGTTGAATTTAGCATGTGAGATTCGTTTTAGTATAATAAAACAAAAGACGAAAAAAGAAGGAATTTGCTACAAAGGGTGAACAAACGAGTTAGTATCGAATTGTGAATAAAAATATAGCAAATATGATGAATATGCGAGATCGAGAAAATATTAGTCGAAATCTGAAAATATTGCTAAAAAGACGCTGTTTTGTCTAAAAAACGAAGTTCGAGAAAATAATAAAAAAAAAACGAGGAAAGGGTCGCGTTCCAGCCAGCCGCGCGACTCGCGTCCCGACCTGTTTTCGAAATTGATTTTTTTGAAAATTCGATGATTTTATTAAATCGCGTACGAATATTGCACAATTTGCACTCGATTTAATATTTTCGATATTCGTCGTATTCGATATTCGACTATGAAATCGATATTAAATAATCGGAATGATTTTTTTAGAAAAGGTAAAAAAGGGTTTTTGTAAATCATTTTTTAAAAATTAAACTAAAAAAAACGATGTTTGACTCTCTCCGCGTTTAAATCGTTGTATTTTGTTTTAAGAAAATTATGTAACGATTTTTTAGCATCAACAAGATTAATTTAGTTCTTTTTGATACAATATTCGATCATAGAGAATCGATATCGTATTTTTAAGAACGTTTGTTTTATAAAAATAGTTTTGTTGTATCGATATTTGAAATAATAAAAAATACGATGATGACCCGTAAAAAGAAATCGACCGACGACGCAAAAAAAGGGTAAAGACGAGAGGAAGAGGAAGAGAAAGGAGAGAAACGGGTTTGATTTTACACCCTCAACCTACATGCTTTGTGTACTCGGAACGGGGCTCGTCTGAATGTGGCTTAGGCACGGGAGCGTCGAGTTAATGTCGGTGAGTTATGGTGGTTTTTTGGTTTGGACGTGTAAAGGGTAAGAGGTGGCCAGTTTCGTCGGATCTCGGATATACTAACGGTTTCTCGATGCTAAGTGTATATTTCTGAATCGTAGATGTGTGATAAAAAGTTGATGATGGATGATTGATTGGTGATCTTAGATGTGTTGTGCAAGGGGCTATTTATAGGGAAGTTTCCGACCTTGGCTAGGAGAGGTAGTTGGATAGGAACTACCGCTTAGGATAGGAAACGTAAGAAGCTGAGAAGTACGAGAATTCCGTTTACTTGGCAAAGAAGAAAGGGAATCTCGGCTGGTTGGTGGAGCTCGGCCGAGTATCCTAGCTCGGTCGAGTGTTCGATTCGGCTTTCGGATAGAATTCCTACTTGAGATCGAATTCTATCCTCAAACGGATTTGTTTAATATTTTGTGTAGCTGATTTTTGTAGTGTTTGAGCTCGAATCAGTCACGTGGGGTGACACGGCTGACTCGTGAGTCTTAAAAATATCCTTGACCGTGTTTTGACTCGGCCGCTAAAAGACGGTTTTGCCCCTGGTGTCAGATTCGACCCAAATTAGTCTTATTTGACTCGAAACGACCTACTGGGCCTGAACTTGAGGTTGGTTTTGTGATATTTGTACTCCGTAAAAAGCCTAAGCCAAATACCACTGATTTTGAGCCTGTTTCTGAATATATTAAAGCACGTTTGCGTCCGATCCTCATCGGGTGTTTGTCGGAAACTGCTATAGACACCTGGCAGTCAAAATGTGGGTGTCTACAGAGCCTTCACTCTGACTGAGGCTTGGACATGACGAAAGTCAGAGTAGCCACCAGGTCAATCAAAGATTAAAACCTGGTAGCTTGCGGTCGGGTCGTTTAAAGTCCATTAGACTTGCGTAAAAGGGCTCGCCAGCCATAAGCTGGAAATCATACCTGAGCTGATGATGATAGCCCCGTGGGGAATTGGACTTGTCGTATAAGTCTTGGGTGTGCCCATACACGGGCTCATCCCGTTAAACGCCGCTGAGGAGTTGGTTGCACGGTTTTGCTTGAGTCGTCCTGTACAATGATTTATGCAAAGTTTGCATGTAACACATTTTTAGGAGAAATGACTCGCGCTGGGGAATAAAATTTTGAAGAAGATTTTTTGAATTTTTGGATTTTTGAATCTGGAAGAATTTTGAAAAATTAAAGTATTTTGACTCCGAAAAGGAATAGGAATGCTCAGGATGACTTAGCTAGATTCTAGGATAAGGCTTGTATGCTAAATCTTCTGGGATTAGGAATCCTTAGATGAGGAGGAGAATCCGATTTCATGCTATAAATACCCTCTCCTTGCTCATAATTTATTCATAATTCCCACAATTCCCTCTTCCTTCAAAGAAAAAACAAGCCCTGAGAAACTTAGTTCCTCTTTTTAGAAATTCATTATGGGTATCGACCGATTAGTTGGAATGCTGCAAGATTGGTCCCGACTTTTCAGAGACGCAGATAAAGTTATCCTACCCCAGAATAGCGTCACCCAGTTATTCACGATCCGTCAAATGCAAGTGGACCGTCACTTTTTGGATGCCTGCCTGTCCTACTGGGATGATACTTATCACGTTTTTAGCTTTCCTCGAGGCGAAATTTGTCCTATTCCTGAGAAAATTGCTGCTGTAGGAGGATGGAATCCCATGCTTCGCCCTGCCGTCCCGTTTTCAGTTCATGACACGAGGAGAAAATTACGAGAATTTTTAGGGCTTTCTCACATGGAGGTATCTCGCATGACAGAAGATGATACCGTTTCCTTGATTGACCTGGCTGAAAAATTTATGAACCCAGATGACGTCCGGGTCAGGCCGGTATATAGCCGCAGGGCCTTTACTTTTTGCATGCTCCATGTTTACGCCTTCGAAGGTCATATGGACTTGTTATCTTGCATGAGCCATGTCAGACTTCTTTCGGTGGCCGATCTGATGGAGACAGAGCACAGCCCGGCTTGGCTGATTACAGGGGAGATTATCCAGGGTTTGGATAATCGTAAAAGAGATACGTCGATCCGGCTAACTGGGAGTACCCGTCTTCTACAGGTAAACTGATTTTTCCTCGATTTTTCGCAATTCCGATTTTTTTTTCCGGTTTTCGGTATCCTCGCGGTTTTCGCGATTTTTCTCGATGTTTTCGATTTTTGCGATTTTTTTTTACTTTTCACGATTTTGACTTTTCGCGACTTTGACTTTTCAGCTTTGGCTATTCGAGAGGCTATCGATCCTGGATCCTCCTCTTGACGTAAGCCGATATCGCCCGAATCAAGTGATGACGAGAAGACGGACTGTTGACTTTTCTCGTCTTACCACCCAAAAATTATGGGACGAGTTGTTATCTTTTCATGGAGGCCCATTGATCCGTTGGACCGTACCCTGGTGGCCCATTTATGTCTGGACTGGTTTAGAATCGAGGGATAGGGCCCGATATCAATTAATCCTATCTTTTAGGCAGACAATCAATCTTTACCCCGATCGCATACTTAGGCAACATGGTCGGGCCCAGAGAATCCCGGAAATTGAAGCGGTCGTGAGTGAATCTACTCAGCTGACGGATGTGATGTGTGACACCTGGATGCAAAGGTGGTATACCCGGGCTACTTGGTCCGTTTCCAAGACTCTTCACTCGATCTGGGTATCCGATTCTTACGTAAAGTGGACCAAGGCGGACTCTGCTAAAGCCCGTGCTGCTTTGAAGACTGACGAAGCCTTTGACTTGCTGCGTTGAGAACAAGCTAAAGACAATCGAGGCTTTTTCGATGACGGTGATACCCCGGCTACCATGGTTCGCCTGATGTCAGGCTAGAAGGGGAAGACTAGGACTCAGACTGAAGGGTCCAGTACTAAAGGTGCACGGAGGAAAGTGAGCCCCCAGACGGACTTGGAAAGGAGACTCGGCCCAAGACTGGCGGCTAAGGACCGACTTGGTCCACGCGACAGACTTCCCGAACACGTACGGGCTCGGCTTGGTCCAGTGACGATGGCTGAAGATCCGTTGTCGAAGAAACGGGTTCGGGCTAAAGAGGTTCCCTTAGTGATACGGGAACGTTCGCCGCTGCCCCGTCGACCCTGGGCTCCACGTGACCCAAAAGATAAAGGGAAGCGGAAGATGTATGAGCAGTAGTCTCCTAGATTTTATTATTTAAGTACTACTATTATTTTTGTGTGATTTATTTTTGCGTGAGGCATTTTTTTTTTGAAATAATAAAAGACATACTAGTGAAAACCGTTCCTGTCTTTTCATTATTGCAGTGGTTGTACCCTTTTGAGGGGTTGCCTACGTATCCACGATTAGTGGAATCAAACCAGGCCAACCGTAGTTCAGACGTAGATTTTTGCAATTTTCGAAATACATCAAGACTATTAGTTCGAGATGTGCGACAGTAGGATAAGTAATCCTAACTCATTGACTTGCTTAATTTTTGCAAATTTTTATAAAAAGACAAATTTTTATAAACTTTTAGCAAATGACATTGAGATAAGGTTAGGGGTAGTAGCGCTTCAACTAGTCCAAGTTGGTTGGGTTGACGAATTCGTTCCCGTCCAAGTCTGTCAGCATTACTGCTCCTCCTGATAAAACCTTCTTTACTAGATACGATCCGGCCCAATTGGGTTTGAATTTTCCCCTCGGGTCGACTGGTAGCAAAGCCCGGACATATTTTAGGACTAGATCGCCCTCTTTGATATTTATGGGCCTAACCCTTTTGTTGAAAGCCCGTTGTATCCTTTTTTGGTATATCCGGATATTGTTAACGGCTCGGGATCGTCGTTTGTCCAAAAGAATCAACGAATCGTATCAGGCTTGGACCCAATCTACTTCAGGCACCTGACTTTCGAGTAGAATCCTCAGGGATGGTACCTCGAGTTCGACCGGCTGGACATCCTCCATCCCATATGTCAGATAGTATGGAGTTGCTCCGGTTGCGGTGCGGATTGATGTCCGGTACCCCCATAAGGCGAAAGGGATTTTGTCGGGCCAATCCCGGTAATTATCAGCCATCTTTTTAAGTATGGTGACAATTGTTTTATTCGCTGCCTCTACCGCTCCATTGGTTTGGGGACGGTAAGGTGTAGATGTATGCCTTTGAATCTTAAATTTTGCTACGGCATATAATTTTATCTTGGATAAATTTTGCTACGTGCTTGGCGTTCAAGACACGATATGACTCGGCTTCGACCCATTTAGTGAAATAATCGATAGCCACTAGAATGAAACAGTGACCACCTGTCCCGGAAGGGTTCACTTTCCCGATTATATCAATTCCCCATGTCGAAAATGGCCATGGTGAAGTCATAGTATACAACAGAGATGACGGCATATGCTGGACGTTGCCGAAAATCTGACAATTATGACAGTGTTTGACATATAACTGACAGTCGGTTTCCACGCTATTCCATTAGTACCCGAGTCTGGCGATTTTTCGAGCTAGCATATGGGCGTTCATATGCGGGCCGTTCTCGCCATCGTGTACCTCGGCCATTACCTTTTCGGCCTGCGTTTTGTCGATGCATAGGAGTAAAACCCCCTGCGCCGTCTTTTTGTACAACTGTCCATCGTCCGTGCGGATGAACTGAGTGGCCCACCTTCGTAGGACTTTCTTGGCCCGATTTTCAGATCCCGGAGGATATTCTCCTGACGTTAAGTAGGTTAGCACAGCCTGGTACCAAGGTTCTGGATCAGTTATTTCAATATCTTGAATAGCATTGATGTATGCCGGCTCGGACCGTCTTTTGACGCAAATCGGCATGCTGGTCATGTGTTCCGGGATATTCAGTAAAGATGCTAACTTGGATAGCGCATCTGCAAACTGGTTTTCTTCCCGAGGTAGATAAATGTACTCCACCTTTTGAAACTGCTTTTCGAGAACCCTTACTCGCGCTTGGTAAGCTACGAGATTTGCGTTCCGAGTTTTCCATTTCTGGAGGGCTTGATTGATGACTAATGATGAGTCACCGTGGACCCGGAGGTTTTTTACTCCTAAATCCGTGGCGGCTTGCAATCCGTGAATGCATGCTTCATACTCGGCTGCGTTGTCAGTCACGTCAAAATCCAATTTAATGGACAACGGGGTGTGTTATCCTTGTGGTGAGATTACCAAAATTCCGACACCAAATCCTCGAAAGTTGGATGCTCCGTCAAAGTATAGATCCCATGTCTTCATGTCAGTATGGAATATATCTTCATCTGGAAAGACCCAGGTATCGGTATGTCCCTCTTCAGATACCGGAGTATCGGCAAGGAACTCGGCTACTACCCGACCTTTGATGGCTTTCAATGGCACGAATTTGAGGTCGAACTCAGCTAGCATTAAAGTCCATCTAGACATCCTGCCATTGAGGATGGGCTTCTCGAACAGATATTTGATTGGATCCATTCTCGATAACACGTGCACTTCGTGGCTAAGCATATAGTGTCAGAGCTTTTTAGTGGCCCAAACTAGAGCTAGGCACGTCTTTTCGAGCATCATATATTTGCACTCGTATTCTAGGAACTTTTTACTGATGTAGTAAATAGCCCGTTCCTCTGAGTCGACCGTCTGGGCCAACATAGCCCCCATGGCTGTCTCAGTCGTTGTCAAGTATAACGACAAAGACAGACCGTGTTGAGGTGGCATTAATACCGGCGGAGATGACAGAATCTCTTTGATCTTATAAAAAGCTGCTTGACATTGGTCGTCCCACAGTATCCGTTCTCCTATCTTCAGTTTCTTGAAAATGGGCTCACAAACCATGGTTAGTTTCGAAATAAACCGGCTGATATATTGGACTTTCGAAATAAACCGGCAGCCGCATCTCGGTAATGGCCTTGATTTTGGCTGGGTCAACCTTGATGCCGCGCTGGCTGACGATATGGCCCAGTAATTTGCCCGATGTTACCCCGAAACTGCATTTTTGAGGGTTTAACCTCATGTTGTATTTGCGTAACCGGGTGAAGAACTTTCTAAGGGCCGAAATATGCCCGTTTCGTTCTTTGGACTTAACGATTATGTCATCCACGTAGACCTCTACTTCCTTATGCATCATGTCATGTAGTAAGGTAGTGGCGGTCCGTTGGTAAGTGGCATCGGCATTGATAAGCCCAAATGGCATAACGGTGTAACAGTAAGTCCCCCAAGGCGTAGTGAAGGTGGTCTTACTCATGTCTTCTTTCGCCATTTTGATCTGATTGTATCCGGCATACCCATCCATAAAGGATAGAAGGGCATGATCGGCCGTGTTGTCCACCAGTATGTCGATGTGTGGCAACGGGAAATCGTCTTTCGGGCTGGCCTTATTAAGGTCCCGGAAATCTACACAAACTCGTACCTTTCCATCTTTCTTGGGTACCGGTACGATATTTGCGACCCAGTCTGGATATTCAGACACTTGAATAACGCTCGCTTTGAATTGCTTGTCGACTTCTTCTTTGATTTTGAGAGACCATTCGGGCCTCATTCTTCGGAGTTTTTGCTTTACCGGCTTACACCCGTCTTTGATGGGTATACGGTGTTCAGCTATTTCCCGGTCTATTCCCGGCATGTCCTTGTAGGACCATGCGAAGACGTCTTTGAATTCGTGGAGGAGCTCCGTGAATTGTTGTTTCTCCTCGGGATCTAAGGATAAACCTAACTTAAGCATATGAGGCTCTAAAGGGGTTCCTACATTGATGGTGTCAGTTTCCTCAATGATCGGATCTCGGGATTCCCTTTGTTCGAGTTGCTCGACTAGATGCGGAGATAGTGGTACCCGTTCGTCGGGTTTCTCAATGTCATTGCAAATAAAATTTTTGAAAAAGTTTTGAAAATAAGACGAGTCGTAAGCAGAACGGTTATTGTTATTATTGATAGAGAATTTTGAAAATAGCTCAAAGAGAGCAGTCATCTGATCGTTGGTCAGAGGCGGGATGGGGAGTGCTCTCGGGACAGACTCCGAGACTCCCACAGGTGTGACCAAAGGAAAAGGGGTTACAGACTCGACCCTAGTACTGGACCCTCTAAACTTAGACCCAGACTCCGACTCTGACTCTGACTCAGACTCAGATTCGGACTCGGCGCCTTGCATGTCCCATTCGCCAGTAGTGAGCTTGTAGACTCGACTCTCGCTGTCGGTCCACTTGATCGTCTTCCTCCAAGCCCTCTTTCCGGTGTTGGTACCGACTTCAGAGATCAGCCTGGTCGGATCGAACTTGCTGCTATGGAGGATCAGGTTCACCAATTTCCTCTTTAGGGGTCGGGATTATCTTGCTTTCCCCGAACAAGAGCCCCAGCATGGGCTCGGTATGGCTTGAATCTTCCTTTGATTCGGCCTGGATGAGAGCATAGATATCATCTGGGATGAAATTGACCTCAGGATAAGTTATGATGGGCTAATAGAGGCCCGTCTGGACAGCTCCGAATACTGGGGAGACAAAGTAATCGGTCAGTTTTGGGTTGTAGGGGTCCAAGTAGGCACCCTTGAGAATGTTGCAGGCCTTTTGAATGCCGGCCTGGACCACGTTTTCTGGGGTTATGGCGTACCCTAAGCCGAACTTTGATTCCTCATTGCTTAAGACATCGATGATCTTGCCAGCCGGGAGACCGGGCCTTGAAGTAGCCCCCGGTAGGTAACCCAAGTTCTGCAGCATTATGTCGATGCTGGTAGTGAAATAGGGCCTAAAGAGATATTCTTCCTCGATCATTCCCACAAAATTGAAACCTCGTGGGTCGGTTCAGCCAGCCGTGTTGCAGCTTGACACGGCTATGGGAGTAGCTTCGAGGGTGATGACCCCGTCTTGTAAAGGTAACTTGACCTTCCTGTGGAGAGTGGAGGACACGGCTTTGACCGCGTGGTGTGGACATGACATAGGTCCACCCCGACGCGGCCACGCGCGGGTTTGGGTAGGCGAATGAATCTCCATATGAGAAGGATCGAATTGAAATTTAGGTCTATGTGGAGTCGCCACCGAATTTTATGGTTATTCGGAACCGTTCGAGCCCACTCTATGTCGTAGTGGGCCATATACAAAATACGGCCCATTTTCGATGTCAGAGTTTATTGGGCTCGTCCCTTTGCATATCGATATAGATGCCGACTTGAGCGGTTAATCGTATATTGAATGACTCTCGTTCGCCAACGATTTCGGGCATCCGGAAACCGAGGTTCTGAGTAAGGGGTGAGGGTACGTGTTGGGAAGCCCACAAAGGACACCCAACCCCGCCCGCACATTAGCGGCCTCTACTAAGAACTCGAATGACTTTCTAATACGCGTGCTAGTAAAACGGAAAAAATGATATGCAAAGATTTATTTCCCCTAAACATGCGAATGGAATCGAAACGGGTTTCTAAGTCAATTTAATGCAACTAAAATTAACGTCAAAGTTGTATTTTAGTATGCGGGTTCATTTAGTACAATAAACGAATAATAATTAAATTGACAAAAGAAACAGAAAACGCGTTAGTAACGATATAGCGATATAACGAATAATAACGGTTTGCAAATATTGAATTAAATTGAAAAGATGCAAATATGAGGATGCATGATTTGAAAAGATAGTATACGCGTGATTAATTATGCACATGTTGACCTAAGTCGTAAAATACTATCGAGTTTGAAAAATAGAATAATGTACGACTCGTGTTTGAGTCGTTATGAGGCCACTCGATCGAGTGGTCGATGGACTCGATCGAGTGGAACCTAAAAAAACGATTCTGTTTTGCGTCAAAGACCGTATTCGGCCGAGTTATTGACTAACTCGGTCGAGTACATGGCCACTCGACCGAGTCACTGTGAGACTCGATCGAGTGGGTGTTCTGATGAGCATTCTGACCCGATTTTGAGGTGCCACTCGACCGAGTGGTCTAGGCACTCGGTCGAGTGCCCTCTGTACGAATTAAGATTCGTTTGTAAAAAAAAAAACGTGTTTTATGTCGATAATCGTTTTAAGCAGGTCGTTGCTATAAAATTAAATTTCCTCCGCGTTTAATAATATCATAATTCTAACGAATTGTTTTGACAATTATTTTAGCCTCAACGGAAATTGCGTTTTGAATTGATTTTATATGATTTAGGAGAATTGACTATTTGAAAATAAAAATACTTGATTCCCTCGACTTCTCCGACATCGAATAAATCCCTAGGGATTGTGATGTCGGATCCGTGTCAACGGGTTTCGACCTTTGTTAAAGATTGATTGGAAAACTGATGGATGCAAGATGGATGATGATAACGAGAAATAATAATGAATTATTGTTTAAGTTAACTCATCTCAATAATCAAATAATCGGGGTATCGGAATAAGCGGCCGGCAACGCTGTGTGCAGTACACTTGTATATTCGGGTTTCCTTATTCCGATATCCCTCTCATTCGACACAAATTGATAAGTATTTTAATGTTTTGATGCAATAATGATAACGAGGTAAATAATAAAAATTGTAATAATAATAATAATAATAATACTAGACGTAATAATAATAATAATAATAATAATAATAAACGTGATAATAATAATAATAATAATAATAATAATAATAATAATAATAATAATAAAAGGAATAAAAAAAGGAGATGGACGACGAGAGAAAAGAGAAAGGAGAACGAGGTTTGTCACCCTCAACCTACATGTTCTTGTCTCGGAAAAAGGCTCGTAAACGCGGCTACAGCACGAGAGTCTTCGAGGTGTATGGAGGCTAAGTTGTGGTGGCTTGGGTTGAATTCCTAGAAACTAGGTTTAGGGTTTGCTATTGTCGGTTTTCCTAGGGTTTGTCTAGGGTTTGTAAAGGATGTAGTGTAGGATTGCTCTTAATTAGGGTGTATTAGGGTTGTAAAGGTTATGTAAAAAAGTCTTAGATGTGTGCATGGGGGGTTGCTTATATAGGAAAAGCTAGGGCATCGATTTAGGGCTACTCGACCGAGTAGGAGGCCAACTCGGTCGAGTGGCCCGTTATGCCAGCCGCCGGGCTCAAAGTCAGCCCACTCGATCGAGTGGACAGGTCACTCGATCGAGTGGCCTAGATGGGTCGCACGGGTCTTGTTTTGGACCTTGACCTCGATTGCTTGATGGGTTTTATGTTTGACTTGGACTTTTGATGGTTGTATAGTTGTTTTGTGCGTCTCGGAAATGACTTTGACCGGGGTTGACCCAATCGTGAAAAGTCGGTTTTATTTCCGGTGTCGGTTTTGGCCCAATTTAGTCTTGTATGACTCGGAATGGTCCGCTGGGCCTGGATTCGAGGTTGATTTTGTGATATTTGTACTCTATAAGTGTGTTAGCCAGCGATTAATGGATTTGAGCCCGTATCCAAGCGCGTAGAAACATGTTAGCGTCCGATCATCATCGGGTGATTTTTGGAAACTACCATAGACACTTGGCAGCCAAAATGCGGGTGTCTACAGAGCCCCCACTCTGACTGAGGCTTGGACAGGGCGAAAGTCATAGTAGCTACCAAGCCCGTTAAGACCTGATAGACTTCCGCTCGGGTCGTTTATAGTCCATTAGACTTGCGTAAAGGGCTCGCCAGCCGTAAGACAGGAATCATACCTGCGCTCCGTGGGGACTTTGGGCTTGTTGCGTAAGCCCTGGGTGTGCCTGTGTGTTGGCCCATCCCGTGCTATCCCGGAAAATGCTGCTAGGGAGATTTGATGACTTGCATGTCCCTGTTTGAGTCGTACCTGTATAAGTTACATAAAATGCATGCAACACGTAGGTACTAAAATGACTCGTGCTGGGGAAAATGACTCTTGAATTTTTGAAATTTTGAAATTTGAAAATTTTGAATTTTTGAAATTTTTGACATCGACTCCTAAAGAAATTAGGAAAGTTCGGGATGATTATTTCCACACTAGTATTGAGACTAGGCTTGTGGCTTGATTCTGTTTGTAATTAGGAAACTTTCCTAAAAGTGACATGGAAAGGGTGTACAAGGCTAATGTTATATATAGCCCCCTTTGCTCTTGATTTTCTTCATAATTCCCATCACAAGAAAGTCTTTTACTTCCCTCAAGGCAAAAAAGAAAGTCTCTTTATTCCTTTTAAGAAATTTATCATGGGATTCGACAGGTTGAGTGCTATGTTGCAGGCGTGGTCCCGTCAGTTAAGGGATGCCGATAGGGTGGTCTTGAATCAGACGGGTATAACTCAGCTGTACCCGTTCCGTCAGATGGTGGTCGATCGTTACTTTTTGGATGCTTGCTTGGCTTACTGGGATGACATATATCATGTCTTTGCTTTCCCTCGGGGCGAGATCTGCCCTTTACCTGAGGAGATCGCAGCTATAGGAGGATGGAACCCGATGCTTCGGCCCGCCGTCCCGTATTCAGTCTATGATCCAAGGAGGAAGCTGAGGGAATTTTTAGGGCTTTCCCATAATGAAGTGTCCCGTATGATGGAAGGTGGCAATATTTCTCTGATCGACTTGGCCGAGAAATTCATGAACCCGCATGATGTCCGGGTAAGGTCAGCCCATAGCCGTAGGGCCTTTTCATTCTGCATGCTTCATGTTTACGCTTTTGAAGGTCACATGGATTGGTTATCTTGCATGGGTAATGCCCGTCTCATAACCGTGGTGGATCTGATGGAGACTGAACATAGTCCGGCTTGGTTAATCACGAGCGAAATCATCCAAGGGTTGGATAATCGCAAAAGGGATCAGTCCGTTCGTCTCGCCGGAAGCACCCGTTTGTTGCAAGTAAGTCGGATTTTTTTACTTTTCGATTCCTCGATTTTTTTTGAATTTTTCGAGAACTCATCTACTGCAATGGGCACTCGATCGAGTCACCCCGGCACTCGATCGAGTGCCTTCGTAAAAAGGCTTCCTGTTTGCTTCCAGTGACGCCACTCGATCGAGTCATGCTGTCACTCGATCGAGTGTCGTCTGCCTCGTCTCGAGGTCTAATGCTTTTGTTCTCTTTTTTCAGATTTGGCTTTATGAGAGGCTATCGGTGATAGATCCCCCACTTGATGCCAACAATTATCGCCATAATCAGTTGATGACGAGGAGACGGGCCATCGATTTTTCTCGCTTGATTAGCCAAAAATATTGGGATGAGGTGCTATCAATCCACGGTGGGCGGTTGATTCGATGGGTCGTGCCATGGTGGCCTATCCCGGCTTGGATAGGTTTGGACCTGAGGGAGAGGGCCCGTTACCAAGTGATCTTGTCTTTCAACCAGACGGTTCATCTCTACCCGGATCGCATACTAAGGCAGTATGGACGAACTCAGCGGATACCAGAAATAGAGGCCATTGCGAGTGATCCTACCCGATTGACGGATGTGATGTGCGACACGTGGATGCAAAGATGGTACACCCGGCATACCTGGCCCGTTTCCAAATCTCGGCATTCAATCTGGGTTTCAGACTCATATACCAAGTGGACTAAAGCAGGTGATGCTAGAGCCCGAGCTGCTTTGAAGGTTGATGAAGCCTTTGACCTGCTGAGGAAAGAACAGGCTAAAGACAACAGAGGGTTCTTTGATGAGGGAGACACTCCAGCTACCCTAGTCCGCCTAATGTCGGGGCAAAAGAAGAAGGCTAAGACTCAAGCTAAAGGGTCCGGTGCTAAAGGTGCTTGGAGGAAAGTGAGCCCCCAGACAGACTTGGAAAGGAGACTGGGCCCTAGACTAGCCGTGCAGGACCGACTTGGCCCACGGGATAGGCTACCCGAGCATGTCCGGGCCCGACTTGGGCCAAAGACGGTGATTGAAGACCCATCGTCAAAGAAGCGGGCCCGTGTTAAGGAGGTTCCCCTTGTGATTAGGGAACGCTCATCCCCACCTCGACGACCTCGGGCTCCACACGACCCGAAGGACAAGGGAAAGGGGAAGATGCCCGGATATTAGTCTCCGTGTTTTATTATTTGAATATTACTATTTATTTTTTGGTGTGATTTTTTTGTATGCCGTGTTTGGCGTTTTTTTTTTTTTTTTTTTTTTTTTTTTTTTTTTTTTGTAATTCCCGAGTTTATCGAGATATTTATAAAAGACGTATTATTGAATACCGTTCCCGTCTTTTCGTTTATTGCAGCGGTTGTACCCTTTTGAGGGGTTGCCTACGTATCCACGATTAGCGGAATCAAACCAGACGTAGTTCAAAATTTGATTTGATTTTTTTGCAATTTTCGAAATACATCAAGATCATTGATTCGAGATGTGCGACGGTAGAATAGTTAATTCTAATCTTATAGACTTGTCTAAAATTTTGAAAATTTATAAAAAGACTAAATTTTATAATTTTTTTTGCAAATGACATTGAGATTGGGCTTAAGGGTAGTAACGCTTCAGCCGGTCCAAGTTGGTCGGGTTGACGAACTCGTTACCGTCCAGGTCCGTTAGCATCACCGCTCCTCCCGATAGGATTTTCTTGACTAAATATGGCCCAGCCCAATTGGGTTTGAACTTTCCCCTTGGTTCCACCGGTAGTAAGGCACGAACCGATTTTAGGACCAAATCACCTTCTTTGATTTTCCTGGGCCTAACTCTTTTGTTGAAGGCCCGCTGGATTCTCTTTTGAGATACTTGAATATTGTTGAGGGCCCGAGACCGTCGTTCGTCCAAGAGGACTAGCGAATCGTATCGGGCTTGGACCCAATCTGCTTCTGGTACTTGGCTTTCAAGTAGAATCCTTAGGGATGGTACTTCTAACTCAACCGGTTGGACTGCTTCCATTCCATATGTCAGGTAATATGGAGTTGCTCCGGTTGCAGTACGGATTGAAGTTCGGTATCCCCATAAGGCAAAAGGTATCTTGTCGGGCCAGTCCCGATAATTCTCAGCCATCTTTTTAAGTATGGTGACAATTGTTTTGTTGGCCGCTTCTACCGCTCCGTTTGTTTGGGGTCGGTAAGGTGAGGATGTATGCCTTTGAATTTTGTATTTTGCCAATAATGCAGTAGTTTCAGCTTGGAAGTGGGTCCCGTGGTCGCTGATAAATTCGTGTGGGATCCCATACCGGCATATAATCTTATTTTGGATAAATTTGGCCACGTGCTTGGCGTTCAAGACACGGTATGACTCGGCTTCTACCCATTTGGTGAAGTAGTCGATGGCCACCAAAATGAAGCAATGTCCTCCCGTCCCGGAAGGATGTACTTTCCCAATTATGTCTATACCCTATGTCGAAAATGGCCATGGTGATGTCATGGTATATAATAAGGAAGATGGCATATGTTGTACATTACCGAAGATCTGACAGTTATGGCAGTGCTTGACGTATAACTGGCAGTCTGTCTCCATGGTGTTCCAGTAATACCCGAGCCTCATGATTTTACGGGATAGCATATGGGCGTTCATATGCGGACCGTTTTCACCGTTGTGGACCTCGGCCATGACTTTTTCGGCTTGAATTTTGTCGATGCATAGGAGGAGAGCCCCCTGTGCCGTCTTTTTATACAATTGCCCGTTATCGGTACGAACAAATTGGGTTGCTAATCTTCGTAGGGCCTTTTTGGCCCGATTTTCAGCTCCCGCGGGATATTCTCCCGTTGTCAGGTATGTTAAGATGGTTTGATACCAAGGTTCTGGGTCAGTTATCTCGATATCTTGAATGGCATGGATGTAGGCCGGCTCTGACCGCCTTTCAACACAGATTGGCATGCTGGTCAGGTGATCCGGAATGTTCAGTAAAGATGCTAATTTGGAAAGTGCATCTGCAAACTGATTTTCTTCTCGGGGTAGGTAAATATACTCGACTTTCTGGAATTGTTTCTCTAGAACTCGTACTCGCGCTTGGTAAGCCACGAGATTGGCATTCCGAGTTTTCTATTTTTGGAGTGCTTGATTGATGACCAATGATGAATCACCGTGGACCCGGAGGTTTGTTACCCCTAAATCAGCGGCGGCTTGCAGCCCGTGAATGCATGCTTCATATTCGGCTGCGTTGTTGGTTACGTCGAAGTCCAACTTGATGGATAAGGGAGTGTGTTCCCCTTGGGGTGAGATTAATAGAATTCCGACCCCAAATCCTCGGAAGTTGGATGCTCCATCAAAATACAAATCCCATGTCTCGGTATCGGTATGGAATATGTCTTCATCAGGAAAGGCCCATGTGTCAGTGTGGCCTTCTTCGGATATTGGGCTGTCAGCGAGGAATTCGGCAACTACCCGGCCTTTGATGGCTTTTAGCGGTACAAACTTGAGGTCGAACTCGGACAGCATTAAAGTCCATCTTGACATCCTGCCGTTGAGGATGGGCTTCTCGAATAAGTACTTGATTGGATCCATTTTGGATAAAACCTGTACCTCGTGGCTAAGCATGTAATGTCGGAGCTTTTTAGTGGCCCAAACCAATGCTAAACACGTCTTTTCGAGCATTGTGTATTTGCACTCGTACTCGAGGAACTTCTTACTGATGTAGTAAATAGTCCGTTCCTCCGAATCAACGGTCTGGGCCAGGATAGCCCCCATGGCTGTCTCGGTTGTTGTTAGATATAACGACAAAGGCAGACCGTGTTGAGGTGGCATTAATACCGGCGGAGCAGACAGAATCTCCTTGATTTTGTCAAAAGCTGCTTGACATTTGTCGTCCCATAGTACCCGTTCTCCGATTTTTAGCTTTTTGAAGATGGGCTCACATACCATGGTTAGCTTTGAAATGAACCGGCTGATATACTGGACTTTCCCGAGAAACCCCCTTATTTCCTTTTCGGTCTTGGGTGGCTGCATCTCGGTGATGGCTTTGATTTTAGCTGGGTCGACCTCGATGCCGCGTTGGCTAACGATATGGCCCAGTAATTTGCCTGACGTTACCCCAAAACTGCATTTTTGTGGGTTTAGTCTCATGTTGTATTTTCGCAGTCTGGTAAAGAACTTTCTTAGGGCCGTGATGTGCCCGCTTCGGTCTTTAGACTTAACGATCATATCGTCCACGTAGACCTCCACCTCCTTATGCATCATGTCGTGTAATAAGGTGGTGGCGGTCCGTTGATAAGTGGCTCCAGCATTGATAAGCCCAAATGGCATGACAGTGTAACAGTAAGTACTCCAAGGTGTGATGAAGGTAGTCTTACTCATATCCTCCTCTGCCATTTTAATTTGATTGTATCCGGCATACCCGTCCATGAATGATAGAAGGGCCTGGTCGGCCGTATTATCCACCAAAATGTCGATGTGTGGTAACGGAAAATCATCTTTTGGGCTGGCCTTGTTTAGGTCCCGGAAGTCTACGCATACCCGTACCTTGCCGTCCTTCTTGGGTACCGGCACGATGTTTGCAACCCAGTCTGGATATTCAGACACTTGTATAAAACCCGCTTTGAATTGTTTATCGACCTCTTCTTTGACTTTAAGAGACCATTCGGGCTTCATTCTTCTGAGTTTTTGTTTAACCGGTTTGCACCCATCTTTGATGGGTGTTCGGTGTTATGCTATTTCTCGATCTATTCCCGGCATGTCCTTGTAGGACCATGCAAAGACGTCTTTAAATTCTAGGAGGAGGTCCGTGAACTGTTGTCTCTCCTCTGGATCTAAAGATTGGCCCAACTTAAGCATCTGGGGCTCTAAAGTGGTTCCCACGTTGATGGACTCGGTTTCTTCAATTATCGAATCTCGGGATTCCCTTTGCTCGAGCTGCTCGACCAGATGTTGTGGTAGAGGTACCTGTTCGTCGGGTTTCTCAATGTCATTGCATATAAAATTTTTGAAATTGAGAAAATTTTGAAAATAAGACAAGTCGTAAGCAGAACGGTGTTCGTTATTATTATTAATGGTGAATTTTGAAAATAGCTCGAATAGAGCTGCCATCTGATCGTTGGTCAGTGGCGGGATAGGAAGAGGTCTTGGGACAGACCCCGAGACCTCGGTGGCTAGGGGAAGAGGGATTACAGACTCGACTCCAGCATCAGATCCTCTAAACCTGGACTCAAACTCCGACTCTGACTCAGACTCGGACTCAGACTCGGTATCCGGCATGTCTCCTTCGCCGGCGGTTAGCTTGTAGACCCGTCCTTGACTGTCGGTCCATTTTATAGTTTTCCTCCAAGCCCTCGTCTCGGTGTTGGTGCCGACCTCGGTAATGAGCTTGGTTGGGTCGAACCGATCGCTGCGGAGGATCAAGTTGACCAAGTCATCTTTCGGAGCAGGGACGGTCTTGTCTTCTCCAAATAAGAGCCCCAGCGCGGGCTCGGAGTCGCTCTCCCTTTTCTCGGACTCATTCTGGATAACGGTGAATATGTCATCGGGGATGTAGTTGCATTCCCGAGCCGTTTTGGTCTCGGGATATGTGATGGTGGGTCGGTAGAGGCCCACTTGGATGGCTCCAAAAACTGGAGTGACAAATTTGATTGCAAGGCCCGGCCCACATTCTCCGAGCTTATAGTATATCCCAATCCGAGTCGGGACTCTGCGTTGTCTAGGACCTCGATGATCTTCCCCGCCGGAAGATATGGTCTTGAGGTAGCTCCGGGTAGGTAACCCAGATTTTGTAGCATCGTGTCGATGCTAGGGGCGAAGTAGGGCTTGAAAAGATATTCTTCTTCAATCATACCCACGAAATCGAAACCTCGTGGTTCGGCCCGGTTTGTGGCGTTGCAGCTCGCCACGGTCATCGGTGTTGCCTCCAGTGTTATGATACCGTCTTTAAGTGGCATCTTGACTTTTCGGTGGAGGGTAGATGTCACGGCCTTGACTGCGTGGATCCAAGGCCTTCCTAACAAGAGGTTGAATGATGAGGTGACATCTATCACCTGGAATTCTAGCTCCTTTTCGATTGGGCCCGTTATGATCTTCAGTTTAACGGCCTCGGCGACTAGTTTTGGGCTTCCATCGAAAGCCTGGATAGTTTGTGCCGTTGGGAGATAGTTGGCATCAGTGATGCCGAGGGCCCTAGCGGTCCTTAATGGTAGGACATTCACGGCTGATCCGTCATCAATAAGGGTCATCGGGAGGTACTTACCCTTGCAGATGACCGTAATATATAGGGCCAGGTTATGATTGGGCCCAAATGGAGGTAGATCAGCCTCAGAGAAGGTTATGAGTGGGCCTTCTTCTTTGGATTTGCCCTTAACGTAGGGCATGATGGTGGCTACCATTTCAGCGGGGGTAGCTTCTGAGTCGACCTTGATTTCATCGAGAGCCTTAGTCAGTGCTTCCCGATGAGCCTGTGAGCTAACCAGTAGTTGCCATATGGTTAAGTTAGCTCGAACCCTCTTCATTTGTTGGACCAAGGCCGTGTCATTGCTTGGTTCCTCGGAGGTCGGTTCCGTCCTGGCAGGTTCAGTGACGGATGCAGGAGTGGCGCGCCCAGCAGTGACGAGGTGGTTGGTGGCTAAAGCCTTGGATTTGGCTTTTCGGACCTCTTCGAGGGTAATAGGGACAGCCTCCCCTTTGGCTAGGTATACGTCGTCCTCGTCATCGAATCATATCCCATTAATTTGTGGGATAAAAGGAGAAATGAGGTGAGAACAATCGATTACCTCCCCTGTGAATATTGCGTGAGCACTGAACGGGTTGTCTTTGTTGCTCGGCTTGTCTCCGGGCAACGGGATTTTCCCGCTCTCAATAAGATCTTGGATTAAATGCTTTAACTTCCAACATTTTTCAGTATCATGTCCGTTGCCCCGGTGATACTGACAGTAGGCTTGAGCATTGTAGTACTTGGGCCTCTTCTCTGCTTGAGGCTCTGGAGTTGGGCCTATTGGTTGAATCAGTCCTTTTGAAGATAGCCTTTGTAAGGCATAAGTATAGGTAGTCCCTATATCCGTGAATACCCGATTTGGTGTATTCTTTTTGGATGAGGTGTCGAGCAGATTTACCTCATCAAAGATGCTGCGGGTTGCAGCTGCAGGTGTGGGCTTGTTTGTGGATGAACTAGCCCCTTGATAGCCCTTGTGTGGACATGACGTAGGTCCACCCCGACGCGGCGAAGCGCGGGTTTGGGTAGGCGAATGAATCTCGTGGTAAGATTGTTCTCGGGTTCGAAATTTAAGTCAAAATGGAGTCGCCACCGAATTTTGTGGTTATTCGGAACCATGCGAGCCCACTCTATGTCGTCATGGGCGATACACAAAGTAAGCCCACTCCGATTTCAGAGTTCATGGGGCTCGTCCCTTTGCATTGCGATACCGATACCATCTATACCGGTAATCGTGTAAAGAATGACTCTCGTGCGCCAAGGGTTTCGGACATCCGGAAACCAAAGGTTCTGAGTAAGGGGTGAGGGTACGTGTTGGGAAGCCCACTAAGGACACCCAACCCCGCCCGCACATGGCGGCCTCTACTAAGACACCGTTCGTGTTCGTGTACGCGCGCTAGTAAATTGATTAAATGATATGCAAACAGCGTTTTAGCTAAGCATGTGAATTTTGCGTTAACTACGTCATTTAATGCATCTTATTATTTGTCGAAGTGATTTAGCATGCGAGGTTCGTTTATAAAGCGTAAAAGCAAGTAAATAAACAAAGCTCGAAAGTAAATAAAAATAACGTACAAATTACACGGGCGGAAATACAACCCGGAATTCACAATACAACGTTACGTAAAAGCAATAAACGAAAAAAAAAAAATAACGCGATATAATAAAAGGGACGGACCCGTATGTAAACTAGACCGCGAAAATATGTAGACGGACTAACCCCGATTAAATACGCATTATGTCGCATATTAAACGAAGGACGGGAACATGAGACTGTGGCATATTGCTAGCCTAATCTCACGTCCCGTAGTCTTGTCCCGACTTATCACGTCAAAGTGGTCAAAGTCGTTCTACGTGTCGTGATGTGTATAGTTATGAAAATAGGATGGTCACGTGATAGTCTTTGCACGTGATGACTAAAGTCGATAAAAGGGTCGGGGTTTGGATTGTGAGTCAAACCCCTCGGTTTTGTGGGTTACAGGACCCACTCGACCGAGTTGTGGTGTGACTCGGTCGAGTGCACGTTTAACGTGGCTACTGACCACTTTTTGGGGTGCTACTCGATCGAGTGGCCTATGGCACTCGGTCGAGTGCCCCCTGTACGAGTGGTAACTCGCTTTGTTTTATGACTTGAAATCGATGATCGGCCGAATCAAATACAAATATCGCACGATTTGTATTTAACTCGGCCTCCGGTACTATAATCGTGTACGAACGACTATAATACCGTTACCGGAGTTTATGAAAAATGTTTACGTTAGATTAGAAAATTTTGAATTAGTGACAAAATGTATCCCTCTACGTCACGACATCGGAACTAACCCTTTCGGGTTACGTGATGTCGATTTTCGTGTCAACGGGTTTCGTACCAATTATGGAAAGGGAATTAAATCCGTTCAACTACGACCGATCACGGTCGCATCACGCCCTTGAGTACATTGGGGCGGGGCTCCTCGAAAGGGCTCCACCTCCGTCGTTGCTCGTAAAGGGATTAGACGGACCAAAAGTGATCATCGTAGTCCAACGTTTTAAAACCGATTTTTGATACTAGTTTACGTATACACGGTATTATTAACGTTAATGACGATAAAATGATATAAAACGAAAATATAAAAATGCGAAAATGTTAGTGTTAGTGTTGTGACGATCATGAATACAATACAATAAAAATGAACAAAATGACGGAGTAAATAAAGATCGAAAGGGAATTTAGGACACCCTCAACATACATGCTTAGTAAGGACCTCGGAAATGGACTCGTAAATAGCGGCACGGCTTGAGAGTATCGAGGATGTACGCGAGTTATGGTGTGTATGGATGCGTGTGTGTGTGTGTGTCGGTTTATCGAGGGACAAGAGCTCGGTTTTTGTAAGTTTTAGGCTTAGGTTTGTAGTGTAGAATGTAGGGTTGAAATAGGGTAAATGTGGCTGAAAAGTGTAGGGTAAAAGTGCTCAAAAAGTTCTTAAATGCATTGGGGGGGGGGGGGGGGGGGGTGAAGCGGTATTTATAGGCCTCACCCCTCGACCTAGGGGCACTCGATCGAGTGGCCCTAGTGCACTCGATCGAGTGCCTTTGAAAACGGGCCAAGCCCAGTTCAAGGCGCTCCACTCGACCGAGTGGGTCAATCCACTCGATCGAGTGGATCAATTGGGTGAGACAAATAAGGAAAGATTTGATTGATCTTGTTGGTTTTGATTGCTTTTTTGAATTCTGATTTGTGCGCCAAATGAACTTGGCTGATTTATGAGACGGTTTCGTCTTTGACCGGGTTTTGACCCGGTCGCCAAAAGACGGGAATTATTTTTGGTGTCGGTTTCGGCCCAAATTAGTCTCATTTTGCTCGGAACGGCCCACTTGGCCTGAATTTGAGGTCTGTTTTGTGAGATTTTACTCCGCTAAAAAGTCCATGTCGGATATTATGAATTCCGAGCCCAAGTCCGAGTATACTAAGTCACGTTGACGTCCGATCATCATCGGGTGTTTTTCGGAGACTACCATAGACACGTGGCAGTCAAAATGCGGGTGTCTACAGAGCCTCCACTCTGACTGAGGCTTGGACAAGGCGAAAGTCAGAGTAGCTACCAAGCCCGTTAAGACCTGGTAGACTTCCGGTCGGGTCGTTTATAGTCCAGTGGACTCGCGTGAAGGGCTCGCCAACCATAAGTAGAGGGTCATACCTGTCCTGATGATGATAGCTTCGCGGGGAATCAGACTTGTAGCATAAGTCTTGGGCGCGCCTATATGTGGACCCATCCCGTATCATTTTGGGGAAAATGCCGCCTTGGGCGTTCCGCTGGGGAAATATATGAGCTGTACGGGCTTGCTTCTGAAACCTTGAGTCTTACCCCTCAGAGAAGGTTATGAGTGGGCCTTCTTCTTTGGATTTGCCCTTAACGTAGGGCATGATGGTGGCTACCATTTCAGCGGGGGTAGCTTCTGAGTCGACCTTGATTTCATCGAGAGCCTTAGTCAGTGCTTCCCGATGAGCCTGTGAGCTAACCAGTAGTTGCCATATGGTTAAGTTAGCTCGAACCCTCTTCATTTGTTGGACCAAGGCCGTGTCATTGCTTGGTTCCTCGGAGGTCGGTTCCGTCCTGGCAGGTTCAGTGACGGATGCAGGAGTGGCGCGCCCAGCAGTGACGAGGTGGTTGGTGGCTAAAGCCTTGGATTTGGCTTTTCGGACCTCTTCGAGGGTAATAGGGACAGCCTCCCCTTTGGCTAGGTATACGTCGTCCTCGTCATCGAATCATATCCCATTAATTTGTGGGATAAAAGGAGAAATGAGGTGAGAACAATCGATTACCTCCCCTGTGAATATTGCGTGAGCACTGAACGGGTTGTCTTTGTTGCTCGGCTTGTCTCCGGGCAACGGGATTTTCCCGCTCTCAATAAGATCTTGGATTAAATGCTTTAACTTCCAACATTTTTCAGTATCATGTCCGTTGCCCCGGTGATACTGACAGTAGGCTTGAGCATTGTAGTACTTGGGCCTCTTCTCTGCTTGAGGCTCTGGAGTTGGGCCTATTGGTTGAATCAGTCCTTTTGAAGATAGCCTTTGTAAGGCATAAGTATAGGTAGTCCCTATATCCGTGAATACCCGATTTGGTGTATTCTTTTTGGATGAGGTGTCGAGCAGATTTACCTCATCAAAGATGCTGCGGGTTGCAGCTGCAGGTGTGGGCTTGTTTGTGGATGAACTAGCCCCTTGATAGCCCTTGTGTGGACATGACGTAGGTCCACCCCGACGCGGCGAAACGCGGGTTTGGGTAGGCGAATGAATCTCGTGGTAAGATTGTTCTCGGGTTCGAAATTTAAGTCAAAATGGAGTCGCCACCGAATTTTGTGGTTATTCGGAACCATGCGAGCCCACTCTATGTCGTCATGGGCGATACACAAAGTAAGCCCACTCCGATTTCAGAGTTCATGGGGCTCGTCCCTTTGCATTGCGATACCGATACCATCTATACCGGTAATCGTGTAAAGAATGACTCTCGTGCGCCAAGGGTTTCGGACATCCGGAAACCAAAGGTTCTGAGTAAGGGGTGAGGGTACGTGTTGGGAAGCCCACTAAGGACACCCAACCCCGCCCGCACATGGCGGCCTCTACTAAGACACCGTTCGTGTTCGTGTACGCGCGCTAGTAAATTGATTAAATGATATGCAAACAGCGTTTTAGCTAAGCATGTGAATTTTGCGTTAACTACGTCATTTAATGCATCTTATTATTTGTCGAAGTGATTTAGCATGCGAGGTTCGTTTATAAAGCGTAAAAGCAAGTAAATAAACAAAGCTCGAAAGTAAATAAAAATAACGTACAAATTACACGGGCGGAAATACAACCCGGAATTCACAATACAACGTTACGTAAAAGCAATAAACGAAAAAAAAAAAATAACGCGATATAATAAAAGGGACGGACCCGTATGTAAACTAGACCGCGAAAATATGTAGACGGACTAACCCCGATTAAATACGCATTATGTCGCATATTAAACGAAGGACGGGAACATGAGACTGTGGCATATTGCTAGCCTAATCTCACGTCCCGTAGTCTTGTCCCGACTTATCACGTCAAAGTGGTCAAAGTCGTTCTACGTGTCGTGATGTGTATAGTTATGAAAATAGGATGGTCACGTGATAGTCTTTGCACGTGATGACTAAAGTCGATAAAAGGGTCGGGGTTTGGATTGTGAGTCAAACCCCTCGGTTTTGTGGGTTACAGGACCCACTCGACCGAGTTGTGGTGTGACTCGGTCGAGTGCACGTTTAACGTGGCTACTGACCACTTTTTGGGGTGCTACTCGATCGAGTGGCCTATGGCACTCGGTCGAGTGCCCCCTGTACGAGTGGTAACTCGCTTTGTTTTATGACTTGAAATCGATGATCGGCCGAATCAAATACAAATATCGCACGATTTGTATTTAACTCGGCCTCCGGTACTATAATCGTGTACGAACGACTATAATACCGTTACCGGAGTTTATGAAAAATGTTTACGTTAGATTAGAAAATTTTGAATTAGTGACAAAATGTATCCCTCTACGTCACGACATCGGAACTAACCCTTTCGGGTTACGTGATGTCGATTTTCGTGTCAACGGGTTTCGTACCAATTATGGAAAGAGAATTAAATCCGTTCAACTACGACCGATCACGGTCGCATCACGCCCTTGAGTACATTGGGGCGGGGCTCCTCGAAAGGGCTCCACCTCCGTCGTTGCTCGTAAAGGGATTAGACGGACCAAAAGTGATCATCGTAGTCCAACGTTTTAAAACCGATTTTTGATACTAGTTTACGTATACACGGTATTATTAACGTTAATGACGATAAAATGATATAAAACGAAAATATAAAAATGCGAAAATGTTAGTGTTAGTGTTGTGACGATCATGACTACAATACAATAAAAATGAACAAAATGACGGAGTAAATAAAGATCGAAAGGGAATTTAGGACACCCTCAACATACATGCTTAGTAAGGACCTCGGAAATGGACTCGTAAATAGCGGCACGACTTGAGAGTATCGAGGATGTACGCGAGTTATGGTGTGTATGGATGCGTGTGTGTGTGTGTGTCGGTTTATCGAGGGACAAGAGCCCGGTTTTTGTAAGTTTTAGGCTTAGGTTTGTAGTGTAGAATGTAGGGTTGAAATAGGGTAAATGTGGCTGAAAAGTGTAGGGTAAAAGTGCTCAAAAAGTTCTTAAATGCATGGGGGGGGGGGGGGGGGGGGTGAAGCGGTATTTATAGGCCTCACCCCTCGACCTAGGGGCACTCGATCGAGTGGCCCTAGTGCACTCGATCGAGTGCCTTTGAAAACGGGCCAAGCCCAGTTCAAGGCGCTCCACTCGACCGAGTGGGTCAATCCACTCGATCGAGTGGATCAATTGGGTGAGACAAATAAGGAAAGATTTGATCTTGTTGGTTTTGATTGCTTTTTTGAATTCTGATTTGTGCGCCAAATGAACTTGGCTGATTTATGAGACGGTTTCGTCTTTGACCGGGTTTTGACCCGGTCGCCAAAAGACGGGAATTATTTTTGGTGTCGGTTTCGGCCCAAATTAGTCTCATTTTGCTCGGAACGGCCCACTTGGCCTGAATTTGAGGTCTGTTTTGTGAGATTTTACTCCGCTAAAAAGTCCATGTCGGATATTATGAATTCCGAGCCCAAGTCCGAGTATACTAAGTCACGTTGACGTCCGATCATCATCGAGTGTTTTTCGGAGACTACCATAGACACGTGGCAGTCAAAATGCGGGTGTCTACAGAGCCCCCACTCTGACTGAGGCTTGGACAAGGCGAAAGTCAGAGTAGCTACCAAGCCCGTTAAGACCTGGTAGACTTCCGGTCGGGTCGTTTATAGTCCAGTGGACTCGCGTGAAGGGCTCGCCAACCATAAGTAGAGGGTCATACCTGTCCTGATGATGATAGCTTCGCGGGGAATCAGACTTGTAGCATAAGTCTTGGGCGCGCCTATATGTGGACCCATCCCGTATCATTTTGGGGAAAATGCCGCCTTGGGCGTTCCGCTGGGGAAATATATGAGCTGTACGGGCTTGCTTCTGAAACCTTGAGTCTTACCTGAGTTGGTGACGAGGCTCCGTGGGGAGTAAAGCCTGCCTCTTTTGGGGAGTAGGTGTACCCGTATGCCGACACATCGCACTTTGGATGTAGCATACCGGGGAAAAGCTGACTCCGTTGGGGAAATTAAATAGTTTCGCGGGGACTTGCCTCTGAAGTCTGGGGTGTACCTGTATGCTGACACATAACAACTTGTATGTAACACGTAGGTAAAGTGTTGACTCTCGCTGGGGAGAAAAAGATTGAATTTTTTTGGAAGGACAAAATCTTGGAAAATTTTTATCACGAGGAAATTTTATCAAAATTTTTTCTTTTAGAAACTCTTAGGAAAGCTCGGGACAGCTTGATTCCTATTCTGGGTTCAAGTTTGAAATCAGGCCTGCGCGCGCATGGGGCCCAGCTTGCTGAGGAGGCAGGGTAGTTAGGTTTTCTGTTAGGTTTCCTCATTATAAATATGAGAATCCCTGCTTCAACTCTCTGCATCTCAACTCAAATTTTCTCTTCCTCCTCAAAATCTTTTAGACTTTCAAGAAAGTTAGAAAACTCCGCTATGGGTATCGATCACTTGACTGCTATGCTGCTTTCTTGGTCCCAGTACTTTCGGGACGAAGAGAAAGTTCGGCTGACTCAGATGGGGATAGTCAATTTATTCCCTTTTCAGCGTCTGATAGTCGATTCGCATTTTCTGGATGCCTGTTTGTCGTTTTGGGACACCACCCATCACGTGTTTGCATTCCCGAGGGGCGAGATGTGTCCTTTGCCCGAGGAGATTGCGGCCATAGGCGGTTGGGGTCTTGCTGTTCAGCCCGCTATTCCCGCGTTCTACCCGGATCCAAGGAGGCGTTTGAGGGAATTCTTGGGTTTGTCTCATGCTGAGACAAACCGAATGGTGCAGGGAGATAATGTTTCCCTATTTGATTTGGCCGATAAGTTCATGAACCCTCGAGATGTAAGGGCCACCCCTGGTCATAGGCGTAGGGCATTTGCCTTTTGCATGCTGCATTGCTATGTCTTCGAGGGGCTGATGGAGCTTGACTCATGCAGGGGTCAAATCAGGCTAATTGGAGTGGTTGACCAGATGGAGACTGGTCATAACCCTGCTTGGCTAGCCACTGGGGAGATCATCATGGGTCTGGATGCTAGACGGCTCGACCCGACCCGACGGTTGATGGGGAGTACCCGCTTCCTGCAGGTATACCTCTCGATTTTTTTTTTTTTTTTTTTTTTTTTCACGTTTCATGTGAATTTCCTGATTTTCGTAAGTCACTCGATCGAGTGGACCTGTCACTCGATCGAGTGGACCTGTCACTCGATCGAGAGACACTCGTACCGGGCTACTGCCTGTTTTTGACAGGCTTACTCGATCGAGTCAGTTGTTGTACTCGATCGAGTGGGCTGTAGCGGACCACTTAATGGCTTACGAAGCTTGTGTATGCTTTTCAGATATGGTTGTCGGAACGGCTGTCAATCATAGAGACTCCTCCGAGCATTCCCAATTATCGGAGTAGTCAAATCAGCTCAAGGAGGCGAAAGATAAGCTCGTATCATCAAATAACCCGAGCTTACTGGGATGAAGAGCTGGTATTCCACGGAGGTCCCTTGATCAGGTGGACCGTTGCTTGGTGGTTCCTTTCGAAACTGACCGGACTGACTAAGAGAGACCAGGCCCGGTACTTGACGATCGTGTCCTTAGACTGGACAGTTCATATTTATCCGGACCGCCTCCTAAGGCAGTTCAGTTCGTCTCAGCGCATCCCTGAGACTGAAGCCATTATCAGCGTCCTGCTCCAATTGACGGACGCTATGTGCGACACCTGGTTGCAACGATGGTTCACTCGTCCTACATGGACTATACCCAGCCCTTGCCAATCCGCTTGGGTGTCACGGGCTTATCAAAAATGGACTTCTGAGGAGTCCGAGGAAGCTCGAAAGGCCTTGAAGCTTGAGGAGGCCTTTGAATTGGTTCATCGCGAGTCGGCGAAGGACAATCGGGACTTTTTCACCGGGGAATATATTCCTGAGGCTACAGTCCGGGGAGAATCGGGTCTTAAGTCACAAACTAAGACTCGATCTAAAGAAGTCGGTTCTAGCAGCACTCGAGGGCAGACTGACTTGGAACGACGACTTGGGCCGAGGTTGGCGGTTCGGGACCGACTTGGCCCGCGTGACCGGCTCCCTGAGCCCGTTAGGGTTCGACTTGGGCCTATTGATATGACAGAGGAGTCGGGCTCAAACAATCGAGCCCGAGCTAGAGAAGTTCCCGTGGTGATTCGGGAACGCTCCCCTCCCCGTCGTCGCCAGTGGACGGCTAAGGAGGCCAAGGACAAGGGGAAGGGCAAGATGCCCTGAATGCCGAGTCCTTTAGCTTTATTTTTATTTAAGTATTATTATTATTTTTTGTTGTGTGCCCTTTTTTTTGTATATATATTTTTTTTTGAATTCCTGCATTTTTGTAATTTTCCGAGTTTATCGGGATTTTTTTTTTAATTAATAAAAGAAGTTTATTATTAAACCGCTCCTGTCTTTTCTTGATTGCGTTGGTTGTGCCCTTTTGAGGGGCTGCCTACGTATCCGCGATTAGCAGAATCAAACCAAACGTAGTTCAGGCATAGGAAATTTGCAATCTCGAATTACACCAAGACTATTGGTTCAAGATGTTTATGACAGTAGAATAAGTAATTCTAGCTCATTGACTTGCTTTTTGTAAAAAAATGATTTTGATAAAATTTGCTAATGACATTGAGAAGAGGCTAGGGGTAGTAACGCTTCAGTTGGTCCAGGTTGGTTGGGTTAACAAATTCATTCCCGTCCAGGTCCGTCAGCATTACTGCTCCCCCTGATAGGATTTTCTTCACCAGATATGGCCCAGCCCAATTGGGTTTGAATTTTCCCCTCGGGTCAACTGGTAGTAGAGCTCGAATAGACTTAAGGACTAGATCGCCCTCCTTAATGTTCCTGGGCCTTACCCTCTTGTTGAAGGCCCGTTGGATCCTCTTCTGGTAGATTTGGATATTATTTAGGGCACGAGACCGTCGTTCGTCTAGTAGAACCAGTGAGTCATATCGTGCTCGAACCCAGTCAGCTTCGGGTACTTGACTTTCTAGCAGAATTCTGAGGGACGGTACCTCCAGTTCGACTGGTTGGACTGCCTCCATCCCGTAGGTTAGGTAATATGGTGTCGCCCCGGTTGCGGTGCGAATTGACGTTCGGTATCCCCATAGGGCAAAAGGTATTTTGTCGGGCCAGTCCCGGTAATTATCAGCCATCTTTTTGAGTATGGTGACAATTATTTTGTTAGCCGCCTCTACTGCTCCATTTGTTTGGGGACGGTAAGGCGAGGAAGTATGCCTTTGGATTTTATATTTGGTCAGCAGGGCCGCAGTTTCGGCTTGAAAGTGAGTCCCGTGATCACTGATAAATTCCGAGGGAATCCCAAATCGACATATTATCTTGTTTTGGATGAACTTGACGACATGCTTAGCATTGAGGATGCGATATGATTCAGCTTCGACCCATTTGGTGAAATAGTCGATAGCTACCAAAATAAAGCAATGCCCACCGGTACCCGAGGGATTTATTTTCCCGATTATGTCGATACCCCACGTCGAGAATGGCCAAGGTGACGTCATGGTATAGAGTAGCGATGACGGCATATGTTGCACATTGCCAAAGATTTGACAGTTATGACAATGTTTGACATACGACCGGCAATCGGCTTCCATGGTATTCCAATAGTAACCGAGCCTCATGATTTTTCGGACCAGCATGTGGGCATTCATATGTGGGCCGTTCTCACCATCGTGTACTTCGGCCATAACCTTTTCAGCCTTATACTTGTCAACACAAAGGAGAAGAGCCTCCTGTGCCGTCTTTTTGTACAGTTGCCCGTCGTCGGTACGGATAAATTGGGTGGCTAGCCTTCGTAAGGCTTTCTTGGCTCGACCTTCCGTCTCGGGAGGGTATTCTCCGTTTTTCAAGTATGTTAACACAGCCTGATACCATGGTTCGGGATCAGTTACTTCAATGTCTTCTATGTTGTGGATGTACGCCGGCTCGGAACGTCTTTCGACGCAAATCGGCATACTGGTCACGTGGTCGGGAATATTCAGTAAAGATGCCAATTTTGAGAGTGCATCCGCGAACTGATTTTCTTCCCGGGGCAGATATATATACTCTACCTTTTGGAATTGTTTCTCGAGATCCCTTACTCGTGCCTGGTAGGCCACGAGATTAGCATTTCGAGTCTTCCATTTTTGAAGTGCTTGGTTAATAACCAAGGACGAGTCACCATGTACCCGGAGATTTGTAATCCCCAGATTGGCGGCGGCTTGTAGCCCATAAATGCATGCTTCGTACTCTGCTGCATTATTGGTAACATCAAAGTCCAGCTTGATGGAGACGGGAGTATGTTCCCCTTTTGGTGAAATTAGGAGGATCCCGACTCCGAACCCTCGAAAATTAGATGCTCCATCGAAGTATAAATCCCAAGTTTCAGTATCAGTATGGAAAATATCTTCGTCTGGGAAGGACCAAGTGTCGGTGTGTCCTTCCTCGGTTACCGGGCTATCGGCGAGAAATTCAGCTACTACTCGACCTTTAATAGCCTTTAATGGTACAAACTTCAAGTCGAACTCTGCCAGCATTAGAGTCCATCTAGAGATTCGACCGTTGAGAACGGGCTTTTCGAAGATGTATTTGATGGGATCCATCTTGGATAGCACATGGACCTCGTAACTGAGCATATAATGTCGGAGTTTCTTGGTGGCCCAGACTAGAGCCAAACACGTCTTTTCGAGCATGGTATATTTGCATTCATACTCTAAAAACTTCTTGCTGATGTAGTAAATGGCTCTTTCTTCGGAGTCAACTGTCTGAGCCAGCATAGCCCCCATGGCTGTCTCGGTCGTCGTTAGGTATAGCGACAGAGGCAAACCGGGCTGAGGTGGCATTAAAACTGGCGGTGCAGACAGAATTTCCTTGATCTTGTCGAAAGCAGTTTGGCACTTGTCATCCCATAGTACCCGTTCTCCTACCTTCAGTTTCTTGAAAATTGGTTCACACACCATGGTTAGTTTGGAAATGAACCGACTGATGTACTGGACTTTCCCGAGGAATCCCCTTATTTCTTTTTTGGTTTTAGGAGGTTGCATCTCGGTAATGGCTTTGATTTTAGCTGGGTCGACTTCGATACCTCATTGGCTAACGATATGACCCAGTAATTTGCCTGATGTTACCCCGAAACTGCATTTTTGAGGGTTTAGCCTCATGTTGTATTTGCGTAGTCGGGTGAAAAATTTTCTTAGGGCGGTGATGTGACCGTCCCGTTCTTTGGATTTGACGATCATGTCGTCTACATAAACTTCTACCTCTTTATGCATCATGTCGTGTAATAAAGTGGTAGCAGTCCTTTGATATGTGGCCCCGGCATTAATGAGACCGAAAGGCATGACGGTATAGCAGTAAGTACCCCAAGGTGTGGTGAAGGTAGTCTTACTCATGTCTTCTTCCGCCATCTTGATTTGATTATACCCGGCATACCCGTCCATGAATGATAGAAGGGCATGATCGGCCGTGTTATCCACCATTATGTCGATGTGTGGTAATGGAAAATCATCTTTCGGGCTCGCCTTGTTAAGATCCCGAAAATCTACACATACCCGCACCTTACCGTCCTTTTTAGGAACCGGCACGATGTTTGCCACCCAGTCCGGATACTCGGACACTTGTATGAAACCGGCTTTGAATTATTTGTCGACTTCTTCTTTTACCTTGAGAGACCACTCGGGCCTCATTCGGCGGAGCTTCTGCTTGACCGGTTTGCACCCATCTTTGATTGGTATGTGGTGCTCGGCTATTTCCCGGTCTATCCCCGGCATGTCCTTGTAGGACCACGCGAAGACATCCTTGAATTCTTGGAGAAGGCTTATGAACTGTTGTTTCTCCTCGGGATCTAAGGATAACCCTATCTTAAGTGTCCGAGGCTCTAAGGTTGTCCCCACATTTATGGACTCGGTTTCTTCGATTACCGGGTTCTGGGACTCCCTTTGCTCTAGTTGCTCGATTAGATGCGGAGGTAAGGGTACCTGTTCGTCTGGTTTCTCAATGTCATAGCATAAAACATTTTTAAAAGCAGAATTTAAAAGAGACAAGTCGTAAGCAGAACGGTTGTTATTATTGATTGAAAATTTGGAGAACAGCTAAAGAGAGCAGCCATCTGATCATTGGTCAGTGGCGGGATAGGTAGGGCACTCGGGACAGACCCCGAAGTGCCAGCAGCAGGAATAATAAAAGGGAGGGGGGGTTACAGGAGTGACTATAGCACCGACTTCTCTAGACTCGACCTCAGACTCTGACTCAGACTCCGACTCGGACTCGGACTCAGACTCAGGCATGTCTCCCTCTCCGGTGACCAGCTTGTAGATCCTTCCCTGACTGCCAGTCCACTTGACAGTCTTCCTCCAGGCCATGTTTCCCGTCTCGGAACCAACATCCGAGATCAGCTTGGTCGGGTCAAACCTGTTGCTGCGGAGGATCAGGTTGACCAGGTCTTCCCTTGGAGTTGGGGCTATGGTGTCTTCCCCAAATAGTAGCTCTAGAGCGGGCTCAGCATCTTCAGCTCCTTTGGATTGGATGAGGGTGAATACGTCATCCGGGATGTAGTTGCAGTCCCGGGCCAAGTGGGTCTCGAGCTGCATAGCATTGGGTTGGTATAGACCAACCTGGATAGCCCCAAACACCGGTGTGACAAAGTAGTCAGCCAACCGTGGGCTATAAGGGCTCAAGTAGATACCCTTAAGGATGTTGCAGGCCTTTTCGATCCCTGCTCGGACAACATTGTCGGGGGTGATGGCATAACCGAGACCAAAGTGAGATTCTTCGTCTTTGAGACCTCAATGATCTTCCCAGCTGGAAGATCGGGTCGAGAGGTAGCCCCTGGAAAGTATCCTAGGTTTTGGAGCATCATGTCGATACTCGTAGTGAAGTAAGGCCTAAAGAGGCACTCTTCCTAGATCATCCCCACAAAATCGAACCCCCAGAGGTCCGTGCGACCCGTGGCATTACAGCTAGCCACAGTCATTGGTGTTGCCTCTAAAGTGATGACATCGTTAAGCAGAGGCATCTTGATCTTTCGGTGGAGGGTGGAGGACACCGCCTTGACTGCGTGGATCCAAGGCCTACCCAGGAGCAAGTTGAATGACGAGGTGACATCGATCACCTGGAATTCGAGCTCCTTTTCTATTGGGCCGGTTATGATGGTCAGTTTCACGGCCCCAGCTACCAACTTCGGGCTCCCATCGAAAGCTTGGATGGTCTGAGCATTCGGGATATAGTCAGCCTCGGTAATACCAGCGGACCCATCATCAACCAGGGTCATAGGGAGGTATTTTCCTCGGCAAACCACCGTAATGTAGAGGGCCAGATTGTGGGAGGCCCCGAATGGCGGTAGGTCGGCTTCGGAGAAAGTGATTGTCGGACCTCCTTCCTTAGCTTTGCCCTTTAAGTGGGGCAGGACCGTGGCTACCATCTCAGCAGGAGTAACCAAAGAGTCGACCTTAATTTGATCGAGAGCCTTTGTAAGTGCTTCTCGATGTTCTTGAGAACTAACCAGGAGTTGCCATATAGTGAGGTCAACTCGGGTTTTCTTCAATTGCTTCACAAGAGCCGTCTCAGCAGTTGGCTCTTCATGGGCGACTTCCGTAATGACGGTTGTCGGGATAGGGGCGTCCCTAGAGCTAGTGGCTTGGTAGGGACGACCAAGGTGGTTACTGGTTAGGACCCGGGATTTAGTCTTTCGAATCTCCTCGGCGGTGATGGGGATAGCTTCCCCTTTTGCGAGGTAGACATCATCTTCGTCGTCGAACCAGATCCCGTTCACTTGCGGGATGAATGGAGAGATAAGGTGAGAACAGTCAATCACCTCCCCGGTAAAGATGGCGTGGGAGCTGAAAGGGTTCTCCTTGTTGCTGGGCTTATCTCCGGGTAGCGGGATTTTACCGCTTTCGATGAGGTCCTGAATCAAGTGCTTCAGCTTCCAGCACTTCTCGGTATCATGCCCATTGCCCCGGTGGTATTGGCAATAGGCTTGGGCATTGTAGTTCTTGGAGCGTCGCTCGACCGGAACTTCAGGAGTTGGGCCTATCGGTTGGATTAGGCCTTTTGAGGATAGCCTTTGTAAGGCATAAGTATAGGTCGTACCTATATCAGTGAAAACCCGAGGTGGGGTGTTCTTCTTGGACGAGGTATCTAGTAGATTCACCGCGTCGAAAATGCTGCGGGTTGCAGCTTGAGGCTTGGTTGTGGAGGAAGAAGCCCCTTGGTAACCCTTAGCAGCGGCCTTAGTGAGGCCTTCCAATCTTAGATCATCTTCGATCCTCATACCCATTTCAGTAAGGGTGGTGAAATTGGGTATGACAGCATATCGGAGGTGAACCCGGTAAGATGGGAGGAGGTTCTTGACAAAAGCCTCCACCAAAGTCTTCCTCAATGGGCTTATCGACCAGTTTCACACTCTCGGCCCTCCATCGTTGAAGGTATTTGGTAAAACCTTCCTTCGGCTCCTGGGCCATAACCTCCAGAGATCTCATTGTGGTTTGGATCTCGGTGTTATCAGCATAGTTCCGAGCGAACTCGGTGGCCACATCATCCCATGTAGGGTATTTCTTCGGGTCTAGCCTGTAGTACCAGGCCCGAGGGTGCTTTTCAAGAGACGCAGCAAAGAGGTTCTTGAACATGGTAGAGTCCACCCCTTTGATGGCCATGAACTCCTTGAAGGCCCGTACATGTAGTAACGGGTCTTCAGTCCCTTCGAACATAGGCAAACCGGTGAGGTTCAGGTTTGCAGGCAGCTTATCACTCAGTGGGTTGTACTCACGACTATTCTCCCGATGGATGTTATTACTCCCAGTCAAGTGGACCTGTTCCTCTAGTCGGCGTACTGAACTAACTAGATCAGCCAGAGGCCCCATAGCCCCGGTATTTGGAGTCCTGTGCTCCACCGCAGCCAATCGAGTGACGATGGCAACTTGTCCAGCCCTCATTTCATTCAGTTGGGCGTCGATGTCGGCTTGTTTGTCGACCATGGCGTCCACAGAGGTTTTCAGGTCAGCTAAAGTAGTTTCCATTCTGCGAGTGTGTCTGGTTGATGGTGGCCTGTCTGTAAGAACACCACGTAATCAGAAACCGAACCCAGTGTTGGAATCAAAGGAAAAAAATACATCCCGAGCGACCCAAAAGGAAAGGATTGAGTGGAACAGACTCGAGAAAGACATCTAGACGGATGACTCGTGGGTGGTATGACTTCCTTAGGATTTCGGCTTTGTGGGCCTAGTCCCGTTCGAAGGAAGGTCCACGTGAGATTACTCCCCAGACTTTTGACTCGAGTGTATGGACGGACTTTCCTTTGTAGGGGTATGCCCTACGCGGGTTGGTCGTGCCTTGACAAATAAGGCGAACTCGGGAAAGGGGGGAAACTCGTGATATAAGATCGACGGAGTTTCGACGCTGTAAAACCTCTACATACTATGCAAAGACCCGACACACGGATAGACGGTAGGTCCTATAATATGGAAGGTTTATTTTAGGAAAGCTGAAAGTTTTGGAAAGGTTGAGGTTTGAACGCAAAATGAACGAATTTCCGAGAGTTTTGAAAACTGAAAACGGAATTTCGAAAACCAAGATTAGAATTTTGAAAAGGAAAATTCCGAAAATCAAGGTGGTGGGGGTGGAAATTCGAGAATTAAAACGGACAGCATGCCGACTACAGAAAAGGATATTTTGAGTCAAATCGTTGATCCTAAATTTCGGCGGCATTCCGAGTTTTGAAAATTGGATATTTTGAAAAGGTGAGTCCCGAAATGGGCAGCATTTCGGGTTTTTCAAAATTGGGTGTTTTGGAAAGACGGGTCCCGAAATGGACAGTATTTCGGGTTTTTCGAAAGATGGGTATTTTTGGAAAGATTCAATTTTGAAATGACGGTTTTTTTTTTGAAAATTGACACGGAAACCAAGTAGCACGTAGTCAAACAAGCATTATAACGACGCTTATGTATGCTTTACACTAAGTCTCGGTCGGTCAAAATAGGATCTATACCAACAACGATGGCTTTCTCGTGTGATGGACGGACTCCCTAAGCCGAGTTGGTCTTAGGACATGCCGCAAAACCGAGACGAGTTCCACCATCGATGTCTTTAGCGCACCCATGTAGGAATGCACCGTGGTATAGTGGGACGTCGGTCACAAGTAACCGGCCCGGGCAAATTTGGGTTATGCATGAATCATTAAACTAACGCGCGCACACTAATCTACGAACGATTTCTCTTCGAGTCTCACCCTAGGAACCCCGATGACATGTGGTACATCAGGTATCCCTAGCGGAGTCGCCAAATTGTGGACATGACGTAGGTCCACCCCGACGCGGCGAAGCGCGGGTTTGGGTAGGCGAATGAATCTCGTGGTAAGATTGTTCTCGGGTTCGAAATTTAAGTCAAAATGGAGTCGCCACCGAATTTTGTGGTTATTCGGAACCATACGAGCCCACTCTATGTCGTCATGGGCGATACACAAAGTAAGCCCACTCCGATTTCAGAGTTCATGGGGCTCGTCCCTTTGCATTGCGATACCGATACCATCTATACCGGTAATCGTGTAAAGAATGACTCTCGTGCGCCAAGGGTTTCGGACATCCGGAAACGAAAGGTTCTGAGTAAGGGGTGAGGGTACGTGTTGGGAAGCCCACTAAGGACACCCAACCCCGCCCGCACATGGCGGCCTCTACTAAGACACCGTTCGTGTTCGTGTACGCGCGCTAGTAAATTGATTAAATGATATGCAAACAGCGTTTTAGCTAAGCATGTGAATTTTGCGTTAACTACGTCATTTAATGCATCTTATTATTTGTCGAAGTGATTTAGCATGCGAGGTTCGTTTATAAAGCGTAAAAGCAAGTAAATAAACAAAGGTCGAAAGTAAATAAAAATAACGTACAAATTACACGGGCGGAAATACAACCCGGAATTCACAATACAACGTTACGTAAAAGCAATAAACGAAAAAAAAAAAAATAACGCGATATAATAAAAGGGACGGACCCGTATGTAAACTAGACCGCGAAAATATGTAGACGGACTAACCCCGATTAAATACGCATTATGTCGCATATTAAACGAAGGACGGGAACATGAGACTGTGGCATATTGCTAGCCTAATCTCACGTCCCATAGTCTTGTCCCGACTTATCACGTCAAAGTGGTCAAAGTCGTTCTACGTGTCGTGATGTGTATAGTTATGAAAATAGGATGGTCACGTGATAGTCTTTGCACGTGATGACTAAAGTCGATAAAAGGGTCGGGGTTTGGATTGTGAGTCAAACCCCTCGGTTTTGTGGGTTACAGGACCCACTCGACCGAGTTGTGGTGTGACTCGGTCGAGTGCACGTTTAACGTGGCTACTGACCACTTTTTGGGGTGCTACTCGATCGAGTGGCCTATGGCACTCGGTCGAGTGCCCCATGTACGAGTGGTAACTCGCTTTGTTTTATGACTTGAAATCGATGATCGGCCGAATCAAATACAAATATCGCACGATTTGTATTTAACTCGGCCTCCGGTACTATAATCGTGTACGAACGACTATAATACCGTTACCGGAGTTTATGAAAAATGTTTACGTTAGATTAGAAAATTTTGAATTAGTGACAAAATGTATCCCTCTACGTCACGACATCGGAACTAACCCTTTCGGGTTACGTGATGTCGATTTTCGTGTCAACGGGTTTCGTACCAATTATGGAAAGGGAATTAAATCCGTTCAACTACGACCGATCACGGTCGCATCACGCCCTTGAGTACATTGGGGCGGGGCTCCTCGAAAGGGCTCCACCTCCGTCGTTGCTCGTAAAGGGATTAGACGGACCAAAAGTGATCATCGTAGTCCAACGTTTTAAAACCGATTTTTGATACTAGTTTACGTATACACGGTATTATTAACGTTAATGACGATAAAATGATATAAAACGAAAATATAAAAATGCGAAAATGTTAGTGTTAGTGTTGTGACGATCATGACTACAATACAATAAAAATGAACAAAATGACGGAGTAAATAAAGATCGAAAGGGAATTTAGGACACCCTCAACATACATCCTTAGTAAGGACCTCGGAAATGGACTCGTAAATAGCGGCACGGCTTGAGAGTATCGAGGATGTACGCGAGTTATGGTGTGTATGGATGCGTGTGTGTGTGTGTCGGTTTATCGAGGGACAAGAGCTCGGTTTTTGTAAGTTTTAGGCTTAGGTTTGTAGTGTAGAATGTAGGGTTGAAATAGGGTAAATGTGGCTGAAAAGTGTAGGGTAAAAGTGCTCAAAAAGTTCTTAAATGCATGGGGGGGTGAAGCGGTATTTATAGGCCTCACCCCTCGACCTAGGGGCACTCGATCGAGTGGCCCTAGTGCACTCGATCGAGTGCTTTTGAAAACGGGCCAAGCCCAGTTCAAGGCGCTCCACTCGACCGAGTGGGTCAATCCACTCGATCGAGTGGATCAATTGGGTGAGACAAATAAGGAAAGATTTGATCTTGTTGGTTTTGATTGCTTTTTTGAATTCTGATTTGTGCGCCAAATGAACTTGGCTGATTTATGAGACGGTTTCGTCTTTGACCGGGTTTTGACCCGGTCGCCAAAAGACGGGAATTATTTTTGGTGTCGGTTTCGGCCCAAATTAGTCTCATTTTGCTCGGAACGGTCCACTTGGCCTGAATTTGAGGTCTGTTTTGTGAGATTTTACTCCGCTAAAAAGTCCATGTCGGATATTATGAATTCCGAGCCCAAGTCCGAGTATACTAAGACACGTTGACGTCCGATCATCATCGGGTGTTTTTCGGAGACTACCATAGACACGTGGCAGTCAAAATGCGGGTGTCTACACCTTGGTAGAGGCCTTAGTCAGGCTCTCGAACCTCAAATCATCTTCGATCCTTGTGCCCATTTCAGTAAGGACAGCAAAGTTTGGGATAATAGCATACCGGAGATGGTCCCGGTAGGATGGGAGTAGATTCTTGACGAAGGCTTCTACTAGGGCCTTTTCGCCGGGCTTGTCGACCAGCTTCACACTTTCGGCCCTCCATCGTTGCAGATATTTTGTGAACCCTTCTTTGGGCTCCTGGGCCATTACCTCCAGAGTACGCATTGTAGTCTGGATTTCAGTGTTATCGGCGTAATTCCGAGCAAACTCGGTCGCCACATCGTCCCAAGTCTTGTATTTCTTGGGGTCGAGCCTGTAGAACCAGGCCTTGGGGTGTTTCTCCAGGGAAGAAGGGAACAGGTGCTTGAACATAGTTGACTTCACCCCCTTCACCGCCATGAAGTCTTTGAAAGCCCGGATGTGGTGGACCGGGTCTTCGGTACCCTCAAACATAGGAAGTCCCGTTAAGTTGAGGTTAGCAGGAAGCTCGTTATCCAAAGGTGAATAAATACGAGCATTCTCGGTGTGGATCGAGTTGTTCGTTGATAGGTGAACTTGTTCCTCGAGCCTACGAACGATACTGACCAATTCAGCCATGGGCCCATTGGGCTCAGCTCCTTCGACTGGGGCCGCTTTTTCCACGGCACTTAGGCGGGTGACTATCGTTGCTTGGTTAGCCTGGATGGAGGTTAGTTAACTCTCGAGATTAGCTAGTGCGTCCTTCAATTCGTCCATCTTGCGTTGGTGTCGGGTTATGGGTGGCTTGTCTGTAAGAACACCACGTAATTAGAAACTAGCCCAAAATCCCAAAGTAGAAATTACATCCCGAACAAGACTAAAAGAGGAAAATGACTCGGAAAAGACACCTAGACGGGCGACTTGTGAAATGTGGGCCTTCCTTAGGATTCGGCGGGTGGGCCTAGTCCTGTTCGAAGGAAGGTTCACGTGAGACATCCCCAGACTTTTGGACTCGATTGTGTTGACGGGCCCTCCTTTGTAGGAGTTTGTCCTACGTAGGTGGGCCTTGCCTTAGTCTAATAAGGCGGACTGGAAAGGGGAAGAAACTCGTGATGTAAGATCGACAGAGTTTCGACGCTATAGACCTTGACAACTTAAGACACGACCCGACACTGCTAAATACGGAAAGTCCTAGGAGTGGAAGGTTTTGAAAATTGATGTTTTTTTTTTGAAAAGGACCGAGTAAACTCGGTTTGAGGGCCCAATTTCCGAAAAAATAAAATGTTATTGGGCCGAGGATTTTGAAGGTTCGAAAGTATTTTCGTGTTTTGAATTGGGCAGCATACCGTCTAGAAAATAGGCTATTTTGAGTAAAATCATAAGTCCTGAATTCGGTATGTGTCCCGGGTTTTGAAATTAGATAGTTTGAAAAAAGATGCAATTTTAAAAAATTGACGGTTTTTGAAAACGACTCGGAAACCAAGTAGCACGTAGTCACACAAGCATTATAACGACGCCATGTATGCTCTATACTAAGTCTCGGTCGGTCTATAGAGGGTCTATACCAGTGTACATAGTCTAGACGTTGATCGGGACGGACTTCCTAAGTCGAGTTGATCTTAGAACATGCCGCAAAACCCACTCGAATCGACTATGGACACCTTTCGACATATCCATATTGGAGTACATCGATGGTATAGTGGGACGTCGGTCGCGAGTACCGGCCCGGGAAAATATGGGTTATGCATGAACCGTAAAACTAACACGCGTATTGTATTTGTCAAACGATTTCTATTCGAGTCTCACCCTGAGGATGTCGTTGGTAAGTCACGCATCAGTTAATCCCCAGCGGAGTCGCCAAATTGTGGACATGACATAGGTCCACCCCGACGCGGCCACGCGCGGGTTTGGGTAGGCGAATGAATCTCCATATGAGAAGGATCGAATTGAAATTTAGGTCTATGTGGAGTCGCCACCGAATTTTATGGTTATTCGGAACCGTTCGAGCCCACTCTATGTCGTAGTGGGCCGTATACAAAATACGGCCCAGTTCCGATGTCAGAGTTTATTGGGCTCGTCCCTTTGCATATCGATATAGATGCCGACTTGAGCGGTTAATCGTATATTGAATGACTCTCGTTCGCCAACGATTTCGGGCATCCGGAAACCGAGGTTCTGAGTAAGGGGTGAGGGTACGTGTTGGGAAGCCCACAAAGGACACCCAACCCTGCCCGCACATTAGCGGCCTCTACTAAGAACTCGAATGACTTTCTAATACGCGTGCTAGTAAAACGGAAAAAATGATATGCAAAGATTTATTTCCCCTAAACATGCGAATGGAATCGAAACGGGTTTCTAAGTCAATTTAATGCAACTAAAATTAACGTCAAAGTTGTATTTTAGCATGCGGGTTCATTTAGTACAATAAACGAATAATAATTAAATTGACAAAAGAAACAGAAAACGCGTTAGTAACGATATAGCGATATAACGAATAATAACGGTTTGCAAATATTGAATTAAATTGAAAAGATGCAAATATGAGGATGCATGATTTGAAAAGATAGTATACGCGTGATTAATTATGCACATGTTGACCTAAGTCGTAAAATACTATCGAGTTTGAAAAATAGAATAATGTACGACTCGTGTTTGAGTCGTTATGAGGCCACTCGATCGAGTGGTCGATGGACTCGATCGAGTGGAACCTAAAAAAACGATTCTGTTTTGCGTCAAAGACCGTACTCGGCCGAGTTATTGACTAACTCGGTCGAGTACATGGCCACTCGACCGAGTCACTGTGAGACTCGATCGAGTGGGTGTTCTAATGAGCATTCTGACCCGATTTTGAGGTGCCACTCGACCGAGTGGGCTAGGCACTCGGTCGAGTGCCCTATGTACGAATTAAGATTCGTTTGTAAAAAAAACGTGTTTTATGTCGAAAATCGTTTTAAGCAGGTCGTTGCTATAAAATTAAATTTCCTCCGCGTTTAATAATATCATAATTCTAACGAATTGTTTTGACAATTATTTTAGCCTCAACGGCAATTGCGTTTTGAATTGATTTTATATGATTTAGGAGAATTGACTATTTGAAAATAAAAAAACTTGATTCCCTCGACTTCTCCGACATCGAATAAATCCCTAGGGATTGTGATGTCGGATCCGTGTCAACGGGTTTCGACCTTTGTTAAAGATTGATTGGAAAATTGATGGATGCAAGATGGATGATGATAACGAGAAATAATAATGAATTATTGTTTAAGTTAACTCATCTCAATAATCAAATAATTGGGGTATCGGAATAAGCGACCGGCAACGCTGTGTGCAGTACACTTGTATATTCGGGTTTCCTTATTCCGATATCCCTCTCATTCGACACAAATTGATAAGTATTTTAATGTTTTGATGCAATAATGATAACGAGGTAAATAATAAAAATTGTAATAATAATAATAATAATAATAATACTAGACGTAATAATAATAATAATAATAATAATAATAATAATAATAAACGTAATAATAATAATAATAATAATAATAATAATAACAATAATAATAATAATAATAATAATAATAATAATAATAATAATAATAATAATAATAATAATAATAATAATAATAATAATAATAATAAAAGGAATAAAAAAAGGAGATGGACGACGAGAGAAAAGAGAAAGGAGAACGAGGTTTGTCACCCTTAACCTACATGTTCTTGTCTCGGAAAAAGGCTCGTAAACGCGGCTACAGCACGAGAGTCTTCGAGGTGTATGGAGGCTAAGTTGTGGTGGCTTGGGTTGAATTCCTAGAAACTAGGTTTAGGGTTTGCTATTGTCGGTTTTCCTAGGGTTTGTCTAGGGTTTGTAAAGGATGTAGTGTAGGATTGCTCTTAGGGTGTATTAGGGTTGTAAAGGTTGTGTAAAAAAGTCTTAGATGTGTGCATGGGGGGTTGCTTATATAGGAAAAGCTAGGGCATCGATTTAGGGTTACTCGACCGAGTAGGAGGCCAACTTGGTCGAGTGGCCCGTTATGCCAGCCGCCGGGCTCAAAGTCAGCCCACTCGATCGAGTGGACAGGTCACTCGATCGAGTGGCCTAGATGGGTCGCACGGGTCTTGTTTTGGACCTTGACCTCGATTGCTTGATGGGTTTTATGTTTGACTTGGACTTTTGATGGTTGTATAGTTGTTTTGTGCGTCTCGGAAATGACTTTGACCGGGGTTGACCCAATCGTGAAAAGTCGGTTTTATTTCCGGTGTCGGTTTTGGCCCAATTTAGTCTTGTTTGACTCGGAATGGTCCGCTGGGCCTGGATTCGAGGTTGATTTTGTGATATTTGTACTCTATAAGTGTGTTAGCCAGCGATTAATGGATTTGAGCCCGTATCCGAGCGCGTAGAAACATGTTAGCGTCCGATCATCATCGGATGATTTTTGGAAACTACCATAGACACCTGGCAGTCAAAATGCGGGTGTCTACACGTGGATCCAGGGCCTTCCAAGTAGCAGATTAAACGATGAGGTGACATCGATCACTTGGAATTCGAGCTCCTTCTCGATCGGGCCCGTTATGATGGTTAGTTTAACTGCCCCAGCAACGGATTTCGGGCTCCCATCGAAAGCCTGGATAGTTTGTGCGGTAGGCAGGTAGTCAGCCTCGGTAATGCCGAGAGCCTTTATAGTCCTTAAAGGAAGGACATTCACAGCTGACCCGTCATCATTTAGGATCATGGGTAGATACTTGCCCCGGCAAATCACCGTGATATATAGGGCCAAGTTGTGGGTGGCCCCAAATGGTGGAAGGTCGGATTCGGAGAAGGTGATGAGTGGGCCTTCTCCTTTGGGCTTGCCTTTAAGATGAGGTAGAATAGTGGCTACCATTTCAGTGGGGGTAACCAGCGAGTCTACTTTGATTTCATCGAGAGCCTTAGTAAGTGCCGCCCGATGTTCTTGAGAACTGAACAAAAGCTGCCATATAGTGAGATCGGTTCGGACCCTCTTCAGTTGCTTGACTAGGGCCGTGTCGGCGTTTGGTTCTTCAAGCGTAGAGTCCGTCCTGGCAGGTTCAGTGACGGATCCTGGGGTGGAAGGTCCGGCCGTGATGACATGCGTGCCGGCCAGGGCCTTGGTTTTGGCCTTCCGGATCTCTTCGACAATGATGGGGACGGTTTCCCCCTTGGCCAAGTAAACATCATCTTCGTCATCATTCTATATCCCGTTGATTTGAGGAATGAAAAGGGGAAATAAGATGAGTACAGTCGACTACTTCTCCAGTGAAAATGGCGTGAGTAGCAAGAGGGTTATTTTTGTTACTCGGCTTATCATTGGGTAACGGTATCTTCCCACTCTCGATCAGATCTTGAATGAGATGTTTCAACTTCCAACATTTTTCAGTGTCGTGCCCGTTGCCTCGGTGATAGTGGCAATAGGCCTGGGCGTTGTAGCTTTTGGACCGTTTTTCGACAGGAACCTCCGGCATTGGGCCTATAGGTTGGATCAGGCCCTTAGAAGATAGCCTTTGTAAGGCATTAGCATAAGTAGTCCCTATGTCGGTGAACACTCGGGTCGGAGTATTCTTTTTGGTCGAGGTGTCTAGCAAATTGACCTCGTCGAAGATGCTTCGGGCCGTAGTTGTAGTTGCGGGCTTGCCAGAAGACGAGCTGGCTCCTTGATACCCCTTAGTAGAGGCCTTAGTAAGGCTCTCTAACCTTAAATCATCTTCGATTCTCGTACCCATCTTGGTTAAGGTGGCGAAATTGGGTATGATGGCCTACCGGAGGTGGATCCGGTAAGATGGGAGGAGATTTTTCACAAAGGCCTCCACTAGCACCTTTTCGCTGGGCTTGTCGACCAGCTTGACACTTTCAGCCCTCCACCTTTGGAGGTATTTGGTGAAACCCTCCTTAGGCTCTTGGGCCATGACCTTCAGAGTACGGATGGTCGTCTGGATCTCAGTGTTGTCCGCATAGTTTCGGGCGAACTCCGTTGCGACATCGTCCCAAGTTTTGTATTTCTTGGAATCAAGCGTGTAGTACCAGGCCCTCGGGTGCTTGTCCAAGGATGAAGCAAAGAGATGCTTGAACATGGTCGATTTGACCCCCTTAACCGCCATGAATTCCTTAAAAGCCCGAATATGGAGTACCGGGTCTTCAGTCCCATCGAACATGGGCAGGCCCGTCAAGTTGAGGTTAGCGGGCAATTCATCAGTTAGGGGCGAATAAGCCCGAGCATTTTCCGTGTGGATGGTGTTGCTGGTGGTCGTGTGGACCTGTTCTTACAGCTTGTGGACCGCGCTGGCCAGTTCAGCTAACGGCCCATCGTCTTCAACCCCAGCGCTAGGAGTTCCTTGTTCGACTGCGCTTACCCGGGTGTGGATGGCGATCTGATCCTCCCTCATTTTCGTCATTTGGTCTTGAAGCTTGGCCAACGAAACGGTCAACTCGTCAATGGCTTGTTGCGTCATCGTTCGGGTGAAAGGTGGCCTGTCTGTAAGAACACCGCGTAATCATCAACTAGCCCAAATCCTAGAACTAAAGTACATCCCGAGCAAGGGAAGAAAGGAAGCTAGGAAGGAAATGACTCGGAAAAGGACACTTAGACGGGTGACCTGTGAAAGGTGGGCCTTCTTTAGGATCCAGCCGTGTGGGCTGGGCCCTGTTCGAAAGGAGGTTCACGTGAGACGTTCCCCAGACTTTTAGACTCGATTGTGTAAACGGGCCAACCCCTGTAGGAGTATGTCCTACATAGGTGGGCCTTGCCTTAGTCAAATAAGGCGGACTGGGATAGGGAGGAAATTCGTGATATAAGATCGACGGAGTTTCGACGCTAGAAGACCTTGACGACTTACGACACGACCCGACACTGCTAAATACGGGAATTCCTAAGAAGAGGAAGATTTCGAAATATAATTTTTTGAAAGCCTGAAAAAATTCGGAGAACCGGCCCCTTTTTCGAAGAAAACGGAAATGCGGACTGGGGACGGTTTTGAAACTTCGAAAAAATTTTCGAGTTTTGAAATGGGCATAATACCGGCTAAAAATAGGCTATTTTGAAAAAAATCGTGGATCCTAAATTCGGTATATGTCCCGGGTTTTGAAAATTGGATATTTTGAAAAGGATGTAATTTTGAAAAAAAGACGGTTTTTGAAAGACGACTTGTAAATCAGGTAGTACGTAGTCATGGAAGCAGTATAACGACGCCATGTATGCTCTAATTCTAAGTCTCGGTCAGTCTGGAAGGGTCTATACCAGTGTACACAGCCTATCGAGAATCGAGGCAGACTTCCTAAGTCAAGTTGAGCTTAGAACATGCCGTAAAACCCATACGAATCGGCTAATGGACACCTTCGACATATCCAATTTGGACTACATCGATAGTATAGTGGGACGTCGGTCACCAGTACCGGCCCGGGAAAATATGGGGTTATGCATGAACCGTAAAACTAAAACGCGTATTGTACTAGTCAAACGATTTCTATTCGAGTCTCACCCTGAGGATGCCGATGGTAAGTCACGCATCAGTTAATCCCCAGCGGAGTCGCCAAATTGTGGACATGACATAGGTCCACCCCGACGCGGCCACGCGCGGGTTTGGGGAGGCGAATAAATCTCCATATGAGAATGGATCGAATTGAAATTTAAATCGAAGTGGAGTTGCCAACGAACTTTGTGGGAGTTCGGGCCCGTTCGAACCCACTCTATGTCGTAGTGGGCCGTGTACAAAATACGGCCCATTTCCGATGTCAGAGTTTATCGGGTTCGTCCGTTTGCATTTGATACCGATACCGACTTGATCGGATACCGTGTATTGAATGACTCTCGTTGCCAATGGTTTCGGACATCCGGAAACCGAGGTTCTGAGTAAGGGGTGAGGGTACGTGTTGGGAAGTTCACAAAGAACACCCAACCCCGCCCGCACATTAACGGCCTCTACTAAGATATCATTTGGTTTTAAAATACGCGCGTTAGTAATACGATGAATGATATGCAAACATTGTTTTCCTAAGCATGCGAGGAATTGAATGGGTTGCTAAGTCGGTTTAATGCATGAAAAATTAACGTCAAAGTTGAATTTAGCATGTGAGATTTGTTTTAGTATAATAAAACGAAAGACGAAAAAAGAAGGAATTTGCTACAAAGGGTGAACAAACGAGTTAGTATCGAATTGTGAATAAAAATATAGCAAATATGATGAATATGCGAGATCGAGAAAATATTAGTCGAAATCTGAAAATATTGCTAAAAAGACGCTGTTTTGTCTAAAAAACGAAGTTCGAGAAAATAATAAAAAAAACGAGGAAAGGGTCGCGTTCCAGCCAGCCGCGCGACTCGCCCGGGACGCGCGCGACTCGCCCGGGACACGCGCGACTCGTGTCCCGACCTGTTTTCGAAATTGATTTTTTTGAAAATTTGATGATTTTATTAAATCGCGTATGAATATTGCACAATTTGCACTCGATTTAATATTTTCGATATACGTCGTATTCGATATTCGACTATGAAATCGATATTAAATACTCGGAATGATTTTTTTAGAAAAGGTAAAATAGGGTTTTTGTAAATCGTTTTTTAAAAATTAAACTAAAAAAAACGTGTTTGACTCTCTCCGCGTTAAAATCGTTGTATTTTTGTGGACATGACATAGGTCCACCCCGACGCGGCCACGCGCGGGTTTGGGGAGGCGAATGAATCTCCATATGAGATGGTCAAATTGAAATTTAAATCAAAGTAGGAGTCGCCACCGAATTTTGTGGTTATTCGGAACCATTCGAGCCCACTCTATGTCGTAGTGGGCCGTATACAAAATACGGCCCATTTCCGATGTCAGAGTTTATTGGGCTCGTCCCTTTGCATATCGATACCGATGCCGACTAGAGCGGTTAATCGTATATTGAATGACTCTCGTTGCCAATGGTTTCGGACATCCGGAAACCACGGTTCTGAGTAAGGGGTGAGGGTACGTGTTGGGAAGTTCACTAAGAACACCCAACCCCGCCCGCACTTAGCGGCATTTACTAAGATATCGTTCGTTTTTGGTGTACACGCGTTAGTTCGACGGTTGAATGATATGCAAACATTATTTTCCTAAGCATGTGAGAGAAAAATAAAATGGGTTGCTAAGTCGTTTAATGCATATTAAACTAATAACGTCAAAGTTATTTTAGCATGTGAAGTCGTTTTAGTCTAATAAAACAATAAAATAAATAAATTGCTACAAACACGAGAAAACGAGTTAGTAATGATTGAATAAATCGAATAAAGATGTAAATACGATGATATGCATGATTTTTAGAAAAGATTTATGATACGCGAAAAATATTCGTCGAAATCTGAAAATATACCGAGAAAACCGTTGTTTTATGTGAGAAAACGGTGCTGGAAAAATCAGGGAAAAAAAAGAAAAAAAGGTCGCGGCTTATGACAGCCCGCGCGACTCGCCCGGGAGGAGCGCGACTCGCGCGGGTGGCTGTCTCGGATTCAATTTTCGAAAATTATTGATTTTGATAAATCGCGTACAAATATGGATTAATTTATGCTCGATTCATATTTTCGATATTCGTCGTATTCGATATTCGATTATGAAATCGATATCGAATAGTTAGAATGCTTTTAAAAAAGGTTTTTAAAAAAAGTTTGTTTTGAACGAAAAGTAAAAAAGAATTTGAACGAAAAAGATGTTAATTCTCTCCGCGTTTAAAATCATCAAATTTTGTAAAAAAAAAGGTAATGATTTTATTAGCATCAACGAGGATTAATTTAATTTTGTTCTTGTAGATACGATATTCGATTAGAAAATCGGTATCGTATTTTTAGAACGTTATAAAAAAAATAGTTTTGTAATATCGATTATTAAAATAAATAGAAAATATGCGACAAACGACCCGTATTAAATATAAAACGACCGACGAAAATAATAATAATAAAAAAAACCTGGAGGAGGAGAAGAGAGAAGAGAGAATCGGGTTTGATTTACACCCTCAACCTACATGCTTTATTTTCTCGGTATGGAGCTCGTCGGACAGTGGCTTAGGCACGGGAGCGTCGAGATGATGTGGGACGAGTTAGGGTGATGCGGATTTTTGGTCGTGTGGGACGTCGGATTCGGCCGGTTTGGACTGGTCGGTTTCGTCGGATTTTTGAAGCTACTTCGGGATTCCTTCGGATGTATGTCGAGAATATTTTTTTTACTAGATATCGAGTATATGTATGACTAATAATTATGGTGTATTGATCGATGATTCATGTATCGGGATTATTGATTTTTTTTGTGTCGGGATTATTGACGTTTCATGTGTGTTTTGTGTTGAATATGAGTTCCTATTTATAGGAGTCGGGGTAGCCTTGCTTGTGTGGCAAGAAATATCGGTTTGGATAGGAAATACGAGAGTTCGTAAGGGAATAAACTTCTCGTTTCTTAGGGAAGAAGCAAACATCTCGGCTGGTTGGGGAGTGTTTGGCCGAGTATTCGGCTGTCTCGGCCGAGTATTTGGAGCTCGGTCGATGTCTGATTCGGTTTCCGGATAGAATTCCTACTTGAGATCGAATTCTATCCTTAAACGGATTTGTTTAATATTATTCGAAGCTGATTTTTTTGTGTTTGAGTCCGAATCAGCCTTGTAGTGTCACGGCCAGCTCGTGTGACTCGGGAAAAAATATCTTTGACCGGGTTTGACTCGGTCGCTAAAAGACGGTTTTACCCCCCGGTGTCGGAATCGACCCAAATTAGTCTTATTTGACTCGAAACGACCCACTGGGCCTGGATTTGAGGTTGGTTTTGTGAGATTTGTACTCCGTAATAAGCCTAAACCAAATGTCCATGATTTCGAGCCCATATCCGAGTCTATTAAAGCATGTTTGCGTCCTATCATCATCGGGTGTTTGGCGGGACCTACTATAGACACCTGGCGGTCAAAATGTGGGTATCTACAGAGCCCCCACTCTGACTGAGGCTTGGACAAGGCAAAAGTCAGAGTAGCTACCAGGTCAATCGAGGATTAAGACCTGGCAGACTTCCAATCGGGTCGTTTAGAGTCCATTAGACTTACGTGAAGGGCTCGCCAGCCATAAGAGAGAAATCATACCTGGATAGATGTCGATAACGGCGCGGGGACTTTCTACTAAGAAAGTCTTGGGTTTGTCTGTTTACATACAATCTCCATCTTGAAATTGCGTGGGAGTTTGCCTTGGAAGCTATGGGTGTACCGCTTACTGATACGTCCCATCTTTGAATTGCGCGGGAGCCTCTATTAGAAGCTGCGGATGTACCGCTTACTGATACATCCGATTCCTCAGCGAAAATGTTGCTTGAATTTTCACTGAGAACTTTGAGAATTCTCCGGGAGTCTTGGGATACCTGTCTGTTTTGCATGCAACATACAGATAAAACATCGACTCGTGCTGGGGAAGAAAATGATTTTCGGTTGATTTTTTTTTGGAAAAAACCGATTTTTTTTTTGAAAATGGCGGAAATTTTGAAAAATTTGGAAGAAAAGGAATGTTTGGGATGACTTGATTCCTGATCAGATTCTGACACGGATTCCTAAAAATTTCTGATTAGGCCTGTATGCCGACAGACTCGATTCTGGATGCGAGAGGATGAGTTGACAGATACAACTTGGACTCTCTAAGGGTTAGACCGTGACTCGGTAGGGGATGGGCCACCTAAGATGACAAGACTCTTAAGTTGCGCTATTCCGTAGCCTAGGCGAGTGGCAACATGGTCGAATCCTCGGAACGGGAAAGATGAGACTGTTTCCGTACGACAGGGCTTTGTGGTAGCAACGCCGTAGACTGGTGTTCTTTTGGATTTTTGATTTTTAGGGCACATTCCCAAAGTGGGTGTTGCTTCGAGCCTCTGACAGATTCTTGTCTTCGACTGGGCCGAGTACTAGGACACACTATAGAAAGGAGGCTAGTTTTTGAAAGTCTTTGGATTATGTGAGTAGATGGAGAACTTCTGCCTAAGAGAAGCCCCCGGGACGACCAAGCTAGCTGCTGAGAACATGACAGTGTCGTGACCGGAATGATGGTGCTTTTGAATGAGTGTCAATGTGGGTGGTTGTGCCTCTTTTGAAAGGCTTCCTACGTATTCACGTGTTGTGAAATCAAACTAAGCCGTAGTTCAGTGTTGAAAAATGTATTATGGTGCCTAGTTTATTAGGGCTTTGTGTGTAACTAGTCATAGCAATGGTGTAGGCTAGGTGCATTCCCAATGATGTCTTGACCAAAGGGCTAGAATGGTTAGGATGTTGATCCTGTGACTGTGAGCATTTTCCGGGGTAGCCCCCAGAGGTGGTGTGAACTATTTGGGCATGTTCTATGCCGACTGCAAGTTGAATTCCCGTGTTTGGGGCTGGTAACTGGTTTAGATGTTTTTGGAAATGTGATGCTAGGAAGTAAGTGGCTTCGATGATTCGAAATCTGGAGCTCGATTTTGTGGAGCTAAGGCTTCGAGGGTAAGGTATTGTAATGTGGTAGGAAAGGGGGAAGTCGAGTAATAATGACTCGAACTTCGATCGGGGTAGGTTTGATAATGCGGGATCTGATTTCCATGTCTGGCCCTAATGGTTAGGGTATCCTATGGAGCTTGAATCCTCAAAATTCCGGGCTGTCTCTAGCCTAGGTCTTGGGAAGGTCTTGAGGGTTATAATGTGGGAAGGCTAGATGTGGTGCTAGCTGACCAGCTTGACTGTCACTCCCCTATTGGATGGTATTGATAATTTTGAATTTGACCGTACCCCGGTCAAAGGATTTTCACTTGAGTTGACCGTTGACCACGGTCATAGGTATTTGATTTTTTTGATTGACCTCTTAGCCCCGGTCATGGTTTTTTTTTTGAATTTTTGCTGGTTGACCTCTTAGCCCCGGTCATGGGTTTTTTTTTTTGAATGTTGGTTGACCTCTCAGCCCCGGTCATGGGTTTCTTGAATTTTGGTTGACCTCTCAGCCCCAGTCATGGGTTTCTTGAATTTTGGTTGACCTCTCAGCCCCGGTCATGGGTTTTTTGAATGTTGGTTGACCTCTCAGCCCCGGTCATGGGTTTTTTGAATTTTGGTTGACCTCTCAGCCCCGGTCATGGGTTTTTTGAATTTTGGTTGGACTAATACCAAAGGTAGGGATCGGTTGATCTTATCGGATGGGTGTTTATTGTGGGAAATGGGCTTGCCTCCCGTCTTGGACCCAAACTAGGAGAATTCCCAGATTTGTCATAGGATTCGATATGCTCCGATCCTGCTAAGGGTGGTTATGTGGCTTTCTATGTCAGACATGGAACAGGTAAAAGAAAGACACGGGTCTCGGTTTCCTGCAGTCGTTATAGATGTGCCTATAATAGTCACGTGCATGTGCTCACAGTGTATGATGGTGTTCATCATGTTCTCGGAAACACATAAGGAAAGTATATATGAGGAATAGAAAAGCTGATTTTATTGAATTTTGAAAAAGAGGACAGAATGCAAAAGACTCTGACTCTGATTTTGGAATAAATAATATATCCTAGACTCGGACTAAGACTTAGACTCGAATCAAATCCGAACTCGGATGCTCAGTTGGTTGTTTTTTTTTTTGGTAAGGTCTTCGACAGGTGCCACGACTCGCCTAAACTCGACTTTGCGCAAATGCAAGAGAGGGAGTCAAACTAGACGCGACCCGGGGTAACTGGAATGACTAGGATTCTCGGATCGGAATACTCGAATGTTGACCTAGACAAAGTAACGACCGCGAATTAGACTCGAGCTGCATAAGGGTGAGTCCGAAAATGGGGGCGACCGTGTTTGACCGTGTCGCGTGCTTGGCCCAACCGTGGTGACCTAACCCTAGGTGACTCGAGTGTTCTTAGCATAGGTACGACTCGAAGAAAGCATCATAAGGACGCCGGTGCAGGATGGACGTAAGGTGACCGCGGTCGATTGCTCGGGTGGAGGACAGCCCCCGAGTGAGACTAAAGACTCTGATAGGACTCAGATGGTGTGACATCTAAGTAACTCAAAAGTGGGGTACGTGAGAAAACACGTGTAAGACATGACCCTTAGAGCAACCGTGATTGACCGCTCTGATGAAGGGTAGCCCCCGAGTGAGGAAAAGCCCGAAAAGGAAATGAGTCGGAAAGGACACTTAGATGGGTGACTCGTGGATGGTGGGCCTTTCTTAGGATTCGGCAAAGTGGGCCTAGTCCCGTGTGAAGAAAGACCTACGTGTGAGCTATTCCCCAGACTTTGGACCCTAAAGTGTAAATGGGCTTCCCTTTGTAGGGGTTTGTCCTACGTAGGCGGGTCGTGCCTTGACAGATAAGGCGGACTTGGATGGGGTAAAAACTCATGATGTAAGATCGACGGAGTTTCAACGCTAGAGATTCTAACAACTTATGACAAGACCCGACACTACTAAATACGGGAAGTCTTAAGAAGAAGAAAGCTTTGAAAGGAGAATTTGGATTTGAACAAAATCCAAACAAAACGGATTGGAGGGCCCGATTTTTTTTGAAAATCGAAAAAAAAAAGTTTATCGGGCCGAGATTTTTGAATTTTTAAAAAGGTTTGGACAGCATACCGGCTAGAAAATAGGCTATTTTGAGTCAAAATCATAAGTCCTAAATTCGGTAGCTTTCCGGGTTTTAAAAATGGATAATTTTCGAAAAAGATGCAAGTTTTTGAAAACGACGGTTTTTGAAAAGATGAGACACGGACCAGGTAGCATGTAGTCACGGAAGCAGTATAACGACACCATGTATGCTCTTAGTCTAAGTCTCGGTCGGTCTAATAGGGTCTATACCAACGACGATAGCTTTCTCGCAAATCAGGACGGTCTTCCTAAGCCGAGTTGGTCTTAGAACCTGCCGTAAAACCCATGCGAGTTCCGCCATCGAAGTCTTTAGTGGGTCCAAGTAGGAACGCACCGTGGTATAGTGGGACGTCGGTCACAAGTAACCGGCCCGGGAAAGAATGGGTTATGCATGAACCATTGAACTAAAACGTGTACATTACTATTCGAACGATTTCTTTTCGAGTCTCACCCTAGGGATGCCGATGGTAAGTGACTCATTAGTTGATCCCCAGCGGAGTCGCCAAATTGTGGACATGACATAGGTCCACCCCGACGCGGCCACGCGCGGGTTTGGGGAGGCGAATGAATCTCCATATGAGATGGTCAAATTGAAATTTAAATCGAAGTAGGAGTCGCCACCGAATTTTGTGGTTATTCGGAACCATTCGAGCCCACTCTATGTCGTAGTGGGCCGTATACAAAATACGGCCAATTTCCGATGTCAGAGTTTATTGGGCTCGTCCCTTTGCATATCGATACCGATGCCGACTGGAGCGGTTAATCGTATATTGAATGACTCTCGTTGCCAATGGTTTCGGACATCCGGAAACCACGGTTCTGAGTAAGGGGTGAGGGTACGTGTTGGGAAGTTCACTAAGAACACCCAACCCCGCCCGCACTTAGCGGCCTTTACTAAGATATCGTTCGTTTTTGGTGTACACGCGTTAGTTCGACGGTTGAATGATATGCAAACATTATTTTCCTAAGCATGTGAGAGAAAAATAAAATGGGTTGCTAAGTCGTTTAATGCATATTAAACTAATAACGTCAAAGTTATTTTAGCATGTGAAGTCGTTTTAGTCTAATAAAACAATAAAATAAATAAATTGCTACAAACACGAGAAAACGAGTTAGTAACGATTGAATAAATCGAATAAAGATGTAAATACGATGATATGCATGATTTTTAGAAAAGATTTATGACACGCGAAAAATATTCGTCGAAATCTGAAAATATACCGAGAAAACCGCTGTTTTATGTGAGAAAACGGTGCTGGAAAAATCAGGGAAAAAAAAGAAAAAAAGGTCGCGGCTTATGGCAGCCCGCGCGACTCGCGCGGGTGGCTGTCTCGGATTCAATTTTCGAAAATTATTGATTTTGATAAATCGCGTACAAATATGGATTAATTTATGCTCGATTCATATTTTCGATATTCGTCGTATTCGATATTCGATTATGAAATCGATATCGAATAGTTAGAATGCTTTTAAAAAAGGTTTTTAAAAAAAGTTTGTTTTGAACGAAAAGTAAAAAAGAATTTGAACGAAAAAGATGTTAATTCTCTCCGCGTTTAAAATCATCAAATTTTGTAAAAAAAAAAGGTAATGATTTTATTAGCATCAACGAGGATTAATTTAATTTTGTTCTTGTAGATACGATATTCGATTAGAAAATCGGTATCGTATTTTAAGAACGTTATAAAAAAAATAGTTTTGTAATATCGATTATTAAAATAAATAGAAAATATGCGACAAACGACCCGTATTAAATATAAAACGACCGACGAAAATAATAATAAAAAAAAAACCTGGAGGAGGAGAAGAGAGAAGAGAGAATCGAGTTTGATTTACACCCTCAACCTACGTGCTTTATTTTCTCGGTATGGAGCTCGTCGGACAGTGGCTTAGGCACGGGAGCGTCGAGATGATGTGGGACGAGTTAGGGTGATGCGGATTTTTGGTCGTGTGGGACGTCGGATTCGGCCGGTTTGGACGGGTCGGTTTCGTCGGATTTTTGAAGCTACTTCGGGATTCCTTCGGACGTATGTCGAGAATATTTTTTTTACTAGATATCGAGTATATGTATGACTAATAATTATGGTGTATTGATCGATAATTCATGTATCGGGATTATTGATGTTTTTTGTGTCGGGATTATTGACGTTTCATGTGTGTGTTTTGTGTTGAATATGAGGTCCTATTTATAGGAGTCGGGGTAGCCTTGCTTGTGTGGCAAGAAATACCGGTTTGGATAGGAAATACGAGATTTCGTAAGGGAATAAACTTCTCGTTTCTTAGGGGAGAAGAAAACATCTCGGCTGGTTGGGGAGTGTTTGGCCGAGTATTCGGCTGTTTCGGCCGAGTATTTGGAGCTCGGTCGATGTCTGATTCGGTTTCCGGATAGAATTCCTACTTGAGATCGAATTCTATCCTTAAACGGATTTGTTTAATATTATTCGAAGCTGATTTTTTGGTGTTTGAGTCCAATCAGCCGTGTAGTGTCACGGCCAGCTCGTGTGACTCGGGAAAAAATATCTTTGACCGGGTTTGACTCGGTCGCTAAAAGACGGTTTTACCCCCGGTGTCAGAATCGACCCAAATTAGTCTTATTTGACTCGAAACGACCCACTGGGCCTGGATTTGAGGTGGGTTTTGTGAGATTTGTACTCCGTAATAAGCCTAAACCAAATGTCCATGATTTCGAGCCCATATCCGAGTCTATTAAAGCATGTTTGCGTCCTATCATCATCGGGTGTTTGGCGGGACCTACTATAGACACCTGGCGGTCAAAATGTGGGTGTCTACAATTTTGTTTTAAGAAAATTATGTTACGATTTTTTAGCATCAACAAGATTAATTTAGTTCTTTTTGATACAATATTCGATCATAGAGAATCGATATCGTATTTTTAAGAACGTTTGTTTTATAAAAATAGTTTTGTAGTATCGATATTAGAAATAATAAAAAATACGATGATGACCCGTAAAAAGAAATCGACCGACGACGCAAAAAAAGGGAAAAGACGAGAGGAAGAGGAAGAGAAAGGAGAGAAACGGGTTTGATTTTACACCCTCAACCTACATGCTTTGTGTACTCGGAACGGGGCTCGTCGGAATGTGACTTAGGCACGGGAGCGTCGAGTTAATGTCAGTGAGTTATTGTGGTTTTTTGGTTTGGACGTGTAAAGGGTAAGAGGTGGCCGGTTTCGTCGGATCTCGAATATACTAACGGTTTCTCAATGCTAAGTGTATATTTCTGAATCGTAGATGTGTGATAAAAAGTTGATGATGGATGATTGATTGGTAATCTTAGATGTGTTGTGCAAGGGGCTATTTATAGGGAAGTTCCCGACCTTGGCTAGGAGAGGTAGTTGGATAGGAACTACCGCTTAGGATAGGAAACGTAAGAAGCTGAGAAGTACGAGAATTTCGTTTACTTGGCAAAGAAGAAAGGGAATCTCGGCTGGTTGGAGATCGGCCGAGTATCCTAGCTCGGTCGAGTGTTCGATTCGGCTTTGGGATAGAATTCCTACTTGAGATCGAATTCTATCCTCAAACGAATTTGTTTAGTATTTTGTGTAGCTGATTTTTGTAGTGTTTGAGCTCGAATCAGTCACGTGGGGTGACACGGCTGACTTGTGAGTCTTGAAAATATCCTTGACCGAGTTTTGACTTTGCCGCTAAAAGACGATTTGTACTCCGTAAAAAGCTCAAGCCAAATGCCAATGATTTTGAGCCCGTTTCTGAATATATTAAAGCACGTTTGCGTCCGATCATCATCAGGTGTTTGTCGGAAACTGCTGTAGACACCTGGCAGTCAAAATGTGGGTGTCTGCAGTTGTAAAAGATGGTTTTGTTTTTGGCGACGGTTTTGGCTCAAATTAGTCTTATTTAATTGAAAACGACCCACGCTATAAGAAAAATGATTATGTGCAACAAAAAAATTTGTCGCCTTAAATAGTTATTTCGTCGCCCAAACATTTGTCCAACGAAAATGTGTTCGTCGTGGCTTCGACGCACAAGGCTCGATGCCCTTTCTTACCTGTGCTACAAAATATAGTTTCGTCGCCCTTAGGATATTTTGTGCAACAAAGGGATTTTGTTGCCCAAAACATAATTTCCGCGGCAAAAGAGACTTTTGTCATCCTAAAAGAGTTTTGTGCAACAAAAATATTGTTCGTTGTCCTAAGGGTGATTTGTGCAACAAAAAATTTTGGTCACCCTTTTCCTCACATGCAACGTAACAGTGTCGCCAATTATCATATACTTTGTGTGACAATAAATTTCGTCACAATAGTAATTTTGTGCTACAAAATGATACTTTTGTATGCCACTTTTGAGATCGCTTATTTATGCCTAATTAAACCAGCATGATTTGTTGTATGCTCAATAAAATTACATTTTGGAAAATAAATTATTCACAAAATTATGCCGTAGCACAAATATAATATATATAATGTATATATGCGTCTACATATATGTCAACCTTGAGGAAGTTATTGTATCAAAAATAATGTCTCAATTAAGGATAATCTTACATCAATAATATACTACTAGGCTTTATGAAGAAGTTAACCATGCTTTGTGGTAAACCTAAAAAAAACCTCCATATCCATCTTATTTGCCCGAAAAGCATTCAAAAGATCCATTAAGCATTTGTGTCACACCGGTGTTTCAAGTTAGTGCCCCATCCTGTATAGATGAGAGTTAAGACACATTTTAGATTAAAATTCGGATGGAGGGAAATGTGTAGACAATTACTCCATACAATAATTATAATGCTAATCTAAACAACGAATATAGAAAAAAAAAGTTAAAAGGCAAACTAAACACATTAGTTCAACTCACATTATATCCTGTATATAAATAGTAAAGAAATTTTGAAAAGTATTCCGCACCAAATAACAAGAAAAGCTAGAAAATACTACCGAGAAACTACAAACCCAAGAACACAATCCAAATTTAATCATCATTTTCTTGAGAATATCTATAATCCAATCTCAGGAAAAAAAACATAAACTTAGTTTTCAATATAAAAACAGAGGACTAATATAAACTTAGTTTGAGAGAAATATTTGTACCCAATTATATGAATCATAGATTTGGTAGATGCGGGCGCGGGTTATGATGAGTAATAAATTACCACTATCAGCAGCGACTATAAATAGCCTTTAGATATATATATCCTACTCAATCCCATCCCCTATTCACTAAAATAAAAACCAATGGGCAATTCCGTCTTTTCAACTTTCCCGCCAAAATCACATTTTCGTTATGCAAATTGGGCTTTTGTTAAAACAATCCAATTTGACCATAACTGGATGCTCCTAATAATTTAGCAAATAAATTAACAAGTTGGACTTTTGGTAAGCCAATCCAATTTGAGCATAATCCCTATAAATATTTAGGAAATATATTACCTTAATTAAATAATTAAACAAATAGAAATTGTTATATGTGAATGTTGCTACATAGAAATATGAGATTGATATAAAAAACATTTAGAAAAGAATGAAATCAATTAGACTGATTATAACATATATGGAAACTTTTAGGAAAGAATAATTAGACTACAATATATGTCAATATTTGGTTATTTAATTAAACAATTAAACAAATAGAAATTGCTATACTTTTAATAATAATAAAAAAATCTTCCATACTTTAAATAAACACATCAAACGGGATGAACGGGTTGGTTAGACAAATTACGGGTCGGGTCAAATAAATGTCACGGATCAGGTCTATAATTTTCAAGGCCTTAAATTTTATGAATTAAAAATATTTTTTTAATATTAAATATATTTAACATCACTAATGTTATTAAATTAAATAATTATCGTATTAAAAATGTAAAAAAAAAATATATTAATTTATAAATATTTCATTATTAAATGCTATAAAATTCATAGAGCTATAAAATTTATATATTTTAATTTATAAAATTAAATTTATTAATTTTTCAATTATTATTTTAAATATTATATACTCATATATATAAATACTAATATCAAGATAATTTTAATAACACGTCATCAATCCAAGTATCCAACAGGTCGACCCATTCGAGTCGGGCTTTGACGGGTCATTTCATCCTAATAAAATATTATTTTATACAAAAAAAATAAGGTATAATTTTTTAAATAACTAAACTATTTGTATTTGTATAAAAATTAATTACAAAACCGTGTATAGGCACGGGTTTTGTACTAGTATTCACTAAAATAAAAATCAAGGGACAATACCGTCTTTTCAACTTTTCCGCCAAAATGCTCCTAATAATTTAGCATCCCATATTCACTAAAATAAAAACCAAGGGACAATACCGTCTTTTCAACTTTCCCGCCAAAATGCTCCTAATAATTTAGCAAATTGGCCTTTTGGTAAAAATCAATCCAATTTCAACCTACAACGCGCAAACAACCCGTGTCGATGGACTCACTAACATGGACTAATACACGACCCAAACAAATTTAGATGTGTACACAATTTGATACTCTTCTAGCAATCCGTATAAATATTTAAGATATATTGTATCCTAATTAAACTACATTACAATATTTGGTGATTTAATTAAACAATAAACAAAAAGCCTTTATTATCTATGAATTCTACCGATTAATCGCATTTTAATAAAGGTTGCAACATAATAACAAAAAAAAAATTCTCCTACTTTCTATTAGACCTAAAAAATGGGTCGGACGACTCAAGTCATACGAGTTGGATAGCTTACCGGTAATGTCACGGGTTGTATTAGGGTGAGAATATTAAGTAGGTATAATTTTCGATCCTTAAATTTTTACCAATTAAAATTTCAAAAACAATAATTTTTTTTTAATATTTATCATATTTAATAGTATCACCAATATTATTTAATTCAACAATTATCGTATCTACAATTAAAAAATTGTAAAAAAATTATACTTCCTCATAAAAAATAAAATAAATTGAGGAAGTATAATTTAAAAATACTTTATTATTAAATGCTATAAAAAGTAAATTAAAGTATTATTTTATTGTTAATTTTGTAATTTAAAATATTAAAGTTAATAATTTTATAATTATTATTTTAAATATAATATATTCAAAATACTATGAGTAATATTATAATAAATTCAATGACACGTCGTCAACCCGTTCAGGTTGATTTTCGATCGAATTCAAGCCAAACGGTTTGTGGCTAAATTTTTTTTGGTCTTGACCATAATAAAATGGGTCGGGTTTACGAGTCGAGTTGAAATTTGATATATGTATTTCCAAATTTAACATCTCTCATTTAATAATGATAATTTCCTAAAATTTTGCCTTTGTCACTCGACTATTTGTATAAACAAACTTAATTAAAAAATCGTGCGTAGGCACGGGTTTACACTAGTTATACAATTATGACCTTACTCCTTGCTAAAAAATTATACAATTTTTACCCTCAAAGTTTCAATGCATTCAATAATTAGGCGCTCAACCATTACATTTAGTAATATCAATATTAAGCACTAGATTTGTAAAATATGCAAGTACTTTATGAATATATCAATAAAGGAAGGAAAAAAATGGAAAATAACACGACCATAACCATAACCGTAACAGCAGCAACACTAGTAAGACGACAACAATGGAACTTTTTCTTGCTTGATAATGAAAATAAAAATGAAACCGTGGGTTATACCAATAAATTCACTTTTTTCAAATTGTAATAGAATTGAAAATTTTAGCGAAAAGAAAAACGGAGTCATATTAAAACAAATAAATATAGGTCTGCCTGCCACCCACACCAGAATAAATAGAATTTTCCGAAAAAACCTGCTAGTGGAGGAAGACCGCCTAGGGATAAGAGGGAAGATGATACACTTACACGGCGTGTATGAGATTTCTCATATACGACCAATCATATTGTGCCACGCGTTTATTTTAGTTTAATCTAAGGTGTGGGTTAGTTAGTAATTTTATATGATTACTTAATTCTTAACCTTAATCTAGTTAGTCAAATTAGAAAATTTTTTATTTTTATTTTGTTTTACACATTATGTTTTTTATATATTATATATATATATATTTAAAAAATAATCAATTAAAAAAATATTAATTTTTTCAAAAATAATATAATTTTCGAAAATTTAAAGGTAAATTATGATAATTAATAAATTAATAATATCGAATTTTTTATATTAATAAATTAACTTTAAAACAAAAAATTACTTAAAATGAAAAAATGTACAATGCTTTAAATTTTTTACATAATAATAATAATACTACTCCTTAATATTTTAAAAACAAAATATGTGTGTATATATATATATTAGAAAAACAATTAAAGTTTTTGACAATTTTACAGTAAATTAAAGAATATTATTCGATTACCAAATCAATATTTTTGAAAATATTTGTTAATGTTTTCGTTATTCTGTAGGAAATATTTAGAAAACATACAAAATACAGAAATATATAGTAAATATTTCAATAAATAAAAATCATTAGAAAATGCTCCCCTGGTCACCATTTCATGATTATATGTGAGATATATTTTAAAGAAATAGGGCAATAAAAAGTGACCGGAGGGGGTATAATCTTCCTAACAATATAATTATATACATTCTGAATATTTAATTATTTTCGCGGTATTATATATATATATATATATATATATATATATATCTTATTACATATATATATATATATATATATATATATATATATATATATATATATATATATATATATATATATATATATATATATATATATATATATATATATATATATATATCTTATTACGGAGTATATATACTATTAAACGAATAAGTTTAAAAAGAATATTAATATTATTATAATATATACATTCAAATTAAAATTAAATCCTTTATCAACTCCTCAATTGTAGAATGATTGGGTAAATTAACTACTTAATTTAACAAAATAATACGGAGTATATAATTACAATGTGAACCCATATAAGAAATATTTTCAATTAATTTTCCATTCCATTATTTTTTATATATGGAGTATCAAATATTTTCGTATAATTTTATACGAAGTAATACATATATATAATATTTATATTTATATAATTTTTTTTGGAACCGTATAATTTGGTTTATATATTAATATTTATTTTGTTAAACTTCTTATATATAATATATTAAAAATCTACATAACCTTATTTTAAATTCAATTAATGAAAATATTATTTTTAAATTTCGTTTTTTTTTAAATAATTAATTAGTACAATTAGAAAATAAAAATGAAAAGATTATTTCAAAAAAATGGATATACAATAATCCCTTCAAACAACTACAATTTTCCCATTTTTATTTAAATTTGAGGAATTAAAATAATAAGTGGGAAAATTATAGTGATTTGGAGGGAGTAATATTTATGAAATTACGTGAAAGTAGAAAAAAAATTACATTAATGATAATTATATTGATAAATTTGTCCTCACATAAAATTGTTTTAATCGAAATTAATTAATTAATTGAAAGTTGAACAAAATAAAAAATCTATATACATTTGCTTTGAATAAAGATAATTATAAAAAAAATAAAAATATTAAAACTTTCTACAATTAACTTAACTACGGTTTAATAACAAATTAACTAAATATGTAAAATTACTAAACTAATCACCCAAGGTTAAAAATAAATTGACACATGGCGCAATATGGTTGGCTGTGTATGAAATTCTCATACACGCCGTGTAAGTGTAGCCTTTTCGGGATAAGAGACATAGGGCCAAACAGAGAGCCAAAAAAGGATCTTAAGCTCGAGATACGCGTCATCTATTTTCTTGGCTCAATTAATTTTTTAAAATTTTAAACTTGACTCGAATATAACATTTATTTTTACGACAAAAAATATGTTTCCACATTTTCCATGGTTTTTTACATCTTGTTTCTTAAATGCGATTTTAATGTAATCTCATCGTAAAATTGTTGTTTATTTTATGAAACCCTTTTCAACCAAGCCATAAATTAATTTTAAGACCCGAAGTAGGTCCAATCTCACATGTATGTGAGCGGGTACATGCACCATTTAATCATCGAGGATTTTCTTTTAAATCGATTTGCAATCGTAATTATCTTAATCCCTGTTTGGGATAAATTTCGCATCCCCAAAAAAACAACGTGGCATACCTCAAGTCAAAATCAAGGTCAAAAAGTCAAGGGATTAAATGTGAGAAAACTACGGAGTAGTACTCGAAAATCAAAAGTCAAAAGTCGGGAAAGTCGTAAGTCCAGCACAAACCAGAGTCCACAAGTCAACCCAAAGGCGAGACCAAGCAATGGCAGTGGGCCAAACAAAAATCACACCTGGAGATGGGCCGAGCACAGCCCAACACAAGGATAAACCTTTATCCCAAGCAATGGACCCGGTCAGCAACAATCCCCTAAATCCTAGGGATGGTTCTACCAGAAGGGGAGAGACATCAGGAGAAAGAGGAGGAAGAAGTTGAAAGCAACGGCTAAGGGGAGGGGGACAAATATAAGTGCGACGACTACAACAAGGGGATCATTCAAGTCATCCTCAACCCTTAGCAACTCTGAGCAAAGTAAATTCAACAAAATACGTCATAATCGAAATATCGACTATATTCTTGTATTAGCATTTGTATTTCTTCCTCCGTATTCATAGTGAAGTCTTGGTGGGATTCCGACTCCCTCCGCGGTTTTTCCCACATTGGGTTTCCGCGTCACCAATTCTCGTGTCTCTTTATCTTCTTTCATTGTTCTTTCATTCGTAGATTTGATTCGTTCCATTGATTTGTGAAGCGTTAGCCCGATCACTTTAACCCACAACTTGAATCGTAACCCGGTAAATTTTTACCAAAACAATTTGGCGCCCACCGTGGGGCAAAGTGATTGTTTTGCTAGCCAGACCCTACAGTGAAGCAACCTGCATACCGTCTTGTCTGGATCCGGTCAAGACCTCGCCAGCAGCCAAGATGTCTCCACTCAGCCTGCTGGGGGAATACCGTCCTCAGGGACAACAAGCCCGTTCATCGCACCATCCACCCAGGCGACTCCCACCAGCGCGACGACAGGGCATGCACCAACAACCTCTAAACCACCTCAAGGGCCCTCAACATCAAAAACGCTCAACCCTTTCAGAACTAGTAAGGAGGGCGCATCATCCAAAACGCCGGCCCATGGAAGGTTGTTTGGAGATGCCCATCAGCGCCAGACCCCATGATGGAGATACTTCAGGGGATCAACACTCTGCACCAAGCGGTGAAGACCTTGCAGAAGGACAACCGGGACATCAGGGCTCAGATAAAGGCGACATCAAGACCACCATCCGCGCCAGTCCAACCGTCACCAGAAATCCTGCCTATGATATCTGGGGGAGAATCGAGCTTCCACAGGGAATCCGTCACCAGTGGGCAGACCTCCAGGACGATTCCCCAAGAGCTGATCACTAGGCTGGATCTGGAACTGTCACCGCCCAACCAAACCGTTGTGCCACAAGGCCTAGGCTACCTGACCCATGGGCCCACACCCGACAGATCGCACGTCACAGGTAATCTCTTCTTCGGCACTGAAAACCGAGAAACTAATTCATTGTCTCTTACAGGTACCCCAGCTCAACAGGCGCCAGGATGGCAACCAACACACCCACCAAGGATGCACCCTTTGTCCAATAGCCAACCCTCTGGAGGAGCATGGACAACATCTACCCCCAACCAGCAGACGCCGGGATTGCAGCCAGGAATTCCAGTCAACCCGACGACCGCCGGCAACAGCCATCACCCTGGAGTAACCTTGCCGTCCCGAACCCCGTTTCAGTAGGCACCAGAATGGCAATTTGGACCCGCAGTAGCTGCGTCTCTTCCACCTCCTCCTCTAAGCAATTCACATCTTGGAGGACCCTAGACAAGAAGTACACGCTTCAGTTTTTCCCTCCTGCTTCTAACCCTTTTGCAGGAACAAACAGTGCTGCAGACCAGCATTACCAAGAACTGAAAGAGTTGAGGGACCTGATCAGCAAAATTCCTGGAATGCCGCGCCCCCTGGAGAGAGCAGCCAGAGACAGCTATGCAGACTCGCCCTTCACTGACAATCTGGCTTGCTGATCGCCTCCCAATCGGATCGGTCGTTAACGAAAGACGGGGGATCAAACGATATTTGTAAGACTCGGAATAACACAAAAACTACTAGAGTAATCGTGGTAAGTCGAGGTCGGTCCACAGGGAACGGTGTGTTGACAATCGAGTTTAAAGCGGTGTGTTTGATGTCTAGATGGGGGTTTTCTAAGGGTCGAGTCTAAACTAGAGGAATGTCTATGATGATAGCTAGAGGTAATCAATCTAGGGAGAGGTGTTAGGGGGAAGTCGGGATTCGGTACTTGGAGTCTAAGAAGGTCGGAATCGAGTTTTTGTTGCAACATTGATAAAGGAGAATGTCACCTTTCGGTTTATTCACCTAACTCACCTAAAAACCCGCTTTCGCGGCGAATAAGGGTAAGTCTCTAGCTATGGTAATTTCTACCCTGAGTTTCCTCATATTGATAGAAACTAGTCAAGGTCGGTCTAGTTGGCCAGACTAAAACAACAATGACATAACAACCATAAACAAGATAAACCAACATGCAAACAACCCACCAATATCCCTATATTCAAATAATAAAAGTCCTCATCCCTAAACCCTCCAACAAGAAATCTACTCACTAATCATTATGAAAAATAATAAAACACTAACTTAAGGAGAAAGTCACTACAACATGCATATTGACTAGATCTAAGGAAACTAACAACACTAATATGATCTAAACAAGACAATGATGAGAAAATAACATAAAAACTAAACTAGAGATTAGAGAGTGGAAGAGAAGTATACCAACTATGAAGATCTATAAAAAAATAATAATGTTGCATGAATAAAGATTGAATCTTTGATGAATAAAATGGAGAACTTGTCACTAATCCTTCAAATAAACCCAACAAATCTTCAAATAAAACCAGAATAATAATCTTGAATCTTTGATGAAGAAGATGAAGAACTTGTCACTTAATTCTTCAATAACCCAACAAATCTTCAAAATAATATTCTACAAACTTGTAATCTAGAGAATTGTTGATGGAAACTATGTAGATCTACTATTAAATTACTACTAGATTTATAGAGAATTACTAGGAATTTTACTAGATTTTTCTACTAATGGATTGTGATACTACACTAATGGTTGCCTTCTATACTAATGGATGATGGTTGTGGGATGCCTTGGGCAACAAACTAGGGTAGACATATATATAGTAATCTCTTAATGGGTCCTTAACCTAAAGCCCAAATCCACTTTATGCTCCATTAGTGAGACAATCTCCCTTAGCATCTTCATGGGGTGAAACTTCGCCCTGCGGACTTGACGATAATTCCCACCGGGTGAAATTTTCGCCCGGTGAGATTTTCTTCCTTTTTTCGCGTTTTTGGCACTTCTTTTCATCGGGCGAAATTTCACCCGGTGGGCGAAATTTCGCCCGTTCAGTTTCGCCCGGTGGGGAGGTCTCGGAAAATCTTCGGGGAGGCGTTTTTACCGTCGGGTGAAATTTCGCCCGGTCATTTTTTTGCCTCTTTCTTGTCTCATTCTTTGTTGTTTGATTGGATGACTTTAAACTTTAAGTTGTGTGCTTTGCTCTTTGGACGGTATTCCCTTCTCTTGTGCTCGTGGAAGCTTAATCGTGATTTCGGTGCCAAATCCTATCAAAATGATAGAAAAACTATCAAAAACACGTAAAACGCACAAGAGGGACGCTAATGCGAGAAGTACGCAAAATATGGCGATAATCGCACTCAAGACTCGCAAAACGAGGGGAAAACGGGTCTAAATGGAGGGAAAAACGGTCTAAATTTAGCACACAACAATTCCCCCACACTAAACCGTTGCTCGTCCTCGAGCAAAGACTCAAAAAGAAATTACAAACTACTACTACTAGCTAGACTATGCTAAGCCGATACAGGGCAATTAACGGGCCCGCTCCGTCCCTTCAACTCACATCGAAATACTTATGAGGTAAAGTACTCCCATGCAAGGCAAGTTGGGGCTTGCTCAAAATGGTGGATGCAACTAAACACACAAAAACACATAACACGAAAGAATAAACGCATCCAAAGCAAAAATAAAACACCAAATCCCTCATCGAGACGGCGGGGAAAGACAGCGATTACTTACCTAAAACAACAATAAACTTTCAAGATAAATCACCCACGTAAACAATGACCAAAGCCTAATATTATGACAATTAAGCAATATAGATGTTGATAACTTAGCCTAGGTCCGCCTAATCTTCTAAAGGGGTACTACGGGGCGTATAACGGAGTGGAAAAAGTGAACCATGCATTCGTTCGACACTGTAGGTAGGTGCAGTCCCGCTCTCTTTGGCTAAGCCAAGAGGGTCGTTCCAAACTCTAATTTCCTAAATTAGCCCAAATGAAAAGGGTGGAGTGTTTACAATTATTGGGGTGGATCGACTCATCACCGCTATCTTCCGACCTCGGGACTCGGTCCTCTAGTTGGCACTTCACGGCGACGAATCAATCAAAGGGCTTTTTTTTAGAAGGAGACGTTTTTGATAATTTGATTTTCATTTGAAGTTCCTTTTCTTCTCCTTTGTTTTTCTTTGTTTTTCATATTTTTGTGCACTTTTTCTCTTGCTTTGGTTTGCCCTTTTTGGCTTTTTGATGTGGTTTGTAACCAAGTTTGGAGGTTATTTTTGTGTAAACTTATTGTGATGATGTATAGGTGGAGGAAAAATAGGTAATCGAGAACGCGCGCCATTTCCGGATAACCCCCAAAAGATGGAAGAAATTTGGACTAAAGGTGCAGTGGTCATTCGAGCAAGATCACCTAGAAAACGGGATGCGGGAACCAAGGCCTAACTCCTCCATGGGTGGTCAAGGTGGTCAAATGCAAACCCCGAAGTAAACCTCTAGTAGAAAAGGTGGACACAAAGCTAAAGGATCAACAAATTCATTGCCTAAGAGTCATTCTACCAGAATAAGGTCAAAAATCTACAATGAGTTATCTATAATGGAATGTAAATTCTTGTAAAAGATTTGTAATCGGGTTTTCGAAAAGTTTTAATCCTAGACACACTATACAAAAGCAAAAGAAACACATGAAAAGGAAAACAAATAAAAGAAAACACAAGTAAGGTCAAGTACTCCATACTCCATCAACATTCAAGCATACAAACAACCACAACACCCAAAATGGTCACTTCGAGGGCCTCCAAATAGCAACGACCTAACTCCTCTACAAAATTAAAGAAGAAAGAAGGAAGGAAGTTACCTAGCGGGTGCTTTCATAATCTCTTCAAATCGCGCTATTAAGGTGGTGGTTACCTGTAAGAGTAGAGAACAAGACCATACACGAGACACGAAACATAACGAGAAACGAGAAAAGAAAAGAAAAAAGAAAAGAAAATGTTTTCGATTTTTCGAGTTTTTCAAATTTTTAAGGATTTTGAAAAGATTTTTGAAAAATAAAAGATAGTAGACTCCTCCCCCACACTAAAACTGTACATTGTCCTCAATGGACAAGTAGGGGAAGATTGAAAAAGATGGAAAAGAAAAATAAAAAAAAAAACTTTTTGGACTTTTATGATTTTTCGAATGTTTTTGGGTTATATAATTTTTTTGAATGTTTTTGGATTTTTCAAAATTTTTGAGAAAAGAACAAAAAAGAAAAATAAAATAAGGAAAGCGGTAAAATAGTGGCGGGCCTAGGTGCAATCACATCACCTAGACCCTAGCCAAGTGGCTAAGAAAATGAAAATGAAAGAAAATAAAATGAAAGGGTGAAAAATTGGGCGTAGGTGTAGTCACGTCACCTAGCCCGGATTAAGAAAAATTTGAGAAATTTGATTAGAAATTTGGATTTTTCAAATGTTCAATGGCGTAATCACATCGCCAAGAGACCGAAAGCAATACCAAGGCCGCGACGGCCGCAAAAATCATTCAATGGGACGGTGGGACAACTTCTTGCAATTTTGTTCGAGATAAAGCAATCACAAAGATTATAATGATGGGACAGGGAACAAGGAACAAGATTAGTTCACATACAATTGTAGATGATTAAGACTCACTGACTCCACACATATATACCAACAAAACATACAAACCACATAATTTACCGACTCTTGTAGGAGTGTATAGGTCGAATAGTCATTTGACGCAAAAGAAGCTGTCGGAGTTCCTTCACCGGCATACTCCCAAACTCCTATTTCCCCCGATTCGGTGAGTCGGAATTCACAGGGACCTAGAGGTAGGTCCCAATTACGATGGTTATAAATATTAGTTCGGTATTTGTTGGGGACAATTAAGGCACGACCTTGGCCAAGGGAGACGAGGCGGTGGTCAGGCACATGAAAGATCCAAGTAGGGAAGTAAGTCTCGTCAAGCTAGACACGGGGGTCATGTGGTTTAAGATGGTCGGTCACATAACCCAAATTTCTTGCTATTACAGTCACAAGACCACCACAGTCGACGGTAGGGCATTGGTCAATAATAATTTGATGAAAGTGTAACGCCACGACGATAGGTAGGTCTAGGGGTAAGGGTTACCGAGTAAAGAATCAGTAATCAATTGTAGGACACACACGTTGAGATTAATGATGTTGTCGGCAGAAGGCAAAAGATAGTGGGAAAGAATTTCAGCGAAAAAACGAATGGTTGGGTTTCGGATTTCAGCGGTAAAGCTAGAATTGGGTTCGAAATCACGTTGACCCGACGCTATGCGCCTCCACAAGTCTCTCCTAGTCGCACTACTTTGCGAATCACATAGGGGTTTACTTAGTCCGGTACCCGATGAGGGCAAATCTAGAGCTAAGCTAAAGTCGGAAATATTTAAACAGTGATTTCTACCAAACAAATTAAATTTGAACTCTCTAGGTGCGGTCGGGTTATCGATTGTAAAGGTACCTAAAAACTCACAAGTCAAGTCTTTGTTTGTGCAAGGCACGAAATCAAGGAGTCTACTAATAACAATTCTAGACGATAACTCTCTAATATCGTTCTTAATTCCTAGAGTTTTCTTTGTGAATGGACAAGGCCATCTCGTACTCTGAAAAGTTTTTTCAGAGAAGGTTTAAGCGAGGAGTGAATTAGGGCAAGGTAAAAGTTTTGGCCTAGAAGACTTACTAGAAGATGAACATTTAGAAGGATTAGAAGTCGAGGCCATACCTTGTTTACGCGCGGCTCGTTGGGCTCTTGTCTCCATAATAATAATTTGCAAGAAAAATCCCGAAACTTTTGCTTTTCCTTTCTTCAAAAACCCAAATAGATAATCACCAATTATGGAAATGAAACTATGGATGGAGGTTTAAATGTAGTATGGAAGGTGGTATGGTGATTTTATGATAGGTGAAAGGGTGAAATGAATTGTGGGGTGAAAAAGGTGATATAAATAAGGGTGGATGAGAGGGAAATGAAAAGTTTCAAAGTTGGTGTAAAAATTATTGGAGGGAAAGTTATGTTGGGGTAAGTATGAAGGAGGGAAATGAAAATGTAGTGAGTGAGTAAAAGTGTAGGTGATCCGGCCAGCTCATACCGCCGGGTGAAATTTCACCCGTTCGGGCACCATCGGGTGATATTTCACCCGACGACTTTTCGTCGTGAAAATCATTTTTGCCAACATTTTTCCACCGGGTGAAATTTCACCCGCTGAAAATCTCACCGGGCGAAATTTCGCCCGGTGGTATCTTCTTCAATTCCGGCAATTCTGGCAACTTTTCCGTAAGGCGAAGTTTCGCCCGGTCGAGTCTCACTGGGCGAAGTTTCGCCCGACGGTCTTCTTTGCTGCGTTTTTCCGCCTTGCCATTTCATGGCTCTTCAATATCACCTAGAGATTCAAATATTGACTCGACTCACATTACATAATTAATATCTCCCACAAACATGCTTTTGGTCTTCAATTTAAGCTCCATAACTTCTCCAAAAGCTTGATCTTCATCCAAATTTATGCTCCATTGCGAAATCCAATTTCAATCGTTCTTCTCAAGCTAACAAAACTAATAAACTCAAAGAAATATGATACATATATACTAGGGGTGAGCAAAAATATACGATACGGTTTTATTATACGTATACGATACGGTATACGCTATCAATTATACGAATTTTCGGATATCCGATACGAATAACCGTATATACGATACGGTTTTCCTTAAAACCGTAGCGGATACGTATCGGGGAAAATTGAAACCGGATATCCGGTTTCCGATCCGGTTTTTTAAAAACAATAAAAAATATGAAAAATATAATCCTAATATGCATTATACAATAAAGAATTCAAAACTTACCAATTATTCTCAAAGGTAAAAAACAAAACTATTAGTGAATTTATGATTTTAGGTAATGAAACGTCATATTTTTTTTGGAACAATGGTACCGCAAGTCATATATATCATTTTTTTAGGTTTTTTTTAATGTATTTTTGTTATATCAATTTATATAAAACGTAACGTTGCTTAAAACAATTAACTAGTCTTAATTAAAAATGAAAAATTGTTTTAAAAAAAAGAAAATTTGAAAAAAAATATAAAACCGGATACCGGATATCCGAAAAAACCGGATATCCGGAAAAAACCGGATCGGATACGGATCGCAAAATTTTAAGTTTTTAAAACCGGATATCCGATACGGTTTGCAAAATCGGATCGGATATCCGGTTTTGCTCACCCCTAATATATACAAGGTGGTTGTTGAGGATACCACCAAACCTACATCAATTTCGAGAGGAGTTCAAACAACGCTCCACGATGGGAGCTTACCAAGCTTCATGGTAGCAAAGCTCTCACGAATATGACCGGGATGATAAATCTTCAAACGTTGCCCATTACACATAAATTTCCCGGTTTCCGGGCTTGATATCTCTATTGAACCATATGGTTGCACTCCGGTTACTTCGAATGGACCCGACCATTTTGATTTCAACTTACCGGGGAAGAGCTTAAAGCGAGAGTTGAAAAGTAATACCTTATCACCAACGGAGAAGTCCTTACGAAGAATTAGAGAATCGTGCCATTGGCGAGTTCGTTCTATGTAGATCTTCGAATTTTCGTAAGCTTCAAGTCTTAGTTCTTCCAATTCTTGTAGTTGGAGAAGGCGATTATCTCCTACAATACTCTCATCGAAGTTTAGCTCTTTGATTGTCCATTTGGCTTTGTGTTCTAATTCCACCGGTAAATGACAAGCTTTACCATACACAAGACGATAAGGAGTGGTTCCAATCGGCGCTTTGTAAGCCGTTCTCAATGCCCAAAGGGGGTCATTCAATTTTAATGACCAATCCTTTCGGTGTGTATTTACAACTTTCTCTAAAATTCCCTTGATTTGACGGTTGGAGATCTCGGCTTGCCCATTTGATTGAGGGTGGTAGGCTAAGGACATCTTGTGAGTGATATCATACTTCCTAAGGAGGTGTTCAAAGGTATCTTTTCTAAAATGAGAGCCTCCGTCACTAATTATGGCTCTAGACATATCGAATCTTGGGAAAATCACGTTCTTGAAAAGCTTGATTACAACCTTGGAGTCATTGGTGGGGGAAGCTACGACCTCGATCCATTTTGAGACATAATCAACCGCGACTAGAATGTACTTGTTACCAAACGAGGATGTGAACGGACCCATGAAATCAATGCCCCAAACATCGAACAATTCAATCTCCAAGATAGGTTGAAGGGGCATCTCATTTCTTCTTGTTATATTGCCACTTCTTTGGCATGCATCGCATGTGAAAATGAAAGCGCGAATGTCTTTGAACATGGAAGGCCACCAAAACCCGCTTTGGAGAACCTTGGCAATTGTCTTTTGATTGGCCAAGTGTCCACCATAAGATGTCGAGTGAAGGTGCTTCACAATATTATATCCTTCTTCGGCCGTAACACATCGTCGGTAAATTCCATCTATACATCGACGGAATAAATAAGGCCCGTCCCAATAATAGCGTCGGGCTTCATAACGTAGTTTCTTCCTCTCTTGCTTGGAATAATCGTCCGGAATATAATGAGACACTAAGAAATTGATGATATCGGCGTACCAAGGTGTAATAGTTTCAACGGCCATCAAGGCCTCAGCTCTCATAGCTTCATTGATGGGAATACCATCATTTTCATTGTTTTCTTTACCAACCGTTAGTCTACTAAGATGATCCTCTACCAAGTTCTCCGATCCGGCTTTGTCTTTAATCTCAATATCGAATTCTTGCAAAAGGAGCACCCATCGAAAGAGTCGGGACTTCGTCTCCTTTTTGGACATGATGTATCGAATTGCCGCATGATCGGTATGAATAATGACTTTGGAACCGGTAACATAATTTCGAAATTTCTCCATGGCATAGACAACAGCAAGCATCTCTTTTTCGGTTGTGGTGTACCTCGATTGGGCTTCATCTAAGGTCTTGCTTGCATAATAAATTACATGTAGCTTCTTATCAACCTGTTGTCCTAGAACGACACCAACGGCAAAATCGGATGCATCGCACATGATCTCAAATGGAAGATTCCAATCGGGAGCTTTGATAATTTGTGTGGTAGTGAAAGCGGTCTTTATCCTGCAAAAGGCCTCAAGACACGAGTCATCAAAAACAAAAGGTGCATCTTTCATAAGCAAAGAAGTCAAAAGCTTAGCAATCTTAGAAAAGTCTTTAATAATCGTCTATAAAAACCGGCGTGACCTAGAAAACTCCTCACCCCTTTGACATTTGTAGGTGGTGGCAAGTTCTCAATCACGGAGACTTTCGCCTTATCGACTTCAACTCCTCTATTAGACACAATATGACCTAGGACAACACCTTGTTCAACCATAAAATGACACTTTTTCCAATTCAAAACAAGTCTATACTCTTCACATCGAGCTAACACTTGATCAAGATTTTCAAAACAAGAATCAAAAGATGTACCATGGACACTAAAATCATCCATAAAAACTTCCATGGATTTTTCAATAAAATCGGAAAAAATAGCCATCATACATCTTTGAAAAGTTCCCGGCGCATTACACAATCCAAATGGCATCCTTCTATAGGCATAGGTGCCATAGGGACATGTAAAAGTGGTTTTCTCTTGGTCATCGGGATGAATAGGAATTTGAAGAAATCTGGAATGACCATCGAGGAAACAAAAATAAGAATGATGCGCCAATCTTTCAAGCATTTGATCAATAAAGGGAAGGGGGAAATGGTCTTTTATGGTGGCCGTGTTTAATTTGCGATAGTCTATACACATGCACCAACCGGTAATAGTCCTAGTAGAAATTGACTCACCCTTTTCTCCTTTAACAACCGTCATTCCTCCTTTTTTCGGCACAACTTGTACGGGGCTAACCCATTTACTTCCGGTTATTGGGTATATAATGTTAGCCTCATACAACTTAAGGACTTCCTTCATGACAACCTCTTTCATGGTGGGGTTCAACCTACGTTGACCCTCAACCGAAGGATGGTGGTCATCATCAAGGATGATCCTATGAATACAAACATTTGGGCTTATGCCTTGGAGGTCGGCAATGCTATACCCGATGGCCTTTTTGTGCTTTCTCAAAACGATCAAAAGTTTTTCCAATTGAGGACCATCAAGGGTAGCATTGACGATAACGGGATAATTAGTTCCTTCAAGAAAAGCATATTTGAGGGAAGAGGGGAGTGGTTTAATTTCAAGATTAGGAGGAGAAGATACCATACTCTTACCCACCGGTAGTGGTTCTACCTTTTCATCATGCAAACATTCTTCTTCAAGAGGTGGAGAGTCAAATGGTTCATCTTCTTGCTTATCATCATCTATCAAGCTATACTCAACCAAACTATCAATAACTTCAATGGAATGCATTTGTTCAATCACTGGTTGTTTAAGAGCTTGAGAAAGGGAAAACTCTACCGACTCGTTCCCTATGTTAAATGACAACTTTCCATTCTTAACATCAACTATAGTACCTCCGGTAGCCATAAAAGGTCGACCTAAGATAATGGGGGTAATAGTGTCTTCGGGCATGTCCATGACAACAAAGTCGGAGGGAATGAAGAACTTACCAACTTGAACGGGTACATCCTCAAGTATCCCAAGTGGGTACTTGACGGACCTATCCGCAAGTTGAATCGACATGCTAGTGGGTCTCATCTCCCCCACACTAAGTCTCTTAGAAATAGAATAAGGTAACAAACTAACACTAGCCCCTAGGTCGCATAAAGCTTGATTAACAACAACATTTCCTACCCGACAAGGGATGGAAAAACTACCGGGATCGTCTAGTTTCTTTGGCATTTCATTCATAAGAATGGCACTACATTGACCCGTGAGAGGTATACATTCTTTATCCTCTATGGTTCTCTTTCTAGTCAAGACATCTTTCAAAAACTTAGAGTAAAGGGGCATTTGAGAAATTACCTCGGTGAAAGGTAAAGCTACCTCTACTTTCTTCAACATATCCACGAAACGGCTAAATTGAGCATTCTCCTTATGTGGCTTAGCTCGCTCGGGAAAAGGCAATGGTGGGACAAAAACGGGAGGCGGTGGAACATTGGATTCTTCTTCTTCGACTAATCGCTCCGCCTCTTTTCTTTTTGCTTCTTCCGCTTCCATTTGCTCTTTCTTCTTTCTTTGTTCTCTTAGTTCATTCTCCGCATTTTGGAGGATATCAAACTCCGCTTGTATTCCCCGGTTTTGTTTGGGGGAAGTGGGAGATGATTCTTGTGGTGCACTTGGTTGATTCACTTTGGATGGGGTACTCTTGGTGTTCAAGGTCAAGTTCTTATATGGGTCTTCAAGTTCTTTGCCACCTCTCAAAATGACGGCATTTGCTTGGTGTGAAGGGTCTCTTGGGTTTTGGGGTTGACCGGGCAAACCAAGGGGTGGATGAATTGGGGGCGGCTAAGGCTTTTGTTGCTTCTTGTGATTCCCAAACCTTTAGCCTTGCCTCTTGATGTTCATTCCATAGTTGGCCAACGGTTCTTTGCAAATCATTATAATTTTCCCATGGGACTCTTCCTTGAGCAAATTGAGAATTGTTTGGTTGGCCATAAGATTGAGAGGGTTAATTAAATGGTTGGTTATTGTAACCTTGATTTCCTTGAAAGTTACCTTGGAACCCTTGATTGTATCCATGATTAAAATGATTACCATGTTGATTTTGGTAATTGTTGTAATTGTTAGGAACATGGAAGTTGCTACCTTGTTGATTGAAGTTGCTCCTTTGATGAGGAGGCATATATGGGGGCATCTTTGGAGGACCTTGGTTAAAGGGCCTTTGTTGACTTTGATTGACTGGCCTCATTTGACTCCCTTGGGCACGTGGCATCGGATTTTGAACATTTTGATTTCCATAAGAGAAATTAGGATGAAACCTCGTGCCGGCATTGTAGGTATTGGAGAAAGGATCAGATTGAGGTCTTTGCCCATATACTTGTATAGCTTGGACTTCATTTGGCTCTTCAATATATGTTTCTTCATTAGGAATACAAGAGCTAAAGTCGTGGCCACAATTGCCACAATGATCACATTGAACTTCCCATGTTAATTGCTTTGGAGGTGATGGTTGCCTTGGTGGAACACTCCCTTGAATTTGGTACATACCTTTAGGAGTAGGCTTCGAACTCATGGCATCCATTCTCTTTTTTTCAATTCCTCAAGTTCCGTTTGAAATTTCAATTCGTTAGAACTCGTAGATGAGTTCACTTCAACTTTCTTTCTAGAATCCCTCGATTGACCCATTCTAGAATCACTCCTTGCCATCTTCTCAATAATATTCTTAGATACCTCGTCGGTAAGGGAAGAGAAGTCTCCTCCGACGGCCGAATTGAGTTTCTCCTTGGTTCTCGATGAAAGGGTGTTGTAAAACGTTATTCCATGATGTGGACATTTGCGTAACAAATCTCTAAATCTTTCCCAAGCCTCACTTAGGCTTTCAAATTCATCTTACTTGAATGTTTGTATCTCAATTCGATATTGATTAGTCTTTGACGGTGGAAAATATTTCTCGAAGAAGGCATTAGATAATTGAGCCCATGTTGTGAAGGTATTAGCGGGATGGTCTTGAAGCCATCTACGAGCTCCATCTCTCAAGGTCTTCGGAAATAATAAGCGATGCAATTGGCATGAAGTTAATCCATTGAGACAGGCTCCTAATAATTTTTATTTAAATGAAGCAATGTGCTCTTAAGCATCTTCTTGAGAAAAACCGTGAAAAGTATCTTGTTGGACCGCGTTGGTCAAAGAAGCTTTCAATTCATAGTTCTCGGGAATCTCTCCGAAATCGACGGGAGAAGGTGTTTCTTCGTGTGTTAATTGAGAGTGTGAACCTAGGGTCGCCATTGGTTGGATTGGTGGTGATGGTGGATTTGAATTTGGTGAATTTGGAGAATTTGGAGGGGATGGATTTGGTGGTGGTGATTTTGGTGATGGTGTATGTGGAAGGATGGGATTAAAGTTAGGAGGTGATAATGAAGGATGTGGAATGATGGTGGTTGAGTTATTTCCTCGAAAACGCAATGCTCTAAAGATCCTTTCCGGCTCCGGATCGAACCACAAGGGCGATGACGTGTTCCTGGGCATAAAACTCAATTAAACGGTGAGACTCCTAGCACCTCGCGGTACTAGGGAAAAGAGAGAAGGGAAAAGAATCAAACACAACAACTAAAAACACAATCAACTAGTCGTTCCCCAGCAACGGCGCCATTTTGATTGCCTCTCAATCGGATCGGTCGTTAACGAAGAACGGGGGATCAAACGATATTTGTAAGACTCGGAATAACACAAAAAATACTAGAGTAATCGTGGTAAGTCGAGGTCGGTCCACAGGGAACGGTGTGTTGATAATCGAGTTTGAAGCGGTGTGTTTGATGTCTAGATGGGGGTTTTCTAAGGGTCGAGTCTAAACTAGAGGAATGTCTATGATGATAGCTAGAGGTAATCAATCTAGGGAAAGGTGTTAGGGGGAAGTCGGGATTCGGTACTTGGAGTCTAAGAAGGTCGGAATCGAGTTTTTGTTGCAACATTGATAAAGGAGAATGCCACCTTTCGGTTTCTTCACCTAACTCACCTAAAAACCCGCTTTCGCGGCGAATAAGGGTAAGTCTCTAGCTATGGTAATTTCTACACTGAGTTTCCCCATATTGATAGAAACTAGTCAAGGTCGGTCTAGTTGGCCGGACTAAAACAACAATGACATAACAACCATAAACAAGATAAACCAACATGCAAGCAACTCACCAACATCCCTATATTCAAATAATCCAAGTCCTCATCCCTAAACCCCCCAACAAGAAATCTACTCACTAATCATTATGAAAAATAATAAACACTAACTTAAGGAGAAAGTCACTACAACATGCATATTGACTAGATCTAAGGAAACTAACAACACTAATATGATCTAAACAAGACAATGATGAGAAAATAACATAAAAACTAAACTAGAGATTAGAGAGTGGAAGAGAAGTGTACCAACTATGAAGATCTATAAGAAATAATAATGTTGCATGAATAAAGATTGAATCTTTGATGAATAAAATGGAGAACTTGTCACTAATCCTCCAAATAAACTCAACAAAACTTCAAATAAAACTAGAATAATAATCTTGAATCTTTGATGAAGAAGATGAAGAACTTGTCACTTAATTCTTCAATAACCCAACAAATCTTCAAAATAATCTTCTACAAACTTGTAATCTAGAGAATTGTTGATGGAAACTATGTAGATCTACTATTAAATTACTACTAGATTTAGAGAATTACTAAGAATTTTACTAGATTTTTCTACTAATGGATTGTGATACTACACTAATGGTTGCCTTCTACACTAATGGATGATGGTTGTGGGATGTCTTGGGCAACAAACTAGGGTAGACATATATATAGTAATCTCTTAATGGGTCCTTAACCTAAAGCTCAAATCCACTTTATGCTCCATTAGTGAGACAATCTCCCTTAGCATCTTCATGGGGTGAACTTTTCGTCCGGTGAGATTTTCTTCCTTTTTTCGCATTTTTGGCACTTCTTCCCATCGAGCGAAATTTCACCCGGTGGGCGAAATTTCGCCCGGTCAGTTTCGCCCGGTGGGGAGCTCTCGGAAAATCTTCGGGGAGGCGTTTTTACAGTTGGGTGAAATTTCGCCCGGTGGTGTCTCACCGAGTGAAATTTCGCCCGCTCATTTTTTTTTTGCCTCTTTCTTGTCTCATTCTTTGTTGTTTGATTGGATGGCTTTAAACTTTAAGTTGTGTGCTTTGCTCTTTGGACGGTATTCCCTTCTCTTGTGCTCGTGGAAGCTCAATCGTGATTTCGGTGCCAAATCCTATCAAAATGATAGGAAAACTACCAAAAACACGTAAAACGCACAAGAGGGACGCTAATGCGAGAAGTAGGCAAAATATGGCGATAATCGCACTCAAGACTCGCAAAACGAGGGAAAAACGGGTCTAAATGGAGGAAAAAACGGTCTAAATTTAGCACACAACACTTGCGTTGCTGTACCCAAGGGCTTTGTGCCGCCAGCCATGACGCTCTATGATGGCACTGCAGACCCCCTAGATCACATCAACCAGTACAAGCAAAAAATGATGGTGGTAACCGCTTCGGGGTCCCTGAAGGAAGCCTGCATGTGCAAAGGGTTTGGCTCCACTCTCTCAGGAGCAGCCCTCCACTGGTTCGTTGGCCTGCCTAACAGAAGTATCACCTCCTTTGCTGATCTGGTCAACGCCTTCAACCAGCAGTTCGCCAGCAGCAGAAAGCCAGAGAAGCAAACTAGCGACCTGTACCGGGTGGTGCAGAAATTCGAGGAGTCCACGCGAGATTTCCTCAACAGATTCAACAGGGAGAAGGTGACTATTTCCAGATGTGACGTAGCCAGTGCCATAGAAGCCTTCCGTCAAGGAGTCCTCCAGGATTCGGATCTTTATAAAGATCTCACCAAGTATCCCTGCGCCACATTCGAAGATGTGCAAACCAAAGCAATGGCGGCCATCAGACTGGAAGAAGATTCGGGCCCCAGAAGGGCTACGTATGGTTCTGAGCATGTCTCCAGGAAGGCACCAGCAGAGAAAAGAAGCGAAAGATCAAAACCCTACGACAGAAATGTACACAAGATCTCTGAAGAAAAAGACTGGAAAGAGAGCCCAGGACTCCCACCTAAAATAAGCGAGTACGGGTTCTCTACCAACCTTGATGGTGTACTCAGAGCCCTGAAGGAGTTCGGGCGCAAAGTTTGGTGGCCCAGGAGACAAGAGTACGCTAAAGACCGGCGAGTCCATGAAGACATTGGACACAACACTGAAGAATGTGTCCTCCTCAGGAAGGAAGTGAAATTCCAGTTTGAGCAAGGAAACCTAGATCACCTGATGTCCAGGAGCTCCAGCAGGATAAATGCGGCAGACCAAGTATTGTCTTCTCCTCCTCCATTGTGCACCAGGATTGTCAATGTGATCACAGGAGGATCGGAATTGTGCAGACTAACTTATTCGGTAGCCAAGAGGCACACTTCTCAGTCCAGAGAAGATAGGCCAGAACACTCCTGCAGAATCAGTTGCCAAGATCTTCCAGGCTTCCAGCCGTTACCTTTGATGAAACTGATGCAGAACCTTCTCCAGAATCCCACCACGACGCCCTAATAATCACACTCTCCATAGGGAACTGCACTGTGAGGAAAATATTGGTGGACACCGGGAGCTCGGTCAACCTTATCATGCTGAAGACCCTGCAGAACATGGGGTTTAGCGAGGAGGATTTGAGCAAGAAAGCGGTCCCCCTAATAGGCTTCAGTGGAGAAACCAAATACTCCTTGAGGGAGATCATGATTCCCACCTATGCAGGAGGGGTGAATAAGCAGGTGTGATATTTAGTCATCGATGGTCCTTCCACCTACAACGTGATCCTGGGAAGACCGTGGATACATGAGATGAAAGCAATCACTTCCACCTACCACCAGTGCTTAAAGTTCCCCACACCCTGGGGAGTGCAGAAGATCAGTGGCGATTAGAGGGAAGCCAAAGATTGCTACAGAGTAGCACTAAAGAAGACAGCAAGTCCTCCGGCATAGCAACTACAGAGCCTTCACCTACCTCTGCAAGAGTACCTCGAACCCCCACAGGCGGAGATAGATGAAGTCAACTTAGACAAGCAACACACAGAGCGAAAAGTGTTAATCTGATCAGAATGTACAGGTAATATCCGCCAAAACCTTATTGAATTATTAAAGACTAACATGGACTGTTTTGCTTGGTCTCATGATGATATGGTAGGAATAGATCCGAGTATCATAACCCACAGGTTAAGCGTGGACCCAAGCTACAAACCAGTCCAACAGAAAAGGACGAAGTCCGCCCCAGAGAGGAATCAAGTCATAAATCAGGAGGTAGATAACCTGCTGGCTGCCGGAAAAATCAGGGAAGTAAAGTACCCAGAGTGGCTGTCCAACGTAGTGGTGGTCCCAAAGAAGAATGGCAAGTGGAGGGTGTGCGTCGATTTCACCGACCTAAACAAGGCATGTCCAAAGGACCCATTCCCCCTGCCACATATAGATGCCATGGTGGATGCCACAGCAGGTCATGAGATGTTAACCTTCCTCGATGCATGGAGTGGATACAACCAAATCAAGATGCATCCAGCAGATCAGGAGAAAACTGCGTTCAGGTCTGAGAGAGGTATTTATTGTTACAATGTTATGCCTTTTGGTCTGAAGAATGCAAGATCCACCTACCAGAGCCTGGTTAACATGATGTTCAAGAAGAAAATTGGCAATACCATGGAGGTGTATATTGATGACATGGTCGTCAAGTCCAAGCGTGCTTCACAGCACACGGCACACCTGGAGGACGCTTTCAACACCCTGAGGGAATACAAGATGAAGTTAAACCCGTCCAAATGTACATTTGGAGTGTCATGTGGGAAATTTCTGGGGTACATGGTCACCCGGAGGGGAATCGAAGCCAGCACAGAGCAGATCAAAGTCATCCTACAGTTGGAGTCTCCACATAAGCCAAAACATGTGCAGCGATTGACCGGAAGAATTGCCGCTTTAAATAGGTTCATCTCCAGATCCTCAGACAGATGTCGGTTGTTTTATGACGTCCTGAAGAAGGCTCAAAGGTTCGACTGGACGGACATGAGAAAGCATTCAACGAGCTGAAACACTACCTGAGTACTCCACCACTCCTGTCAAAACCAGAATCTGGAGAACCACTCTTTCTGTATTTATCAGTGACTGAGGTGGCGGTAAGTGCCATGTTGATGTGAGAACATGAAGGAGCACAGCATCCCGTCTACTATGTCAGTAAGTCTTTGCTTCCTGCGGAGACCAGGTACACGTCCCTTGAAAAACTTGTACTTGCACTTGTTACAGCATCATATAAATTGCGTCCTTATTTCGAGTCACACGCTATATATGTAATAACAAACTACCCACTGAAAACTATTATGAGAAAACCTGAGTTGTCAGGTAGGATGGCCAAATGGTCTATGCACTTGAGCGGCTTCGACTTGAAGTTTGTCCCCAGAACAGCAATTAAGTCCCAGGCATTAGCAGATTTCATATCCGACTTCAGCCCAGCGCTGCAGACGCAGGCAGAGAAGGACATAATTCTCCTGGAGGAAGACAAGGGCGAACAGGTGTGAAAGCTAAATGTAGATGGCGCCTCAAACATAAGAGGATCTGGAGCAGGGTTGGTTCTCAAATCACCTCAGGGGGATCTCATAGTCCAAGCGGTACGATGCGAGTTCCGAACAACGAACAATGAAGCAGAGTATGAGGCTTTGATCTTGGGACTCCAGCTGGCCCTAGATCTCAAAATCAAACGACTGGAGGTATACGGTGATTCCCAGCTGATAGTCAACCATATGAATGGTTCGTATGCGGTGAAGGATTCAAAGATGATGGCTTACCTCGAAGTGGCAAAGAACCTCTCCCTTAGATTCGTAGCATTCTCAATCAACCAAGTTTCGAGGGATCAGAACGTGGAAGCAGACGCCCTAGCAACCCTGGAGGCAACCTTCAAGCCAGGTGTAGTGTCCACCATACCCATAGTCCACGTGCTGGAACCAGCAATCTGGAAGGGCGCGCAGGGACATGAAGTACTAGAAGAGAGGGAGAATTCACCAGATCGGGGACTGCAATGGTTTCAAGAAGCAAGAATCTGCAGCACCTCAGCAGGGCAAGAGGAAATTATTGACTGGAGGAAACCCGACAAAGAATGGCTGCAAAGTGATATTCTGCCGACAGACAAGAGGGAAGCCCGGAGTTTCAGGATGAAAGCATCCAGGTACACCCTAATTGATGGTGTCGTATTCAAAAGATCAACTGTCGGACCATACCTGAGGTGCCTAAGTTAGGAGGAGGCAGAAATGGTTATGCATGACCTCCACAGTGGCGAGTGTGGAAATCATGCAGGGGGCAAGAGTCTATCCAACAAAGCACTTCGCCAGGATTACTATTGGCCGACAATGCGCAAGGATGCTTGAGAATATGTTAAAAAGTGTGATGCCTGCCAAAGACATGCACCAGTCAATCACCAGCCAGCAGAACCACTACACCCAATAATCTCTCCCTGGCTTTTCATGAAATGGGGGATGGATATCGTGGGCAAATTGCCAAGAGCACCAGGAAATAAAGTCTTTATGGTTGCCATGACCGAATACTTCTCCAAGTGGATAGAAGCAGAGGCGTTTCCTCAGGTGACTGAGAAGCATGTTATATCCTTTATTAAACGCAATATTATCTGCAGGTTTGGTATTCCCTCAGAATTATCTGCGACAACGGATCCCAGTTTATTGGCAACAAGATGGAGGCCTATTGCGCCAGGTGGAATATCACTTTAAGTAAGTCTACCCACAGAAATCCCCAGTCTAATGGTCACGCGGAGTCCAGCAATAAAATTGTGATAGACAACCTGAAGAGAAGGCTAGAGGAAGCAGGGGGCAGATGAGCAGAGGAGCTTCTCCTGGTACTGTGGTCCGACAGAACCACACCTAAAGTGGCTACAGGACAGACGCCTTTTAGCCTGGTCTTTGGTGCTGAGGCACTCATTCCTTCAGAGGTGAGGGTACCCACTCACATATATGGCTGCATAACAGAGGAAAGGAATCAGATGGAAATGGCGAACAGTTTGGACACTATAGATGAACTCAGAACTGATGCCCAGATCAGAATGGCCTCCTACAGGCAGACAGTCGCCAGAAGCTACAACAAGAATGTCAATGTCAGAATCCTGCAGGAAGGGGACCTGGTCCTCAGGAAGGTATTCCAGAACACCAGAAACCAACAGGCGGGAAAATTCGCCTACAATTGGGAGGGACCCTACCAGGTGGAGAAGGTAGTTGGAAACGCAGCATACTGACTTATGACCATGGAGGGAGAAATTATCCAGAAACCCTGGAATATAGTGCACCTGAAGAAGTATTTCTTCTAGGTGAAAACCGCCAGAAAACCAGGCCAATGTCGCCAGAAGAACAGGCCAAAGTCGCCAGAAAACAAGCATCTAATCTGTTGGGCACGCCTCCACCGGAACTCGGGTTCGATGTGTTAGCCTCATTATTTTAAAACTCCGTCTTTCAAACCTATTTATTATTTTGATTGCAAAATATTCATCTATTTATTATTTTTCGATTGCAAAATGCTCATCTATTTATTATTTTTCGATTGCAAAATGTTCATCTATTTATTATTTTTCGATTGCAAAATGTTCATCTATTTATTATTTTTGATTGCAAAATGTTCATCCATTTGATATTTTGATGGCAAAAATTTCATTGATCTTAACACATCCTCGAGTGTTGAAACCCTTCTCACAAGCTTTCAAAATTTAGCTATCACTTATCCTTAGATTCAAAACTCTTCCTCACATATTTTAGTGAATTCTGAACTCAACATATTTTCACGCAATCACAAAGCTTGGTTCCTCTTTAGCAAGTCCAAAAATGAATTTACCGTGTCCACAAAATCTGATTTCCCTTTTCCTGTGCTTCTGAAATTAAGTTTTCCTTTCTTCACACATTTTCGTCTTTTAACTAGTATCGACAACTAATCTGGTGGAGCGTACCATTTCAACAGAAGGCGTGCGTCTTGTGCTAAGTGCCTACAACCAGGACATTACAATCTCCTGCGCCACTTAACACCCACGCAAAGCGTGGCACCTCTGACTGAGTGGGCAAACAAAATCTCAGGCCACCACCTATCAAAGGTCGACCACACAAACAAAGGCATGCATACAACAGAGGACAACAATCAAAAACAGAACAAACAAATCAAGTACAGGAATATTGCAGAGTATGCAGATAAGTGCAGTTAAAGGCATTGTATCTAAACAAATTCAAAACACTCTGCTCCCTTGAGCAGAGGTAAACATTCAGACACTCTGCTCCCCTGAGCAGAGGTAAAATTCGGAACAAATTAAAAAAATTTAACAAAATATTTTTATCTGCCACGCAGGACAGGAAAACCAGAAAATAATCGGAATAGGCTGAACAGCCTAGGCATTATCTCCCTCAGGAGGAAGGCTGGCAAGGGGCTTCACTATAACAGCAACATCGGCACCAACATCCACTTGCCCAAGTGCCTCCTGAGCCGCTGGGGGAGAGGAAACCGACTCATCCACTACTTCCTCCTCACCCCCAGCAAGCATCTCCAGGTTCAAACCCGCAAGAAAATCTACCTTCATTCGCTCCTCCAAAGCGGCCAAGTCCCAACCTTCATGCTTCCCTTCAGAGTAGTCCTTGACCATCTGAATTTCAACACTCAGAGCTGACCAGTTTAGGGTGCCCTCCATGTTCTCCTGCAGCTCAGCCACCTTCTCCTGAGGACCAGAGTTGACACTCTGAACCTGAGCAAGTTCAGCTTTCACCTCCTCCACAGTAACCTTGTGCTCCCTCTCCTCAGCCAGCTGCTTGTTAGCCCGACCCAGCTCCTCCTTCAGCTTCGCAGCCTCCTCTCTGGCCTGGCTGACCTCCTCCGACAGACGAGCATTGTCAGATTGGAGCCGACTTCCCAACTCCCTGAGGTGGGACACCACCCTTCAAGAATAGGCCCATCTGAAGAGTCTGATCAATACCACAGCAATCAATAACACAATCAAAATTGGGTAAACTCAAAAGTCAAGAAAATAAGGTTACCTCAAAGGCATGGGCAGTGACATGAGTAGCCACCTCAATGAGAGGCTCCCTAGCCATCACAGCCTCAGAACCAGGAAAGAGGAGCTGATCCAGAGAAGACAGATCCGTCATGGTTCTAATAGTCCCAAAGTCCTTGGGAAAGGCAAGCAGTATGTCATCAGGAGCACATCCTGCAGAGTGTGGAGCAGAAGGCGAAGGAGAGTCAGGCAGATTGATCACAGGAGACTCCTCCACAGAACCAGCCCGTGCAGAGGGAGAAGGACTGCGCTTTCTCTTGGAGCCGGTTGAAGGAGCAAGGGGAGAGCAAGAACCCCTCCTAGAGGATGAACGGGTGGCCATATTCTTTCTTCTAGCCCTGACCCGGTCCAAAGTCATCGGAGCCTTTGAGTTGCCTAATGAAATCAGAAACACAAAGCAAGTCCCACATCAGGAGAAGAATAAAATATATATCAGTCGACTCAGCAGACCATTCCTCACCAGGAGACATGACGCCAGCAAAAGGAGGACAAGCACCGTTCTTGGAGGGAATGAAGAGATTATTGAAGGTACGCTGCTCGGGACTTAGACTGGAGAGTTGAGCGGCAAAATCGAGGATTGTCGTCACCCCCTCAGGTTGTTGTAGACCTGCAGCATGAAATCAATAAGAACCGTAAGTGTGCAAGAAAACTTGAGAACTGAGGACATGACAAGTACCTGTGGCGGATCCCCACTCAGAAAAGAGATAATCATGAGGAAGAGGGGAAAAGGAGTCGGCCTTCACAAATGAAGTCTTTGAACCAATCAACATCAGGAGGGTTAGCTGGGAAGATTATGCCAGGAAAGCACTTGTCTTTCACGCGCATCGTCACTTGGCCACATCCCAGGGGTCTCACCTGGAATAAGGCACAGACATCGCCCAAGGAGAAGTTTCTCTGATGACGATGGTTTAAGACGCAGAAAGACAACAACACCCGCCAAGTATGGGGGGCCAATTGACAAGGAGCGAACTTGTAATGGGATAAAAATTCTTGAACAAGTGGAGGAAAAGGGAAACGCAGGCCTAGGAAGAACGGATAGGCGTACATGCAGACCCACCCCGGCCGGATGAAGTCCGCTTTCTGCCCAGGAGAGGGGATATGAACCTCCACCTCTTTACCAAAACCAAAAATCTCCCTGATGAAGGGGAGATCATCGTCGGTGAAGCTAGAGTCGCAGGAATGTTTCAAACCTAGAATAGAGGAAAGGGAGAACATCGCCGGCGACGACGGCGAAGAGGGTGGAGGAAGAATCGGGGATTTGCTACGACTTGGTTTAGGAGCCATAGAGGGGGCGAAAATAACGAGCGAGAGGAAAGGGAAGTCACCTGAAAATGGGAAGAGATGGAGGAACGTCGGCACGGCAGCGACAACGGACGATAAAGAAATGAGAAGGTGTTGTTGGTTTGAATTTTAAAAGAAATTTAGATTAGAGAGAAAGTAAAGGGAGTAGGGGTAAGTAAAGAAAGAGGAAGAGTAAATAGGGTAACGGAGAGAAGGTAGTACGGGGAAGCGCGAGCAATAATGAGAGGGAAAGAAAAATTATCATGGGGAGAGAGGAAAAGTCAGTTAGGGAAATGAGAGAGGTAGACCAAAGGACAAACTCTACAAGAAAAAGATCGTCTCCAGGGCTACCCACGACAAACACAAACGAAAATTCCCGCCTAATATGAACTTAGTCGGAAATTTGGGGGCATTTGTTTGGGATAAATTTCGCATCCCAAAAAAACGACGTGGCATACCTCAAGTCAAAATCAAGGTCAAAAAGTCAAGGGATTAAATGTGAGAAAACTACGGAGTAGTACTCGAAAGTCAAAAGTCAAAAGTCGTGAAAGTCGTAAGTCCAGCACGAACCAGAGTCCACAAGTCAACCCAAAGGCGAGACCAAGCAATGGCAGTTGGCCAAACAAAAATCACACCTGGAGATGGGCCGAGCACAGCCCAACACAAGGATAAACCCTTATATCCCAAGCAATGGACCCGGTCAGCAACAACCCCCTAAATCCTAGAGATGGTTCCACCAGAAGGGGAGAGACATCAGGAGAAAGAGGAGGAAGAAGTTGAAAGCAACGGCTAAAGGGAGGGGGACAAATATAAGTGCGACGACTACAACAAGGGGATCATTCAAGTCATCCTCAACCCTTAGCAACTCTGAGCAAAGTAAATTCAACAAAATACGTCATAATTGAAATATCGACTATATTCTTGTATTAGCATTTGTATTTCTTCCTCTGTATTCATAGTGAAGTCTAGGTGGGATTCCGACTCCCCGGTTTTTCCCACATTGGGTTTCCGCGTCACCAATTATCGTGTCTCTTTATCTTCTTTCATTGTTCTACATTCGTAGATTTGATTCGTTCCATTGATTTGTGAAGCGTTAGCCCGATCACTTTAACCCACAACTTGAATCGTAACCCGGTAAATTTTTACCAAAACAATCCCGAACGACTTTTCTTTCCCTTTGAGATTTTATTCCCGTATCTCTTCTTATTGTTCTGCCTAGAATTTTGTGTATGTAGACCCAATTCCAGTGAAGATATCACGCTTGATCCTGCTTCATCTTTTCATGAATTTGTTGCCTTTTTGTTTCCTGTTTTAGCTCGAGATTGTGTCAGTGTAATCTCTCTAATATGGCGGTTAATTTCTACTATTACTCGTACATTTTATACAAAATCACACACTAATTTATACTACGGGCTCGCTTGGGATGTGGGTAATTATTAAGGGGGTAATGAGCAAAAATGAACTAGAAAATGACGGAAAGTAGTGATAATGTTGAGCGGAACTGGAAAAAATTAAGGAAATATAGCTTATTTGGGGGAATTATTACTCCCCTCTCCCCTCAAGTAATGCATTACCCCCCATTGGGGGTAATTATTCCCCCTCGTATCCCTTTTACATTATAAAATGTTACAATCAAGCAACATATTCATCCATTTCTAGTTCATTTTTGATCCATTACCCCCGGAATTATTACCCCCATCCCAAGCGAGCCCTACGGAGTAGTAATCTTTTAGGTGGTAAAAAATCAGCGGCGAGAAAGGCAACAATAATGTGTCTATCTTCATAGTTTCTTGTGTATAAATGATCAAAATCTTGGTGAAAAGCATTACCAGTAAACTTGCGATTCCTGTTCTGAAGATGCCATGCCAGCACTTGTCGACTAGATGTCCATTCCTCTTGCAATACACACAGAATGTTACTGTATTGATTTGTCTGAGCTTTACCATTGCCATCAAGATTGTGCCTCTAATCGGGACTACTACTGGATCAGTTTCTTGTCTTCCTACCATTTGAGTTGCATTGCTGCTTCTCCTTAGCTCCACAAGTACATTAATGTGCGTGCGTGCAAGCACACAAGGGTCATACGCATTCCCAGGTGGCTTTGTTTTTTGTGAAATAGGTCGGAATACATACATACAGGCAGGCAGGCAGGCATACATACATACAAACTACTCCGTATATCATCTCCTTGCGAGAAATCAGAAATATTCTTTTTCTGCACCCCATAAGTTGAGCTTCATTTGATCGCCCAAATCTTTCTTCAAGCCCTGCCCAAGCAAGCAACACAAGCAGTAGCACAGAAAAGAATAGAATCTGCTCTTTGTGCAGATAGTGAATTTAGGATCCAAGAAAAGACTATTTATATCATTGCATCCCTCCCAATGTTTTGCCATTGGATCACTTAGCTTGGTGCTACTTTAGGAATGGTATCATCAATGAATTCATTCTTTTCTTTTCTTTTGTTTTGCAGAAACCACTATATATGATGAGCATGACACGTTTCTGGTTACTGAAACCAATTCACAGATATTTGCCACCAACTACTTTAGACACGGTACATCAGAAGGATGAATATACAAATGATGGTGACCTGCAATGGCTCTCCCATATTGACGAATTTGATCAACTTTTCAAAAAAAAGAAAAAGAACTTCATTGCAAATTACAGCAATACCGAGGATTGATCAAGAATGCATGATTAAGAAAAGAAGAGGAAAACAAGATCAATAATTGAAGAATTGCTCCAACAATACCATAGTATTTGGTAAAAGATTGATTGGTGTAAACAGAATGCAAGAAGAAACTAGAGAGAGAATGAGAATAAACTTTCTGTATCGATGATTTATGAATATTCTCAAATCCTGCTTATATACTTCAGTAATACAACAGGTTCTAACAACCTCTAACAGAGTGCTATGTTAGTTGGACTTATAAGCTATGAGCCTGTAAACAATACCTTAATTAAAGCCTGTTTAGCAAAATTAGCTTGGAAGATCCGGTCGCATCCAAATTTTCTACTGAGCTCTTAATATTTGGACAACTCCATTACCTGTGAATTATTACAAGTGGCTAATAGGTTTTCCGTCGGAGTTAAAACTATGGAAGGATAGATGGGATGGGTAGATGGTGATTTCTTAAACCCCCAAAATCTCTTCGATGCTTCCCTTACAAGGAATTCGGAATATTAAGCCTCAATGAGGGGATAATAAGAGCACAACTATTATTTGGAAGCATGACAAGACAGATTCATATACATAAGGCAGTCAGGATATGCAGTGTTTGACTATTACTTTACGAATGACACAAACAAAATCCGTTTCTTTTGTTTGAAAGAACTAAACCCATGTTTAAAAGACTACCAAGCATACAGAAACAAAGAGATTTTAAGTGATTATAAGTTATAACTATACATACAGAAACGATGAAATTCTACTTCTTCTCCAACTAGAACTTCTGCTCCGGAACTCTTGCATACTTCCAGCCTTGCAACTCTCAAGCGACTTCTGGCAGTACCTGAAGCTATCCGATTCCTATGTTAAAATCAGCCTGTTAACAAGGAAGCTTAGGGTTATCCCCAAGAAAAGGAAAAGTAAACAACTTGATTTCAAAATCGTATCTCTTCCCTCACTGTCACCCTTTCTTTTCTCAATCAGTCATCAGTAATCCACTGATGCTCGAATGCAAAAAAATATGATCTATAAATTAACTTTGAAGTTACCTGAATCATAGATGCAAAAATCAAGTTACAGGACAAACTTAAGGGTATAACATAAGACGATCCATCTTTTTTGTACTACTCCAACTTGTAAGCCCTAAGAAGGTTTCTACCAAATACTACGTACGTACCTATTAGCAATGAAAAGAGTAACATTTAGAAACAGATCCATCCAACCCCATCCCCCTTCATCAATGTGCGACAATCATGATTCATGATTGTGAGGTCTCTTGCGACCCAGATGGCTGTCACTGTGTGTGTGCTACTGCTGTATAAATGGCCAACCCAGAGCGACAATTAATTAAGGATTCCGACTAAAATACTATGTGCGAGTCTTGGGCGGACTCGAATGGAGTAAATTGAAGGGGGCACTGGCAATCGGAGTATGAAAGAACACACTCTCCTTTCTTCATCAACTTATGGGTATGACACTGACTAGCAATATTGATATCGGTAATACAGTACACTTAATCACCCCAAATTAGGAATTTCTCAACCAAAGAAAAGAAAGCACTTCATCTCCGATCTACATACCAACAATTCTTGCTCTCCTCCTTTCCTCAGTCACTGGGAAGCTAAGTTATTATCCTTATACCAACAGACTTCTGACCATACATGATCACACAAATACATGCGGGAGCTTGCCGCAACATCCTCCTCTGCTAAACCTAGTACAGTACTCGTAGTTGATTAAAAAACAAGGGGTGTTAAGTGTAAGTTAATGAAAACAGTGGAAACAAACAGATTTTTAGATGCAACAAGAATATAAAAGATCAAAATTATGTAACATCAGCCTGCATCTCTCACCATCATTTACCAACACACTTAAGCAACCACACATAAAGATGACAACTTTCACAACATTCAATGAAAACGACCAAAAACTGTACACATTTGACCATCAAATCGAAAAAACAAGTACCAGGGGGATCACGATCACGATCACGATCATTCCCCTCCATTAGTCTTGTGAAGCTTAGAGTCGTCCTTAGAAGGCAAGGGATTACCACCCTTGATGAACCAACCGAGAGCAAAGAAGGCTCCGCCTGCCAGAATAGCTGTACCCCATGCGTGAGAATACCATTTGCTGTACTGCCTTATTGCAAACCTCCATTGATCCCTTAATGTTGCTGCGTCCGGATTCACTGACTCAGCTGGGTTCGGGAAACGGGCCTTTTGCCCCGAATATGAACCTGAACCCCTATCCATTCGGGGCTTTGTGCTTTCCGGGTTGTGTTCAGTTTTCAGCTCCTTCTTTTCTGCCATTGCTATTGCTATTGCTGGGGAAGGAAGTTCAGTGTTATGATTATTCAGAGGTACGAGTATGACCCTCACAAATGAAGATTTGAGAAAAAGTTCTTGTAATACCTTTCTACCGCCTACTCAAACCCAAAAATATGCGTCAGGTCTAGTGAGTTATCAATCAGATTTTTCAAAGTTTGAAGACTCTGTCAACTCAGCTTTCCACTCACTTTTATTATTTGTTTATGGCTCAGACTCTCCTCAGACTCTCCTCAGACTTACTTTAGACTTTATACATTATCCGTCAGACTTTGCTCAGATTCACCTTACCCTTTTTTGGTAAAAAAAATTAATCAATTTGGTTTAGTTTATGATTAAACAATTACAATTTACTTGTAGAGGTGGCACTTAGTCGTGCCGGGCCGGGCTTCGTGCCGTGCCCGGCGGGCTTCGTGCCTGGGTGGGCCGGCCCGGTCGTGCCTAGACCCGGGCTCGTGCCGTGCCCGGCACGGAGCTCTGGCCGACCTTGCCGTCGAGGCACGGCCCGAGGCCCGGGCCCGGTCGTGCCGTGCTCGGGCCGGGTCTCGTGCCCGGTCGTGCCCGGCCCGTCGTGCTAGTTTCGTGCTCGTGCCCGTGTTTCGTTTTTCGTGCCGATTTTCGGGTCGTGCCTCGATATATTAAGATCTATTTCAATTCTTCAAACTTCAAGAATCAAGATTAATATTTAATACTTATTATATTAAGATTACAATATTTTGTATATATATTATTTATAAGATTAGTAATACTTATATTATATTTTATATATATATATATATATATATATTCCGTATATATTAGAATTTAGAAATGTACAGTATTTAGATTTTAGAAGATTAGTAAGAATAATTATAAGATTAGAAGAAGAATGGAATGATTTGTGTGAATTGAATATGGATGAAAGTGGGTATTTATAAGGTAAAAAATGAAAAAGAAATTAAAAAATAAAAATAGAGGAAAAGAGACGTTGGGTCTGCATGGGGCTTGGGAAGTAAAAAAAATAGAGGAAATGAGATTATAGAGTAAAGAGACGTTGGGGGGAGTATGGGGACTTGGGGAATATGGGAAGAAGTGAAGGCTGTGCACAGCAGGCAAACAGCAGAAAACACAGCACAGCAGCAGACAACACAACACAGCAGCCAGCAGCAGCATGCAGGGACAAGGAGGTGAGGCCGGACCGTGCCGTGCCTCGGGCCCACCGTGCCCGGGCCAATCGTGCCTGATCGGGCCGGCCTGCGTGCCTGTCAGCGGGCCGGACTGGGTCGGACCCGGTCGTGCCCGTGCCAGGCACGGGCTTTTCGCCCACTTCATCGTCGCGGCCCGGTCCGAGGCACGGCGGGCCGTGCCCGTGCCAGGCCCGATTTTGCATTCGTGCCGGGCCGGTCGTGCCAAAATTCGTGCCGGGCCGGGCCGGCGGCGGCGGCCCGGCCCGAACTGCCACCTCTATTTACTTGTTTTGTACAAATTACTTACTTACTTTACTATTTAGTTTACAGTCATTATTGTGTACCACCGTTGTACCATGCGACAGTAGTAAAAGTTTGCAACTTATAATAAAAAGTGATCATTTTAGGTCAGTTAGTTACCACTTTCAGATAAATAGTTACTACTTTTTCATATTAAAACGTGGTCACTATTTAACTTAAAGTGGTTACTAAATAACATAAAGTGGTAACTTTTTACCACAAATTTGGTATGTCGTACGGTACAACGGTTGTATACTATAATTTGTGTTTAGTTTAATTAAAACCTTTAACTTGTTCACGTACAGTGTTTAGGCCCATATAGATTACTAACCCTAAACCCTGTTCCCCTTGTATCTTATATGTACTTCCCATTAAGGAATAAACTACCTCTCTTAATTCTCTGTCCTCTCTTCTCTCTTCTCTCTTCTTAATTCTCTTTCATAGCACGTTATCAGCACGAACTCTAACACTACCTTTTCTCTTCAGGTAAATAAAAAAAATATTAAAAAAAAAAATCGTGATCAATTGGTTTCAATTGTCAATTGATGGTATGTAACAACTTGCACGTAAACAATATTAAACAATTTTTTTTTTGTTTCTTTATTGCACGTAGATAATTTTTTTTTTTGGTTTGTTTCTCAGTTTAATATAACTAATATTTTCTTTTATTCTTTTATAGTTATCATGTCGAATTTGGTGAAACTTGAATTTAATGCCCTTGATATCTCTGGCAAGAACTATATAGAATGGGCATTAGATGCGGAGATGCACCTGAATGCTAATGGTCTTGGTGACACTATCAAAGTAGGAAATAATTCATCTCCCCAGAACAAGGCGAAAGCTATAAGTTTTATTCGTCACCATCTATGTAAAGGGCTGAAAATTGAATACTTGACTGTGAAAGATTCTTTGATCTTATGGGCAAATCTGAAAGAAAGATATGACTACTTGAAATTGGTAATTTTACCTAGAACTCGACAGTGGATCCACCTGAGATTACAGGATTTTAAATCCGTTAGTGATTATAATTCAGCCATGTTCAGAATTACCTCACAATTAAATTTGTGTGGCGAAAAAATATCTGATGCAGATATGTTGGAAAAAACATATCAGACCTTTCATGGGTCACAATTGATTTTATCGCAGCAATACCGTCAGAGAGACTTTAAAAAATACTCTGAGTTGATTTCTTGCTTGCTTGTGGCTGAACAGAATAATGAAATTCTGTTGAAAAATCACCAATCCCGTCCAACTGGATCTGATCCATTCCCAGAAGTGAATGCGACGAAATATGATAATAATTATAATAATAGAAGTCACGGTAGAGGCCGTGGACGTGGACGTGGACGTGGATGAGGGAGAAATAATTATCGAGGTGCTAGAGGTGGAAAATTTAAAAACTCATTTTCTCACCATAAACGAGAAGAAAATGATGGTCCACGCGAAAAGAATATCCCGGTCGGTAGTTCATGCCACCGTTGTGGTGATAATAGTCATTGGGCCCGTACATGTTGTACACCCGGACATCTTGTGAATCTTTATCATCAGTCCTTTAAAAATAAGGGGAAGAAAATTGAAGCAAATTTTGTTGCTGAGAAAGATATTGAGACAAATTTTGCTGATGGAGATGATTATAATATTGGTGATTTGGATGTCTCGGATTTCTTTTCAGACCCTGATGGAAGAATTGATCACCTGATTGGCGACGGAAGTTTCAATCCACAAGATTAATTATTAGTATTATTATACTATTATTATTATTAAGCGTTTTATATACTAATAATTATTATTAAGCACTTTATATTTCAGACTTTGTCATCGTATTTTTTTTTTTAGTTTGAATAATTATTTGTCAATGGACATTATTATTAAGTTTTATTATTTTATTTGCATCAATTATTAATGAGAAGCTATTAAATATTTTGTAGTCGCATTAAATTACCATTTTATTACATTTGTTTCATGATTGAATATTAAATTTTCGCATTAGAATAAATCACTCACCACTAAACAATTTTATTTACAATCCATCTTATGTTACTTTATTTTATTTTTTCATGAAGATTATGGACGCTACAGTAGCAGATATATGTCTCATCAATAGTGCGACAACACATACTATCCTTACGGATAAAAAATATTTTACTCTATTGAAAGAGCAAAAGGCAAATGTTAATACTATTGCCGGTAGTACAAAATTAATTGAAGGCTCCGGAAGAGCTAAGATTTTGTTGCCAAAAGGGACAATTATTGAAATTCAGGAGGCTTTGTATTCTCCACAGGCAAAAAGAAATTTGCTGAGTTTTAATGATATTCGTAGAAACGGATATCACGTTGAGACATCAAATGAAAGAGGGATTGAATACCTCTATGTTACATGTTCACATTCGAACAATAAAAGTGTATTGGAGAGACTTAGTACTTTGTCCTCCGGCTTGTACTATACGACAATTAGTACAATTGAATCACACGTTGTAGTAAACCGAAAGGTTACTGATAAAACAAATTTCATTATGTGGCATGACCGGTTTGGTCATCCCGGATCTGTGATGATGCGAAAAATAATCGAGAATTCATGTGGACATTCATTATAAGGTTTTGCAGTCCAAAGAATTCTCATGTGCTGCTTGTGCACAAGGTAAATTAATAATTAAACCATCGCCGTCTAAAATTGGGAATGAATCCCTGACATTTCTGGAAAGGATACAAGGTGATATTTGTGGACCTATACATCCACTAAGTGGACCATTTCGTTACTTTATGGTTCTAATTGACGCATCTACTAGATGGTCACATGTGTCATTGTTATCAACCCGCAACCTTGCGTTTGCGCGATTATTGGCTCAATTGATAAGATTAAGTGCTCACTTTCCAGATTATCCCATTAAGGCTATTCGTTTTGACAATGCGGGTGAATTCAGTTCACAAACTTTTGATGATTATTGTATGTCTATTGGGATAGGTGTTGAACACCCTGTAGCACATGTTCATACTCAAAATGGCCTTGACGAATCATTAATTAAACGCATTCAGTTGATTGCGAGACCAATGCTTATGAGGTCTAAATTACCTATTTCCGCATGGGGACATGCAGTTTTGCACGCAGCATCATTAATTCGCATTAGACCAACAAATTATCATACATCATCCCCCCTAAATTTGGTCTTTGGTCAAGAACCAAATGTTTCTCATCTAAGAATTTTTGGTTGTGCGGTGTTTGTTCCAATTAACCCGCCACAACGTACAAAGATGGGACCTCAAAGGAGGTTGAGAATATATGTTGGGTATAAATCTCCATCAATTATCAAGTATTTAGAGCCTTCTACAGGTGATCTATTTACAGCTCGCTTCGCTGATTGTCATTTCGATGAATCAGTTTTCCCGACATTAGGGGGAGATAATAAACAGCTGGAAAAGGAGATAAGTTGGAATGAATTATCACTATCTCATTTAGATCCTCGCACCAAACAATGTGAACTCGAAGTTTAAAAGATAATTCATTTACAACGATTGGCAAATCAATTACCTGATGCTTTCACTGATCCGAAAGGTGTGATTAAATCTCATATACCAGCTGTAAATGCTCCAGCTAAAATTGTAGTCCCGGAAGGACCATCAATTGCAAATGAGTCTATGACACGCCTGAAGCGTGGTAGACCCATTGGTTCCAAAGATAAAAATCCTCGAAAACGTAAAGGAGCAAAATCTGAGGAAGAAGTGACTTTTGAATAGTCCCCGGAAAAGTCTGACGACATGACTGAGAGTATGTCTCCAGAAGAGACTCAGGTACCTGAAAATGATGAAGAGATCTCGATAAATTATTTCATGTCTAGACAAATATGGAACCGAAATACAATCGACGTCGATGATGGTGTTTTTGCATTTAATGTAGCGCTAGATATCATGCATGAAAATGAGGATCATGAACCAAAGTCTGTTGATCAGTGCAGGCGTAGAATTGATTGGCCAAATTGGAAAGATGCCATTGAGGCAGAGTTAAAATCATTGGCCAAACGTGATGTGTTTGGACCTGTAATTCGCACACCCGACGGAGTAAAACCTGTGGGTTATAGATGGGTGTTTGTGCGAAAAAGAAACGAAAAGGGCGAAATAGTCAGATATAAAGCTCGATTAGTTGCACAAGGCTTTTCACAAGGACCTGGTATTGACTATGAGGAGACATACTCTCCGGTAATGGATGCAACTACATTTCGTTATCTAATAAGCCTCGCTATGAGGGAGGGACTTGATTTACGCCTCATGGACGTTGTTACAGCCTATTTGTATGGCTCACTTGATAATGAGATATACATGAAACTTCCTGAGGGTCTTAAGCTACCTGAAAAGATAAAATCAAGTCCTCGTGAGCGATATTCAATCAAACTAAACAGATCACTATATGGCTTGAAGCAATCCGGAAGGATGTGGTATAATCGCCTTAGTAAATATTTATTGATAGAAGGATACAAAAATGATCCGATTTGCCCTTGTCTTTTCATAAAGAAATCCGGATCTGGATTTGTGATTATTGCTGTTTATGTTGATGATTTGAATATTATTGGTACTTCTGAAGAGATTACCAAAGCTGTTGAATATCTAAAGAAAGAATTTGAGATGAAAGATCTAGGAAAGACGAAATTTTGTCTTGGCCTACAAATTGAGCATCTTGACAATGAGATTCTGTTACACCAGGGAACGTACATTGATAAAGTACTAAAACAGTTCAATATGGACAAGGCACATCCTCTGAATACTCCAATGGTAGTAAGACCACTTGATGCCAAGATTGATCCATTTCGACCCCGAGAAGAGAACGAAAAGATTCTCGGCCCTGAAGTACCATACTTAAGTGCAATTGGAGCCTTGATGTACCTCGCCAGTCAGACAAGACCGGACATATCCTTTTCTGTCAACTTATTAGCGAGATACAGTTCATGTCCTACTCAAAGACACTGGAATGGAGTAAAGCATTTACTTCGATATCTCAGAGGTACGTCGGATATGGGTTTATATTATTCTAACAAATCCAAAACAGATTTAGTTGGTTTTGCAGATGCTGGTTATTTATCTGATCCTCATAATGGCCGTTCACAAACTGGTTATGTATTCACGTGTGGTGATACTCCCATCTCATGGCGCTCCGTAAAGCAAACGATAGCTGCCACCTCTTCCAACCACGCAGAATTGTTGGCGATTCATGAAGCAAGCCGAGAGTGTGTATGGTTAAGATCCATGATTCATCACATTGTAGAATCTTGCGGTATATGTCTTGAAACTAAGGCCCCCACTATCCTACACGAAGACAATACAGCTTGTATCGCCCAGCTCAAAGCAGGATTCATCAAAGGAGATAGAACGAAGCATATCTTGCCAAAGTTCTTTTTCACTCATGATCTTCAGAAAGATGGTTTTATTACCGTTCAACAAATCTCTTCTTGTGACAATCTTGCGGATATTTTTACGAAGGCACTACCAAGCAAAATTTTTGAGAAGTTAATCACCAGACTCGGTTTGCGTCGTCTCAAGGACATCAATCAATGTTTTAATCAGGGGGAGTAAATACGCGTTGCACTCTTTTTCCCTCGACATGGTTTGTCCCACTGGGTTTTCCAGGCGAGGTTTTTAACGAGGCAACATTTATTGCGTATCATGGAGATTATTGTACTCTTTTTCCTCATTAGATTTTTGTCTCACTGGGTTTTATCTAATAAGGTTTTAACGAGGCAATCCCTCCAGTATTGGACATCCAAGGGGGAGTGTTATGTATAATTATATGGATGTCCATGTACAGTGTTTAGGCCCATATAGATTACTAACCCTAAACCCTGTTCCCCTTGTATCCTATATATATGTACTCCCCATTAAGGAATAAACTACCTCTCTTAATTCTCTCTTCTCTCTTCTCTCTTCTCTCTTCTCTCTTCTTAATTCTCTTTCATAGCATAACTTGTTTTATTTTAAAGTTGTTAGTTTTTGTGTGATATACAAAAATACGGGTAGACGATCTTAAGGACTTCGTTCATATAATAGGTCCGGATGATTTACGATATTTTAATTATGTTTTACTTACATTAATTTACGATATTTTAATATTATTTTACGTTCACTTAATTAATTAAGTGAAATTAGTTGATTAAGTGTTTAATTAAGTAATTATTTTGTACGTTAAATTGGGTAATTATATATTTTATTAGTTAAATATGTACTTCGTATTTAATAAGTTTATTAGGGGTCGATGATTAATTGATTTCCTCTGTCTTGTTCATTTATTTATCTTTGATTAAAATTTTTATCACAAATAATATAAAAGGTAAAAAATTGATCGAGACGCTAAAAAAAATTAAGAATAGATAGACCCCACAAAAGATAGAATCGAGACGGTAAAAAAATTAAAGATAGAAGCGAGACTTTAAAAACAATAGAAATTAAAAAAATTATATAAATACGAGTCATTTATCGAATAATATGTCGAGAAATATGTAAAATAAGTCCTGACCCCACAAAAGTCTTAAGTTGAGTCTTTAAAATTCAAGACTCAACTTAAGACTTTGGTACTTTATTGGTAGACCCCACACGAGTCTTGAGACAAGACTCACCTCAAGACTACCAATAATCTTCTCAAGTCTTAAGACTTCCTCAAGACTATCAAAAATCTTAAGACTTTCCTCAAGATTTTGCAACATTATTGGTAAGACTCACATGAGTCTTGAGACAAGACTCCCTCAAGACTCACCTCAAGAATACCAATAATCTTACCCTTACTCCCTCCGTGATTCGGTCTCATTCAACGCTCTCTTTTGGTGAGAATTAAGGTGAGTAAAAATGTGCGATGAGAAAATATGTGGAGTCACAATCATCAATGAAAACCACACGAATTATGCAAAAGAGGAATAAAGTAAAATGTGTTTCTTTTAAAGAGACTGTCCGAAAAGGAAATGATACTCTTCTACATAGACAACGAGAATACTAATAATTTATTTAGAGCTGATAAAAGTGTTCCAACCCGATAAATCAATCCGACTCACCCGAAACTCGACCTAGCACAACCCAAAAATTTGTTAAGAAAGATCAGGTCTTCATTCGTCGATGCTTAATACGCCAAAAATTTGTGTTGTTGATTCCTGCGTAATCGAAGATTTGTAGGGTTTCTTTTTGTCATTCGGTGGCTAGGCGAAGGAGATGAGGATAAGATAGGGGTGTAATGTGTTTGAAACCTAATTTTCAGATACTGGAGCCTAATTTTGTATATTATCAGTTTATGTTTGATGTTTGGTTTTTGACCTAAACGACCCGATTTGTCCTAAAACCTTTTTATTTAGTACTTCGTACAAGTTATTATCACTCTTCTAGTCTTCTCTAAAACCGTTTTCCAATTAAGACATACCTGAAAAATAATTTCATATGTACAACCGTGTTTTCTCTTATATCTACTATTGTTGTTAAACAGCTAACGTAGTACGATATCAATGTAGTACAAATATATGTATATTTAAATCTCATTTCAACTTTATCTACGAGTGTATTACACTCCAAATACTATAGATTATATCTCATTACGGTTTCACAAGTTATGAACTTTACGGTGTCTATCTAACAATTTAAACTATACGGCCTTAGGATACTACTATTTGTTAGTTATTACGTCAGTGTTATTACTTTGTACTACACGCATTACTTAATTTACACAAGATTATGACTTAGTTCAGTGGAACCGTTTTTGTTATTGACATTGTTTTTTTCTTTAACCCAGTTTGTAATATACTGGAATTCCTTTACTACTAACTATATCAACGCAACTTCTTTTTACTTTCTTTAGTATAGTCACGTAAGTCATTTCTACTAATTCTAACCTGAATCACGTTATCATTCTGTTTATACCTTATACAAATGAACCCAATTTACGTATATATTATTAAACAACTACTCATTGATCGATAATTTAGGGACAACCATTTTGTAGTCATTTGTTTTTGAACATTTTTTTTATCATCCCCGTGACGTGTATGCTTATCTATCTCCTTCTGACTCAAGCAAATTTCCAGTGCGCTTTACAAGACGACAGTTCTTTATTTCAGTATGCTTCGCGATGACCATTAGCAAAAGTCAAGGGCAGTCATTGTCTCATGTTGGTCTGTACCTCCCGGAGCCTGTTTTTATTCATCGTCAACTATATGTTGCATTATCAATGGTGACCAACAAACGCGGCTTGAAGATCCTAATTTATTATAAGGAGAAACATACTTCTAACAATAGTACCAATGTTGTCTATCAAGAAGTGTGTCAGTATTTGTAGTACTTTTTTTTGTTCTTTGTTTTTGCATTATTTACGTACACTAATTTGTATCACAACATATTTTTCTACCAGAATAAGAATAATTTCTCTCTACACCTTAAACCAACTTCTCAAGACCACCCGTGTAATTTTGCACGGGGTAAAACTAGTTGAATTATCGAAGTTAATTTAGCGCATGTGGAATGCCAAACATTCAAAGGTAAATTACAAGACATCGGTGTAGTACAACCCAGATGGACAATATATCTGCAAGAAGCAATAGAGATGATAAATGAATTGAAATACCTATAATCAAAGATAAAAATACACGGAGTACTACGTAGTAAGAATACACATAACCGATTCTTCTGTCTGTTATGTACATGGTTTTATCTCATTGAAGTTCTACTTCGTTTCAATTATTTCTATCAATTTATAAACTCTTTTGAAATGTTATTGTCGTCTAATACCACCTTCTAGGTGTTTTGTGTGTTTTAGCATTAACATGTTTGTAGGATTTGGAGTGTTTTAAATATCATATCTTACTATACGAGTAACTTTATATTCACTGAGATTGGAGATAGTTGAGACGAGCAATGGCACATTTGAGAGTATGTCAAGAAGTCTGGAGCTTCCCGAGATGAGCAGACAATTCGGGATTTGAGGATGGTTAGAATGAAGAACGAAGACATACTCGTAAGTAGAATAAGCATTGATTCCTAGCCGTGACTCCTGCTCCGGGTGTATGAACCCTCACAATGACAGATGAAGCAAATTTCACGTTGCCCTCTAGATCAGATGGCAACAACTAGAGCGGACAAGAATAACCCCACCTGAAATCCTAGTAAAATTGACCCGAAAAAGTAGTGCCATGACCCCCGATGATGATCCGAAAAAGAGTGTTGTAAACGATTTATTAATTTAAGATATCACCTGTGTAATGATATGAGGATACCAGATACGGTGGAGCACGAGTGTAAATGGGCCCTATGAACTAGTTCAAATAAAAGCTACTATCTCTATGAGTCTATGCCAAAATAATCTTCTCATATCATTATTATATCCCTCACGATGGAATGAAAATGTGAAAGATCTTAGGGACCGTTTGGTTTGAGATATTTAGGAAAGGTTAAGAGAATAAAAATTGATGATTCCCTTTATTTGCGTTTGTTTAGACATTTCAATCATTCGCTTTCCCCCTTTCAAACATTAAAAAAATATTATTGTTCAATCAAATAAAAATGTGTAAAATAATATTCTATCACAATAACAATAGATTTTTTAATTAAAAACATTTTATTTCTTTAGATTACAAACATTTTTATCCCGAAAATTACTTATGTCAGAAATGAACCAAACACTGGATATCAGGAATGTAGTTTCAAACCTATACCACCCTGATATGATTCTTCATTCCATACCGATACCTTTGTGCGAACCAAACGACCCCTAAGGATTTTTTTTGGTTCACGTTGTGTGGGTATAAGAAATGGATTTGGAATGACTAAACTACATCCCTTGCATTTGTTTTTTTTTTCATACCCATGTCTCAAACCTCATGAGGTATGAGTTTCTCATACCCAAGGGTGGGGGTGAGTATGAGAATTGATACCTTGGTATCAAATCAATATAATTTTTTTTCCAAAACAAATTTATTGGCAAAATTTTGTACGTTTTAAATTTATTGTTATTCAAACACTTGTTCTCTTGATCATGAAAATGTGCATATATAGAATAATTTTGCTCACAAATAATATTGTTTTTTTGGTCAAAGCATTTTTTTTCCTAAAATGAAAAACATTAAAAAACATTATTGTTCAATTAAATAAAAATGTCTAAAAAATACTCGTAATTCTCTCTCACAATAACAATAGATTTTTTTTAATTAAAAACATTTTGTTTTAAGATTATAAGCTTTTTTTCCCAGAGATTACTCATACCAAAATTGAACCAAACAAGAGAATCTGGAATGGAGTTCCAAACCCGTACCATCCTGGTACGATTCCTCATTCCATACCGATACCTATTAGATTATATCCCGATATTTAATAACATATGATATATTCCGGGAATATCCCGTTATTGTGTAACTGCTATCTCCTGATATTATAATCTGTCGCATGAAAGGGGAAGCAAAATTTGGCCAAATTGATACGGGAGCATCGAATCATGTTACGGGTAATTTGGCATGTATGAACGATGTGAAGAGTATTCCGACTCGTCGAGTCGGTCTACCCGATGGAAAGTACAAGGAGTCAAATCTTGCAGGAATCGTGTATCTTAATGACACTCTCACTCTCACTCGTGTTTTATACGTTCCTTCTGATCTTAATTGCAATTAGTCTCCGTTTCTCAACTGCTTGGGATGAATAATATTACGATACAATTTTCTAATAACTGTTGCCTGATACAGGACCCCGCCTCGAGGATGACGATTGGAATTGGTGAACTGAGGGATGAAATATATTTTTTACGGGGTGTGGAACAACGATCGTTTGGGACTCGGGTCAACAAGGTATCTAATTTCGATCTGTGGCACCGTCGTCTTGGGTATCCGACTGACAAAGTAGTAAAATTTATACCTTTAGCTAGAAATCTTAGTCCGTCTTATGGACACGTTCGTGATATTTGTCATTTTGCAAAACAACATAGACACAACTTTGATTTGAGTAATAATATTGCGTCTGAAACCTTTGAATTGATTCATTGTGATTTATGGGGCCCGTATCGCACTCCCTGGTCTTGTGGTGCTAAGTATTTTTTGACTATTGTCGATGATTGTTCACGTTCTGTGTGGGTATTTATTAACTGATAAGACGGAAGTGACGAACATGTTTCTGAATTTTTTGGCTACGATAAAGACACAATTTTCTAAACAGGTCAAAACGGTTATTCGAAGTGATAATGGGTCTGAATTTAATTGTATAGCGGGAATTTTCTTTCCTCGTGGTATTCATTTTCAGACTTCATGTGTGAGCACACCCCAACAGAATGGTCAAGTTGAACGTAAACACCGTCATATATTGAATGTAGCTCGCTCGCTTTTGTTTCAAAGTCATTTGACTAAATTCTTTTGGGGGTGAGTGTATTCTAAGTGTTGCATATCTGATTAATCGTACACCTTCGGTCCTTCTTGGGTTCAAATCTTCTTATGAGATTATGTTTGGAGTACCTCCGACGTACTCTAATTTGAGGGTTTTTGGTTGTCTTTGCTTTGTTCACAATCAACATGCCCAAGGTGATAAGTTTGCTCCTCGAGGCCATAAATGTGTCTTTGTTGGTTACCCACATTATAAGCGAGGGTGGAAGGTTTATAATAATGATAAAGAAGTTTTTCATGTCTCGCGGGATATTGTATTTTATAAGGATAAATTCCCTTTTTGATAGTCGAGATTTGTCGCCAATCTAACCATCAAAATGAACCAACTAACCTAAACTAAAATAGCAAGGGCAAGTCGGGTCGAATCCTCAGAGAGATCGGGATCGAGTACTAGGTCGGTCTCAGATTATGAATTAGCTACGCGAATCGATTGATAGGGTGAGATTAAACTAGATAGACTAACTAATAAATGAATAAAGAAACTAATAATATAAAACAATATAAAGAATTAGAAAACTAAAGAAACAAAGAGATATGAAATGATGTAATCAAATAAGAAAAAGTACTAAGGGACGATGTCACCGGCGACTTATTCAAATCACGCTAACGAATGCCAAGTATCAAGGAAGTCGGGTTCTCGGACAAGGAAAAGGCGCATTCTAGGTCGGTCAACTCCCTCCCGGGCTCATGAGACGACTAATTACTCCGTTTACCTCCCTCCCGGGCTCGTAAGACGGAATCCTAAGGTCTAGACCGGAGACTCACTCCCGTGATGTTCCCCAAACTAACCCAAGTCAATGAAAAGCACGCTAATCGAAACTAGTGTTAGGGATACCCCGCTCAATTCCCACTCCCGTGTTCAACTAAGTAGAGTAAGGCAAGATAAAGGGGAAGAATCGACAATTAATCCTAATCGACTCCCGTCGATGACCAAGGGACTAAATTCGACCCAAACCCCATAAACCAAGTTAATCCATAAATCTCAACACATCCTCATCCAATCACCCAACTAAATCGATACAAGGCATACAATCACGTAATTCAAACAAATCGGGGATTCATCGACCCCTAGTGAAAATCTACTCACTACCCATAATTATATTAATAAAAACACTAATAATTACTCTAAACATAAAAATAAGCATAATTAAATAATAAAAACTAAAACTTTGACTAATTAAATAAAATTAAACTACTCTAACATAACACATATACTAATTACTCAAGATAAATATAAAATACAAACCTACAATCATATTTCTAAACTTAATAAACAATAAAGATGACAACTTTAAGCTAATTAAAGTAAACCCAAACACAAATAAGAAGAGGGAAAAGACTTGTACCAAAATAGATATATGAAGGGCTTGAATTGTTGAAGGAGAAAAGATTACATTAATTAATTAAAACTAATTAAAAAACTAACCAAATTAAATTAAGAGGAAAAAATGGAAAATGGAAAACAAAAGGGAGTGCCCCTGTTCTTCGGCTATTGCTGCTGCTGCCTCTAACTACTGCTGCTGCGTGACTACTACTACTCCTGCCAAAAACCCCACAAAAATCTCTATCTTCTAATTATTATAGCATGTCCCCTTCCTTTTTCTAATCTCCTCCTTTTTCTATCTCTATTCTCTTCATATTTTCAATAGTGGGATGGGTGCCTTATTATGTATTTGGGCCTAATCCTCATCATGATTCAATAGTTGTTTGATTTGATCCGTTTTGTTCCGTCTTTATCGTCTCGATTCTCTTCGGTACCTATAAAATCAAATATCGAGGCACAGTACCAAAATCCCGAGAAATATAATAAAATGAAAATAACTAAGCTAGACTCGACTAATAAGCTAAACAAACCCAAAACGACTAAATACTAGCTAGATAGTTTATAAAATCGACTAAATAAGAGTCAAAACGTGAGACAAAAATAGGTAAAATCACGAGTTATCACTTTTCAACCACATGATGCTCCCGATTCTACTCCTATTGTTCTAGATGATGAACCAGGTTTCTCTCTATTGTCCCCACCAGCAGAGTCGGACAACTCTGCCTCTCGGCTTGATGACACAGCCATTGACCTGACAGATCCGAGTACCCCCTCGGCGGCTCAATCTCCTCTTGAGACTGCGTCCGTCAATTCTACTGATGCAGCGGTCACTCTTGGTCGTGAGTTACGTTCTAAGGTTCCTTCGTCCCGCTTGCGAGATTTCGTTTTCGGCACTATTATTTGTCCTTCCCCTCAGTCCAGTTCACCACCTCTTTCCTCGTTATCCTCAGGTACATCCTATGCTATAGCAAATTATGTTAATTGTGATCGATTTTCGGAGAAGCACCGAATTTTTCTTGCAGCTGTCTCTGCGAGGGACGAGCCAACTAGTTTCGCAGTGGCAGTTCGTGATGCCGGTTTGCGTGCCACTATGCAAAGTGAGATTGCGGCGCTTGAAACAAACCAAACATGGGAATTGACTGACCTCCCTCCTTGTAAGAAAGCTCTTGGCTGTCGTTGGGTGTATAAGATTAAATATCTTTCTGATGGTACTATTGAACGTCTTAAGGTCCGTCTTGTTATTTTTGGCAATCATCAAGTAGAAGGTTTGGACTGTGATGAAACATATGCCCCGGTAGTCAAAATGACTATTGTTCGTATTTTTTTGCCCTTGCGGCTATTAAGCGTTAGGAGATTCATCAGATGGATGTTCACAACGCCTTTCTTCACGGAGATTTGACTGAAGAGGTTTTTATGAGGTTGCCTCATGGATTTGGTGATGGTAAAGATCAGATGGTAAAGTGTGTCGGCTACGTAAAGCCCTTTACGGTCTCAAGCAGGCTCCACGATGTTGGTTTGCCAAGTTGACCGTCGCTCTTAAGACTTATGGTTTCACTCATTCTTACTTTGATTGTTATTTATTCAATTATTCGCATGGTGATATTTGCCTTCATGTTCTCGTCTATGTGGATGATTTGGCCATAGTAGGTAATGATTCTTCTGCTATTGCTGTCTTTAAAGCTTATCTGGCTAATTGTTTTCCTATGAAGGACTTGGGTCCCTTGAAATATTTCCTTGGTATTGAGGTTGCTCGGAATTTAGAAGGGATATTCATGAGTCAACGTAAATATGCGCTTGATATTATTTCCGAGACGGAAAATCTTGGCACTCACCCCCCTTGGACCGATTATAGCTGAACCTGAGCGTTATCGTCCTTTGGGTTTGGCCACTAGACCGATTATAGCTGAACCTGAGCGTTATCGTCGGCTTGTTGGCCGGCTAGTCCACCTTTCTATTACCCGTCCTGATCTATCTTATGTTGTTCATGTCCTGTCCCAATTTTTGACTGAGCCTCACCAGGAGCATTTTGATGCCGCTTTACGGGTCGTTAAATATTTAAAAGAGTGTCCAGATCAGGGCTTATTGCTGCGCACTGATAGTCCCCTTGAAGTCACGGGGTGGAGTGATTCGGATTGGGCCGATTGTCCTCAATCTCGTCGCTCCGTCACTGGTTGGTTTATTTTCTTGGAGGGGGGGGGGGGGGTTCCCCAATCTCATGGAAAACTAAGAAGCAACAGACACTTTCTCTTTCTTCAACTGAAGCTGAATATCGTGCTATATATGACCCAACTTGTCTGTGAGTTGAAGTGGCTCAAGGGTTTGCTTCTTAGTTTTGGCGTTACCCTCTCACATTATACCTCTATATTTTGTGATGATAAATCTGTAAGTCATATCTCGCAGAATTCTATTTTTCACGAAAGAACGAAGCACATTGAGATTGATTGTCACTTTGTGCGTGATGCTATTATTGACGGCTTGGTCTCTCTGTCTCATGTACCTACTGATGCGCAGCTAGCTGACATCCAAACCAAGGCCTTAGGCTCCAAATGGTTTCATGATTTTCTTCCCATGTTGAGCATTCTCGATCTCCATGCTCCAGCTTAAGGAGGTATTAGATTATATCCCGATATTTAATAGCATATGATATATTCTCGAGAATATCCCGTTATTGTGTAACTGCTATCTCCTGATATTATGTAACCTATATATATATAGGTATCAGTATGATGAATAGAACAACATAACTTTTCCCGAATCATAATTACGTTTTAGCAGTACCTTTGTGCGAACCAAACGGCCCCTAACTCCTCTAACTCCTTACCCCTACCCCTCAAGGTAATCAATTCTCTTTCCCCACTAACCCATCAAGTCATCACCGTACATATTGCTAGATCTATAACTCACCATGAACCACCACCACGACCACCACCAAGGTCCCCCACCACCACTATGACCATCACGCCACTATCGGGTCGGGTCAAATATGGGTCAGATTTGCGTCAAAATATGGGTAAAAAATAATTTTTGACCCCTTGATTTACCAATTAAAAAAAATTTTTTTAAATATTTTAATCATATGGTAAAAAATTATTAATCATCGTATTTAGATTTAAATTTGTAAACATTATATTATTTTATAAATATTTTATTATTAAAATATATAAGTCACACAATTCTTTTTATAACTTTAATATTAAAATTAATAAATTTTAAATATTATTTCAGACACAATGTATAAATATTACGAAATAATATTTTGATGATTTTGTCGATGGTGAACCGTTGATGTTGGGTGAAATCATGAAATGCATTCCCCTTCAATGAAGACCAAACAACAATATAAATTTGGGATAATCCTATTTCTTTCCTCCTCTTTCCCTTTGTTGATTTCATTCATTTTCCCTTTGTTGAACCAAACGCCCCCTTAGTGGTATGGAGGAAGTAGGTATGAAGGGTGAGGATTTTTCTCTTTATATAAGTGATAGGAATATTCGATTAAAAGTGTGTAATATATATAATTTTTAATTTGCGTCATCTCATTTTCCTTTGAATAATATGGAGTATCCCATAGAAGTACAACTAATTGCACGTTTCAATGAATTTTTCATCATCAAAGTAACAGATTAAGCTACAACTCTTGTATCATTTCATATTATAATCACATTTAATACAACAACAATAACAAAGATGTTTCAACTTATCCTAGCTAGTGATTAAGATTAAGTAGCATGTACAATAGACCTGACAAATTGGCACAAAGAAAACACAATAGACCTGGCAAAAGTCCAAAATAGACTCGGCCCGAATGACTCCACCCAAAAAGCTAATCTAAACCCGACCCGACACCCGAACTGAAGATCCAAGGTTGACCCGTAAGACCGTAACCCGAATTGACCTGACGATTATTATAGAAAACGAATCAATATATCCCTAAAAACTGGAAAATAGCAAACCCGAAAACAGTACGAACACGAAATCCAGTCTGACTCAAAGTCAACCTGATTTCTATAACCCAAAAGTGACTCGACTCAAACCAGACCCGGTTGACCCGTTTGCTAGGTCTGAGATCAAATGCCTCCACTATTTTAAAATGCAACTAAATGCGTTCTCGTTGAACAAAACAAAACATTTAATATAACAACAATGTGTAAAAGCCATCACAGAATAAATAAAGTTTGATGAGTAGACACCCATTCCATTTGAAAAACAGACTTTTACCATTTTATCCTAGAAATATTTTAAACAAAGATAAATACTCCTATATGAGTGGAGCAAAGGCCCATATTGCAATATTGGAATTGCCTATAGTTGTGCGTTCGATGATGATGAGTAAAAACAACTTTTCATGTGAGATGTCAGATGGACAACAGAAATCTCTACTTCCCCCAACCAACAACAAATATACACAAGAGAATGCAGGCAGCAATTATGCCTATGGCTATTTCCCAAAATTGTGAAGGTTGTCTATCAAACAGAGGAATATGAATGTTCATACCCAAGAGGCCTACCACCACAAGCCCTGTATTAATGATCATGGTTATTGCACTTAGCATCACTCCCATTTCTAGCAGCTGGTTTCGCTTGTCGTCTAACATTATGTTGATGTAGTCCTCCATGTCCCCTACGTATTCGCTCATCTATTTTACATCATCATTCAAAGTAGGCCGAACATACATACATACATACGAACAGATAATCAAGCATCAAGATAAGTCTTCAATTATGTTAAGGCAATATAATTCAAGATGTTAATTAAATTAAATTACCGTGGACAACTTTTGTGAGATGCCATCTACTTGAGCAAAGTATGCTTCAAGAAGCATTTCCAACTCTTCCACGTTTGGTTTGGTCCAAACGTAAGTAGATGCGTCAGAATTCTTCCCGGATTTTGAAGAAGGAGCATCCTCCTCATCACCATCCTCCCTTTATTTCCAAAAACTCAATTAATTAATGAAGGCCAGGGATGGAGGACCGTTAATTATACAAAGGTGATGAACTGTACTGTTAAGTGTTTTTAAGACTACTCACGCTTCCTGATTAATTAGGTGGGAATCATCCTTATTATGATGCTCGATATCTTCTTCTTTCAAGGACGATGACCGTTGGTCCAAAAATTGCGTAAGCTTTTCAGTGAGATACATCTCTGCCATATCGTTGTCGTCATCCAGCAAATGTTCTAATTCATCCCTAACCTGTCACATTTAACATACCCCCTACACACCATATGGTAAATGGTAATCACCAACTCTTAATTCAGAACCTGGCCTCTTATCATAAAACAATCTAGGGTTGTGGCCTGGGATGTTGAAGTTTATGTGAGATTTTGTAGAGACGGAAAGGAAAGTTGCTTGATTAATTAAACTAAGCTGAATTACATGCTCTTAAATCGACTGAAATAACTAACTCAATACTCTAACTGACTCCACTAAGCATGACAAAGGAAGTGCCTTAAACATAGGCCTAATTAGACTCTCAAACTGAAACTACTCAACTACATTATTCAACGACTACTGACGTATTACTTCCTTAATTATTAGTAGGACGGTTACTTGTGACTTATTCAAGGGTGTTTAAATCACCTTTCAACACCTCCCCTTGATTCAAACTCTTCTCATTCCAATCTTATCCACGAAGAATTTATGCTTGGCTTGAGATAGACCTTTGGTGAACAAATCTGCACTTTGTTCACTTGTTCCACAGAATTTTAACTCAACTGTTTCCTCACTGACCATCTTCCTGATAAAATGGTGTTGTACCTCAATATGTTTAGTCCTGGCATGGAATTCAGGATTCTTTGTCATTGCTATTGTTGACCTGTTATCACACCATAGTTCAGTTGCCTTTTCTTGCTCGTTTCCCAGATTAACCAGTAGCTTCCTCAGCCATACTGCCTGTCTTCCTGCTGCTCCTGCAGCAATGTACTATGCCTCCGTGGATGATAGAGCTACTATATCCTGCTTCTTAGAGCTCCATGTGACTGCACCTGATCCCAGCATAAACACAGAGCCTGATGTGCTTTTTCTCTCATCATGACATCCTGCCGGCCAGTCACTATCAGTGTAGCCTATAAGTTTGAAGTTTTCTGTTCTTTCATACCAGATTCCTTGTTCAACAGTTCCTGCAACATATCTAAAGATTCTTTTTGCTGCTCCAAGGTGCTGCTTGGTTGGATGATGCATATACCTTGATACTACACTCACACTATAGGCAAGATCAGGCCTAGTATGTGTGAGGTAGTTCAATCCTCCCACTATGCTTCTAAACAACTTCTCATTGGCCATTCCTCTGTCATCATACTTTTGTAACTTCTCATTCGTGTTCATTGAAGAGATAGCTTTTAAACAATTCTGCATTTTGAACTTCTTAAGCATATCTTGAACATACTTCTTCTGGCATACAAAGATTCCATCACTCCTTTGTTTCACTTCCAATCCAAGAAAGTAACTCACCATTCCCAAATCTCTCATCTCGAATTCCTGCATCATTGACTCTTTGAATGCCTTTAAACATCTCTTGTGATGAGCTTACATATATGATGTCATCTACATATAGGCACACCACTATGAACTTTTGATCAGAACTTCTCTTGATATATAAAGTGGGTTCTTTTTCACTTCTGTTGAACCCATCTTGAAAGAAGAATTCATCTATTTTGCTGTACCATGCTTTAGGCGCCTGTTTCAAGCCATACAAGGCCTTTTTTAGCTTGTATATTTTGTCTCCTTCACCTTTTTTAATGAATCCTTGTGGCTGCTCAGCATAGACTTCCTCTGGCAGCTCTCTATTTTTAGAAAAGCCGACTTGACATCAAACTGGTGGAGTGAGAGTTTGAGCTGTGTTGCCAGGGCAAGAATTACACTCACAGTTTCAAATCTTGCCACTAGTGAATATGTTTCTTCAAAGTTAACCCCTTTTAGCTGAGCATACCCTTTTGCTACTAACCTGGCCTTGTGTTTTTGTATGGCCCCATCAGTATTGAACTTGATTTTGAATACCCATTTCAACCCAATTACATTCTTATCCTTTGGACATTCAACCAGTTCCCATGTCTTATTTTTCTGTATAGACATGATTTCTTCTTCCCTTGCAACCCGCCAAACAACTTCTTTTACTGCATCACAGAAATTTGTTGGTTCTGCAACCATTAGAGAAAACCCAAAAGTGTTGTAAATATCGTCAAAGGACCTCATCCTCCTTGGCGGTGAAACATTTGGTGACTCATCTGAAGAGCTGTCGGGGTGATTTTGTGGAGAAGCTGGTGGCCTTTCTTCCTCCATATTCTGCTCAACTTCAGCTTCTTCTTGAATAGTTGGATGCTCAAATGTAAGCATCCTTTGATCTTCAGTTTCAGATCCCCAATTTCAGACAGCAACTTCATCAAATACAATATTCCTGCTGATAATAACCTTGCCAGTTTCTGGATTATACAGCCTATATACCTTGGATTGAGTAGCATACCCTATGAATATGCATTTAACATACTTCTCTTCCAATTTTGTTCTTAGATCTATCATGGCAGATGCTATTGATGATGAGCTTGGTTTGTAGTGTTTATTTCACGTGTTTTGTCCCATTTTCTTTGTCTGAATCACTCTTTGGAGCGGTTTTGGGGCCTCTTATGTCTCTTCTAGTGTGTTTTAGGTTTCTAGGGCCGATCATGAAGAAATGGAACGATTTTATCTCATTTCCGGCGCATATGGAGCAAATAAAGAGAAGCGACGGTGACTCAATGCTTTTGACTCGATCCCGAGTCCCTTGGAGCCCACTTGAGATAATCCTAAGCACCGAGCATCGATAAGAAGCCAAGAAAGAGCAAGTAGGGGCCTATATGGTCGTGTCTTAGACCTACATGACCGTGTCAGAGGATACAAAAGAAGTGGGCATACCGAGGTTCGACACGACCGTGTTAAGATGGACACGACCTCGTCGATAAAGGCCATCCCGGTCGGGATGGGTGTTGGTCACGACCGTGACCATCTTAACACGGCCGTGACGGCCTGTTTGCGCCTCAATTCGATTCCTCTCTTCCTATCCTATATATACCCCCCCTCTTGTAATATTTTAGGCACGAAACCCTAGATAGAAATTAGTGTAGCCTAACTTAATCTCTCCCTAATCTCTCTTTAATTCTAGCCTAATCTTAATAGTTACTTGTGTATTTGGGGATCTTATGAAGAATCTACGTTTATTGACAACATTGGTGGATGTTCTTGGATCAATTTATATACAAGACTTAATCTTTTCATTTTCCTCTTGTTTGGTATAATCTTTCTTGTTTATCCTTTCTTAATCCTTTATTAGTGTTAAATTTTGAATCTTTGTTTATGTTTATTGTTGTTCCTAGTTTAGAATCCATTATGAATGTTTTCATTGTTTTGTTTGTTTCTTTGGTTTCTGTTTTTGTGTTCATAATGATGTGTGAGCATTCTCCTTACTAGGGTTAATAGGTGAAGTGTGTGTCATTAATGGATGATTAGGGAGGAATTAATGGTCATTGATGTCATTTTCTTTGCCTCCTTTCATTGTGCAGATAACATGTTTGGTGAATTTTCTAGTAGACTTGTCATTGAGAAATTCATGTTTCCTAGTTTCCTCTTGTGTGTTATTGCATATTGATTTGTTGATTCACTTCGTTGTTAGCGTAAGCGTAGCAAGAGATCCTTAGACCGTCTAAGTGCGAGAGCCCGGACGTAATCTAGTCAAGTAGATTGTGTCTTCACCCTTGTTCTTCCTTGTTCACCTAGGCACCCATGAACCCGACTTAACCCTAGTCCTTTCTCCTATAGTCTAATCCTCGCTTTTCATCACCACTTTTGTTTATTTTGCATTGTTCTAGACCTTAGATTCTAGTTTAGCCATTACCCAATCCAATCATTCTCGTTACCCTAGGACTTAGTCTCGAACCGTAGCATTCTCTTGTCTGTACTTACCGTCCCTGAGGATTCGACCCGACTTACTATTTGCTACCAAGCCTACGTTAGTTGGTTTACTTAATTGGCGGGATTCACGACAAATCCCACCATCAGCTATACACCCAAAAATTCTAAGGTGACTCACTCGTGGTTTCCTCCTGTTCAGGCCTCATAGGGTGTCTGATTTTGAATTGCTCTTGTAGGAGAGATGTTCAGAATGTAGACTGCAGTAGCCACTGCTTCACTCCACATGTCATTTGGCAAGTTTCTCCCTTTTAACATACTTCTTGCCATTTCTACAACTGTTATGTTCTTTCTCTCTGCTACTCCATTTTGCTGTGGAGTGTATGAGGCTATCAACTCTCTTTTTACCCCTTGTACCTCACAAAACCCATTAAACTCTCTAGAAGTGAACTCTCCTCCTCTATCAGTTCTAAGCCCTTTTAACACCTTCCCACTTTGGTTTTCCACCATAGCCTTGAATTTTTTGAAATTTTCAAAGGCCTCAGTCTTAGACTGCAAGAAGTACACCCAACTTAACCTACTGAAATCATCAGTAAAGAGAAGAAAATATTTACTTCCTCCTAGAGACTCTGTCTGCATAGGACCACATAAATCAACATGAACTAACTTTAGACATTCACTTGCCCTCCATGCTTTTGCTGTTGGAAAAGACCTTTTTGTCTGTTTCCCATAAATGCATTACTCACACAGACCTAATTCTCCAATATTTGGTAAGTCATTTACCATTCCTTTACTACTCAGAAGTCTTAACCCTTGTACATTTAAATGAGCAAAACGTAGATGCCACAGTCTAGTTTTGTCATCTTTCATCACAGTTAGAGCCTTACTCATATTTTTTGCTAAATCCAAAGAAAACATCTTACTTTTTCCCATGGATGTTGGGGCTACTATCTCACTTGTTTTCTTATCTTTAATGACACATGTTCCCTCATCAAATAACACAAAAAAACCACAACTTAGCAATTGACCAACACTCAACAAATTGTAAGCTAATTTAGGCACAAACTGTACATGGTACATTAACTTTGTATTACCTTGCTCAGTTTTGATTGCAATTGTACCTATCCCTTCCACACTCGGTTGATTATTGTCTCCAAGCCTTACTTTGCTCTTGCTTGACTCATCCAATTCTTTGAACATTGACCTGGAATTGGACATATTAGAGCAATCACTGTCAATGTACCATATGCCTTCCTGGTTCTCCTGTATGCCTTCCCTTGTGAGAAACAATCTTTCTTCCTGCTCAATTAATGTTGCTTTGTAATTAGACTTTTGCTCAGCTTGATCTTTTTCTTTCTTCCAACAGTTAGCCACTTTGTGACCAGGCTTTGTGCAGTAGTAACATTTGACTGCAGACTTGTTTGATTCAGACCGATCCTTCTCTTCAGTCCACTGAGGTATGTCAATCCTGTGTGATCTGCCCCGAGCACTTCCTTTGTGACCTCCTTTTCCTCTTCCTCTGCCAGGTTGTTGTCCTAACCTTTCTTTGGAGGATTCTCCTTTGGCCTGAAATGCTTTCTTTTCATTCTTTTCAGAGGATCTGTTGATCCTTTCTTCATGGGCCTGCACTGATCCCATTAATTCCTCAAAGGTATATGTTTGCATATCCTTGGACTCTTCTATAGCTGCTACCACATGATCGTACTAGCTGGTAAGTCTCCTTAGCACCTTCCCAACTATATGTGGCTCTTCTACCTCCTCACCATAAGATCGACTTCATTTGCTGCACTACTCCAGAGACCCTTGACAGGTAATCTTGCACTGATTCCTTGTCCTTCATAAGAGTTGTCTCAAACTCTATTCTTAAAGACTGTAGCCTGACTGCTACTACCTTCTTGTCTCCAAGATACTCTTGCTTTAGAGTATCCCATGCCTTCTTGGACGTAGTGGCTGATGCAATCCTTAAAAAAACTTCATCATCTATGGCCTGATGTTGTATGATAAACAGTGCCTTAGAATCTTTTCTCCTCTTCTCTTTAAGCTGTTGATCAGGATCAGCAGCATTGTTATCAACAAAGCCTTCCTCAACAAGTTCCCATAGGTCTTGAGACCTAAACAATGTTTGCATTTTCAAACTCCAAAAATGATACTTGACACCTTTGAAGATAGGCAGTTGATACGGATTTCCACCATTGTTTTGCATCTTTGAAGAATGTTGTTTTGCACCACAGTTCTTGGATTTCAAACCTGGAGTGCTCTGATACCAATTGTTGAAGTTTATGTGAGATTTTGTAGAGACGGAAAGGAAAGTTGCTTGATTAATTAAACTAAGCTGAATTACATGCTGTTAAATAGACTGAAATAACTAACTCCACTAAGCATGATTAAGGAAGTGCCTTAAACATAGGCCTAAGACTCTCAAACTGAAACTACTCAACTACATTATTCAACAACTACTAACGTACTACTTCCTTATTAGTAGGACGGTTACTTGTGACTTGTTCAAGGGTGTTTGAATCACCTTTCAACATGGGATGAATTACCTTTTGAACCCGGCCAGATATTGCAACCAGACGGCTTTTAATTTGTCGGACACGCTCCAAATTGAGTGTGCTAATATGAGAACTAAGTTCATCCAATGCAGGATATGCTTCCTGCTCTAGCGTACTTGTCTGAAAAGAAAACCAATATATATTGATGAACAAAGTTGTTATTTCTTCCACATTTATTTTAACGCATAATTAAGACTGTGTGGTTATTGTGAACGAAGCATGATAAGTAAGGTGAATATATACTACCTCGGATTCCAAACACCTGCAAGCGGATTCAAGACAGGCCTCAAGAGCCTTGAACTCGAAAGGTAGTGACTTATAGTTATGGCCCCAACCCAATGCTTCCTTGCCTGCACCTCCTTTAGTTAACGTTGCACCCGTCATTGTGTCCTCATCAACTCTACTGTATGCCTCACCCACCTTGGCCTTGGCATAATATAATGATTTCAAAATTAATCACCAGCAATTCTATATAGTCGCACCCAATCATTTTCATTACGAGATGCATGCATATGCATGCATGCTGGTAAACATTACTCCCTCCGATTCATTGAAATCGCAACATTTACTATTTACACACAAAAAATAAGGAAAGTGAATTGGTGGACCACAATAGTGATGTCATGTAAGATCAAGTAATATAATAATATTAGATTGAATATTTTGAAATATAGTAATGAAAAGTTAAGGGTAGGTTAGTCATTTCATAAGAAAAATATGGCCTAAAATGGAAATGTTGTAAAGCTGATGAATTTACCAAAAATGGAATACGTTGCGAATCCAATGAATCGGAGGGAGTATAAGTTATTTATACGTATAAAGCTTTTAAATTTATTTATTTTTTCCTTCATGGCAATAAAATTGGACAAAATACATTTTATACATGTAAAAAGGAAAAAAATAATAATATGAGGATAATAAATATTGAGAGACGAGGGAGGGCGTGGTACAAATGAAACCTGGTGGTGAGATAGAGGAAGGCGATGATGGAGATCATGAAGAAAGTCGAGAAAGTAAGGGTTAGAGGAATTGATGATAAGGAGGTGAGTGGCGGTAAGAATGGCCTTAATGTGCTCCAAGTTGATAACAATGGCGCGCTCTCGGCCGAGAATAGAGGAGGGGTAGGACAAGAATGGGTCGAGGACACGGAGATCACGGGTAGGGAGGCCCGTGCGTTGCATGATGTGAGACCTGGAGACTTTGTGGGGGCGGTGATCGGCAGCTGTTTCCGAGATGGAGATGATCTCCCATACCCTGCTGCTCCCAATCACCTGTCTTCGCCGATAACGTCCTTGTTGTGTAGTTGCTGTCATATCTCATCTCCAAATGTTGATACACCACTTCAATTCATTCCGTTGATTGGATTCCAATTGAGGAAATTAAAACAAAGAGTCTCATTTATTCTACGTTGGGTGATGACTAATGAATAATGATCCACAAGTGTAAAGTGTTCCCGCTATTTTCGGCCTTATTGTTTCTTCATTACCAAGTCATTCTTCTTTCCCACTTATATTACGGAGAGACGATCTATCCTAGTAAGTTATTAGGATATCATTTTTTTCATTGGTACCACTTTATCTGTTATTATACCTATTTTATTAAGTATCTGTCCCCAAAATGACAATTTATTTTATACGACTACCTGTTTTTATAACAATCATACCCTTTTTATTGTAGGGTTATTTCATGACAATAATACCAACTATAAGGGGGCTTCTTAGATTAATCTCAACTATATGTAATCTCGTTTTAATATGAACTATGCCTTCATTAATCTCTCATTGATATAGGTTACCGGTTACCTAGAAAACTGGTTGAACTTTCCTCTTCAGTTTCGGCTATTGGTTAAATTTTCTTTGAACCTTCCAAAAATTTATCTTGCATTTTTTTTTTCCGATTAGTATTATAGAGGCCATGAATTTTTTTAAAAATTTTCTTGTTGTTTTGGCTTTCATGAACGACGACGGAACACTCAAGGACCCTAGAAAGTCACAACCGGTCACTATTACTGGTAATAGCAGGTCATAATTTTGTCCATAGTGAAATGAGATTAATGAAGACATAGTTTATATTAAAACGAGATTACGTATAGTTGAGATTATTCTAAGAAGCCCCCTTATAGTTGGTATTATTGTCATGAAATAACCCTTTATTGTATATTATAACCATTTTTATTAGGGTTATTTCATGAGAATAATCTCAACTATGCGTGTGCATCTTAAAATAATCCAAACTATACCTAATCTCCTTTTAATATGAATTATATGTCTTCATTAATCTCACTTTGTTGTGGACGAAATTATGACTTGCTATTACTGATAATGGTGACTTGTGGTAACTTTCTAGGGTTTTATTGGATCCATTGCGGTTCTGAAAGCCAAAACAACAATAAAAATATTTTTTTTCACGGCCTCTATAAGACTAATCGAAAAACAAATGGAAGATGAAATTTTGCGAAGCTTTAATTTTTTTTTTGTATCAACAATGGCCGAAAATAATGAAGGCGAAATGTGAAGAAGAGTAGGACGAAGAGTTGAATATGGAAGGTTCAACAGGTAACCGGTCACCCATAGCAAAGCAAGATTAATGAAGACGTAGTTAATATTAAAATGAGATTAGATATAGTTTGAATTATTTTAAGAATTACACGCATAATTGAGATTATTCTCATAAAAATAATTTTTTCTATTAAAGTAGTATATTATTTTATATTAAATGTATCTATTTTTATTAGTATCATTGTTAGATCAATTTGTAATTGACTCAAAAAATTAAATGAGAAACCATCTCTTAATAAACATACTTAATTGTGAGACCATCTCACACAAGAATTAATGATTTTTTGATCAAAAAATTAACTAGGTTATCCTCGCATAATTGATGTTCATGTACATGGGCGAATCTAGGATTTAAAGTATGGGGTAGCGAATTTTTTTAGTGGTTGAATATTTTTTTTTAAATTGTAATTTCCAAAACGTAGACTAAATTCAAATAACAAATTAAAGTAGTGATATTATAAATCGGAAACTAATAAATGAGCGAGAGATAGGGAAGGATACTTGTTCACCTAATTCATTACCAAAATATTGAAAAATAAATAAATATGTCACCAACTAGATTCGAACCTGAGACTACAAGGGGATGGGTAATGGGTCTAACCACTATGCTACAACAGATACTACCATTTTTAGGTTTGGGGTAGCAAATGCTACCCTTTGCAACCACATAGGTTCATCCCTGTTCATGTAAGTATACTTCCTCCGTTTTATTAAGATGTTATCTATTTTCTCTTTTGGGTGTATTTTTGAGATGTTATCTATTTCCATTTTCTATAAGTTTTTGTTATAGTTATGTAAGGTTAATGGATTTTGTGTGGTCCAAATTCACCCATATTTCTTTCCTTGGTATTTGTTTCAAACCAAATAGATAACATCCTAATAGGACGGAGGGAGTATAACGTGTCCTAGCTTTTTTATAAATGTAGACACCCGCATTTTGACTGCCACGTGTCTATGGTAGTCTCCGAAAAACACCCGATGATGATCGGACGCAAACGTGACTTGGTATACTCGGATTTGGGCTCAGAAACAATAATATCCGACATGGACTTTTAGCGGAGTAAAAATCTCACAAAACAGACCTCAAATCCAGGCCCAGTGGGTCGTTCCGAGCAAAAAGAGACTAATTTGGGCCAAAATCGACACCAAAGATAAATCCCGTCTTTTGGCGACCGGGTCAAAACCCGGTCAAAGATGAAACCGTTTCATAAATCAGCCAAGTTCAGTTGGCGCACAAAATAAAATTCAAAAAATCAATCACAACAACAAGATCAATTCTTCCCTTATTTGTCTCACCCGTTTGACCCACTCGATCGAGTGGATTGACCCCACTCGGTCGAGTGGAGCCTTTTGAACCCGGGTTTGGCCCGTTTGCGAAGGCACTCGATCGAGTGCACTAGGGCCACTCGATCGAGTGCCCTTATGTCGAGGGAAAAGCCTATAAATACCGCTTCACCCCCATGCATTTCACAACTTTTTTTTTCAGAACTTTTACCCTACATTTTTCACCCTAAACACCCTATACACTCTATACTCCAACCCTAAGCCATACTAGCCACAAAACCGAGCCTCCGTCCCTCGATAAACCGACGCAACACACACACACCACAACTCGCGTACATCCTCGATACTCCGGCGTCCCATCGCTATTCACGAGTCCATTTCCGAGGCCTATACCTAGCATGTACGTTGAGGCTGTCCTAAACCCCATTTCGATCCCTTCTATCTCGTTTCTTTGTCATTTATTCTATCGTATTTTGTATTGTAATCATAATCGTAGTAACACTAACACTAATTTTTTTATACTTTTGCATCTTTATTTTTATATCATCATTTTACTACTAACATTAATCATACCGCGTATACATAAACTAGTAGTAAAATCCGGTTTTAAATACGTTTGACTACGATGTTTGCCTAAAATCCGTCTAATCCCTTTACGAGCAACAACGGAGGTGGAGCCCTTTCGAGGAGCCCCGCCCCAACGTACTCAAGGGCGTGATGCGATTGCAAACGGTCGTAGTTGAACGTATTTAATCCCATTTTCATAATTGGTACGAAACCCGTTGACACGAAAATCGACATCACGTAATCCGAAAGGGTTAGTTTCGATGTCGTGACGTAGAGGGACATCTTTCGTTACTAATTCAAATTTTCTAGCATAACGATAAGCATTTTTATAAAACTCCGATAACGGTATTATAATCGTTCGTACACGATTATAGTACCGGAGGTCGAGTTAAATACAAATCGTGCGATGTTTCTATTTGGTTCGACCGATCATCGATTTCAAATCATAAAACGAAACGAATTATCATTCGTACAGGGTCTACTCAACCGAGTACATATGCTACTCGATCGAGTAGCACCCATAAAAACGGGCAGTAGCCACGTAAAAGGTGCACTCGACCGAGTCACACCACGACTCGGTCGAGTGGGTCCTGTAACCCAAAAATCCGAGGGGTTTGACACACGTTTCAAGCCCCGTCTTTTATCGACTTTAGTCATCACGTGTAAAGACTATCACGTGATCTTCCTATTTTCAAAACCATGCACATCACGACACGTAGAACGACTTTGATCAACTTTTGACGTGATAAGTCGGGACAAGACTACGGGATATGAGATCGGGCGAGCAATATGCCACAGTCTCATATTTCCGTCCTTCGTTTAGTACACGACATAATGTGTATTTAATCGGGGTTAGTCCATCTACATATTTCACGGTCTAGTTTACATACGGGTCCGTCCCTATCATTATATTGCGTTATTCTTATTTCATTTATTACTTTTACGTAATGTTGTATTGTGAATTCTGGGTTGTAATTCCGCCCGTGTAATTTGTACGTTATTTTTATTTATTTTCGAGCTTTGTTTATTTATTTGCTTTACGCTTTATAAATGAACCTCGCATGCTAAATCACTTCGACAAATAATAAGATGCATTAAATGGCGTAGTTAACGCAAAATTCACATGCTTAGCTCGAAAACACTGTTTGCATATCATTTAATTATTTTACGAGCGCGCGTACACAAACACGAACGGTGTCTTAGTAGAGGCCGCCATGTGCGGGCGGGGTTGGGTGTCCTTAGTGGGCTTCCCAACACGTACCCTCACCCCTTACTCAGAACCTTTGGTTTCCGGATTTCCAAAACCCTTGGCGCACGATAGTCATTTTATATACGAAAGCCGGTGTAAACGGTATCGGTATAACAATGCAAAGGGACGAGCCCCATAAACTCTGAAATCGAAGTGGGCTTACTTTGTGTATAGCCCATGACGACATAGAGTGGGCTCGTATGGTTCTGAATAACCACAAAATTCGGTGGCGACTCCATTTTGACTTAAATTTCGGACCCGAGAACAATCTCACCACGAGATTCATTCGCCTACCCAAACCCGCGCTTCGCCGCGCCGGGGTGGACCTTCGTCATGTCCACAATTTGGCGACTCCGCTGGGGATACCTGATGTACCACATGTCATCGGGGTTCCTAGGGTGAGACTCGAAGAGAAATCGTTCGTAGATTAGTGTGCGCGCATTAGTTTAATGATTCATGCATAACCCAAATTTGCCCGGGCCGGTTACTTGTGACCGACGTCCCACTATACCACAGTGCATTCCTACATGGGTGCGCTAAAGACATCGATGGTGGAACTTGTCTCGGTTTCGCGGCATGTCCTAAGACCAACTCGGCTTAGGGAGTCCGTCCATCACACGAGAAAGCCATCGTTGTTGGTATAGACCCTATTTTGACCGACCGAGACTTAGCGTAATGCATACATAAGCGTCGTTATAATGCTTGTTTGACTACGTGCTACTTGGTTTCCGTGTCATTTTTCAAAAACCGTCATTTCAAAATTGCATCTTTCCAAAATACCAAATTTCAAAAAACCCGAAATACTGTCCGTTTCGGGACCCATCTTTCCAAAACATCCAAATTTGAAAAACCCGAAATGCTGCCCGTTTCAGGACTCACCTTTTCAAAATATCCCATTTTCAAAACTCGGAATGCCGCCGAAATTTAGGATCAACGATTTGACTCAAAATATCCTTTTCTGTAGTCGGCATGCTGTCCGTTTTAATTCTCGAATTTCCACCCCCCACCACCTTGATTTTCGGAATTTTCCTTTTCAAAATTCTAATCTCGGTTTTTCGAAATTCCGTTTTCAGTTTTCAAAACTCTCGGAAATTCGTTCATTTTGCATTTAAACCTCAACCTTTCCAAAACTTTCAACTTTCTTAAAATAAACCTTCCTTATTATAGGACCTACCGTCTATCCGTGTGTCGGGTCTTTGCATAGTACGTAGAGGGTTTATAGCGTCGAAACTCCGTCGATCTTATATCACGAGTTTCCCCCCTTTCCCGAGTCCGCCTTATCTGTCAAGGCACGACCAACCCGCGTGGGGCATACCCCTACAAAGGAAAGTCCGTCCATACACTTGAGTCAAAAGTCTGGGGAATAATCTCACGTGGACCTTCCTTCGAACGGGACAAGGCCCACTAAGCCAAAATCCTAAGGAAGTCATACCACCTACGAGTCATCCGTCTAAGTGTCTTTCTCGAGTCTTTTCCACTCAGTCCTTTTCCTTTTGGGTCGCTCGGGATGTGTTTTTTTACGGTTCCGAGATCTGGGTTCGGTTTCTGATTACGTGGTGTTCTTACAGACAGGCCACCGGCAACCATACACACTCGCAGGATGGAAACTGCTTTAGCTGATCTAAAAACCTCTGTGGACGCCATGATCGACAAACAGGCCGACATCGAAGCCCAACTGAATGAAATGAGGGCTGGACAAGTTGCTATCGTCACTTGATTGGCTACGGTGGAGCACAGGACTCCTAATACCGGGACTAATGGGCCTCTGGCTGAACTGGTTAGCTCAGTACGCCGACTGGAGGAGCAAGTTCACTTGACTGGGAGTAATAATATCCATCGGGAGAATAGTCGTGAGTACAACCCGGTGAGTGACAAACTGCCCGCAAACCTGAATCTCACGGGTTTGCCCATGTTTGAGGGAACTGAAGACCCGTTACTATATGTACGGGCCTTCAAGGAGTTCATGGCCATCAAGGGAGTGGATTACTCCATGTTCAAGAACCTTTTTGCCGCATCTCTTGAAAAGCACCCTCGGGCCTGGTACTACAGGCTAGACCCGAAGAAATACCCTACTTGGGATGATGTGGCCACCGAGTTCGCTCGGAACTATGCTGACAACACCGAGATCCAAACCACAATGAGGTCTCTGGAGGTTATGGCCCAAGAGCCGAAGGAAGGTTTCACCAAATACCTTCAACGCTGGAGGGCCGAGAGCGTGAAACTGGTCGATAAGCCCAGTGAGAAGACTTTGGTGGAGGCTTTTGTCAAGAACCTCCTCCCATCCTACCGGGTTCACCTCCGATATGCTGTCATACCCAATTTCACCACCCTTACTGAAATGGGTATGAGGATCGAAGATGACCTAAGACCGGAAGGCCTCACTAAGGCCGCTGCTAAGGGTTACCAAGGGGCATCTTCCTCCACTACCAAGCCTCAAGCTGCAACCCGCAGTATTTTCGACGCGGTTAATCTACTAGATGCCCCGTCCAAGAAGAACACCCCACCTCGGGTTTTCACTGACATAGGTACGACCTATACTTATGCCTTACAAAGGCTATCTTCTAAAGGCCTAATCCAACCGATAGGCCCAACTCCTGAAGTTCCGGTCGAGCGACGCTCCAAGAACTACAATGCCCAAGCCTATTGTCAGTACCACCAAGGCAATGGGCATGATACCGAGAAGTGCTGGAAGCTGAAGCACTTGATTCAGGACCTGATCGAAAGCGGTAAAATCCCGCTACCCGGAGATAAGCCCAGCAACAAGGAGAACCCTTTCAGCTCCCACGCCATCTTTACCGGGGAGGTGATTGATTGTTCTCACCTTATCTCTCCATTCATCCCGCAAGTGAACGGGATCTGGTTTGACGACGAGGATGACGTCTACCTCGCCAAAGGGGAAGCTGTCCCCATCACCTCCGAGGAGATCCGAAGGACTAAAACCCGGGTCCTAACCAGTAACCACCTTGGTCGTCCCTATCAAGCCACTAGCTCTAGGGACACCCCTATCCCAACAACCGTCACTGAACCATTCAGGACGGAAGTCGCCCCTGAAGAGCCGACTGCTGAAACGGCTCTCGTGAAGCAGTTGAAGAAAACCCGAGTTGACCTCACTATATGGCAACTCCTGGTTAGTTCTCAAGAGCATCGAGAAGCACTTACAAAGGCTCTCGATCAAATTAAGGTTGACTCTTTGGTTACCCCTGCTGAGATGGTAGCCACGGTCCTGCCCCACCTGAAGGGCAAAGCTAAGGAAGGAGGTCCGATGATCACCTTCTCTGAGGCCGACCTACCATCATTCGGGGCCTCCCATAACCTGGCCCTCTACATTACGGTGGTTTGCCGAGGGAAATACCTCCCTATGACCCTGGTTGATGATGGTCCGCCGTGAATGTCCTTCCCTTAAGGACCGCCAAAGCCCTCGGCATTACCGAGGCCGATTACATCCCGACTGCTCAAACCATCCAAGCCTTCGATGGGAGCCCAAAGTCGGTAGCTGGGGCCGTGAAACTGACCGTCATAACGGGCCCGATAGAAAAGGAGCTCGAATTTCAGGTGATCGATATCACCTCATCATTCAACTTGCTCCTAGGTAGGCCTTGGATCCACGCGGTCAAGGCAGTATCATCCACCCTTCATCGGAAGATCAAGATGCCTCTGCTCAACGATGTTATCACCTTAGAGGCAACCCCAATGACTGTGGCTAGCTGTAACGCCACGGGACGCACAGACCTTTGGGGGTTCGACTTTGTGGGGATGATCGAGGAAGAGTACCTCTTTAGGCCTTACTTCACTACGAGTATCGACACGATGCTCCAAAACCTAGGGTACTTTCCGGAGGCTACCTCTCGACCCGATCTTCCAGCTGGGAAGATCATCGAGGTTCTCAAAGACGAAGAATCTCACTTTGGTCTCGGTTATGCCATAACTCCCGACAATGTTGTCCGAGCAGGAATTGAGAAGGCCTGCAACATTATTAAGGGTATCCACTTGAGCCCTTACAGCCCATGGTTGGCTAACTACTTTGTCACACCGGTGTTTGGGGCTATTCAGGTTGGTCTATACCAACCCAATGCTATGCAGCTCGGGACCCACTTGGCCCGGGACTGCAACTACATCCCGGATGATGTGTTCGCCCTCATCCAATCCATTGGAGCTGAAGATGCTGAGCCCGCGCTAGGGCTACTATTTGGGGAAGACACCATAGCCCCAACTCCAAAGGAAGACCTGGTCAACCTGATCCTCCGCAGCAACAGGTTTGATCCGACCAAGCTAATCTCGGATGTTGGTTCCGAGACGGGGAAACAAGGCCTGGAGGAAGACTGTCAAGTGGACTGACAGTCAGGGAAGGATCTACAAGCTGGTCACCGGAGAGGGAGACATGCCTGAGTCTGAGTCTGAGTCCGAGTCTGAGTCGGAGTCTGAGTCAGAGTCTGAGGTCGAGTCTAGGGAAGTCGGTGCTAGAGTCACTCCTGTAACCCCTCTCCCTTTTATCATTCCTGCTGCTGGCACTTCGGGGTTTGTCCCGAGTGCTCTACCTATCCCGCCACTGACCAATGATCAGATGGCTGCTCTCTTTGAGCTGTTCTCCAAATTTTCAATCAATAATAACAACTGTTCTGCTTACGACTTGTCTCTTTTAAATTCTGCTTTCAAAAATGATTTATGCTATGACATTGAGAAACCAGACGAACAGATACCCTTACCTCCGCATCTGATCGAGCAACTAGAGCAAAGGGAGTCCCGAAACCCGGTGATCGAAGAAACCGAGTCCATAAATGTGGGAACAACCTTAGAGCCTCAGACACTTAAGATAGGGTTATCCTTAGATCCCGAGGAGAAACAACAGTTCGTAAGCCTCCTCCAAGAGTTCAAGGATGTCTTTGCATGGTCCTACAAGGACATGCCGGGGATAGACCGAGAAATAGCCGAGCACCACATACCAATCAAAGACGGGTGCAAACCGGTCAAACAGAAGCTTCGTCGGATGAGGCCCGAGTGGTCTCTCAAGGTAAAAGAAGAAGTCGACAAACAATTCAAAGCCGGCTTCATACAAGTGTCCGAGTATCCGGACTGGGTGGCAAACATCGTGCTGGTTCCTAAAAAGGACGGTAAGGTGCGGGTATGTGTAGATTTTCGGGATCTTAACAAGGCGAGCCCGAAAGATGATTTTCCGTTACCACACATCGACATACTGGTGGATAACACGGCCGATCATGCCCTTCTATCATTCATGGACGGGTATGCCGGGTATAATCAAATCAAGATGGCGGAAGAAGATATGAGTAAGACTACCTTCACTACACCTTGGGGTACTTACTGCTATACCGTCATGCCTTTCGGTCTCATTAATGCCGGGGCCACATACCAAAGGACTGCTACCACTTTATTACATGACATGATGCATAAAGAGGTAGAAGTTTATGTGGACGACATGGTCGTCAAATCCAAAGAACGGGACGGTCACATCACCGCCCTAAGAAAATTCTTCACCCGGCTGCGCAAGTACAACATGAGGTTAAACCCTCAAAAGTGCAGTTTCGGGGTAACATCAGGCAAATTACTGGGTCATATCGTTAGCCAACGAGGTATCGAAGTCGACCCAGCTAAAATCAAAGCCATTACTGAGATGCAACCTCCCAAAACCGAAAAAGAAATAAGAGGATTTCTCGGGAAAGTCCAGTACATCAGTCGGTTCATTTCCAAGCTAACCATGGTGTGTGAACCAATTTTCAAAAAAATGAAAGTGGGAGAACGGGTACTATGGGATGACAAGTGCCAAGCCGCTTTCGACAAGATCAAGGAAATTCTGTCTGCTCCGCCGGGTCTTAATGCCGCCTCAACCCGGTTTGCCTCTGTCGTTATACCTAACGACGACCGAGACAGCCATGGGGGCTATGCTGGCCCAGACAGTTGACTCCGAAGAAAGAGCCATTTACTACATCAGCAAGAAGTTTTTAGAGTATGAGTGCAAATATACCATGCTCGAAAAGACGTGTTTGGCTCTAGTCTGGGCCACTAAGAAACTTCGACATTATATGCTCAGTCACGAGGTCCATGTGCTATCCAAGATGGACCCAATCAAATACATCTTCGAAAAGCCCGTTCTCAACGGTCGAATCTCTAGATGGACTCTAATGCTGGCAGAGTTCGACCTAAAGTTCGTACCATTAAAAGCTATCAAGGGTCGAGCAGTAGCTGAATTTCTCGCCGATAGCCCGGTAACCGAGGAAGGACACACCGACACTTGGTCCTTCCCAGACGAAGACATTTTCCATACTGATACTGAAACCTGGGATTTATACTTCGATGGAGCATCCAATTTTCGAGGGTTCGGAGTCGGGATCCTCCTAATTTCACCAAAAGGGGAACATACTCCCGTCTCCATCAAGCTGGACTTTGACGTTACCAATAATGCAGCAGAGTACGAAGCATGCATTTACGGGCTACAAGCCGCCGCCAATCTAGGGATTACAAATCTCCGGGTACATGGTGACTCATCCTTGGTCATTAACCAAGCACTTCAAAAATGGAAGACTCGAAATGCTAATCTCGTGGCCTACCAGGCACGAGTAAGGGATCTCGAGAAACAATTCCAAAAGGTAGAGTACATATACCTACCCCGGGAAGAGAATCAGTTTGCAGATGCACTCTCGAAATTGGCGTCTTTACTGAATATTCCCGACCACGTGACCAGTATGCCAATTTGCGTCGAAAGACGGTCCGAGCCGGCATACATTTACAACATTGAAGACATTGAAATAACCGATCCCGAGCCGTGGTACCAAGCTGTGTTAAAATACCTAACAAACGGAGAATACCCTCCCGGGACGGAAGGTCGAGCTAAGAAAGCCTTACGAAGGCTGGCCACCCAGTTTATCCGTACCGACGACGGGCAACTGTATAAAAAGACGGCACAGGGGGCTCTTCTCCTTTGTGTTGACAAGTATAAAGCTGAAAAGGTTATGGCCGAAGTACATGATGGAGAAAACGGCCCACATATGAATGCCCACATGCTGGTCCGAAAAATCATGAGGCTCGGTTATTACTGGAATACCATGGAAGCCGACTGCCGATCATATGTCAAACATTGTCATAACTGTCAAATCTTTGGCAATGTGCAACATATGCCGTCATCACTGCTTTATACCATGACGTCACCCTGGCCATTCTCAACATGGGGTATCGACATAATCGGGAAAATAAATCCCTCTGGTACCGGTGGGCACTGCTTTATTTTGGTAGCTATCGACTATTTCACCAAATGGGTCGAAGATGAATCATATCGCATTCTCAATGCCAAGCATGTCGCCAAGTTTATCCAAAACAAGATAATATGTCGATATGGGATTCCGTCTGAATTTATCAGTGATCACGGGACTCATTTCCAAGCCGAGACTGCAGCCCTGCTGACCAAATATAAAATCCAAAGGCATACTTCCTCGCCTTACCGTCCCCAAAGAAATGGAGCAGTAGAGGCGGCTAACAAAACAATTGTCACCATACTCAAAAAGATGGCTGATAATTACCGGGACTGGCCCGACAAAATACCTTTTGCCCTATGGGGATACCGAACGTCAATTCGCACCGCAACCGGGACAACACCGTATTATCTAACCTATGGGATGGAGGCAGTCCAACCAGTTGAGCTGGAGGTACCGTCCCTCAGAATTCTGCTAGAAAGCCAAGTACCCGAAGCTGATTGGGTTCGAGCACGATATGACTCATTGGTTCTACTAGACGAACGACGGTCCCGTGCTCTCAATAATATCCAAATCTACCAGAAGAGGATCCAACGCGCCTTCAACAAGAGGGTAAGGCCCAGGAACATTAAGGAGCGTGATCTAGTCCTTAATTCTGTTCGAGCTCTACTACCAGTTGACCCGGGAGGAAAATTCAAACCCAATTGGGCTGGGCCATATCTGGTGAAGAAAATCCTATCAGAGGGAGCAGTGATGCTGACGGACCTGGATGGGAATGAGTTTGTCAACCCAACCAACCTGGACCAGCTGAAGCGTTACTACCCTTAGCCATTTCTCAATGTCATTAGCAAATTTTATCAAAATCATTTTTTTTACAAAAAGCAAGTCAATTAGCTAGAATTATTTATTCTACTGTCAAAAAACATCTTGAACCAATAGTCTTGGTGTAATTTGAGATTGCAAGTTTCCTAAGCCTGAACTACGTTTGGCTTGATTCTGCTAATCGCGGATACGTAGGCAACCCCTCAAAACCAATGCAATCAAGAAAAGACAGGAACGGTTTTATAATAAACTTCTTTTATTAATTCCAAAAAAAAAAATCCGATAAACTCGGGAAATTACAAAAAGTGCAGGAATTCAAAAATACAAAAAGCACACGACAAAAAATAATAATAATACTTAAATAATAAAAAAGCTAAAGGACTCGGCACTTAGGGCATCTTGCCCTTCCCCTTGTCCTTAGCCTCCTTAGCCGTCCACTGGCGACGACGCGGAGGGGAGCGTTCCCGAATCACCACAGGAACCTCTCTAGCTCGGGCTCGAGTGTTTGAGCCCGACTCCTCTATCACATCAATAGGCCCAAGTCGGGCCCTCACGGGCACAGGGAGCCGGTCACGCGGACCTAGTCGGTCCCGGACCGCCAGCCTTGGCCCAAGTCGTCGTTCCAAGTCAATCTGTCCCCGTGTGCTGCTAGAACCGACTTCCTTAGATCGAGTCTTAGTTTGTGACTTAAGACTCGATTCTCCCCGGACTGTGGCTTCAGGAATATATTCCCCGGTGAAAAAGTCCCTATTGTCCTTCGCCGACTCGCGATGAACCAATTCAAAGGCCTCCTCAAGCTTCAGGGCCTTTCGAGCTTCCTCGGACTCCTCAGAAGTCCATTTCTGATAAGCCCGTGACACCCAAGCGGATTTGCAAGGGCTAGGTATAGTCCATGTAGGACGAGTGAACCATCTCTGCAACCAGGTGTCGCACATAGCGTCCGTCAATTGGAGCGAGACGCTGATAATGGCTTCAGTCTCAGGGATGCGCTGAGACGAACCGAACTGTCTTAGGAGACGATCCGGATAAATGTGAACTGTCCAGTCAAGGGATAAGATCACCAGGTAGCGAGCTTGGTCCCTCTTGGCCAATCCGGTCAACTTCGAAAGAAACCACCAAGCAACGGTCCACCTGATCAAGGGACCCCCGTGGAACACCAGCTCCTCGTCCCAGTAAGCTCGATCTATCCGATGACTCGAGCTTATCTTTCGCCTTCGAGAGCTAATCTGACTGCTCCGATAATTGGGAATGCTCGGAGGGGTCTCTATGATCGATAACCGCTCCGACAGCCATATCTGAAAAGAATGCACAAATTTTATAAGCAACGGAATGGTTCACCAGGGTCCACTCGATCGAGTGCAGCAGATGACTCGATCGAGTTAGCCCTCTGAAAACTGGCAGTAGCTCGATATGAGTGTCACTCGATCGAGTGACAAGTCCACTCGATCGAGTGACTTACGGACACCAGAAAAATCGCACGAAAAAAAAAAAAATCGAGGTGCATACTTGCAGAATACGGGTACTCCCCGTCACCGGTCGAGTTGGGTCAAGCCGCCTGGCGTCCAGACCCATGATGATTTCTCTAGTGGCTAGCCAAGCAGGGCTATGACCAGTCTCCATCTGGTCAACCACTCCAATCAGCCTGATTTGACCCCTGCATGAGTCAAGCTCCATCAAGCCCTCGAAGACATAGCAATGCAACATGCAAAAGGCGAATGCCCTACGCCTGTGAGCAGGGGTGGCCCTCACGTCCCGGGGATTCATGAACTTGTCGGCCAAGTCAAACAGGGAAACAGTATCTCCCTGCACCATCCGATTTGCCTCAGCATGAGACAAACCCAAAAACTCCCTTAATCTCCTCCTTGGATCCGGGTAGAACGGGGGAATAGCTGGCTGAACAGCAAGGCCCCAACCGCCTATGGCCGCAACCTCCTCGGGTAAAGGACACATTTCTCCCCGTGGAAACGCGAATATGTGATGGGTGGTGTCCCAAAACGACAAGCAGGCATTCAGGAAATGCGAGTCAACTATTAGACGCTGGAAAGGGAATAAATTGACAATTCCCATCTGGATCAGTCGGACTTTCTCCTCATCCCGAAAGTATTGGGACCAGGCGAGAAGCATAGCCGTCAAATGGTCGCTACCCATAGCGGAGATTTCTAACTTTCTTGAAAGTCTAAAAGATTTTGAGAAGGAAAAGAAGAATTTGAGTTGAGATGCAGAGAACTGAAGCAGGGATTCTCATATTTATAATGAGGAAACCTAACTGAAAACCTAACTACTCTGCCTCCTCAGCAAACTGGGCCCTATGCGCGCGCAGGCCTGATTTCAAATTAGAACCCAAAATAGGAGTCAAGCTATCCCGAGCTTTCCTAAAAGTCTCTAAATTTTTTTCTGTGATAAAATTCCTTCGCGATAAAAATTCTTTTCAAAATTTTGTCCCTTCGAAAATTCAAATATTTTTATCTCCCCAGCACGAGTCAGTGTTTTGCCTACATGCTACATACAAGTTGTTATGTGTCAGCATACCGGTACACTCCAGACTTCAGAAGCAAGTCTCCGCGAAATTATTAAATTCCCCAACGGAGTCAGCATTTCCCCGGTATGCTACATCCAAGGTACGATGTGTCGGCATACGGGTACACCTACTCCCCAAGAGAGGCAAGCTTTACTCCCCACGGAGCATCATCATCAGCTCAGGTACGACTCAAGGCTTCAAAAGCAAGCCCGTACAGCTCACATACACTACTACAATTTCCTTAGTTTCTGGACGCTTTATGGTCGACGCTTTTATAAGCGTCGAAGCATTTTTGATTAAAAAATCCTCAAATCTGTCATGGGCGCACTAATACTGTAAAAAAAATTCACCTCCCCCTCTCTCGTTGAAAAGAACCGCCTTACCTATTCCTCTCCCTATTATCTTCCCAAAACCTAATTATTTTCCTTCATTCCATCGCCTTTCCTTTTCCTCTATTCTCGATCAATTTCTCCCCAGCGAACCATCAGCTCTCTAACTTCCCGATCAAGTAATCGATCAAGCCCGAGTTTCTTCAATCTCTTGGTTCAATTTCGTTGGGAAAAATAGTAAGTTTCTTCGATTTCAATTTCTCATCAGCGAACTCATTGATTTTCTGTTTTGGGTTTTTTTTAAAATTTTGTCAGGAACTTTAATTAGTTAATTGACCGAGTTCTTCATTATTTGCACATTATTTTCTTCATTATTCTTGCTTTTATTTTCTTTGTTAATTAGTTTTCGAGTTGGAATTGAAGATCTGGTTATATTTTGTTTGCACATTTGCTGTACCTAATGGCTGCGCTGCATTGATCGACTTATGAGAGCTTGCTTGTTTTGGTAGTTGTCATTGCCTTTTTGTTTCAGCAGTTGGTATCACCATCTTTTCTACTCAACTCTTGTTTTTACTTTTGTTTTGTCATTTGACCAGTGACTGAAGATGGTTCACCAGATTGCATTGATGTGAATGATGGGATAGAGATCATAAGGTCGGTTGTGCTGTCTATCTTTCTTCAGTAGCTTCTGCTTCATTCCATGGTTGGCTTAAAGTAGCTAGGTATATATGTATTCAAAAACATCTGTTTTCATATACTCCGTAAGTGTTTTCTTGGGTGGTTGACTTGAGGAAAGAGCATGTTGTTTGTGTTAACTTCATCATAAGTTTAGATGTGCAAATCAGTTGAATGTTTAATCAGGAAACATAACCATGTCCATATATATGGATTGGAAAGGTCAGGTGCTGATCCTCTTCTCTTTTTTGTTCCATCTGCTACATACATGATACATGCACTTGATTCAGATAATAATCTCTCAATGTTCAACTCTGTTTTCTGGTTGTATCACTCCCCTTTCTGTGTTCTGCCCTTTTTATGTAAACTTAATCCTCGTCACCGGCGTCGTCGTCATCATCATCCAATCATGCCAAACTCAAGCAGACAATGCTTTCTTACTTTGACTAGTCTGTTAATACCAGAATTTTATCGGATACAGTTGTTTTAAATTTGTACGAATTTTTCATTTTTGGGTCTAATGAAATGTCAAAGTATTGTATGGTACAGAGTATTGAATATACAATAGGGAAGGTACATGAAGTATAGGAGTAAGATAGATACAATATAGACGTTATTTTATTTTATATGGACTATATATATTATTTATTCTTCTCCGTCTTTGGTCATTTGTGTTCCTTACCCTTCAAGGAATTGTGCAAAACTATGAACCCCAATCATCATATTAATAAGAAGCAACAACAACAACTTGTGAAATTGTCCTTTTCTTCTTCTACTGTCGATTTAGCACATCTTATTACTCCTCTCACAGAGAAATTTTGATCAGCTTTGTGTTTATTATTGCTATCTCGTGTAGATAGCCCATATATATATGGTCTTCATGCTACTGGATTCCAAATCATTTTTATAGAGTATATATATATATATATATATATATATATATATAAAGACTCTGTTTTATCATACTCCTATATAATAACTCGGAAAATTGTATTGTACTCAACAACGTTAGTTGTAACACAATATACATACATGTATGATCCAATTGCATGCTCTTGTTTTTGTTTCTACTTAGCTTCTTCATTGTAAGTGCGTGTATTCAAATTCAAAATTGACTTCCCTCGTCCCAATCATTTGTTTACTTATTTTGATTAATTAAAAAATATTACTTTGAGACAAAAAGATTATATTTATCTCCACGATTGGCTTACTAGTGTATTTCTGGTGATATATGAGCAACTAATTTAATTAGTGTGTAAGAAGCCTACAAGAAAGCTTGTGAACTGAGCAGCTATTTTCGAGTTTTACCTGCAGCTTCTATAGTCTCACCCACAGTGCAGCCTTGTATCGAACTGTAGTGCAGCCTACACTGTATAAAACATTAGGTTGCATCTTGAACCGAACTGGTAGAAATGCAACACAGGTATGATGTGTATTGCGCAATTGATCTCTCATATAATTGTATTGTGCAACTGATCTTCTGATCTTAGTTATCTGATCGTTTACTTTATTTCGGTAACTGATCATTTTGTATATACTTATTATGGTAATATCATTTTGTTTGTACTTTGTATACTTATTACTCGTAATATGTTTAGATGTTCATTATGGTGTCTATGTCTAACAACCGGACCTTCAGATTCGAGTTTGCAACATTAAAGGAAATGAAAATTAAAGGAAATGAAAATTTGGTCCTAATTATACCAAATCGTGGTATAATAGAGGTGAAAAGGGTTTTCAGGTGACCAAATATTGGAAAGGTGCATGTACCCAAGTAAGTGGCCGCTTCTTTTTTGCTCCTGCCAGCATTAGTTTTTTCCGTTATATTTGTTTGTTTTGTTCTGTAGCCTAAAACTTTTAGGCTGTAGGTTTGATTTAGTTTTATGCACTTGATAAATGAGTTGAAGGAAACGGGAGTGATACCTCGTGAGATTGGGTAAAATTTAGTGATATTAGGTTATGATTTGTGTCATTGTGCACTAGAGCATGCATGATATATTCTTTTAAATTATTATTATTATGGTTCACCAACATACTTATGCGGCACTCGACTTGACATCTTCTACTAGATGATATGGAAGGGTTATTCAAAGTTGGGGGTGAATGTTTTCGGTTTCCTGATGCACTCTTTACCACACAAACATAAGCTGTATTCAAGAACTATTAGTAAGTAGTTTGACAGATATTTATTGGGAATGTTGTCTCTTTTTTTTCTCTCTTAGTGTTCAGTAAAGCAAAAGCTATTCTTGAATTTGTTGGAATTGAAAGGTCTGTCCAGTTATGCATGTGGGCAAATGAAATAAACTACTGCATGAAATCTTGAAGGACAAGTAGAAACGTGAGATGACATCAAGTAAGTTCTGGATGAATATTTAGTTTCCAAGGATCTTATAAAGCTAATGTTAGTTCTAAAATTTTCATTCTGCTTAGTTGATTTCTCAATTGATTTAATATATTTTGTACGTATTTGTTGACCATATTCCTGAATGTCTACTTTCTCCTCCGTATATCTTAATACATGCAAACAAAATTTAGTATTTTCCTGTTCTAACTGTATCAATTGTGAATGGTGTTGGAAATATGTTGGAGTCCTCAATTTCTCTTATAATCTTAGTGGTTATAAATATGTACTAGTAGCTCATAAATATTGAGTGATAGAAGGAAGATATATTATATAGTATAACTAGGAGTTTATGATTTCAATATAAGTCATCCAGTCTTACATTGTTTTGTAATTAGTCGTCCTCAGGGCTATTTATGTGAAGTTGGACGTATATGAAAAAAATTATATGTTGGACGTATATGAAAAAAATTATATTTTAATTTATTTTGTGAATGCACTGAATTAAAAGTATTTTGGTTTTGTTTCCACTAGGTATTGCATTTTGCAAATGATGTCGCTGCAGCAAAATGAAACGAGTGATTGTCACTTTGACATGATGAAGCTACATCGTATAGAATTAATTTTTTTAGAAATTTCTAATGCAATTGTATTTAGTTTAGTGAACTATAATATTAGGGATGTATTCAACCTACCCTCTATTATATTACTACGTATAACATTGTACCTCGATTTTTTAAATTAATATATTCTTTATGATTAGATTCTCCACGCTTTTATGATGTTATAATGTTGACAATTGAATTTTATATTATTATTTCTCGACCCTTCTAATAGTACAAAATCCCGCACTTAGAAAAAATTGGTCGAGAAAAAATACCTCGACATAGAAAAGCATCGAGGTTGCATATTTTAGTGTACATGTGGTGACGCAGAAAAGCGTCGTGAATAATATATTCGACGTTATAAAGCGTCGAGAATGATGACACATAAATGCGTCGAGAATTCCCGACGTCCAAAATCTCCACGCTTTTCAGAAGCGACGAGAATTAAAATTGCGATACTTTAAAGCGTCGAGAACCTACCTTTAAAGCGTCAAGAAACTAAGGGATTTGTAGTAGTGATATTTCCCCAGCGGAACGCCCAAGGCGGCATTTTCCCGAAATGGTACGGGATGGGCCCACATATAGGCGCGCCCAGGACTTATGCTACAAGTCTGACTCCCCGCGAAGCTATCATCATCAGGACAGGTATGACCCTCTGCTTATGGCTGGCGATCCCTTCACGCGAATCCACTAGACTATAAACGACCCGACCGGAAGTCTACCAGGTCTTAACAGGCTTGGTAGCTACTCTGACTTTCGCCTTGTCCAAGCCTCAGTCAGAGTGGGGGCTCTGTAGACACCCGCATTTTGACTGCCACGTGTCTATGGTAGTCTCCGAAAAACATCCGATGATGATCGGACGCAAACGTGACTTGGTATACTCGGATTTGGGCTCAGAAACAATAATATCCGACATGGACTTTTAGCGGAGTAAAAATCTCACAAAACAGACCTCAAATCCAGGCCCAGTGGGTCGTTCCGAGCAAAAAGAGACTAATTTGGGCCAAAATCGACACCAAAGATAAATCCCGTCTTTTGGCGACCGGGTCAAAACCCGGTCAAAGACGAAACCGTTTCATAAATCAGCCAAGTTCAGTTGGCGCACAAAATAAAATTCAAAAAATCAATCACAACAACAAGATCAATTCTTCCCTTATTTGTCTCACCCGTTTGACCCACTCGATCGAGTGGATTGACCCCACTCGGTCGAGTGGAGCCTTTTGAACCCGGGTTTGGCCCGTTTGCGAAGGCACTCGATCGAGTGCACTAGGGCCACTCGATCGAGTGCCCTTATGTCGAGGGAAAAGCCTATAAATACCGCTTCACCCCCATGCATTTCACAACTTTTTTTTCCAGAACTTTTACCCTACATTTTTCACCCTAAACACCCTATACACTCTATACTCCAACCCTAAGCCATACTAGCCACAAAACCGAGCCTCCGTCCCTCGATAAACCGACGCAACACACAAACACCACAACTCGCGTACATCCTCGATACTCCGGCGTCCCATCGCTATTCACGAGTCCATTTCCGAGGCCTATACCTAGCATGTACGTTGAGGGTGTCCTAAACCCCATTTCGATCCCTTCTATCTCGTTTCTTTGTCATTTATTCTATCGTATTTTGTATTGTAATCATAATCGTAGTAACACTAACACTAATTTTTTTATACTTTTGCATCTTTATTTTTATATCATCATTTTACTACTAACATTAATCATACCGCGTATACATAAACTAGTAGTAAAATCCGGTTTTAAATACGTTTGACTACGATGTTTGTCTAAAATCCGTCTAATCCCTTTACGAGCAACAACGGAGGTGGAGCCCTTTCGAGGAGCCCCGCCCCAACGTACTCAAGGGTGTGATGCGATTGCAAACGGTCGTAGTTGAACGTATTTAATCCCATTTTCATAATTGGTACGAAACCCGTTGACACGAAAATCGACATCACGTAATCCGAAAGGGTTAGTTTCGATGTCGTGACGTAGAGGGACATCTTTCGTTACTAATTCAAATTTTCTAGCATAACGATAAGCATTTTTATAAAACTCCGATAACGGTATTATAATCGTTCGTACACGATTATAGTACCGGAGGTCGAGTTAAATACAAATCGTGCGATGTTTCTATTTGGTTCGACCGATCATCGATTTCAAATCATAAAACGAAACGAATTATCATTCGTACAGGGTCTACTCAACCGAGTACATATGCTACTCGATCGAGTAGCACCCACAAAAACGGGCAGTAGCCACGTAAAAGGTGCACTCGACCGAGTCACACCACGACTCGGTCGAGTGGGTCCTGTAACCCAAAAATCCGAGGGGTTTGACACACGTTTCAAGCCCCGTCTTTTATCGACTTTAGTCATCACGTGTAAAGACTATCACGTGATCTTCCTATTTTCAAAACCATGCACATCACGACACGTAGAACGACTTTGATCAACTTTTGACGTGATAAGTCGGGACAAGACTACGGGATATGAGATCGGGCGAGCAATATGCCACAGTCTCATATTTCCGTCCTTCGTTTAGTACACGACATAATGTGTATTTAATCGGGGTTAGTCCATCTACATATTTCGCGGTCTAGTTTACATACGGGTCCGTCCCTATCATTATATTGCGTTATTCTTATTTCGTTTATTACTTTTACGTAATGTTGTATTGAGAATTCCGGGTTGTATTTCCGCCCGTGTAATTTGTACGTTATTTTTATTTATTTTCGAGCTTTGTTTATTTATTTGCTTTACGCTTTATAAATGAACCTCGCATGCTAAATCACTTCGACAAATAATAAGATGCATTAAATGACGTAGTTAACGCAAAATTCACATGCTTAGCTCGAAAACACTGTTTGCATATCATTTAATTATTTTACTAGCGCGCGTACACGAACACGAACGGTGTCTTAGTAGAGGCCGCCATGTGCGGGAGGGGTTGGGTGTCCTTAGTGGGCTTCCCAACACGTACCCTCACCCCTTACTCAGAACCTTTGGTTTCCGGATGTCCGAAACCCTTGGCGCACGAGAGTCATTTTATATACGAAAGCCGGTGTAAACGGTATCGGTATAACAATGCAAAGGGACGAGCACCATAAACTCTGAAATCGAAGTGGGCTTACTTTGTGTATAGCCCATGACGACATAGAGTGGGCTCGTATGGTTCCGAATAACCACAAAATTCGGTGGCGACTCCATTTTGACTTAAATTTCGGACCCGAGAACAATCTCACCACGAGATTCATTCGCCTACCCAAACCCGCGCTTCGCCGCGTCGGGGTGGACCTTCGTCATGTCCACAATAAAATTTATGCTTCACGTTTATTATCAGGGTTATTTCATTGAAATAATCCAAACTGTTACTCACATTCTTAGAATAATCTCAACTACATATAATATCATAATAATTTGAATTTTGGGTATCTCTCTCTCTCATAAGTCATAACAGTGAAAATGAGCGACTAATTATTTTACAGGTCATCACTCTCTAAAAATTAACATTAATCTTTCCCCAAACTATCCCTTAGACCATCCTAGGGGTGTGTCGGACACCCTAAAAAACAAACGCGGAGATCGTACCGGTTAAAAGGGGACCCGGACCAGACCGGACCCCATTATAATCAGGTTTGGACCGGGCCAGACCAGATTAAGTTTGATTATTTTTAATGTGTGGACCGGACCAGATACTGGGCACCACTTTTTGGGAGACCCGAAGACCGGACCGGTATGTGCCAGGTCTAGTCCAGTCCAAACTGGACGGCCCGGGTCGGTCCGGTTCACCTTGTGGAGGTTGTTTTGATGGTCGCATAAAGGACGGCGAGGAATCAATGGTGAAGTTTGTTGGTGCGAAAATGAAGTTGGAAAGTTGATGATGGTGTATAGGTGTTGCAGTTGGTTTTGATGGAGGTTGATGATGTTGACGAAGGTGGTAGAGAAAACAAAAAGGACAAAGAAACATCATGTTACCCGTTATATATAACAGGTGGATATCCAATGAGTCTAGTTTGAGAATATATATGATACTAATTAATAGGATTATTATGAGATCACATGTAATTGAGATTATTTTAAGAAGGTGGTAATAGTTTGGATTATTCTCATGAAATAACCCTTATTATTATACGGAGTATTATTTAAAAGAAAAGATCGTTACCAAATACCAATTCATTCATATAACAGTGAGAGTTGTTCACTCACATGTAGATATGTCAAACAGGTCGAACGAGTTAAGTGCTTAAGTCTAATATAAATCGAATTAATTATGAGTCATGGGTCGGATAAGGCCCTGTTCTTTTCGGCTGAAACAAGGCTGAGCTGAGCTGAGCTGGTCTGATAGGAGCTGAGCTGGACTGATAAGAGCTGAGCTGGTCTGATAGAAGCTGAGCTGAATTTATAGAAGCTGAAACTAATAATTTCTTATATAAATTATCTAATAATTTTAAGAAAAATATTGGAGCTGAGCTGAGCTGAACTGATAAGAGCTGGGCTGAGCTGATAAGAGCTGGGCTGAGCTGATAAAAGCTGAGCTGGTCTGAAACGGGCTGAAATTAAGCCGAAAAGAACAGGGCCTAAGTAGAGTCACAATACTGGTTAATATGATTTCTATTGCCTTTTTTTAATCACATTTTTAGTTAAAATTTTTATATTTTAAAATTACATGTTTTTTGTTTTAATATATTATTACTAATTTAAAAAATAGTTATTTCATGAAAATAATACCAACTATGACTACCCTTCTTAAATTAATCCAAACTTTGCGTAATCCCAATTTAATATAATCACTGTCTTCATTGATCTCGTTTCACTGTGGATGAAAAAATGACCGGTTGTTACCCGTCACTATACCCAGTTGTTTTTCCCTTCTTTGTACCTTCATCTTCTTCCTCTCTTCAATCTCCATACCCATCCACATTATCACCATTGGCACATCGACCACAAAAATAACCACCACTTTCCACCCACGACGCCTCCACCGTGCTCCAGCTTACCAAGCGACCACGTGGTCAGCCACCACACGACCACCAGTGAGGACCCACCTTCTCCAATGTCGTACCACCGAGTCTCAGGCGAGAGCAGCCACCATAACAACGCATTATCGACCGTTTTCCCAGATTTCGGCCGCCGTGAATCATCTCCATCTCCTCGGTCATTCTTTCCTAGATCTCTAATCACCAGTTCAACCACCACTTATGCTCCGATTTGTAGGACTGCGACGAAGTAGCTGGTCGGAGTGTGGTGATGCTCGTGGAGTTTGCTGCATCGATCTTCAAATCTGGGCAAGAATGACAGTTGTTGATTCCTCAATTTCATTGATTTCAATTTCTAGGTTTGAATTCGACTTTTTTTTACATATATTTCAACGATTGATTGTTAGTCAGACAATGCGACAATTTTGTCAGTATTTGGGGAAGAACGATTCGAGATTAGGTCAATGTGTTAGGTGATTTGAAATTATTGACGAATTTAGCTCGATTAGATGCTTTACTTTTGGTTTGAGATCAATTCCACTTCTCATGTCTGATGTGAATGTGTGATAATAATTACTTGCACTGTATAGCTTAAAAAATGGGCAAAAATGGATGAATCTATCATCAATGTTGTTGCCGACGAAGTGATTCGTATATTGTCGACGGATTTTGCTCGATTTGATGCTCTAAATTTGCTCCGAGATATTATTTGACCGACTCATGGAGAGTGATGGTTGTTGTTGATGGTCAACGTCGGTGAAGGGTGGTGGTTGCTAGAGTGCATCATCAATCGCAATTTGGGTTTAAAGTATGGGGGGTGATGAAGAATTGAAAATGGTGGTTTTCATCTCAAGATTGATATGGAGGATTGATGAAGATGAAGATGAAGGGAAGGATTATAGTGTGAAGATTGAGATGATTAACGATGTATTTGATTGTGAAAATGGTGAAAATGGAGTTGATGACCTATACTTCAGGTAGTCGGTTATCCAGCTCGTTTTGAGAGAGAGCTAGTCAAATTTCATATTACTTTGAGATTACGTAAAGTATGTATTATGTTAAGAAGGGTGGTCATAGTTGGTATTATTCCTATGAAATAACACTTTAAAAAATGGTGAGACACACGGGCGACGATTAAATATTATGTTTAAAATTTTCATCTAACTTTTCGGTATAAAGATCGAGGTTATCAATTTATATTGGTACACTAGTACCGTCGGCCCTCCGGCCATGGTGTTATTGAGGCCGTTGTGACTGCCTTGCGATGTCATTTTTAATGGATCGGATCAAGAGAGTTGATCCGAAAATATCTAACTCGGAGTCAATTAATTAATTATTATTATTAGTGTATTATTTAAATAAATGTTTCCAAAATATTTGGAGATATCAGAGTTAGGAATCTAGTTTATTATTTTAGGCCCCGTGCAAATGCACGACTTAGGTAGGTGATCAAATATTATCGATACAGATAAATTTTAATATAGCATACCGATTCATGTTAATTTTAGAGTCGTCAATTGAAATAAAATACTGAAAATCTGAAATAAGTTTTAGATGATACATTTATTTTTTTTTAATTTAAAAGTTGAGTAAATTAATTAATTTTTTTTTGTTTAATCAGCAAATTATGCTCAAAGATTAATACGAAAAGATTCACAATTTTGGATTTATTATTATTATACTCCGTATGATTTTTTTTACTGAATCTTAGGAAGAAAATATATATGCTAGCTAATTTCCATCATAAAATTTATGACAAATTATTCCTAAATCATGGGTTCGATTATTCAATACAGTACTTTGCTAGTTTCCTAAATTAATCGACAATCGTTTGAGTGGGAAAATTTTGCATCACGTTGCGACAAGTGTCCAAGCACTTCTACATTGGTTTCTCAATTAGTATATAAGAGATTTATTTCCTAAGTAGTTTATTTACTTTTGTTTAGGAAAATATATATTTTGGAGTATCTATTAGTTAGGTTATAAATAGGGATCGTTGTATTGAGTATTTTCATTGATTGATGATTTATATTAAAAACTCGAAGCTTTTGCGTTGCAATTGTTTTCTCGGATCGACGCGACTCGTCCCAAACTTTGTTATTGTTTGACGCGTTTCAGACATTTACCCGAGTAACAATTAATAGGTCTTAATTATTCTCATTATTATTCGCCCTATAGGTATAGGTCGAGTAAATATCACTTTCTTTTGCAAAATAAAACCTCCAAAAAAAATAGACTTCCGCTACGTCATATATACGAAAGTCGTAATTTTCATATCATAAGTGGTATCAGAGCGGAATTTCTGTATCATAAGTGGTATCAGAGCTTCGGATCTTGATTTTTCTTAAAATCAAGATGATCCTAAGTGTGGACATGACAAAGGTCCACCCCGACGCGGCGAAGCACGGGTTTGGGTAGGCGAATGAATCTCGTGGTAAGATTGTTCTCGGGTTCGAAATTTAAGTCAAAATGGAGTCGCCACCGAATTTTGTGGTTATTCGGAACCATACGAGCCCACTCTATGTCGTCATGGGCTATACACAAAGTAAGCCCACTCCGATTTCAGAGTTTATGGGGCTCGTCCCTTTGCATTGCGATACCGATACCATCTATACCGGTAATCGTGTAAAGAATGACTCTCGTGCGCCAAGGGTTTCGGACATCCGGAAACCAAAGGTTCTGAGTAAGGGGTGAGGGTACGTGTTGGGAAGCCCACTAAGGACACCCAACCCCGCCCGCACATGGCGGCCTCTACTAAGACACCGTTCGTGTTCGTGTACGCGCGCTAGTAAAATAATTAAATGATATGCAAGCAGCGTTTTGTCTAAGCATGTGAATTTTGCGTTAACTATGTCATTTAATGCATCTTATTATTTGTCGAAATGATTTAGCATGCGAGGTTCATTTATAAAGCGTAAAAGCAATTAAATAAACAAAGCTCGAAAGTAAATAAAAATAACGTACAAATTACACGGGCGGAAATACAACCCGGAGTTCACAATACAACAATACGTAAAGAAATGAAATAAAAAAAAATAATGCGATATAATTGAAGGGACGGACCCGTATGTAAACTAGACCGCGAAAATATGTAGGCGGACTAACCTCGATTAAATATGCATTATGTCGCATATTAAACGAAGGACGGGAACATGAGACTGCGGCATATTGCTAGCCTAATCTCACGTCCCGTAGTCTTGTCCCGACTTATCACGTCAAAGTGGTCAAAGTCGTTCTACGTGTCGTGATGTGTGTGAGTTTTGAAAAATAGGAAGGTCGGATGATGGTCTAAAGTCGATAAAGAACGGGGCTCGGAATATGTGTCTAAGCCCTCGGTATTGCGGGTTATGAGACCCACTCGATCGAGTCATTGATTGACTCGGTCGAGTGTGTTATTAGCGTGGCTACTGACCACTTTTTGGGGTGCTACTCGATCGAGTGGCCTATGGCACTCGGTCGAGTGCCCCCTGTACGAGTGGTAACTCGCTTTATTTTATGACTTGAAATCGATAGTCGGCCTAACCAAATACGAATATTGCACGATTCGTACTTAGCTCGACCTCCGGTACTATAATCGTGTATGAACGAATATAATACCGTCATCGGGATTTTGTGGAAATATTTTATCGTTAGATTAGGAAATTTTGAATTAGTGACGAGATGCATCCCTCTACGTCACGACATCGAAACTAACCCTTTCGGGTTATGTGATGTCGGTATTCGTGTCAACGGGTCTCGAACCAATTATGGAAAGGGAATTAAATTCGTTCAACTACGACCGATCACGGTCGCGTCACGCCCTTGAGTACATTGGGGCGGGGCTCCTCGAAAGGGCTCCACCTCCGTCGTTGCTCGTAAAGGGATTAGACGGACCAATAGTGATCATCGTAGTCCAACGTTTTAAAACCGGTTTTAGTATTAATATATATACACGGTATTAATAACATTAGTAAAAAAAGACGATAAAAAAAAAGATGAAAAATAAAGATGAGAAATGTAAAGAAGTTAGTGTTAGTGTTAGTGTTACTACGATGCAATAATGCAAAAATGTACATAAAAACGATATAGCAAAGAGATATAAAAAGGGTTTAGAACACCCTCAACATACATGCTAGTATAGACCTCGGAAATGGACTCGTAAAATAGCGGCAAGGCTTGGGAGTATCGAGGATGTATGCGAGTTATGGTGTGTATGGATGTGTATGTGTATTACGTTGGTTTTTCGAGGGACGAAGGACTCGGTCTTTGTGTGTATTGCTTAGGGTTGCTAAGGCTTGTAGTGTAGGATGTGTTAGGGTTGAAATGTAGGTGAAAATGTGGCTGAAAAATGTAGGGTAAAAGATGATTGTAAAAAGTCTTTCAAATGCATGGGGGTGAAGGGGTATTTATAGGCCTCACCCCTCGACCTAGAAGCACTCGATCGAGTGGCCCTAGTGCACTCGATCGAGTGCCTTTGAAAACGGGCCAAGCCCAGTTTCTGACGCTCCACTCGACCGAGTGGGTCAATCCACTCGATCGAGTGGGTCAAGCAAATCGAGAGAAATAAGGAAGACTTGGTCTTGTTTGTTTTGGTTGCTTTTTTTGAATTCAAATTTATGCGCCAACTGAACTTAGCTGATTTATGAGACGGTTTCGTCTTTGACCGGGTTTTGACCCGGTCGCCAAAAGACGGGAATTATTTTTGGTGTCGGTTTTGGCCCAAATTAGTCTCATTTGACTCGGAACGACCCACTGGGCCTTAATTTGAGGTCTGTTTTGTGAGATTTTTACTCCGCTAAAAGTCCATGTCGGATATTATGAATTCCGAGCCCAAATCCGAGTATACTAAGTCACGTTGACGTCCGATCATCATCGGGTGTTTTTCGGAGACTACCATAGACACGTGGCAGTCAAAATGCGGGTGTCTACACTAAGGTGTGTCAAGGCCAAGTTATAGGTTGAATCTCCGGTTGCGATTGGAATTCAAAGATTAAACTCGAACGAGGTAGGTCGAGGGTTAGTCGGTTTGATTGTCTTGTGGTTCTTTGTTGAAGCTCCGATTTATTTTTAAAAAAAATTACTATTCACGTGTTGTACTGTTCACGGAGGAAAAAAATGTCGGAAATTTTCTCGTCGAAAAACACATACGAGGAAGTGAGGTTTTTGATCTGTCATTGCCTCCTATTTTCGATGAATATGAAGATGACAAATCAGATTTAAAGGAGTATAAACTTGTTCCAATGAAATCAGATTTCAAGATTAATAAAGAGTTGTCTTCATATTTTATTGATGACGAGTGCGCTGAACTAAAGACAATTCTCTTTAACGGAGGTGGATGGCACAAGAGGTTTCAAAGATCAAAAGGAAGGACCGAGATAATGGTTAGCGTCGAGGTTGGTTCGAGTTTATTGGTGACGAGGGTGTTTGTATTTGACCCTGGCGGCTTGAAGTTACAGGAATTGAGAGCAATTCTCTTTAGAGGAGGGAATGATCCGAAAATATCTAGCTCGGAGTAAACTAATTAATTATTATTATTATTAGTGTATTATTTAAAGGGTTATTTAACATGAATAATACCAACTTCGGGTGGTATTCCATCAATAAAACCAACTTTAATTAATACGGGAATAAAACCAAGTATGAGACATATTACACGAGAATGAAATATGCTTACCTGCTACCGCCTATACCCGTTAACATTACCACTAACACAAACTCCCAAACTTTTAACCTCTTTTTTAACCTCATTATCACTTTCAACCTCATTTACTCCCAAACTTTAAACTTCATCTTCTCGATTCATCAATTCTCTTCAATTCAAAATGTGTTCTTCATCCATTCATCACTTCAGTCGTGCTTAGTCGAAGGTAATTTTTACGGAACTTTTATTTTTTTATCTTTCTCAAACTTTTGTCAAACTTGGTCGAAGGTAATTGTCATTAATTTTGTCGAAAATCAATTTTCAGGGGTATTGTCAAGTTCATTCCTCAATCTTGTGGTTCGACAATGTCAACGGTTGGTGTTTTTTTCATTTCCCCTAAATCGATTTTTCTGGGTTGAAATTAGGGTTTTCGATTTTTCTGGGTTTAACGGTTTTCGATTTTTCTAGGTTTCATTTGGGGGTTTAAGTGTCCAATTAGTGTTCTTTTATAATTGGTTTAATTGAAATTGATGAGTTATCCATGGATTTGGAGAAATGATGGTTTAGGAGAGAGAATTTGATTTAGGGCAATGAAGAAGATGAAGATGGGTGTTAATTAATAGCATGGGACCCACAAAACCGACTTCATCCGGTCATTTAAGAGGCAATTTCATTCTCGTGTGATATGCCTCATACTTGGTTTTATTCCCGTATTAATTAAAGTTGGTTTTATTGATGGAATACCACCCAAAGTTGGTATTATTCCTGTTAAATAACCCTTATTTAAATAAATGTTTCCAAAATATTTGGAGATATCAGAGTTAGGAATCTAGTTTATTTACTAATTAGTTTATTATTTATTTCCCGAGTAGTTTATTTTCTTTAGTTTAGGAAAAGATATACTTTGTAGTATCTATTAGTTAGGTTATAAATAGGAATCGTTGTATTGAGTATTTTCATTGATTGATGATTTATATTAAAGGGTTATTTCATGGGAATAATACCAATTATGTGTGTGCTTCTTAAAATAATTCAACCTATACGTAATCTCATTTTAATATGAACTACGCATTCATTAATCTCGTTTTGTTATGTATGAAATTATGACTTGCTATTACAGGTCATAGTGACTTGTTGTAACTTTCTAGGGTTTTATTAGGTCCGTTGCAGTCATCGTGAAAGCCAAAATAACAATAAAAACAATTTTTTTTCATAGTTTCTATAAGTCTAAATGAAAAAGAAATGGAAGATGAATTTTCGGAAAATTTTATTTGTTTTTTCAATGGCTGAAAATGAACACGAAATGTAAATCAGAAGAAGAAGAAAAGTTAAGGAAAGAGTTGAATAAGGAAGGTTCAACAGGTAGCCGGTCACTCATAGCAAAGCGAGATGATGAAGACATAGTTCGTATTAAAATGAGATTACGTATAGTTTGTATTAATTTAAGAAGCACACGCATAGTTGGTATTAATCTCATGAAATAACCCTATATTAAAAGCTCGAAGCTTTTGCGTTGCAATTGTTTTCTCGGATCGACGCGACTCATTCCAAACTTTGTTATTGTTTGACGCGTTTCAGACATTAACCCGAGTAACAATTAATAGGTCTTAATTGTTCTCATTATTATTCGCTCTATAGGTCTAGGTCGAGTAAATATCCATTTCTTTTGCAAAATAAAACCTCCAAAAAATAGACTTTCGCTACGTTATATATACGAAAGTCGTAATTTTCGTATCATAAGTGGTATTAGAGCGAAATTTTCGTATCACAAGTGTTATTAGAGCTACAACTCTTGATTTTCTTTAAAATCAAGACGGTATTAAGGCGTATCAAGGCCAAGTCTTGGTTGAATTTCTGGTTACGATTGGAATTCAAAGGTTAAACTCAAGCGAGGTAGTTCGAGGGGTAGTCGGTTTTGATTGTGTTGTGGTTCTTTGTTGAAGTTTCGATTTTTCTTTTTCCAAAAAAAAAAAAAAAACTATTCCCGTGTTGTACTGTTCATTGAGGAAAAAAGTCGGAAAAAAAATGTTGGAAATTTTCTCATTGGGAAACACATACGAGGAAAGTGAGATTTTTTATTTGTCATTGCCTCCTATTTTCGATGAATATGAAGATGAGAAATTAGATTCAAAGGAGCATAAACTTGTTCCAATCCGATGAAATCAGATTTCAAGATTTATAAAGAGTTGCCTCCATATTTTATTGATGACGAGTGCGCTGAACTAAAGATAATTCTCTTTAACGGAGGTGGATGGCACAAGAGGTTTCAAAGATCAAATGGAAGGACCGAGATAAAGGTTAGCGTACGTCGAGGTTGGTTCGAGTTTATTGGTAACAAGGGTGTTCATATTTGATCCTGCCGGCTTGAAGTTACAGTAATTGAGGTCAATTCTCTTCAAAGGAGGAGGGGATGATCCGAAAATATCTAGCTCAGAGTCAATTAATTAATTAATTATTATTAGTGTATTATTTAAATAAATATTTCCAAAATATTTGGAGATATCTGAGTTTGGAATCTAGTTTATTTACTAATTAGTTTATTATTTATTTTCTAAGTAGTTTATTTTCTTTAGTTTAGGAAAAGATATATTTTGGAGTATCTATTAGTTAGGTTATAAATAGGGATCGTTGCATTGAGTATTTTCATTGATTGATGATTGATGATTTATATTAAAAACTCGAAGCTTTTGTGTTGCAATTGTTTTCTCGGATCAACACGACTCGTTCCAAACTTTGTTACTGTATGACGCATTTCAGACATTAACCCGAGTAACAATTAATAGGTCTTAATTGTTCTCATTATTATTCGTTCTATAGGTTTAGGTCAAGTAAATATCCTTTTTTTTTTGCAAAATAAAACCTCCAAAAAATAGACTTCCGCTACTTTATATATACGAAAGTCTTAATTTTCGTATCATAAGTGGTATCAGAGTGGAATTTTCGTATCAACTAACGTATTTTGCTCATATTTGGTTGGGTTGACACTTTTGATTTTGTTCTTCTCTTAGATTTTCATGATTATATTAGTGTAGCTTGTACATGTGTGCATATTTTTGCTTTGTTTGTTTTTGGTTGGATGTGGACCTCTCCTTGTTGTTCTCCTTCATTTGTTTGTTTATCATTAGTTTCAATAAGTCGTCCTCAAGAGAAATTGGTGGATGATAAATGTATTGTGGTCTTAGATAATCTTGTTCAATAATATGACCATGTTGTTGTCCGTCTATGTTTACGATTTACTTGTCTATTTCCTTACCCTTTTTAATTGTTATCACAGAAATTGCATTACATTTGACATGAACATGGAGTCGTTTATTTTTTTGGCATGAACTTTGTCGATGTCGGAAATTTATGTATGGATATATTGATATTTGTCATTGATGTTTCTAGTCGTTGTTGTTTTTCATTATGTCGTATCTACAAATAATGATGGTTTTAATAGCTGATATAGGTTGTGTCTGGATATGTTTTTGATACGGATGACCAACCGATTGAGTCTCACTCTTAGTGGTTTTGTGAACGATACCTAAACGTAGCCACTCGAGCGCTAGGAGGAGGAATGATGCATCGGTTGGATACCACAAAAACAAGTCCGACACAATCGAATGACTAAACTACTCTCTCATACCGGTCTAGTGTACAGATAATTGGGTTCTATGGGTCTGATTGTATTACTCCGAACAATTTTTTTTAGATTATGGCCATCACAATCAATGGTACGCAGTCGTCATTGAATTTTTGAAGAACCTGACCATTCACATTCGAGAAAAATCCACAATGCATTCTTCATTACAATTGTCTTTTACATAGGGTAAGATCTGCATTTCAAAATGACCACAATACGATTCGGAAGAAGTACTTACACAATGGGTCCATCTAACCCGAGCTCTGTAATTAGTTCTTCCAAATTGGAAGTTTTTCCAACACTAATTAAGTTTTGACAAGTCTCTTTAACTAAATCTAATAACGTGTCCAAATTTCTAGGAAGCGTCCTCATCCACCTTTGAGCGTCTTTCTTTAAATGTGGCAGTTTGTAGTCATTGTAGCCTTTACTCTTTAAAACCTCAATCATGCATGCCTGTAGACTCAACCAAACGTCATTTAGAGTTTGATCTTTTTCTTCGTTCCATGCTTCCAATACGTTGATGACTAGCTTATCGGTTGTGCTGGCCGGTTTTATGATTTGAAGGGATTGCAATGACCTAAAGAACCCCGAATCCAAGACATTTAGATCGGGTGGGTTGGGCGGTTGGTTGATTAAGGATATTCTCCCATTGTCTGATGTGCTATCCTCCAAAACTTCTGGGTCAGTACCGTTTATATGGAGTTTTGCATTATCTTGTTGTATGACAACATCTTTTGTTAAAATGTGGGCCATTTTTCCTTGATGGTGGGTAAAACATGCTCAATCAACGTGGAACGAGTAACGTTTTTGGTGATAGACGTTATTGGTTTTCTGACCATTGTCCCGGCGGGTCTGTTTTTGCTAGAATGTTGGGCCGGTTCTTGGTATGTAAAAGGACAACAACCTATCTTACCATCAAATAAACATACCCCATTTGTGTCATAAATTGGTCGAGATACGGCCGCTATGAACATCACCTTGGTTATGAACCGTTTGGTTTTACATGAACGGTGCACTTGGTCCTCCTCTCGACCGAGATAGTAGCGTGCCTCGGCGTTCAACATGTTGAACCACTTCTCGTCAATATGCACTATGTTAGACATCTCTTTGAATATGTAGTTATTGACGGAGTTATTCTTTTTGAGCTTCCTGAGGACAAAGTTAAGTCTAAGGTACTTGTTGTCGATAGTAAGGTTGGGCTTTGATAGGGGTAGTCGTATCCCTAATCAAAGATACCCTAAGGTCCACTAACTAATGTAGATAGTGAAGTAGGGGTCGAACCACCAGGAGACGGGACTCAATTACTTGTTCTAAGGTCTAGACTAAAGATTACGCGTCACTGTTTTTCTATTTGTTTAAGTGGACTGACAACTAACTGCTATAAGGTAAATCAATAATAAAAAGATCTAGGGTCTCAGGTTCACAATGGATATCAATCGGGTCAGGGAGTCAACTAACAGGTCAATTATCGAACTGTCTAAGGTGTAGGTCCGGTCGGTACTACTACAAACTTTAGAACTAAACTTAACCTGCGGTCGCTAGAATTAAGCTAGTCTACCCAAAATGTCGTGACCTAATTAGTCCCTAACCCGGTCGCCGAAAAGTCGTAATTGTGATACTAACTAATTAATCCTGGCCAGTAATTAATCAATCAGAATTAAAACAACATTAAGGCGACAGTTCATATGATCAGAGACATGTCAATTTTCTATAACCCAATTAACACCCATCGATCCCCTTAAACCCTAGATAGAAATTAGCTACTCATGATGATTGTAATTAAACTAACAAAATATGAATTGCAATTAAACATGATGAATGCGAATTAAATTAAACTACAAGACTGAAATCAGATAACTATGAAAACTAAGAACGAATTAAGACGAAAATTAAACTAGAGAATTAAGACAAGGATTAAACTAGAGAATTGAAATAGAAATTAAAATTAGAATTAAAGATTATCGATACCAAACAATTGAGATCTAAAAAGGGAAGAACGGAATTCGATGAACCTTGCGAAGGAAAACGGGAAAAGAACGCAACTTCTAGCCTAAGAAAATGTAACGTAATGTGTGTAGGAATAGAATGAAAAGTGATGTCTGACAATCCTTCTCCAACTGATTTAAAAGAAATCAGTTGGATTTACAAAACAGGCCCATAATTCTAATTAGATAAAAATCCAATCCGCGGCCTAAGTGCGACGCACTCGATCGAGTACATGCGTGCACTCGATCGAGTAAATCTGCATCTGCTCCAAGTTTCGTTCGTCTTTGGGATGAAAATAAGAATCGGCTCAAATTTCCAATGCAGTCCGGCTGAGCACGGATATAAGACACTCGATCGAGTGCTTAGCACCACTCGATCGAGTGGGTGCTGCTGAGCTCGTGATTAAGTTATTCATTTGCTTCTCGGCTTTTCGTTTTCTTCCTCGTCTTCCGTTCTCGTCTCGGCTATCAGGGTTACTACTCCTAAATATGCTCAAAATTCAATCTAATCTGCAAAGTAGCACGAGAACCGATAGTATCGACTTTCTAATAGAAATCGAAATTAAACACATAATTATGGAAGAAGAAAAGCTCTAAAACGGTTGTCGGGGAACAATAAAATACGATATAAAATACGTTGATCAAACTCCCCCAAACGAAACCTTTGCTTGTCCTCAAGCAAACAAGTAATATATACAAACGAGGACAAGTGATGTGAAACACGACTCAGAGCTGAATTACAATCATTCTCCTAAAATCGACTAAAACCGACGAGAAAACATGTAATGCTCAAGAATGCAACGAGATCAATAATCATGCCATAATCAAACAATTGCCTGCCAAATTTTCAATCTTGCAAGACCAATAATGTCGAACTTCCTTACGGTTGTCGCTCGACACTCATAAGTACGGGTACATATAAATGTGAAGATGAGAAGGAGCAAAGACACTCACTCGACTTATGAAATATGCATGCAATCGAATATGAAATCAATCTCCCTAATTAAACACGTGTTCCACCAATCAGGACCGTAGTACATGCCAAGGACTTACAAAGGGTGGCTTATATGTGAGGGAATAAAATGGATTGTGCTTATAGCACATATGGAAATGTGGGGCTAAGACCAGTAGTTGCAGCTACACAATAAAAACTATCCATCCAAAAACCTCAACTATGAATTCTGGCCACTAACTAGAAATAAAACTCAAAAGAGCATAAGAGGGAATTTTGCCATCCTCCTAATTATAATTCAATTCTAGTTACAACATCTCGACCGTTCCCCGAAATATTATAAGAAGCATATATGTTCTTCTTTTCTTTTTCGTGAAATTTTTCTTCCTTTTCTAATTCCATTTTCTTTCTTTTCTTTCTTTTTCATGCTTCTATATTTTTTTTCAATTCAGACAAGGGGAAGGCGAATACAAAGTCACATAACAGTATTACCCACTAAGATCCAAAAGATGTAAAAATCCAAATTATGACCGATTAGTGGAATAATTCCCAATTAAGTTCACTGCGACTGTCCTGGTGCTGTTCTGGGCTGTAGCTAATTGATATAAATATCATGCAAACTGGCTTACAATAGCTGAAACGGGCTAAACAGAGGAAAAATAACCTAAATCTACAGGGTAGTAAAAATGGGTCATTTTGGCTATGTGGAGCTCGACAAAAACAGAAATGTCTTTGCTCATGTACCTCCTCCTCAAACCAAACACGTATTCAATATCAAGAGACAGACGTTATATTTATGCAAATTTATGTTACACATTCCATAAGGAGAAACCACTCAATTCCTAAATATAAATGAGACCAGTTTAGATGTTACTGGCCTAGGAAACTCTAAATCCTCAGAATTTTTGTGGTTTGCCGACAAAATGGTCGAATTTACTCATTTGGTAATTAACGGTTCAATAGGCAATCATATCAAAATCATCTCATCTCAAGTATTACATGCATTCAGGTACGAATTTAGCTGTCAATTAGGAGAGGTCATGTAAAACGCAATGTCATCATCGCCGTTTTGCATGTTTCACAACAGACACAAGACAGGCACAAAGCACACAAAAATAAAAATCTTTTTGGATTGTTCTGATTTTTCAATTTTTTTGGATTTTTAAAATTTTTGAAAGCACACAACAGAAAATAAAAGCACACAAAAACACACAAACTCTCCCCCAAACCTAAATGTCACAGTGTCCTCAATGTGACACTATAGCATATAAGATAGTAAAATTCCAAAGCCAATCCTAAGGACAACTCGACCTAAGGGGAAGAAAAAATCTAAGAAAACAGTAAAAACAGAAATAAAAAGGAAATAAAGTACCGTATATACAATGGTAGCTCCCCCAAACTAGCTAATCAGCCATCTCATCGTCTCCACCGGTCCCAGATGGACCGGCTCCAGTATCGCCTTGCCTTGAGGCGCTAGTACCACCCTGCTAACCTGGTCGTCGTCTCAAATCTCTCAACCACTGTGCTCCTGGGCCGCCGTAGGTCTGCCCGTAGTCCGGAACCCAAGCAGCTGGATCAACCCCGTAGTCGTGGAATATACCACTAGTGTCACCCGGACCTCTCCAGTAGGACGGGTGCTGAGGTGCCGAGATGCCTTGAGTAAACATGTACTCGTGGATCTCGCGGTTGACGATGCTCTGATTAATCCCCTCGTGTACCCGTCTCTGGTGCTCATAAACTGGATCATACATAAACGGGTACGGCTACGGAACTCGGCACCCGAAGTGTGGAACGGGAAGGTCGGGGTGGGTGTAGGTGTGGCCCTAGGTGGCTCAGTCTCGTCGGGTTCGGTCTGTACGCGAACCCTACGTCGAGGGGGTTGGACGCCCTCGCCGAAAATGAAGATCTCCTCGGGAATGAGGTAGCTCGGCGGGTCGGGTGTGTCCTCGCTTGCGGGAGTGGGTTGCGAGGCGAGGAGTGGCGGTAGGATTGTCCCTTCGACAATCGGGAGTTTCATCCAAACCTTGTCTTGGACGCGCCACAGAAAGTCCGAGGGATTGCCCCGAATCCACTTCAAAGTGGAGAAGAGGTAGCTACGGTCTAGCAAAGGGACGCGGTCGGTAAGACTCTCAAAAGTGACTGTATCCCCAAAACCCATAACATAGCGTTTTGCTAGCGCGGTGACAATGGCTCCACAACCGAGCAGTCCAGATCCACTGATCTGGCGCTCGATTCCGACACAGATCATACCCGGTGCACTAAACGCCTTTAGGGATTGCCTAAAGGGGTTTAGGTAGTGTCCTAAAATCAACACCTCCAATGAGTGAAGTTTACTCATGTCGGAGCGTGGAAAAACTACATGACTCAAAATCCGCAAGAAGGGGCGGATAGTAGGGTGTGGGATGGCGTTGAGTGCCATAGCGGTGACACTTGCCCTACGACCCGAAAATAACTGAAAGTAGGGAGGTGCTTTCGAACTCTCGGGTATGTCTTGGATGTCTTCATCCTGGTCAGAAGTAAGCCTTAGACACTCGGACAAGCTACTAAGGTAATGGATTGCTCCTCGTTGTTCAACCGAAAAGATATCATGCTATCTTGTCTATCAAACTCAAATGAACTTAAGAATTCTAAAGTAAGTACTCGGTAAGATAACTCACGTAGTGTCCATAAGCCACCGAATCCGGTCATGGACAAGAGGTGCAATAATTGCTCGTTCAAACCGAGCTCGATTGCGAATTGCGATGAGCAGCATCGAGTAGCCTCCATCGGCCTTGGTATCAAGGTGACCAAACGAGCTCTCTGGGCCTCGTCCCTGCAAACAATTTCTTCATAGCCTGGTACAGGCTGAACAGCCGGCTGCCTTGCGTTCTTGTTCCTGTTGTTGTTTCGGGGTGGATTCCTTCTTCCTGCCATGACTATAGCATAATAAAAAAAAAGAATTACATAAAAATCCCACAAAAAAAAACCAAATTTCGGCCAAAATTAGACCCTATACACAAAAATCAATTTTTGAGCACAAAGTGGTGAAATCAACACAAAATCAAGCATGAAATGGGATTAGTATATAACTAAGGACGAAATTATACCATAAAACCAAGAAAAGAAGTGAGGAAATCAAAAACCCGAAATATACCTTAAGTAGCTCGAAAATTTCGAAACTGGGGGAAGAGGGGACGAAAAATTCACAAAATAACACGAAGGAACACAAGTAGATACTACTAATTGCAAATTAGAAGCAAAAATCGTGAGTTTTGGTGAAAATTTGATGAATTGGGAGTGATTTGGGTGAATTGGGGGTTAGGGTTCTTAAGATTAGTAAGGGGGGAAGGGGTTTTAATTAGAAAAACTGATTTGAGAAAAGGAGTAAGAAACAAAGAAACGAGGGCGGAAAACTGTTATTGAACCCGGTTCAGGGGCACTCGACCGAGTGCATGGGCCACTCGGTCGAGTGGACCCTCGAAAATTGCACAGTAGCTGCTCCGTCAGGGCACTCGACCGAGTGCTTGGGCCACTCGGTCGAGTGGACCCTCGAAAATTGGACAGTAGCTACTCCGTCAGGGCACTCGACCGAGTGCATGGGCCACTCGGTCGAGTGACCACTGCACCTGCTACTTTTTGCCTTTTTTCCTTTAAATTGCTTCAAAATCCTGAAATTAAATCAATTAAACCGTAAAATTCCCTCGTCCTCACTCGATAATTAATACTAACTCCCAATTAGAGCTACCAAGCTAACTAAAAATGAAATAAAAAATGCGGAAAGGGAAATTACAAATTTATACAAGTGGTGCCGGGTTGCCTCCCGGTTAGCGCTGGTTTTTACGGTCCCGCTCGACCGGTTTACCTCAATTGGATTAGGTGGAATCGAGAGTGTCGTTGAGGTCCATGGCCTCTACGACACCGACATATGCACCTTCGTGACAGAGCTTGAGGCGTTGACCGTTCACCTTGAATATTTCGCCTTTGTCGGTAGTGAGTGTAACCGACCCGAATTTATTTACTTCAGTCACCGTGAACGGTCCAGACCATCGGGATTTAAGTTTCCCAGGAAAGAGTCTAAGTCCGGAATTAAATAAAAGTACCTTATCGCCGACATGGAACTCTCGGGGGATGATGCGCTTATCATGCCATCTTTTGGTCCGCTCCTTATAAATTCTCGCGTTATCATAAGCATGGAGACGGAATTCATCTAGTTCGTTCAATTGCATGAGGCGCTTCTCTCCGGCTAGCTTCGGATCAAGATTGAGCTCCTTTAAGGCCCACATAGCCTTAAACTCGAGCTCTACGGGTAGATGGCAAGCCTTTCCATAAACAAGCCTATACGGGGATGTCCCGATAGGAGTCTTGAATGCGGTTCGGTAAGCCCAAAGAGAATCATCGAGCTTCGAACTCCAATACTTTCTCGAAGTATGGACAACCTTCTCGAGAATAGACTTGATCTCAGGGTTCGAGATCTCGACTTGTCCACTAGTTTGTGAATGGTAGGCTAGCCCAGTACGGTGGTGAACACCGTATTTCTTCAATAACTTAGTGAGTTGGCGTTCATGAAAATGTGAACCACCATCACTAATAACAGCCCGTGGGACCCCAAAACGCGGGAATATTGTCTTCTTAAAGAGCCGGATCATCACGTTAGCATCATTAGTGGGTGAAGCGATGGCTTCCACCCACTTCGAAACATAATCTACGGCGACCAAAATATACCGATTCCAATAAGAAGAAGGGAACGGTCCTTGATAATCTATACCCCAAACATCAAATAGTTCTACTTCAAGAATCCCGGTTTGAGGCATTTCATGTCGTCGAGAAATATTTCCCGTTCGTTGGCAAGTGTCGCAGGAACGGATAAAAGTGGTGGCATCCTTGAGAATAGTGGACCAATAAAAGCCCGATTGCATTACCTTCGCGAATGTCTTCGAAGGACCGTGATGTCCACCATAAGGAGAGGAATGGCATCTAGTGAGGATAGAATGTACCTCACTCTCGGGAATACATCTCCTAAATAAACCGTCTGCACCTTCTCGGAAAAGATATGGGTCGTCCCAGAAATAACGCTTCACATCATGTAAGAACCGCTTCTTCTGCTGATACTGAAGGTCGGGAGGTAGAGTTCCTCCAACTAGGAAGTTGGCATAATCAGCAAACCATGGAGTATCCATGGTAATAGCAAGCAAATGGTCATCCGGGAACGAATCATCATATGGGGCGAGATCCCCACCATCATATCTTAGCCGGGATAGGTGATCGGCTACAACATTTTCGGCCCCGGACTTATCACAGATCTCCAAGTCAAACTCCTGCAGTAATAGGATCCATCTAATAAGTCGCGGTTTGGCCTGCTTCTTCGCTAGAAGGTACTTCAAGGCTGCATGATCTGTATACACTATCACCTTCGAGCCAATGAGATAGGCCCGAAACTTGTCTAGAGCATAGATGATGGCCAATATCTCCTTCTCTGTGGTAGCATAATTGATCTGCGCCATATCTAACGTCCGACTAGCATAGTAGATCGCATGTAAAGCCTTGTCTTTCCTTTGCCCGAGCACGGCTCCTACAGCGTAATCGCTAGCATCGCACATAACCTCGAAAGGCAAATCTCAATCGGGAGCTCGGATAATAGGTGCGGAAACAAGAGCCTGCTTAATCCTGTCAAAAGCTCGAGCACACTCGTCAGTAAAGATGAACGGGGCATCTTTAAGAAGCAGCTGAGTCAGAGGTTTGACAATCTTGGAGAAATCTTGGATGAAACGGCGGTAAAAACCCGCGTGACCAAGAAAACTCCGCACACCCTTAACATTAACGGGGTATGCTAATTGCTCAACCACCTCGACTTTCGCTTTATCCACTTGGATGCCGCGTAAGGACACTAAATGACCCAAAACGACTCCCTCTGTCACCATGAAGTGACATTTCTCCCAGTTTAAGACCAAATTGGTCCCCTCACAACGTTGCAAGACCCGTGAAAGATTAAGTAGACATGTATCATAATCCGTGCCATATACACTGAAGTCATCCATGAAGACTTCCATGACAGACTCGATAAGATCCGAAAATATGGACATCATACAACGTTGAAAAGTGGCCGGGGCATTACAAAGGCCAAAAGGTATCCTTCGGTATGCGAAGGTGCCGTAGGGACAGGTGAATGTTGTTTTCTCCTGGTCGTCTGGGTGAATTGGGATTTGGAAAAATCCCGAGTAGCCATCTAAGTAGCAGAAGTACTTATGGAAAGCAAGACGCTCTAGCATCTGATCAATGAAGGGGAGTGGGAAATGGTCTTTCCTAGTAGCTACGTTCAGCTTACGGTAGTCAATACACATTCTCCATCCAGTCACTAATCGAGTAGAAATAAGTTCATTCCTCTCGTTCGTGATAACCGTGGTCCCTCCCTTCTTAGGGACCACTTGGACTGGACTAACCCATTTAGAGTCGGAAATGGGATAGACAATGCCAGCATCTAGGAGTTTTATAACCTTCTTCCTAACCACATCCTGCATGTTCGGGTTCAACCTACGTTGTCCCTGAATGGATGGTCTATGGTCTCCCTCTAAGTGAATGCGATGCATGCAAAACTCGGGACTAATACCACGTAGGTCATCAATACTGTACCCAATAGCCTTCTTATGTCGTCGTAATGACTAACAACTCCGAAAGTTGGCTATCTGTGAGTGCAGCGTTGACAATTACGGGGTTTAGACCCTTATCATCTAGGAATGCATATTTCAGATTAGAGGGGAGGGGTTTTAGTTCAGGTTTACTTACCTCGACCTCCTTTTTAGGGGTGCCGATACTGTATACCTTCTCTATAATGCTCTCCTTTCCGTTTAGCATGCATTCCAGCTCATCTACTTCCGCGCTCCATGATCTCTTCTCGGCATCAGCATCGCCGGATGTTAGCAGTTTCTCCAAAGGGTCCCTGCCAAGATAGTCGTCAATATAATTTTCTATTTCCAAATCAATGACATCTATGCTATAGCAGGACTCTTCTATCATGGGCTTCTTAAGAGTGTGATCGAGACTAAAAGTCACGGTGTCATCTCCTACGGAGAGTGTGAGCTTCCCATTTTTGACATCGATGATTGCTCCTGCCGTGTGTAGGAAAGGGGTAGTCGTATCCCTAACCAAAGATACCCTAAGGTCCACTAACTAATGTAGATATTGAAGTAGGGGTCAAACCACCAGGAGACGGGACTCAATTACTTGTTCTAAGGTCTAGACTAAAGATTACGGGTCACTATTTTTCTATTTGTTTAAGTGGACTGACAACTAACTGCTATAAGGTAAATCAATAATAAAAAGATCTAGGGTCTCAGGTTCACAATGGATATCAATCGGGTCAGGAAGTCAACTAACAGGTCAATTATCGAACTGTCTAAGGTGTAGGTCCGGTCGGTACTACTACAAACTTTAGAACTAAACTTAACCTGCGGTCGCTAGAATTAAGCTAGTCTACCCAAATTGTCGTGACCTAATTAGTCCCTAACCCGGTCGCCGAAAAGTCGTAATTGTGATACTAACTAATTAATCCTGGCCATTAATTAATCAATCAGAATTAAAACAACATTCAGGCGACAGTTCATATGATCAGAGACAAGTCAATTTTCTATAACCCAATTAACACCCATCGATCCCCTTAAACCCTAGATAGAAATTAACTACTCATGATGATTGTAATTAAACTAACAAAATATGAATTGCAATTAAACATGATGAATGCGAATTAAATTAAACTACAAGACTGAAATCAGATAACTATGAAAACTAAGAACGAATTAAGACGAAAATTAAACTAGAGAATTAAGACAAGGATTAAACTAGAGAATTGAAATAGAAATTAAAATTAGAATTAAAGATTATCGATACCAAACAATTGAGATCTAAAAAGGGAAGAACGGAATTCGATGAACCTTGCGAAGGAAAATGGGAAAAGAACGCAACTTCTAGCCTAAGAAAATGTAACGTAATGTGTGTAGGAATAGAATGAAAAGTGATGTCTGACAATCCTTCTCCAACTGAGTTAAAAGAAATCAGTTGGATTTACAAAACAGGCCCATAATTCTAATTAGATAAAAATCCAATCCGCGGCCTAAGTGCGACGCACTCGATCGAGTACATGCATGCACTCGATCGAGTGGATCTGCATCTGCTCCAAGTTCTGTTCGTCTTTGGGCTGAAAATAAGAATCGGCCCAAATTTCCAATGCAGTCTGGCTGAGCACGGATATAAGGCACTCGATCGAGTGCTTAGCACCACTCGATCGAGTGGGTGCTGCTGAGCTCGTGATTGAGTTATTCATTTGCTTCTCAGCTTTTCGTTTTCTTCCTCATCTTCCGTCCTCGTCTCGGCTATCAGGGTTATTACTCCTAAATATGCTCAAAATTGAATCTAACCTGCAAAGTAGCACGAGAACCGACAGTATCGACTTTCTAATAGAAATCGACATTAAACATATAATTATGGAAGAAGAAAAGCTCAAAAACGGTTGTCGGGGGACAGTAAAATATGATATAAAATACGTTGATCAGGCTTAATAGCCGAGGTATGGCTCTTGACTTCACCCTTCTTGACCCACTTGAGGACGGTAGTCTTCGATACACCAATAGCCGAGGCCAATTTCCGTATTGTAGTCCGTTTGGACCTATCAAGTGACACGATCTCCGATGTTGGTATGACCAACGACTTTCTGCCGGACTTGGGCAGAGTGTTCCAACTGATTAGTTCGTCATTCGAGTCTTCCACTCTCGCTATTCTTCACATCTCGGATATAGTCCTCCTGTCAACCGCAAATTTGGTGGCCAACTCTTGAATAAGACCTCTTTCAGGATTCATTAGCGCACTAATTTGTTATTGTTGTTCAGTTGTGAGGTTCGGGCCTCTCATTTTAATGACGGTTTTGGAAAAAACAGAAGAAAATCTGTATTTTGATTTTTATGTGGGAGATATGTTTTCTTTTCTTCTGTAAACAGCTGAAAAGTTGGAAGTGGGGCTTGTGTAATGTGACATGCAATGATGTGGGTTTTAAATAATTGTAAAATGGGGGGAAAATCTCCACCATTTCCCTCCAACTTTGTTGTTGGGCTTAAGTTTCCCCTCCATTTCATTATGACCCACTACCACTAATGTACTCTATTTTTTTTAAATCTCCCTTAATGAACATGTTAGTTAAGCTTACTTATCTATACACAAATAATTGTCCTAAGGTCCACCATCTATTACTTTACTCTTTTATATCCACTTTCTTATTCTACGTGCAAAATGAAATGAGATGAAACATAAAGAACGGAGGAAGTATTACCCTAATCTATCACATATTACCTTAATCTATCTGGGATCTAGTACATATTATCCTAATCTATCTATCTGAGATCTAGTATATATTATGTCTCATCTATTCCATATTACCCTAATCTAATCAAATTAATTTTAGATCTAATTAGAAATTGGAATTACTTATGAATGTTACTGAGATTTAGAGCCGGCAAAAAATGACACGACACGAAAACACGACATGAACCCGACACGAAATAAACGGGTTTCGGTTGAGAGTTGATGACCCAATTATGTAAGTGAATCGACACGAACACGACACGAGATTTAATTGGGTCGGGTTTGGGTTGAGGTCCCAAAACATGAATCTGACACGAATAACCTGTTTATTAAATTAGTCTAAATATTTTTAATCATGTTTAACATAAATATGTTAATACTTTCCAATATGGACATGATACGAAAACCAAGCACGAACCCGACACAAAATAAATGGGTTTGGGTTGAGGCTTAATGACCCATTTATGTTGGTGGATTACCACGAACACGACACGAAACTTAAATGGGTCGGGTTTGGGTTGAGGGGTTCATGACCCGTTTACAAATGACACGAACACAAATACGACACGACCCGATCTGCTTGTCAGGTCTATTGACATTTTTGTTCTTATGGAGTATCTTTAATTACGGAGTACTTAATAGCTCATCTATGAAATAATGTAAAATGTATCAATGTAACACGAGTTATCTATATAATGAAAAACTAATTTCATGTGAAAAAATTGTGATAATTTGGATGAAAAATAATTCATTTACGAAGCATTTCTCAAATAAAAATAGTTTTATTGTACATGTAACACCCGCTATTTTTCTTAGCGCTGCTAATTATTCCGTTATGACTCCGTCATGACTCAGTGCCAATTCTGCCTTCTGTTTCCCTCATTCTTCTGAATTCTTATTATTCTTGAGTCTAATATTATTTATTTTCGTCGAAAGATTTTAATCGTTTTGTTTTTCTAACAAATTGATTTATTTAATTTTTTTTTTGTCGCGAAATATTTATTTATTCACGGAGAATTATACTTTTCAACGAACCAACGTTTTGAGCTCCGATTTGAGTTATTTATCTTCCCTAAAAATGTCCAAGCATATTTATATAATATTTCTAACTCAAAAATGTTTTTATTTACGAAAATTTAGCTTTTAATGATTTTACTACGAAGTTTCGTAAATAATTATTTTCTAATGCGAGGTTTGCTCAAATTGCTTTAAAATATTTTTAACAATTTTACGATTCTTCTTTTTATCAACTTACAAATTATTTTGGGACCTTTTTCCCACATTATGGACAACCCCCACCCCCCAGTCCCCTGACACACCCCTGTTACTACATTTTTTTTAATTATACACTTCATTTTATTATTATTAAACTTAAAGAAATTTTCTTTTCTTTCCCATTAAATTGATGCTTAATGAGCAAACTCTTCACACTCTCTTCCTCTCTCTTTTTAGCTGGTTTGTGCATGTTTACTTATCATTTATGCTTTAGAAAATCATCCACTTTCCTATCATTCATTTCACAAAAAAATTAAGCAACATTTCCTTCCTTTTGCTCACTTGGCCAAGATTTTCCAACAGATTTTCTAGCCAAGTTCTTGTCCCAAATCGAGTCTTGATCGTCTCATTTTCATCTCCTAATTAATTGTTATTCCGATCCCTTCATTAAGGTAATAATCGATGTTATTTTCGATCGTTATTTACCTTGATTCTTTTAGTTTTCTCATGCTATTTTTGTACCATGTATGTCGTGTGATGTAGAATTCTTGAACGATCATGAAGCCGGCGAATTTATCATAGACTCCGATTTGGATTGAAGGTAACGTCGATGTTACTCGGTATTGCATGATTTTATTTGTGTAATTGCATGTATATAATTATAATTTTATTTTTGAAAATATATGTATGTCATATAATCTGAAAATTTTTAAAGTCTCAAAATTTGCATGTTTCGGTATTTTTATCCTAGTTACGAGATTAACGATTGAATTCTTATAGTATTTTGTAAAATCATAATCTTCCGCCTAAACATGTAAAATATGAATATATTCTTTAAAAATGATATTTTTGATTTTGATAATTTTATATATTTTTAATATTTTATATATCGATTATTGAATTATTACCGTTTTCGGACACAAACGATTAAAAGCCGATTATTAGTTCTGGCACTTAAGCATTTTATTTTATTCTGAAATTTGGCATGAATAATCTTTATGGTGAAACATATTTTTCTGAACTTTTTCATAATTATTCGGAACTGTTAAGTGGGTGAATTAATTAATCACTTTAAATCGTCGTTTATCGTTAAAACTGTGTTTGTCATTTTAATTCCCGATTTCTGATTTTTGTTTTGAATCTGGAAAAAAAATTTCCTCATAGTTCATGATAAAAATGTATTTTTTATAATTTTTAGTACATTAATAAATTATTAGAAACAACAAGTTTTATTAAGAGAATTGTTAATTGTGAAAACGGGTTTTAAAGACGGTTTTGTTGGAATTTGTGAAATCTGGGATTTTGGAAATATGGAAAAAATGATAGTTTCTGAAAAATCATAATTTTTAGGAGTAATAATAATTTTTGGATATTAATACTTCAATCATTTTTTAATTAGTATTTTTATTAATCATTATTGTCGAGATTAGACGATTAACTAGAAAACCCTTTAATAACCAAGTTTGCAAATTCTGGAAAATTTATTTTACTGGATAGAATGTCCAAAAATGTATTTGATCTATTTTACATAATTCTTTCACTACTTATCGAAGCCTTTAAATGATAGTACTGATTTTTGACAAAGTTACGATTTATCGTTAAAATGCTATGTTTCAGCTAAATGAATTATTTTTCTAGCAATTTTGAAAATATTTAAATCTGAAACTGTATAAGTTAAAACACCCCTTATCATATTCTAAATTTTTTTTGATGGTTTAATTAAATAAAAGACGTTAAATGATTTATTTTGACATTTGCCGTAAAATCTTATTTATGCTTGTTTTGTCAAAATTATTACTTCCTCCGGTTCTTTGGAATTGCAACACTTTATATGATTTGTGAGGTATATTTTAATCAAATGTTGCAATTCCGAAGAACCGGAGGGAGTAATAATTAGGAAATTTTAGTTACATAAATTTTGAAAACACCCTAATTAGTAGTATTAAAATGTTAAGATATTTTTAATCATTTTATAAACACGTGTATGGTATTTCAACAATTTCATCAACCCATTAAACCTTATTTTAGAAATTAATATCGTTAAGGCCGAAAGTATTAGTTTTATAAATCTATATCGTTTACTAAAATTGTTTTATTAGTATGAACTAATAATTTCAATAATTTAATACTCCCTCCGGTTTTATATGATTGCCCCGTTTCAATATAATACTCCTCACATATATTAGCCAAATGGGGCAATCATATAAAACCGGAGGGAGTATAATGCTATTTTTGTAAAGTTTCAAAATATAGAAGTGTCCTAAAATAGAAAGTTTCCTCTTTTGGAAGGTGATCCTTTTTCCCTTTTGTTCTCTTATTATTATAATGATTATATCTTTTGAATATCGATAATGGCATGTTTTGGAGTAGGATAAGTGTGGGGGTTAGAGTAATACAGTCTAGGATGTACTGTTTTGTCATCAACTATAAGGCTGGTGTATCCATTTGGGATGTATTGGTTGTTGAACTGGATACATTTGGTGTCCAGGAGTATATATGTGCATTGTGCCCTTAAGCTAGATATCGCATCGTGTTAGTCGCCGTCAGTTGAACTGGAAACATTTGGTATCCAGGAGGGATGTATATTACTTAAGCTAGGACCTCGCATTGATAAGTCGTCGTTCTATTATGGTTGATCAGTTGCCTAGTTAGAGACCTCAGATCTTCGTTGTGTGTGAAGTTGGTGTCTGAGTTCTCGAAGCTAGTTTTTAGTATATTCCTAGTGAAAGTCTAGCCTTGTGTACACTAATTCTATCCATACCGCCATTTTGAATATTTTATTATTATCGATATAATTTGGTTTGTAGGTTGGCAAATGTTTTTTGTTTTCTTCGGAAAACTCATTTTTAATACATTGTTTTGATATGTGAAGTTTTTCACTGAAAGATTATTTTTATTATGATGTTTTAATGTCTTCTGTTTTTACTATTTTTCTATAATTGTAATAACATTTTAAAAATCCTGTAATACGGCTGGGAGAACGTTAACGTTCCTCCTTATTGTTTGTGGCTATTATGTTTTTAACATGGCAGATATATGTGTCTCGTTGGGTGTGGGCTAACAAGCAGTTGTGGATCCTGCTTGTTTTAATAAGATCATTGTATTATCGATTGCTTAAACCCGTTTATGGATTGTTTTAAAATTTTGGCCATCTTTACTTATGGCCTATTGTTTGACTTTACTTTTTAAATTTTAAGACATAGATACAGTGTGTTTTAATCCCGACTATACAGTGTTTCCACCATTGTATCGCGTTAGTTTTTCTAGGGGATTACAGTACATTTTTTCACTTAAAAAATTTGATACTCCGTAGATTGTAATTCACAAATAAATTGTTCCAAAAATGAAAATATATTATTTTGGTAAACAAAATAAATAATTTAAATGATATCAAAATTTTCGTAGTAAAAAATTGTGTATGCTTGCAAAAAGAAAAATTCATTAATTTCCCTGGAAAATTTCTTTTGTAAATATACTCCGTATCTAAGTATTTTTTTTGTTGGGTGCATTTTGGAGCGAAATTTATTCATGAGATTTATTTTCAAATTTCAATGTATATAAGTGATTAATGTTATAGAAAAATAATAAATATTTAAATTTTTTGTTAATGGTGTAGCAAGTGCTACACCATTAACATATGTGGATCCACCCCTGTCCACCGTCTCAATCAATAGTTCACATTTTCCTTTTTTGAGTGCACTGTGTTAGTCAATAGTTCATGCTCCGCACTTTGTTTTAGTAACATTACACTATACTTTCTTGCTTTTTTTAGGGAAAAGTGGGAGTCTTATATTAAATCAATCTCCGCTAATTAAAGTGAGGATTATGTCCAGGAACGAGTCCACATACAAACATTCCTCCCCACTTCTCGAACACAATCTAGCAACATTGTGGGCCACACATTTTCTATCTCTCCTAATATGAGAGCAACAACAGAAAACAAAATCCGCACTATAAAATAGAAGGTCATCCGACAAGAGCCCCAATTGATCTCTAGCATTCCATCTACTCTTCACCGGCTCAACTATTTTTTTTGCATCAGACTCCATTATCACCATGCTAACACCCAGCCTCCTAGCAGTCTCGACTTCCAATTCAAGCGCCTTAGCTTCTGCAGTCATCGGATCCCACCAACGTTGGACACGTTTGCAAGCCGCCCAGACCACCCTTTCATCAGTATCCCGTCCCACAGCCCCCAGCCCCACCTCGCCATTTAAGAAGATAGTTGCATCTGTATTATTCACCTTGATGAAGCCCTCCAGATATACCGCCCATGTCCTCAGCTCAGTCGAACTGCTCTCCATGTCCTTAGGGCAGATCTCGTTCCCATATCTCGCGTGCTCTTCATCCATTTGGATCAACCCGACCATGATTGCATCAGTCGAAGGCGGGTCCTCCTCAAAAGTCTGAATATTCTTGATATACCACGCTCCCAATAGCATACCCAGGAACCGAGGCCTATCTTCTTGTCTGATTCGGCCCATAAGCCATACCGGCCTGCCCCCAAAGGACGAAGACGGAGCTCCCTGGGTCAACTGACCGAATTTGCTAGCAGACCACGAGGCAACAATCCACTCGCACTGGAAGAAGGCGTGCAAGACTGTCTCAAAAGCTGATTTGCAAAGATCACAGGTGAGGTCCACAGTACAGTGACGGTTGATCTTTACCCAATCGGATCGGTCGTTTAACGAAGGACAGAGGATCAAACAATACTTATAAGACTCGTAATTAACACAAAAATAATTAAATATATCCGTGGTAAGTCAAGGTTGGTCCACAGGGAATGGTGTGTAATCGAGTAGGAGCAATGTGAATAGGATCTAATGGGGGGTTGTAAAGTCGAGTCTCGGCTAAAATGCAATAAATAACAAGAGATGATCAAATAGGGAAAATGTTTTAGGGGCAAGTCGGGAATCGGAAATTGGGGTCTAGGAATCTCGGAATTTGGGTCGGCCACAATGTCGATAGAGGGAGAATGCCACCTTTCGGTTTCTTCACCCAACTCACCTAAATCCCGCTTTCGCGGCGAAGATGGGTAAGTCTCAAGTCAAGATAATTTATACCCCGAGTTTCCCCATATTTGTAGAAATGAGTCAAGGTCGATCTAGTTGGCCGGACTAAGTCAACAATGACCCAACAACCTCAAAGAAGACGAACCAACAAGCAAGCAACCAAACCAAAATTCCTCAATTCAAATTACCCAAGATCTTCCTCCCTAAACCCCCCAACAAGAGAACTACTCACAAATCATGATGGAAACTAAAAACATTAACTATGGAGAAATTAAAATAACAAGAGCATGCATGATGATTAAAACTAGAGAAAATAACAACAAGACAATGAAGAAAATTGCGATCAACAAAAAAAACTACAAGGTGATCTAAAAACGATGTGAGTAAAATTAATGAAAACGGTGCAATAATGAAAGAACAATATTAAATTTAATCTAGAGATGAGGGAAAAGAAGAGAAATATACCAACTATGGAGGAAAATGATAATAATAAAGATGAAGATTGCATAAAATAAGATGAAGACTTGATCAAGAGGACAATGGATTTGTCACTAATCCCTTGATAATCTCCAAAGATCTTCAATAAAAATAATCTAGAATTCTTACAAAGCTTGAATATAAATCTAAAGAAAGATGAAGATTAATAAAAACTATGAAGAACTACTAGCTTTCTATCTAAGCTAATGAAAATGATCTAATGGAATTCACTACAACAAATCATCACTTGCGCCACAGAAATTTTGTTGCCACGGCCACTTGCGCCACGGGAAATTTACCGTGGCAAATAGTCTTGCCACGAGAATTTTACACTTGCGCCACGAAAATAAACGTGGCTAGCTAGCCACGTTTATTTTTGTGGCGCAAGTGTAAAATTCTCGTGGCAAGACTATTTGCCACGGTAAATTTCCCGTGGCGCAAGTGGCCGTGGAAACAAAATTTCCGTGGCGCAAGTGATGATTTGTTGTAGTGATTGTAGTATACTTATGAAGTCTAATGTAGTATGACGTGATAATGTGCATCTAACTAGGTTATCTATATATATATATATATATATATTAGTAATAGCTTAATGGATCATTAAACTCAAGCCCAAATCCAAGTTTTTCATCATTAGTGAGACTTTTGTCCAATGAGTCTTCATATGGTGAAACTTCACCCTGCAAAATCAGTCATTCACGAACCAATACCGTCGGGTGAAACTTCACCCGGTGGTTTCACCTGGTGAACTTTCTTCCAAATTTTGCATTTTTGAACCTCTTTACCGTCTGGCGAAACTTTCACCCATCGGGGAGGTCGAACTACCGTCGGGCAAAACTTCGCCCGGTGGTATCTCATCGGGTGAAATTTCACTCGATGGTTTCCTTGACCTCTTTCCTGGTCTCGCTCTTCGTCGTTTTGATTGGATTGCTTGAACTTTAAGTTTGGTGTGTTACTTTTCCGGACGGTATTCCCCCTCTCTTGTGCTCGTGGAAGCTCGATCATGCTTTCGGCATCGAATCCTATCAAAATAGATAGAAAAACTACCAAAAATACGTAAAATGCACAAGAGGGACGCTAATGTGAGAAAGACTAAGCATAAGGCGATAATCGCAATTCTAATCTCGCAAAACGGGGAAAAAAACGAGTCTAAATGGAAGGAAAAACGGTTTAAATTTAGCACACATCAATGGCGTACTAATTTTTCCCGCACCCCGAGAGTATTCGTGCACGCTCTCCACAATAGGTGAGAAATTTTTGTAATCGTTTTCAGATTCCAAATAATTTTCCACGTAGCCATGTCCTCCACGCTACCCACCAGTTGTGGGTTTGGGGCAGGGTTTTGCATCCCAAGGCGGTACCCAAATCAAATTGTATGCTCCCCATTCTTAGTTGGCCACCAACAAAGCTGATCACAAAGTGTCCGTTTAGTAAGAGGAGTCCTCAAAATGACTCTAGCATCGGCCTCCACAAAAATATTCCGGACCAAATCCCATCTCCATTCCCCTGACTCTGCATTAATCAGGTCCGACACCTTAAGTGACGCCTCAGACTCAATATTCGGGACCGGGAATCGGTTTCGCCCCTCCACAACAATCCATGCATATGCACTATCCCACACATTAATACTCTACCCATCCCCGACTCTCCATCTCAGGCCTTCCAATAGTAGGGATTTCGAGGCGCAAAGACTCCTCCAAACATATATAGCTGGGGTCGTACACCCTACGTGCCTCTAGAACCGTGTCATTCTTAAAATATCTTGCGCGGAATACCCTAGCTGTCAGGGACTCTGGTTGTCATAAACCGTCATACTTGCTTAGCCAATAAAGCTTGATTGAACACTTTGAGATCCCGGAATCTCATTCCACCTTCCAACTTAGGCCGACACATCTTCTCCCAGTTCCACCAATGTAAATTCCGCTTCTCAGCCGGAAGCCAATACTTTCTTTCTTTTTAATAAATTAAAAATAATTTTCCTCTCATTGCCTTTACACCTTAGCTTATTAATAAATTAAAAATATTTCTCCTCTCATTACCTTTAATTAGTCCTTTACTACCTTAGCTTATTAATTGTACTTCATATATATACACTAGTTTTTGTACCCATGCAACAATGCACGGGTTAGTGGTGAAGATTATGTTTAGTATTCGGGAAAGACTAAATGTGTGTTTGGATATTAAATTGGGAAGTAAGTAGAGGGGAGGGAAAAGAAACGAAAGGAGGAAAGAAGGCGAAATAATGGAGGACATATTTTCTCTATCCAAAACTTCTTATTTAGATGGAAAAATAAATTGACTTGGAAACTTGCTCGCACTACTCGACTTTCTCTTCTTCAATCACATTCGTAAATGCATACTCATCCTATCTACTCTTAGTCTTAAGTCTCATATAATATGAGTTGTTACATCCACTTTACACCTTGAGAAAATTAAGTTGATAAAAAAACAAATAAAACATGCAATGATTGGATCCAACTAATCCGTTAAGTCTACCTCAGATCACTTGATGAACTATATTATCGGTAGTAAGTTAAATAATTTAATGAAACTTAAAACGTCAATTAGATACATTGTAAAGTTTTAATTTAACATGAAGAACTATAAGTGTTATCAAAGTGTCAACTCCATAAAAGAGTAAAATATAGTTAGACAAAGGCACCAAATACATATAGACGTTTATAAAATAAAGACATCATAATATCATAGAATTACCTTATAATTGTTCTCAAATAGACGATAAAATGACATATAACTTGAGAATATTTCTAGCGGAGTATGCAAGGAATCAGAATTTTATAACTTAGAAAATTTTAACGGTTTTATGTGATGAAATATGGAAAAGGCTGGGACATTAATATTAAAAAAGATCTTAATTAGAGAGTAATTAACTAATTAAGATGACAATTGAATGAGTTGATGATGAGCCGAAACGTATAGACATCCAAAGAGTCCAATGTAGTTTTATTTTTATCTTAACCTTTTGAGGAAAAAGTTAATAAAATTAATGTAAAACGAACGACCACGTGGAGAAGTGATGAGGTGTCAGTCATTAAATTAGTGATTAGTGATATAGTTTAGATTGTAGAAGGATTATGAAAAAGAATTGACTTCTTATATAATAGCATCGATTCCATTAGTATCTACAAGTATGTTGCCAAATTCTAGTTACCTTCATGCATTATACATGGATATAGTTGTTAAGATGAATCAAGTATTGTATGAATAAGTATGTAATCACAATAATAACACCATAACACCTCCACAAATTAATATATTTCCTAAAGCTATACTCGGCATCTCCATCTCCATCTCCATTGGTTATAGTAAAGATATATACGGAGTACTTGACTTGAAATGAGGATGGTGCAACACGTACATGTTCCACTTGGTTCGTTCCCTTACAAACCCTCCAAGAAACCTCCATATTGTTCCATAGGACCATCCCATAGTGATCAATTCCGGTAATCTTATTGTAGCCGTCGATTTAGATCGGATTTGTGCCAAGCAGAACCATATATAGAACAAACAAATCAAACTCCGATCGCTGGCTCGAACTTTTAACTAATATGCATGGCATCAATTATGATTTTCCAACCACCACCACCACCACAAGTCACAACCAAATGTATGTATCCTCCCCTATAAAAATAAACATCTCTATACCTTCCAAGATAAGTCATCTCATTTTCTAGCACCAGCAAGTTGAACTGACGACGACGACTCCCCACCTCGCAACCCAAAATTAGGAAGCAATTCATTATCCTCCATATTATTATTATCCCCTACTCTATGATCATAAGAAATGTAGTGTGATTGGTAAAAGTCAAGAGTAGTAGTAGGGCGGGTCTTAATCATTGGTACTCCTTCCTCTTCTTCTTCAATGGGATCCTTGATGTTATAATTAGAACCACATTGCCTCGGCTGTGTCTGGTAAAATACCTTAGAAAGCACATATTCGCCATCTCTTTCCTCTTCGTTTTGGCCCAGGTGGTACTGATGCATCACCCAATTCGTCTTCTCCGCTTTCCTCTGTCGACCGTAGTTGGTGTATAGCACTAGTATCTTCTTAAACCCTTTCACCACCCCGTTCACCACTATCGCCCTCGTTTTCCCCGTCTTATGCCATCTTGTCTCTCCCCCGTTATCTTCATCTGTGTGCACCTTCCTTCTCTTTCTTGTACCCGTCGTGTACGCCTTTGATGGGCAGTGAAAGAAATGCCGCATTACTCCGTTTTTGCTAACACCTAATTCATAAATCATCACACACAAGATTCACAGAACTTCATATACTACTCCCTCCGATTCATTGGATTCGCAACGTATTTCGTTTTTGGCAAATTCATCAGCTTTGCAACATTTCCGTTTTGGGCCATATTTTTCTTATGAAATGACTAACCTACCCTTAACTTTTCATTATTATATTCCAAAATATTCAATCTAATATTATTATATTACTTAATCTTACGTGACATCACTATTGTGGTCCACCAATTCACTTTCCTTATTTTTTGTGTAAATAGTAAATGTTGCGATTCCAATGAATCGGAGGGAGTATAATATAAGCAGGTTGCATGTCAGGTACCTAATCTTAATAACTAGGTTAAGACATATTCAGTGCATGTCATCAATATAAGCAATAGTTGAATAAAAAAAAACACACTTTAAAAAAATCAGCGTTCAATGTAATATTATGCCTTGAAGACGACTTGTACCTCCACAGAAAAAATAGAAGTTAAAAAATAGAACTTTGTTCAGTGTCGCGGAGTTTTTTTTTTGCATCCATGTCTATTTGAATCTTACTACTATTTGATATCCTATATTTTTTGTTCTAATAATTTGATTCATACTTTCTCCGACTCACCCAACTGGTTAACGGTTTTATTCTTTGATTAAACTTCTAACGAAAGGTGAAGCGGTGGATGCTTTGAGTAGAGATAATATGGAGCAAGTGTGATCTGAAAATTTCCAAGTCGTTAAGGGATACCTAAAAACCTAGCTAATTTGGAAAAAGAGTTTTTAACTAAGCTAAGCTTGTGCATAAAGTTAGGTTGTGCATGTGGAGCTTTCATCATCAAGTTCTATGGAAAAGCAAAACAGCTTAACAGTAGAATTAACCTACCTGGAGTTATATATGTAGGAAATGCAGATTCTTTCCTTCACCTACACCCATTCATAAATTTGGATGATCAAGGATTTTGAGGAAAAAAATGGGAGGGAGGGATGGACGTATCATTTTTGATCATTAGGTAGGAGAATTATTATAATTAGAAGAAAATGGAGTGATCTAGGTACCCTCTTTTGAGTCAAAATAATTTTCACATACCAAGAAAAAATACTTAGAAAAAAATATGATATCGCTCTTAAAACATGTACTTGTAATAGAATTTCAGTTAATAATTTATTAGATAATATCTCGAGTAAGTAGGACTCACATGTAGTTCGAAAAATTCTAAAGGGTTTTTCTACTTGGTAACTCTTCTTTTTAAAAAAACACAAGTGGTAACCTTCTATTTTCTAAAAACACAACGATGTAACTCTTAAATTTGATTATGTTAGATTTTTCCGTTAGATAGTTGATTAAACGATGTTTGAGTAGTAAATCGACTTTGGCTAGGAGTACACTACGAATTTTCGAAGAGGGTTACTTGTATTCGTGTATTCCTACACGACAATTTTTTTTTAAATGCAAATTTAATATTTAATCCCTCAATTAACCATTTTAAATGCTCTTTTTTAATTTTGGATGGAAATCGAATGAAGAAAAGAGAAAAATGATGTACAAAAGCTCTTTTTAAATGCTCATTTACCCATTTACAAATCAAATTGACAAAATTAAATTTTAAGGGTCACATATCTAAGTAATAGGAGAGTATAGGTTCCCGCATGTATTTTTTTAAAAAGAAGGGTTACCATGTAAAATTTAAAAAAATCAAGGATTACCACATAGAAAAACTCAATTCTAAAAGATATCGTTTATATGATGCTATTGTGTACCTTAATCAAGAAAATTCTTGAATTGTGCAAAAGAATCAAAGATTTCTCACAAATATGCTAAGAAAAATAAATAATCATGGCTTATTATTGACAATGACTATTGCAATAACCAAATCTATTGCAATTACAACAAGCAACATCAAAGCACTATATAAATCAATAAAAAATTCCTGAAATTTTTTATTAATCAACATTACCAAAAAAAACCCTAGTATTTATCACTAACAACCACGATTAAGTAGGTAGTGTCACACGGTAAAACAACGTCTCTATTTGGATTAAACAAACGTAAATTCAGGGTTTTGCTTGCAATTAATTGCATAATTTTGTATCTTATGGAATAACTATCTTTTTCAAACATAGTTCCAAATTCCATTTATACTTTAAAAATAACAATTAGATGCTTGCAAGAAAAGCAACCAACAACAAAAATAAAATGAAATCTTTGTAAATAACCAGTCATTCTCAAATGAGACCGTCTTATGGTAGCTCATCGTGACACATATTAATATTAATAAAATAATAATAAAATCAACTACCTTATTGTATGGGAGGTATCTCACATTAAATTTATTATGAGATCGTCCCATATATGAGTTTATGATAAATAAAACAAACGGAGTATGTATTTCTTAGGAAAACTCTAATTAATACGATAATTGTTTAGATAGTTTAATACGAAAATAAATTCAACTGATTATGATGCACTCAATCCACTTATAATACGTAATCCCTCCATTTATATTTGTTAGTCTCATTTGTTTTATACGGTCTTATTAAGAAAAATTATTAGAAAATGAAAGTGAGAGAGAAGTTAATACAAACCTTAATATCAAAAAAAAAAATGAGAGAGACTAAGGGAAAGAATGCAAATGAGAGGAACAAAAATAAATGTATGGAGTAACAAAATAAAACGGGGGAGTACCTAATTACTCTGTACTAGGTACTTCGTATCTATTAGGTATTTAGGGTTCGATTTGGATGAGAGTAATGTATCGGGAGTAATAGAGTTAAAATGAACCGGAGGAGATTTGTGTCTGATTATGTCATTTTATGGTATAAATGAGATAAGAAGAATGAACAATTACCCCCAGAATAATACTACCTCCCATTCACTGGATACCTACCAAAGATTGAATATATGTGAGGTATATTTTAATCAAATGGTAGGATTCCAATAAATGAGAGGAAGTAATACATTACTTAGGGGGAGAGGAGATTAATATTTTCCCCAAAATAGGCTATATTAGCATCATTTTCTTCACTGTCCGTCATTTTCCCCAAAATAAGTTATTCGTATCGGGAGTAATAATGCTAAAATGAACTGGGGAGATTGGTGTCTGATTGTGTCATTTTATGGTGTAAAAGAGTTAAGAAGAATGAAGAGGAGGGTAATATTTTTCCTCAAAATAGGCTATATTAGTCTCATTTTCTCTATTTCCGCCTAGCATCATCACTGCTCTCCTTCATTTTGTAGTTGCGTCCGATACACTGATATTCCTTGTAATTAAAACCAGCACTCCATAATTAACAAAGTAATTAACGCTAACCAATATCCGCATGACAATAATATCTATTACTCCGTATAATTGGTATCTGACTCAAACACAAGCAAACCCTGGTATTAATTGATTAATTAATTAGCCAAACATGAAATGAAGACAATCTTAGTGAGATTGGGTAAGTACAAACCAGGTAATTTCTCAGGATGAGTATAACAAATCCCATTTTGGCCTTCGATTGTGGGTATGAATTCATGAAGAAGAGGGTGCAATTTCCCCAATTCAGATTTCACTTTGCTCTCTAAATGCACTAAAACTTCTGTGTCTGTTGGATCAAACCTCACTCCTGCTGGTAAATTATTAAATCCACCTGCTGCCTGCTAATCATAATTACTCCCAAAATTAATACTCCGTAATTCATATTTTACCAAATTAGCCACATAATTTTCAAAACTTATACTCCCTCCCATTCCAACGGCGGCCATTTCTAAATGAATAAATTAAATTAGTAGTATTCCTTTCGTTTCGTTCATTTGTTTGAATATGATCAAAATACTTCTCATAATGAATATAAAAGACAAATAAATGAACGAACGAGACAAAGGGAGTAGTATAGTAGTAAATTTAATTTACCTGGTGGGTATGATTGAGAGGGAGATGATGGCCGCAAGAAGGACAGGAAATGGTGTGAAGAATAGGATGAGTGATTTTAGAAGCAATAATTAAGCCTCCATCATCGTATGATTTCTCACTAATTATTGGGATATTATTCATATGATTATTAATACTGAAATGAGTGTTAATATTGGTGCAACTAGTAGAAGGGCTGCTGTTGTTCTTATTCATGTTGCACCATGTCATTTTATTTTTCTTTATAATCTTAATTAATCTGTAGGTTTGAAGTAATTAATTAGTTGAGGTATCACTAATCACTTACTAGCAGTTATCCAGCAAACCTTGATCAAAATTAAGAAAAAGGGGAGGAATTAATTGTATGTTAAACATTCATTATTGGTAGAATTGGAAGAGAAATGAAGGAATTAGTTGGAGTTGGGGAATAATTGATGGGATTGAGTGAAAAGGGTTAGGTTGGGGGGGTATTGTATGTAGAGAGAGGAATGAAGGAGATGGGTTAGAGAGAGAAAGAGGGAGAAGAAGAGGAAGAAGATGAAGGGATGGAAAGCGTATATAGGGAGGAGTCTTTCACAACAAGCTATCAAAGGTTGCTTGGACGTCAAGTCGCCGGCTATGATTGGGTATATATATGCTTCTTCAACCTTTTTATGTGTACAATGTGAACTTCGGGAGGGAAAAAACACAAGCAGGATCCACACTGCTCGCTAGCCCACACCCGGAAACACGTTTACATGCCATGTTAAAACATAACAGCCACAATCAGTGGGGAGCAACTTCAACGTTATCTCAGCCGTATAACAGGATTTTACAACTGTAATTATTATTATTATAGAAAATTAGTTAAAACGGAAAACAGTAAAACATTATTCATAAAATAAGCTTTTAGCAAAAAACTTCACGTATCGAAACAAATAAAATAAAAATGAGTTTTCCGGAGCAAACATAAAACATTTGACAACCTGCAAATCAGAATTATATCAATAATAATAAAAATATTCAAAATGGCGTCATGGATAGGGTTAGGGTAGAATCTAGACTTTCACTAGGATAATACTAAAAACTAGCTTCGAGAACTGTAGACTTAACTCATAACATAATACAGTCTCTAACTAGGCAACTCAACTATAACAGAACTGCGTGCAACGAGGTCCTGGTTTAAGTAGTGCATACCCCTCCTGGATACAAACCATATCCAGTTCAGCCCGACGCGACTTATACGATGCGATATCTAAGTTTAAGGTAAATATACACTCTCCTGAACACAAACCATGCTCAGTTCAACAACCAATGTCCCTCATAAAGACACACCAACCTTACACTTGATGGCAAAAACGTACATCCCAGACTATATTACTCTAAACCCACATTCGTCCTTAGTTCATAACTCCAAAACAAAGCCATTATCGATATTCACAAGATATAATCATTATAATAAGGGAATAAAAAGGAAAAAAGATCACTTTCCAAAAAAAAGGAAACTTTATATTTTAGGAAACTTCTATTTTTAAAAACTTTACTAAAAATAGCATCATATCAAAATAGCAAAAATATTAGTCTATACTAATACAACATTTTTAGTAAACGATATAGATTTATAAAACTACTGAAATATCAAAGTGAACATTTAGGTTTATGAAATTACTGAAATATCATACGAGTGTATATAAAATGATTCAAAATGTCTTAAACGTTTTAATACTGCTAATTAGAGTGTTTTCAAAACTTACAAAACTAAAATTCCCTAATTATTATTAGTTTCGACAATACGATTATAAATAGGATTTTACGGCAAATGTCAAATTAAATCTTTTAACGTCTTTTATTTATTAAACCATTAAACGAATTTAGAATATGATAAGGGATGACTTAACTCTTAAAGTTTCAGATTTAAATATTTTCAAAATTGCTGGAAAAACAATTCATTTAGGTGAAACGGAGCATTTTAACGATAAATCGTAATTTTGTCAAAAAATCATTACTATTGATTAAAGACTTTGATAAATAGTACAAAAATCATGTAAAATAGTTAAACACATTTATGAAAATTCTGTCCAGAAAAGAAAATTTTCCAAATTTCTTAAACTCGGTTTTTAAAGGGTTTTCTCGTTAATCGTCTAATCTCGACAATAACGATTAATAAAAATAGTAATTACAAAACGATTTAAGTATTAATATCCAAACATTATTATTAAACTTAAAAATCATGATTTTCCAGAATCTAATAATTTTTCGAGATTTTCAAAATTCCAGATTTAGCAAATTTCGTTAAAACCATCTTTTAAAACTCGTTTCCACAATTAACGATTCCATTAATAAAACTTATCGTTCCTAACATTTTATTAAAGCACTAAAAATCATAAAATTACATTTTATCATGAAACCATCAAAAACACATGTTTTTCCAGATTTAAAAACAAAGACCAGAAATTCGAAAATTAAAACGACAAACACGGTTTTAACGATAAACGATGATTTAAAGTGATTAATTAATTCACCCACTTAAAAATTATGAAAAATATCATAAAATTCTATTTCACCAGAAAGATTATCCACGTCAAATTTCAAATTAAAATAAAATGTTTAAGTACTAGAACTAAAATCGGCTTTTAATCATTTTTGTCCGTAAACGATAATAATTCAATAATCGATATCTAAAATATCATAAAAAAACCAAATTATCAAAAATCATCAAAAACCTCATTTTTACAGAATATAATCATATATTACAAGTTTAGGCCGAATATTACGAGTTTAAAAATTAATATAACAATTTAATCGTTAGTCTCTTAAAGGCGATAAAAATACCGAAACATGTAAATTTTCAACTTTTAAAAATTTTATAGATTATATGACATACATATATTGTCAAAAATGAAATATAAAAATATACATGCAAATACACAATTAAAATCATGAAATACCGAGTAACATCGACGTTACCTCTAGTCCAAATGGGAATCGATAATATACTCGTCGGCCTCGGGATCGTCCACAAAGCCTACATCACACGAAAATCATGGTATAAAAATACCATGAGAAAAACTAAGAAAATCAAGGTAAATAACGATCGAAAACAACATCCATTATTACCTTAACGATAGAATCGGAATAAGGATTAATTTGACGATAAAGATGAGACAATTATGACTCAAATTGGAGCAAGAACCAACCTTGGAAAGGTGGTAGAAGTCATGGCCAAAGAGAGAGCAAGAAGGAGTTGTAATATTTTTTTTATGATAAATGAATGTAAGAAAAGATGGATGGTTTCTAATGTTTGAATAAAATTAAATAATTGATGAAAACTAGGTAAAAAGGACTAAATGTGCCGGCCAAATCAAGAGGGAAGGAGTATGAAAAGTTTGTGCATTATTCATTCAATTAAATGGATGTGAAGAATTATCGAACTTCTTAAATTGTTTTTTTTTATAAAATGAAAGGTTAGAAAAATGTCATGCGTGTGACACAAGGGGGGTGTCTGTCCAAAACATGGGGAAAATGTCTCAAATAATTTGTAAGTTGATAAAAAGAAGGATCGTAAAATAGTTAAAGACATTTCAAAGCAATTCGAGTAAACTTCGCGATAGAAAATAATTATTTACGAAACTTCGTAACAAAATTATTAATGACTAAATTTTCGTAAGTAAAAATATTTCTAAGTTGAAAATATTATATAAATATGTTTAGACATTTGTAGGAAAAGAAATAACTTAAATCCGAGCTTAAAAACGCTAATTCGTAGATAAATAGAATTCCTCGCGGAAAATAAATAGTTTACGAAGAAAACCAAATAAATAGATTTAAAAGAATTAAAATCTTTTAAAATATAATTAAATATCATTAAACTCAAAAATGAAAATAAAGCTTGGAAAAATGAAGAAACATAAGGCCAAAATGTGACAGAGTTATGACGAAGTCATAACGGAAAGGATAAAAACGTTAGGAAAAATAGCTTGTGTTACACCCGTCCTCGAACCTCTCACCTAAGGGTGGTGACAAGGGAAAAGGGACGATGGCGGACATTTCAAATCCGGTGGCCACGACCTCGGTCGAGGCACCCGTGGGACTGTTCACCCCAGAGCAGCTCTCTGCTGCCCAGAAATTCTTCACCGCCCTACTCAAGTCTTCGGTCCCGACTACCGCAGGCGCGACCGTGGAGAAGATCGGTGAGGTACCCCAGAAGGCCAACGTGTCTCACAGACAACTCTTTCCCGAGCGAGGGAAGAGCTCGACCGCTAGGCGAGAGATCGACTAGAGGTTGAACGACAGAAGAAAGGTTACCAACCTCCCGGCCATACACCCCAGCACCGTGACCTCCAACGCCACCTGGGTGCAAACGTCATCATCCCCATTATGATCAAGGAGTTGGCGGATGAGGAGGACAAGGCCCCTTCAAGCCAGAATCAAATCTTAGGTGTGGACCCGAAAACCTTTTGTTACTATGAATGTAACAACCCGGATTTTCGATGATTTAAATTAATAAATAATGCGGAAAATTATCTAAGTCATTTAATTAAAATTATATCAGAGTGTAAATAAATCCAGATCGCTACGGATCCTTACAACGAATGACTATTAATTACATAGTCTTGATTCACTTAGTACAGAATATAGATTGTATTTTATATAAACATATTATTAAATCTCTCTCGCTCGATCCTTTCCCATCGCCCCATACCTGCACAAATATATAGAATAGAGAGACCGCTTAGCGGGACAACAACCAAATCGTTCATCTAATATCACCTCAAACATATAAGACAATCATGTGACTAACAAATAATATGCTTATAAAAATATTAAAGGATATCACGTAACAGATAGTTTCCTTTACTTCAATTAACCAACATGTGAGGTGATGAAAACGATAAAGTTTAAAAGATGGGACATTGGCAGCCATTTGATTTTAAAAATCATTTTTCACGTAAACAGAGAATAAACACACGAGTCGTGGCTCCTAGTATCACCACTACTCCATATTGGCTTGCATCTCACCAATAGAAGTAACCGTGTTACCGACTCGTAGACCGAACCGATCTCATGAGGTTTACATCTCACCCATAAGGCTCAATTGGGCCCGAACTTCTATTATATTATACGTTTATTCAAACGGGGCTCTGGGCTGAAATGAAAGCTGATGATTACATTCTCTGCATCACCAAGAGGAACGCGCAGTTTTCAGAATCCTGTTCTGCCCCCGCTACCTAGGTGGTAATACTGATCAAGTACTTGCCTATATGTGCGCCACATACCCTACGCAGACTCTTGAACCGCAGAACTCACTGTCGTAGGACGACTACCTTAAACACTAGGTCGACTCTCGAACCGCAACCTCCGAGTTTGCTTTTCATTACAAGTGCAGTCGAAACACCACGCATGGTAGGATCCAACACAAGCTATTCTTCCCAGACTCGCATCGTAAACTTTATATAAAAGTCGCCCGTGAACAAGTAGTACTTTATTTGGTGACCTTCAATAATTGGTCGGACTCATTTGAAACAGTCAAATCCTCAAATACTTACTTTCAGTGTGACAACGTTATAGTTTAATCCTCAAGTGTCACCCGAAACATCATATCCCAAATATCGTATAATATTTAAAATAATAAATCTTTTTAAAATGAAGTTTTATATAAAAACAAAATTTAAGGTATAACAATAATAAAATATTATTTTAAAATTTATAGTTTCTGAAAAATATAAAAGTTTCTGAAAAATATAAATCAAGTCATACGTAGTCGATTTACAAAATTTGACGTAAAACCATTTTTTAAATATTTATAAATGTCGTGTAAAAATTTTGGAATAGAATAAATCCATTTATTTTAGAAAAATAAAATTTATAAATTTTTAACTAAATTAAACATAATAAGTATAAATTTATTAAAATAAAACATTTTACAACTTAATAATCTACTCCATTTTTATAATATATAAACAATTGTAAACGTACTAAAGAAAATTAAATACGACCAAAATTACAATTATATAAAATACATACAAAATATATAGTACATAGAATAAAAATACATAGCAAATAAAATACAATGAAAATAAATGATATAAGTAAATTTTATTAATTTAAGTTCTTTTATTCATTTTCTCAATTTTCATATAGACAGTGTTCCGGTCACGGAAACAATCAACCCGATCACGAGTTCGGGTTTTAGTACTTAAATGTTGCTTGATTGATTTAACGGCTCTCCTTCTTCCTACTCCTTGGATCGGACTTTTCCTGGCGAAGCTGGCCTTCTCCCTGCACAATGAGCGCACAGGGCCCCGGAGGTTGTCCGAGGGAACTCTCTCCGATGCCTAAGTTAGCCCGTGGAATGCCTTGATGAACCTAGCTCGTAAGGAACTAGGTGGCGTTTTTAGGTGTAAGAGTCTAGAGAGAGAAAATCCAACCCTCTCTAAGTGGGAAATGGATGGGTATTTATACCTTCCCACAAGAGAGAGGAGTGGAGAGGGAAAAGAGCGGGAGAATGGGTGGATGGCGGGGTGACACGTGGACCTGTTTCATCCACCCATCCCCTTTTACCTTAGGCAGAAAGACGGAAGGGCCCCTGGTAACCCCTGCCCTGCTCGGGGGAGAGGTTGCCTGGGGACAGGCGAACAGGGAGCGTCTGCAGGCCTTCCCTGGTGGGTCACACTACCCTGCTGGGCGGGCGGCCTGCTCGAAGCTTCGTTCCACTGAGGAAATCCTGGCGTCCTACCTCGACGGCCTGCTGGGCAAGCTCTTCGGCTCCCCGGGTTGGGTCTTTGCGGGGCCTGCTAGGCGGGCGACCCGGTGCAGGCTCCTGACCCTCATCAATTGGTCCTCACCGGCCGGGGGGAAGTAAGGCTTCTCCTTGGCCGGTGGACTCATGATGGTGGGGAGTTGACTTGTGGCTTTACCACTGCATTTAATGCGCTCGCGTATTCCCGAGGGGGGAGACTCTTCTGCATTGGGCATGCCAAGAGTTTAATTGTCTTTTGGCCATGATTGCTTTTATACCCAGTGGATTTTTGGGCAGCGTGCTGGTGCGCTGATTGGCTGTGCTCTCTGTCGAAGTAGTTGGAGCGCCATTTAATGTCTTGGCCTCCCTTATTGTATAAATTGCACTTCCTTTGCCACTTTCACGACCCATCTCCAACCTTCTTTTCTTCTTTTCTCAAAGAAAATGTCGTGGATTAACAAAGTACTTTTTTGCCGAGGGATTCGCGTGGTGACTCGTCGCTTTAGGGGGCGATGGAAACTGAGGTACCCTAGGGCGTCCTTCCTCATTCTGCGCCGTAGCCGGCAGCCCCGCGCCCGGCTTCACAGGAAGCTCAAAAGGAGGACTCTTGTGAGGGCGGGCAAGCGCCCTCAGAGGGCTTCTCCAGCCGCTCCAAGATACAGGCGCTGCCCCCAGGGCGGGGGTTGTTTCGACAGGGGATGCCATGAGTGTTTTCCATGGCTCCACCCTGAGCAGTTTGACCCCGACTGCTCAGAGTTGGCTTCTTCTTCTGAGTCGGGCCCTTCTTCCCCCCTGAGGAGGAAAGTGGGCTGCGGCTCCTGTGATGATACTGAAACAGTCCCTTATGGTAGGGATTGGGATGTTAGCAGCCGGGATTCCGGCGACAGTGACGGCCAGGGTTACTCCTCTGGTCGGGACGACGATGATGACTCTGCGGACCCCTTCAAGGATTCTGACGACTGGGACTGGGGATCCGATGCAGGGGGATGCCACAGCCCTGGGGACTATTCCCCAGGCTTTGATGACGATTAGTCCTGCCCGCGGGGTGCAGGCGTGGTGAGCCAAAAACTGGGGCTCTTTTTGTCTTTTATTTTTTGCCTGTACTGTATGTAATTTGCCCGTTTTTTGGGCTTTCTTTGACTTAATGGAAGAAAAAATCAGGCAGTTTGTTTTATGTGCGGCATTTTTATTAGCTGTTATTATTTATTTTTTGTCTTTATTATTATTTGAATGGAGGGAGGACGTCACAGGGTGATCGATCCTCTGACACCCTTTTGTCTTCTCGAGGCTACCCTTGGGAAGCTACAAGGGGCTGACTTTTGAGAGTATGACACGTGGACAGTAGTCCTTGGGCGGATTTTCGAGGGTTGGCGACTCTTTGTCTGCCTTTCCTCTTATAAAAGCAATCCGTCACTCATTCTTCTTCTCTTTTTCTTTTCAAACTTCCTTTCTTTTCTTCTGTAAATCTTTCGGTGTGATAACTCGAGCCTTCCTTCCTACCCCCGTTTCTCTGGGAGATTTCTCTTTCAAGCTTTCATCCCACCGGTGGCCGACCCTAGGCTAGACTTTTAATTTCCAGTTCTTGCTCCCTTTCTTTTCGATTTCTTGCTTTTCATTCCTCTTAGAGTTGCTATGTCTAGAACTCGCGAACGCATCCTACCATTTACCGACCCACTGAGGAAGGAGGAACGGGAAAAGGGTAGGGAGGATCTTGCCTCCTCCTCTAGGGAGGTTGGCCTAGGGATGGTCGAGGAGGAGGGCCCGGCAGGTAGTGGGGGCGGTAATTCTCCTGAACCTGCCCCCTACGACGTTGTCGATTCGGACGACGAGGCGATGGAGATCGACCCCTCCAGGACCTCCGGTCCCCTTATTCCCCGGGAAAGGGGTAGGACCTATTACTTAGACAAAACCAAGTACCGCGTTCCCCTGGGCACTTACCCTGACCCCAAAAATCGGGATCTGATTCTTGCGAAGAATGCTGCCAACGCGATTGAGCGGTTCTACAATTTCGGGGATGGGTATACAATTGTCGTCCCTGGCGAAAAAGACACTGTATGCTGTCCTCCCGACGGGTGCATTGCGGTTTATCACAAGTGTTTAGAGTTCGGTCTTCGCTTCCCTCTTCATCCTTCTCTGGAAGAGATTTTCAGGCGGATGAACGTAGCTATTGCCCAGCTGACAGCCATGGCTGTCAGGTCATTAATTTCATACGTTTGGACCTCCCTGTTCCATCGTGCCGAGCCCTCTATTGACGCTTTAAGATTTATGGTCGGCCTGCAAATGGTCTCTTCTGAGAGTGAGGGTTCTCCTGGATATTGGTCCCTTCTGAGATAGAAAGGGCATACTCTGGTGTGGCCAGCTATGGACAGCCTGAGAGATTGGAAAAACAATTTTCTCTATGTGCACAACGCCCAAGGGTGGAAGATTCCTCGCCATTTCAGGAATCACGTTCACACCAGGCTTGAGACTCATGAGGAATATCACCCTGGCGTGGGAGGGAAAGCCTTGGAGGTGAAGTTGAGCAGGAAAGACAAGGATTTGGTAGACTATTTTGCCGCCCATACTGATAAATCTGGGGTGTATGGCCCTTCATTATGGCTCCTTCATGCGGAGCTTATTGCTACTGACAGGTACCTGACCCGGGTGGGCATGAATCCGGGCCTAGACGAAGGTAGTTCAGGAGCGATGATGATTTTTCCTTACCCGCCTTTTATTTCGTAAGTGACCTTTCTAACCGGTCGTCTGTTTGCTTTGCAGACCTTGCTACCTTCCTTTGGACAAAAAGGGAGGTGAAGCGTTTGGGTTTGACCGAGACTCTTGACGTTGTCCAAAGCCGTCCTTCCCTTCCTCCTGATTTCAAGAAGGGCGAGAAGAACCTGATGAAGCATCTGAAGGGCCTTTCGTTCAGCAGGCCAAGGCTCCCTGCTCCCCCTAGGTCAACGCCTGCCAAAACGGCAGTCTCTGAAGCCACTCCTTCTCCGGTTGCGAAAAAGGCGATCGCTTCTGAGGTTACTCCTTCCCCTGCTGGAAAACAGGGAGGCTCTCCTGCGGGGGTTCAGATTCCCCAGGGGCCGCAGGCTGCTGGCTCTGAAGAGACTGGAGATAGTACTCCTAGGGGGCTGATTAGAAAAAGGAGTAGGGGAACTCCAAATGCAGATCATGTGGTGGATTTGGAGGCTGATATGCCTGATCCAAAACGCTTTGCTCAGGGAGTTCCTGGTATCCTTTTCTCTGAGGAGAATACTGAGTTCCATTACGCTGAAGGCGATAGCCAGGACGTCTCTGCCTTACTCTCTGACTCCGGGGCGGTTTTGGCGGATCACCTCCTCAAGACTGTCCACTCTGCTACCCACCAAGTGACTCAGTACATTCAGCGCACTGCCAGAGTTATTCAGGCCTCTGCTGAGCTGGCGACCCTTAGTCGTTTAAGTGACGAGGACTTGGCCAACTCCGACCGCCTGACTACAGTCAAAAGGGATGTTGCCCTTATTGCTGGTCTGAAGGATCAGCTGACAAAAAAGGAGAACGAGCTGGAGGAGGTCAGGAGTCAGGTGACTCACTGGAGATCTCAAAGTGAGAGGGCAGTCTGGGAGGTGTCCCGCCTGGATGAGGAATCGAAGAGAGCTAAGCAGGCCTTTACAGAGCTGGAACAGGCCAAAAAAGCTTTAGCTGAGTTGGACCAAGCCAAGAGAAAGGCTGCTGATCTAGGGGAGCGCCTTTCCAAGGCGGATTCGGCTCTTCAGGCGGCTCTAGGTGACCTGGCGGCGAAGACTGAGGAGTGGCAGAAAGAGAAGGATGAGATAATCCAGGAGGTGGAAACTACAGTGTCAGCAGGCTTCGTAAATGGCGCCAACTCTTGCTTGGGGGTGGTTATGGAGGCTGTCAGGGAGATGTTCCCTGGTTTTGATGAAGAGGCTTTTCGAGCTCTTTACACCGCTAAGGATGAGGCCCAGATGCGCAGGATGGATGAAGGAGCTGCTACCCCTGGCCCAGAAGCTCCTCCTGCCTAATATGGAGGGCAGTCATCCTCAGAGGGCTCCTGTTCGTCCCCTGCAGCGCTCATGCTGACGTTTTAACTTCTTATCTTTTTGCACGTCGAGCGTTTTTGTGGCCGGCTGCCGTGTTCATTGTAATTACCTTAAAAAACCTTTGTTCCATGTATCTCTGCTACTTTATTTCCTTTTTTAAGGATTCTTCCATTTGTTTCCATCCTGTCTCTGTTTGGTTTTCTGTACGAGTTTTTAAGGTATGGCCTGCCCCCTGCCCGCCCAAAGGCGAGCAGGGAGGCTCTTTGCGTTTTTTATACAAGGTTGGGGGGCATGCCCCCAGTCTTTGTTCATTTGGCCTGTCCCTGGCTTTTGATCAAAGTCCAGGGGGCCTGCCCCCTGCCTGCCCAGAGGTAAGCAGGGTGACACTTTGCGTTTTTTATACAAGGTTGGGGGGCCTGCCCTCAGTCCTTGTTCATTTGGCCCGTCCCTGGCTTTTTGATCAAAGTCCAGGGGGCCTGCCCTCTGCCTGCCCAGAGGTAAGCAGGGAGACACTTTTCGTTTTTTATACAAGGTTGGGGGGCCTGCCCCCAGTCCTTGTTCATTTGGCCTGTCCCTGGCTTTTGATCAAAGTACAGGGGGCCTGCCCCCTGCCTGCCCAGAGGCAAGCAGGGAGGCTTTGCGTTTTTTATACAAGGTTGGGGGGCCTGCCCCCAGTCCTTGTTCATTTGGCCTGTCCCTGGCTTTTGATCAAAGTCCAGGGGGCCTGCCCCCTGCCTGCCCAGAGGCAAGCAGGGAGGCTTTGAATTTTGTTGGGGGGTCTATTTTCCTTGGTTCTGGCAACAGGGGGGCCTCCCCCTATTGCCCCTTGCTCGTTTGTGTGTGAAAATGCAAGTTTGAACAAGCAACGAGTATAGACTTGGAGTTCTTTCATTTCTTTGTAAAAATTTAACACAAGGGTGGTCGGAGCCGTCGACATTCTTTGACCGTTCTCCGCCAATTTTCCAGTGAATAAAAAACTATCTTAAAATTTTGCTAGACATAATACTTCTTTAAGGTGTCTGCGTTCCAGTGAGCACTCAACTCTTGGCCCTCAAGATTGGCGATTCTATACGTGCCTGGGCCTAAGATTTGAGTTACTTGGTATGGGCCCTCCCAGTTAGCGCTGAGTTTGCCATGCTCTTTCGATTTTCCCACAGCCTATGTTTTTCTGAGGACTAGATCACCCATCTGAAAATTTTGCTGATGCACTCTCTTATTGTACGCCTTCCTCATTCGCTGCTGGTAGGCGACGATATTGGCACTGGCTTCCTCCCTTACCTCACTGACCAGATCCAAGGCCTCAGCCATTGCCACTTCATTCTCAGCCTGGTCGTATTGTAGGGAGCGCAGGGAAGGGATCCTGGCCTCGATTGGTAATAGAGCCTCTGCACCATATACCAGGCCGAACGGGGTCTGGCCCGTAGATTCCTTTCGCGTGGTCCGGATTGACCAGAGTATGCTGGGGAGCTTGTCGGCCCATCTGCCTTTGAGGTTATCTACCATCTTCTTAAGGCCATTCAGGATCTGTTTGTTGGCTGCCTCTGCCTGTCTGTTGGTTTGAGGGTGGCAGACGGCAGAGTAGGCAACTGCGACCCCATGGCCTTCCAGCCAGATTCTCAGGGGATCGTTATCGATTTGCCTTCCATGATCAAACACTAGCATTTTTGGCAGGCCGAATCTAGTGATGATGTTCCGCCATATCACCTTCCTGACTGCAGGCTCGGTAATGTTGGGCACTGCCTCAGCTTCCACCCACTTGGTGAAGTAGTCGATAGCCACGATCAAGAACTTTCTGCCCCCGGTGGCCACCGCAAAAGGTCCTAGTATGTCCATCCCCCACTGAGCGAAGGGGATGGGGGACAGGATTGGCCTGAGCTCCTGGGCCGGGGCATGGATGGATGGGGCGAAAAGCTGACATTTCCTGCACTTTTGAGTCAAGTCCTTGGCGTCGGCCAGCAGGGTTGGCCAGTAGTATCCGGCTCTCAAGGCCTTGTGTGCCAGTGACTTTCCTTCTATGTGATGGCCACATATGCCAGGGTGGATGTCATCCAATACCTCCGCCGCCTGCTCTGCCCCCAGGCACCTGAGCAGGGGGGACGAGAAAGATTTCTTGTACAAATCTTCTCCCATTATGATGAACCATGTTGCCCTTGCCGGCATTTTTCTTTTTTGTACGGGATCAGTTGGTAAGATTCCGTGTTTCTTGAACAGGATGATGGGGGTCCTCCAATCTCCAGGCCCTGCCTCCTCCACCGCGCCGACGGTTTGGCAGGGGACGGTAGATTTTTCCTGGATGACGTCCACCCATACCGACCTCCTTATATCCTGTAGGCTGGAACTAGCCAGTTTTGACAGGGCGTCCGCCCGGTTGTTCTGGGATCGAGGGATCTGTCTGATTTCATACGATTTCAGGCCCGACAATTCCCTCTTCACCATTTCCAGGTATGCAGCCATCGTTTGGTACCTAGCCTCATACTCTCCATTGATTTGGTTGGCGATGAGCTGGGAGTCTGTTGCCAGGACAATCCGCTCTGCGCCTGCGGCTTTGGCTAGGTTGACGCCTGCGAGCACCGCTTCATATTCAGCTTCATTGTTTGACGCGGGGAAGACAAATCTGAGAGCATGCTCAAAGTCGGTCCCCTCTGGGCTGGTCAACACCACTCCGGCCCCTGCTCCATTAGCCGTGGAGGACCCATCGGTGTATACTATCCACTCGCCGGCGGTTGGGCTATCTTCCTCAGAGTGGGAGCATTCTGCTAGAAAATCGGCCAAGGCTTGGGCCTTGATGGTTGTTCTGGATTGGTACGTTATCCCTAGTCCACTCAACTCAATAGCCCACTTTAGCAGCCTGCCTGACTTTTCAAATTTTTCCAGCACCTTCTCCAGGGGCTGGTCTGTCAATACTACGACAGGGTGTGCGTCGAAGTATGGCCTCAATTTTCTGGCCGCTATGACAACCGCATAGGCCGCTTTTTCGACCATGGGATAATTGTCTCTGCTGCCCCCAGGGCGTGACTTACAAAATATATGGGCTGTTGAGCGCCTGCTTCCTCCCTCAAGATGATTGCGCTGACTGTCACATTGGTTACGGCGATGTAGAGGAAGAGTTTTTCCCCTGCCACTGGCCTAGCCAGGGTGGGGAGTTTCTTTAAATGCTCCTTCAACTGCCCGAATGCTTCTTTTTGCTCGTCCTCCCACTTGAATTGCTTGTTGCCTTTCAGTATTTTGAAGAATGGGGTCGACTTGTCTGCTGACCTGGCGATGAATCGTGCCAGGGCGGCCATGCGGCCTGTCAGACGTTGGATGTCCTTGATGGTCTTGGGTTCAGGAAGGTCTAGAACAGCCTGAACTTTCTCGGGGTTAGCGTCTATCCCTCGAGAGCTGACCAAAAAACCCAAGAATTTTCCAGAGCGAACCCCAAATGTACACTTCTTCGGATTGAGTTTCATTTTGTAGGCGCGCAAGGAGGAGAAGGTCTCCCGCAGGTCTGCCAGGTGTTCATTGTCTCCTTTGCTCTTTACAATGGCGTCATCGACATAGGCTTCTATGTTCCTGCCCTTTTGACCTTCGAACACCTTGTCGACCAGGCGTTGGTACGTGGCCCCTGCGTTTTTAAGCCCGAATGGCATCATCTTGTACATGTAGGTGCCTGAACTAGTGATGAATGCGCACTTCACCCTGTCCGGCTGCCATAAGTACACCTGATGATACCCTGAGAAGGCATCCAGGAAGCTCAGCATAGTATACCCACTGGTAGCATCTACCAGTTGGTCGATCCTGGGGAGTGGGTAGCAGTCCTTCGGGCAGGCTTTGTTGAGGTTCGTAAAGTCCACGCACATTCTCCATGCGCCTGATGATTTTTTGACCATGACCACATTTGCCAGCCACTCTGGGTAGTCACAAACCTCGATAAAGTCTGCCTTCAAAAGTTTTTCAATTTCTTCCTTGATTGCCATGTCTTTCTCTGCGGACATATTCCGCTTTTTCTGCTTCACAGGGCGGGCGTCCACGCTTACGTTCAGCCTGTGAACGATACATGCTGGATCGACCCCTGGCATCTCGTCCGCCGAGTAGGCGTATGCATCCTTGTTTTCTTTCAACAGCTTGACCAGTTTCGCCTGGTAGGACTCTTCCAGGTCAGCCCCTATAAGGACTTGCCTCCCTGGCTCCAGGTCCACCAGCATGCTCTCTCCCCCAGGTTCCAGGTGGTTTGACGCCTGATCACCGGCTGTAATCTCGCCTTCCCTGCTGGGGGAACTGTCGGCTTTCCTCTTTCCTTTTCTTTCGCTTTCATGAGTTTGCAGGGCCACGGAGTAGCACTGTCTGGCCGACTCCTGGTCTCCGTGCACTTTTCCTTCTAGGCCAAAATCAGTAACATAGGCTATAGTGAGGGCTCTAATTGATATGGCCGCTTCAATCTCGTCCAGGGTGGCCCTGCCGATCAGGGCGTTGTAAGCAGACCTTGCATCCACCACAACGAATGATGCCCTGACATTTCTGGCAGTAGCCCCCTCCCCAAATGTTACAGGTAGATCTATGATCCCCATGGGTAATATGCCTGCTCCGCTGAACCCATATAATGATCCAGGCGCAGGTCGCAGGTGTCTTTTCTCCAGGCCCATTTTGTCGAAGGCGTCTTTGTACAGCAAGTTCGTGTAGGCACCGGTATCCACCATGCACCTCCGAACAATGTGGTTGCTGATTTCCAAGGATAGCACCAAGGGATCGCTGTGAGGGTACACCACCCGTCCTGCATCCTCGGGGGTGATGCTCAGCGTTACTCCCTTCGGGCTTCCTGCTCTTTCAGCGTAGCAGATTTGGTTCCTCAGCTCACGAATTTGCCTTTTCTGACCCTTTAATCCCCTGATATCACATGGATTACCAGGCGGTTCTGTACTGAGCCCTCGGGCTTTTCAGGCGCTTCTTTCTGAGATTTACTCCTGGCTGCGTAGTTGGCCAACCAGCCATTTCTGATCAGCTTCTCAATTTCGTCCTTCAGGTGGCGACACTCTTCGGTGGTGTGGCCTACGCAGTCGTGGAAAGTGCAGAATTTCTTGGGGTCCCCTTTTGGACTACGCGGTTTGCTCGGGCGATTCCATTTAGCAGTCCCCTTTTCCAGTTTGAAGATCTCCGCCCTGGATTTGTTAAGGGCTGTGTAACTGTCGAACCTGGGCTGGTAGACAGTGCGCTCCTTTTTAGGGGTATCCCCTTCCTCAGCTCTTTGCCTTCCGGATTCGTTTCTACCACGCCCTCCCTGCGGTCCCCCCTGCTTCCTGGTGGGGCCTGCGGGGGTCTTCGGCAGGCTGTGGAACTCCTCCTGCAGCATAAACCCCCCTGCAATCTTTCTGGCTTTGGCCAGGGTCTCCGGCTGGGCCCTGATCATTTGGTTTTTCATCTCGCCGGGGAGCAGGGAGTTGGTTAGTGCATATGCTGCTGTTGGGTCGTCAATTTCCTTCACCTGCTGGAATGATAAGTCGAACCTCTTTAGATATTCCCTGACAGTTTCGCCCTTCTTTTGCCTGAGGGTCATCAGGTCAAAATGGGTGGGACGTCGTCTTTTGTTTCCAGCATACTGGTCCAGGAACATTTCTGCCAACTCAATGAAGAAAGAGATTGACCCCTGCGGGAGGTCCCTGAACCAACCTTGGGCTAAGCCCACCAGGGTGGTGGGGAAGATCTTGCACCAGACTGCGTCGTCGGCGTCGTACATGCCCATATGACTCTCGTACGCAGCCAGGTGATCTTCCGGATCTGTAGTTCCGTCGAACTTTACAGTCGGCATTTTAATCTTCGGGATAGGATACGCCTGAACCTCTGGGTGAAGCGGGGTCTTGGTTGGCCTGCCCACCATTTTTGACATGCTCGTGCCTGAGTAGTGACCGTAGTCATCCCTTCTGTCAGGGGTCGGTCTCCTACTTTCAGGGGAGTGCTACCTTGGTGGGCGCCTGCTTATTGCCTCGTCGTCCCTAGAAGGGGAGTGATACCGTGAGCGCTTTTTCTGGGCGGGCTCGAGGTTAACACCCTGACGGTGCCTGGGCCTCATAGGCTGACCGTTGTTAAGCCTGGATTGTAGGCTTTGGGATAGCCCTGGGGCAGGCTGCAATCTCTCAACCGGTGTCAGCCTGGAGAATACATCTCCCTGTTTCTCTCCCAGGCGTTTGGATACTGGCTCCTTGTGCCTCATGCGATTTCTCAGGTCCTGGGATAGGCCCCCTCTTTCACGAGCGGCCGTGGATTCTGTAGTATGAATGGAGAATGCTTCCTCAGGACCAGCAACCTCCTGCTGCGCAGGCGGTTCTTGACGGGCTTCTGTGATTCACCTTTGCACTTGTGCATATGCCTGAGCTGTCTTCCTAGCCTTTTTCTGAACGTTTCTGACGACGGTTCGCTTTGTGCCCCCGGTTCCTTCTCCACTTTCAAAGTGGAGGAACCTGGGGGTCGTGGCGACCCTGCCTACCAGATCGTCCGGAGTGAATTCCTGATCCAACATAGCTGAGAAGAACGCCGCAGTTTGTACCATCTGAGCAGGAGTGAGGTTCAGAACTTGCCTCGGATGGCCCCCCTGCCCTGCCATGGCGACTGCCCCCTGACCCGGTGCCCCCTTAAGACTGGCTCGCCCCACGCCTGGAATCGTGGCGGCAGGTGTTACTTCTGGTGGCATGCCATATTGGGGGGCTTTGGGCGGGTTTGCCACCGAGCTGGTGTCGAAAATTTCAGGCATGTTCGATTTTGAGTGGTTAATTTGTTAATTTCGTGTTTTGGAATGGTTGATTTTGTGGGTAATTTCGTGGGTACAACCTAGATCTTCCCCACAGACGGCGCCAAATTGTTCCGGTCCCGGAAACAATCAACCCGATCACGAGTTCGGGCTTTAGTACTTGAATGTTGCTTGATTGATTTAACGGCTCTCCTTCTTCCTACTCCTTGGATCGGACTTTTCCCGGCGAAACTGGCCTGCTCCCTGCACAATGAGCGCACATGGCCCCGGAGGTTGTCCGAGGGAACCCTCTCCGATGCCTAAGTTAGCCCGTGGAATGCCTTGATGAACCTAGCTCGTGAGGAACTAGGTGGCGTTTTTAGGTGTAAGAGTCTAGAGAGAGAAAATCCAACCCTCTCTAAGTGGGAAATGGATGGGTATTTATACCTTCCCACAAGAGAGAGGAGTGGAGAGGGAAAAGAGCGGGAGAATGGGTGGATGGCGAGGTGACACGTGGACCTGTTTCATCCACCCATCCCCTTTTACCTTAGGCAGAAAGACGGAAGGGCCCCTGGTAACCCCTGCCCTGCTCGGGGGAGAGGTTGCCTGGGGACAGGCGAACAGGGAGCGTCTGCAGGCCTTCCCTGGTGGGTCACACTACCCTGCTGGGCGGGCGGCCGGCTCGAAGCTTCGTTCCACTGAGGAAATCCTGGCGTCCTACCTCGACGGCCTGCTGGGCAGGCTCTTCGGCTCCCCGGGTTGGGTCTTTGCGGGGCCTGCTAGGCGGGCGACCGGTGCAGGCTCCTGACCCTCATCAGACAGAAATGTAAATGTGATAAATAAATTAAACAAGTAATAATTAATTCGAGCTGAATTTAGTCATAAATAATATATATAACACAAATAACATATCACGTAACATTTTTATATATACATAAGTAATTTAGTCGTACAAATAAGCCTAAATATTTAAATAAGCAATTTATTAAATTAGTAACACAATATACTTATTTATAAGAAATGTTGTTAGAAGAAAAGTTTGGTTACCTTAATAAGCTACTATTTATTAACGTTATTAAGAATAAAAGGTCGAAATGAATTGACCCAAATACGATTCTAGAAAAGTGATCCCGTCAAATACTGGGTAGCTCCTCATTCTCGTTGCTCCAATTATAGAGAAAGACGAGGGAGTAAATATAGTATATAGTACGGAGTATATAGCATATAGTAAGAAGAAGTAGTACGTAATATAGTACTCCGTAGTACATATAATATAGTATGGAGTAGCGAGTAGAGTAGTAAGTAGTGCATGTAATATGGAGTAAGGGAATTAGAGCATGTACAATGGAGAGGATTTACCCTCCTCTTAGGACTCTCTCTCTTCTAAAAGGAGGTCCTCTCCATTGTGGAATGAACATGGAAGATCCTCTTGTTAAGAGGAAGGTGGTTACTTCCTCTAATTTTAGAGGAACTTAAGCTTTGGCCCTTGTGCATGGAAACATATATTATTGGTCATTTAAATAAACAAGTTAAATAAAAATAATATTAACTATAAAATAATTAAAGTAAATTATTAAAAAACTATATAAGAGGATACTCTCTATTGTGGAATAAAATTAGAGAAATAAAAAGGAAGAGGATGAAGATAGTGGAAGATGAGGTGGATGAAAGAGAGGATGATGTGTCAAAAATATAGAATGAAAGAGAAAAAATAAGAGGAAGAAAACATCCTCTCTAACGTAGGGAGTATGCATGTTAGGAAGTACGTAGCACACACATATATATAATAAGTACTCCGTACGTTAGTAGGTGGAGGGAATTAGGGAATAGGTTAGGTTAGCTAGGTGTAAGGGTATAGGAATAATAGCTTCGATGAGTATATAGAGAGGGTGGGGGTTAGTGTAAAGTATAGGGGTGAGTAGGATGAATGAAGGTGGCGGCACGTAGGGGGTTTAAGTAGGGGCATACTTCCCGAGTTTCGGTCCGTTTCTCATACAAACGTCTTTTTTTCTTTCATAAAAAGTTGAAATATAAGATTACGAAATTAAAATAATGAAAACTGTATAAAAAGGAATTTGTAAGACGGTAAATAAAATAGACGATAAATTGTTTTATGAGACAATAGTTATAAGAAATTATTATTTTAAGAATTCGAAAAATTATTTTTAAAAATTTTTAAGATACGAGAAAATGTTAAAACAACAGGTCAATATAAAAATATATTTTCGAGTTTTAAACTTTATTTAACGAAAGATAAAATTTTTAATAATTCGATAAATAAATTCTCATCTTTTTATAACGGAATAATTTTTAATTTAACGAAAATAAAATATTTTATTTATGAAAATAATTTTTCAAACGTTAAACTTGGTTTAAATAAATGTTTAACATTTTAACACTATTTGAAAAATACGGGGTATTACAATGAATTATCGAAAATCGATAATTTGTCACCTTTATAATTTGCCTATGAAATCTACAACTAGTTTACTTGTAGATAAAGATGGAGAAATACTTTTAGTTTAGTGAAATTAGTACAAAAATAGTTCTCAAAAGGTGAATAATACTCCGTCATTATTTGAGTTGTACGTAGTATATAAAAACAAACATGATATAAGCAAAAAATCGTATATAGGAACTATCTAGGTAGAAAACAATTTAATGTAATTGTCAGAGCAAGTCTTAGGATTAATTTCATAGTGAAAAAATAATTAAATAAAAAAAATGTAAATAGCTCCCAACCAGATTCAAACACTACACACAGTGCACCTTTCCCCAATACTTTGGACCAACTGAGCTACTTTCACATTCACGTAAATTTGAGGTAGTCAATTAGACTTATTCAGAAAACTTACCCCAGGGTCATGGCCCACTTTGGCCGACTAATTGCTTCGTCCCTGCCAACAACTCCCTCTCTGGCGTCTTGCCTTTACTCGGATGGATCAAAATTAAATGAAGTTGTTGCAATACTTCGATGTATTCATGAATAACTTGACAGGGACAATTCCGGACGAGTTGACTTAGCCGCAAGTTGCCTCCCTCGATCCCCATGATAACGAGCTCACCGGGTCAATCCTGGAATCGGTAGCGAACTCGGCGAGTCTCTACGAGTTGATGTTGTTTGGGAACTAACTTACCGGCAAGCTAAGTTATATCTTGGAAACTCGGCGTTAGAACACATCAAAGTGTCCAACAATCTTCTAATAAGTGGGACTCTCCCTCCTAACTTTTGCTCCAAGGGGAAGTTATTTGAGTTTTTGGTGATATACAACTCTTTCTCCGACGAGTTTGACCCAATGGCCCGGATTCGGTTGGACATAACCAATTTACCAGTGAAGTTACGACGGGGTTCTGGGCATTTCCGCAAGTTTATTATTTGGAGCTCAGCTACAACAAGTTTTCTGGCGGAATTACGTAATTACTTTCTTCTTCGAAATTTGTCCCAGCTTTTGATTTCGAATAATGGTTTACAGTGGAAGTTCCGATAAAAGTCGAGTTGTTGGGGAATGTGGTTATCGGGGCAGTTGCCCAGATCTACAGTGAAAATGGGGGAGTTAGGGGTGTTAGATTTGCATATTAATTAGTTTACTGGGGAATTCCAAATATACGGAATTAAAAAAAATATGAATAGACTCAATTATCTAAACCTAACAAACAATCAGTTTATGGGCGTAATTTCTACTGAAATCGGGGATTTTCCCCTTGATTTGTCAAGTAATCTTTTTCATATACCTTATGAGTTCGGAGAATTTGAAGCCGAGTCAATTAATTTATCGAATAGTAATCTCTTGGGCGATCTCCTGCCTTTGTTTTCTACCGAGATTTAAAAGAGTTTGGTTTTAGGTAATCCTGGACTATGAAGTGATTTAGGAGGGTTATGTGCATGGCAATAAGTGTTATATGTGAGTTTTAAGATCTCTCTTTGTTCTTGCCACAATTATCATGCTATTTTGTTATTATTTTGTTTTTTATTTTAACTATTACTGCAACTTTTAATTATTATTTTCTTTTTTGTCAAGCATTTGTAAATTTTTCTATTTTGTAATTTATTAAGCATAGTACAAAAATATATTAGGTTAACGTTAGGATTAGTACAAACAGGGGCGGATCCAGGAATCGAGAGTATCTAGGGCTAAAACAACGAAAGTTTATCGTGAGAATTACGAAGTAAAATATTGTTTTCGGAGGGAATTACGAAGTATAAGACATATAGATCAATTTATAATAATAATAATAATAATAATAATAATAAATTGATAATTTATACCCTCAATAACTTTGTTTTTCAAACTTTATACCTTACATAATATTTTTTTCAAAACTTATACCTCCTTACCTTAATCTATTAATCACATAATCAATACCTAATCTTATTTTCCGTCAAAAAATTAACGAAACCCATCACCCAGAATATTTTATTTACGATTTCTTTAATTTATCTTCCAATTATACCCCCACCCCCATTGAGTCATTCACATGTCAGATTTGCTTACAACCCACCCTCATATTTATCCCATCTTCATCGTTGCCATCTTCAGTAACTTTTCTCTTCAATTTTTTTTTCATCTTCTCATTTTGTCTGTAAATCACAAATTAATGCATCAATTATTATCTATTTAATGTTTCAACCATTATTAATTTTTATCTAAGAAATTAGGGTTAAGATTATGACAAAAGACATAACCCATCAAAAGAGATGCTCAAATTTTTACCTTTGTTCACTAGAAAGTAATTACAAAGACAAGCAACATCAATTTAATCGAAATTGCAGTCGATTAATCACGAAACTGCAAAAAGAAGCATAACAAAATCGAACTTGTGATGTATTGGAGGAAGAAATTCAATCGAAAATTAGAGTGGAATTACGAAATTGGTGTAGAGAGTAGAAGATTTGGGTTGAATTCATTAGATCTTGATAATTTAGGTGATTAGGGTGAGCAAATTTGTGGAAAAAAAAAAGAGTTAGTCTGTAAAAAACTGACATTAATGGATGCAAAGTAAATTGGGGGAAATGAAAGTGAAGAGAGGGGGTGAATTGAAGGGTAAATAAGACATTTGTGATGGTTTTCATTAATTTTTTGACGAAAAATAAGATTAGGTATTGATCATGCAATTAATAGAACAAGTAGGTATAAATTTTGAAAAAAAATTATGTAAGATATAAAGTTTGAAAAACAAAGTTATTAAGGGTATAAATTATCAATTTTCCCTAATAATAATAATAATAATAATAATAATAATAATAATAATAATAATAATAATAATAATATGTACCATCGTATAGAATACTTTAGATGGAGTACAATTTAATAATGTTAAAAAAATTCATGAAGCTATTCAAAATGATTTATAAAAAAAAATAGTAGTCGTTATAAAACCCGAACTTCTGAACCTATTTTAAGATACATATTTTTAATCCAGATAGTCTTATTTTTCATAAATACAACCAAATAATACAAGTTTATTCAACTAACTTTCTACAAAATTAAATTGATTACGGATTTTTTTCGAATTTCCATTAACAATTCTCATCAACAAGTGCACTATAATGTCAATACATGGATGTAAGTTCTCCTCCACACTTTAAAAACGGTACTAAAGGCTAAAGTCGAGTTAAATTGAGCTAGTTGTTAATGAGCGACCATACTATTGTTACGATTAACAAAAAAAACCAGGCTACTGACTTAAAATTACGCGCTTAAAATTTTGGATTATTAGGTCACTTAACGTAGAATTGAAACTGGCACAAAAAAATAGTAGAATTGAAACAACAAATTCACTTCTGCTCAAGAAGAGGAAAAGTGGGTTTTGAAAACAATAAGTGGGTAAATCATAGTGGGTTATTGGAGGGAGTACTCAATATATATATATATATATATATATATATATAGAGAGAGAGAGAGAGAGAGAGAGAGAGAGAGAGAGAGAGAGAGAGAGAGAGAGAGAGAGAGAGAGAGAGAGAGAGAGAGAGAGAGAGAGAGAGAGAGAGAGAGAGAGAGAGAGAGAGAGAGAGAGAGAGAGAGAGAGAGAGAGAGAGAGAGAGAGAGAGAGAGAGAGAGAGAGAGAGAGAGAGAGAGAGAGAGAGAGAGAGAGAGAGAGAGAGAGAGAGAGAGGATCAAATAAGTTCACCATATGTAATTAAGTCTATATTAAAGTTACAGATGACATACGTTAAAGTTGCATTTTTTCAGAATTGATATGTAACTATAACATTAAGCTCTTTTATCACTTCAAGTGATAAAGTGCAACTTTAACACTCATCTCGTGTAACTTTAAGCACCTTTTGTGTAACTTTAACACTGGAACTTATGAACTTATAAGAGTTGTTGGCCTTATGTGAACCTATATATATATATATATATATATATATATATATATATATATATATATATATATATATATATATATATATATATATATATATATATATATCAAGTGAGTCCTCCTATATATATTGAGTCCATGAGTCCAATCTTGGACCATTGATCAAGTGGAAGATGGATGATTATGATTGCTTGAGGTGAAATAAGAAAATAAATAACAAATCTTGGTAAATATATCATTTCTCTCCCTTCCTTAATTATCTCAATGTATATATTTTCTCTCTCATCTCAATCTTTTAATTGTCTCTTTCTCTCACACAACAAGTTTCTTCAAAATTAAGTTTTTTTCATCTTCACCAAAAAATCATCATTTTTCTACTGTCATTGTACGTATGTTACTATGTTACTGCCATAATCCATAAACTATGTTACTTTAACTCATACAATGTGTTACTTTAATTCATGAACTGTGTTACTTTAACTCATAAAATTGTGTTACTTTAACTCATAAAATCTGTTACGTTGTATAATAGTATCTTGCAAAAACTGTTACTTTAACTCATATAATGTGTTACTCTAATTAATAAACTGTGTTACTTTAACTCATAAAATCTGTTACGTTGCATAATAGTCTTTTGCAAAAACATGACTTCCAATCAACCAAAAGAATAATGTATGTTTCTATTAAGGGTACTCCAAAACAAAAATTATAAAATTCCATTATAATTCCAATGTTTCACACATGTTACTCTAAGAACTGGATATTGGAAATCAAATTACACTCATAAACTGTGTTACTGTAACTCATTAAGTATGTTACTCTAACGCATAATGTGTGTTATTCTAACTCATTTTACTCCAATAAAGGATGTTACTCTAAGGACTCTAATAATATATTGTCCTACTCAGAATTGTGCTTCTTCTTCTTCTTCTTCTTTTTCTTCTTCTTCTTCTTCTTCTTCTCCTTCTTCATCGTCAAACGATGACTTACATGACGTTTCCTAATGATTCTTTCTTCTTCTTCTTCTTCTTCTTCTTCTTCTTCTTCTTCTTATCATCTACATCTTTGAAGATTTGCTCTATGTATGGAGTGAAACTCTCACCCACATCCTTGCACCATTCCTCTGCTTTTACGTCTACTACAAAAACAAGAACAATGTGGCGATAAACAAACAATCAGAACTTGAAATATGGCGGTATTCTAACCAAAACATTAATAACTAAATCCGATGACATGTTACTCTAATGCTTCAAACGTGTTACTGTAATACATTACGTATGAATGAGAGTATGAATGACAGTATAAACATGTATACTGCTATGAATAAGAGTATGAATGAGAACGTTATACTTTGATATTGTTTCCTATTTTGATGGCAATCATGTTCCATCATTATAGGAAGCAGTATTTTTTTTAATATGTCAGTATTCTAAATCCTTTGTTACTCCAACGCATTGCATTACAGTAACAGATGACAAGAATTAAAGTAACAGATGAAGTGCATTAAAATAACACGAGATTCAATTAACAGAAGATGTCTATACACAGGGTTAGACATTAAAATAACAGATGATCTATATTAAAGTAACACATTATGTGCATTACAATAACTCCATATATATGTTTGTGCGAAAAAATCATATAATGATCAGATCTTTAAAAAATCATACTATGAACGTAAAATCCAATAATATGGAGCATCTTAATGACTTACATGGCAATGAAAGCATAACAATTGATGAAGATTATGAAAAACCTAAATAATAATCATTGAAGATTATGAAAAAAACCTAAATAATAAACCTAACAATCTGCAATCTATACTAACACAAGAGCAATGAATCGTTTATATGAATATATGATGAATGAAATGAATAAAATTAACGCAAAACATGAAAGTAATATCGAAACTCACCATTGTTGTACTCCACGAATTGCTTATCAACAGTTGATGATGATCTCGCGATCATTGAATCCATAGTAACGTGATGTCGAACACAGATTTTGAATGAATGAATGGATGAACGTGATGTTGGAAGCGTTTTTTTTTTAGGTTTGATGAACGTTGTAACGTGAATGAATGAATGGGTGAATGAATGTGATATTATTGTTTCCTAAAATTATGGGAGTTATTTTAGGAAACAGTATCTCCCTTCTTTTTCTTTTTTTTTTTTTTTTATTGCAAATTGTAGAATGAATCCTGTCCATCCATCATCATCTCATCCAATGGATGGGATGAGGACTTATGGACTCATATATAGAGAAGGACTCATAAGAGCCTTACTATATATATATATATATATATATATATATATATATATATATATATGTTCACATAAGGCCAACAACTCTTATAAGTTCATAAGTTCCAGTGTTAAAGTTTCACAAAATGTGCTTAAAGTTACACGAGATGAGTGTTAAAGTTGCACTTTATCATTTGAAGTGATAAAAGAGCTGAATGTTATAGTTACATATCAATTCTGAAAAAATGCAACTTTAACGTATGTCATCTGTAACTTTAATATAGACTTAATTACATATGGTGAACTCTCTCTCTCTCTCTCTCTCTCTCTCTCTCTCTCTCTATATATATATATATATATATATATATATATATATATATATATATTTAGCATGTCCATTATTAATTATTATATTTACAATAATATTCTCTCAGTTACGTGTATAGTCACCTAAACATTACTTTTTGGCTTTTGCCCTGAAATACCGTAAATCAAAAGATAATAATAAAATTTATCAAAAATATACCTTCTTCAAAAACTTTGGTATAATGCTACTACACTATAATCTATACTTTTGTTTATGGTGTAGCACAAATAAAATACAAATATTATAACTAACCAAAATATTACATTACATTTGCCCTACACTGTTTAACGAGTTCCCATGTTCATCCATTCTGATACAATATCATCAATTATTTCATACGGAGTACAAAATAAATAAAGTTAGAAACACTCAATTTGACAGTAAATATAGTCATTTGTCCAAGAACTAAAAAAAAAATGAAGCCCCACAAATTTATCATCCAACAATTTCATATCTCAATAATGACTAGCTAATAAATTTTCAAAAATTACAAAACTCAAAACCAACAAATCCTTTGTAGTTAAGCATTCACAAATCCTCAAATTCCAATTAATTAAGTACCCAAAACTTTCCTCAAGAAAAATACTAATAAATTCATTATAATTAATGGAGTAACACTTAATATCGGTAGAGACAGTGTTTTTTTCTTTATGACTAACACATTTTTACATTTAAAATACACAAAAATTACCACATGTTTACAATTTTTATATTCTACATGCCATTACAAATATTTAGTAATTATAGAACAATTAAAAGAATAAAAATAACAATAACAATTACGAGTACAATATTGTGCCTCTCATATAAACAAAACATCTAATTTAATTTAAAAAATGATTTTGTGTATGATTCTTAACAATGTTGGTGGAGGCGGCAATCTGACAGCAGTAGAAATTGGAATACTTGACTTAATAATGTACGGAGTATTAAAAATGGATTTGAGGAAAACTTAAAAACAAGATTTTTATTAATTGATGCCCTTTTTGCAAAGAATAAAGCTCAAGGAAAATGAGAGTGTTTATGAATTGACAATGAAATTATTTCAGAATTTAGAGAGAGTTGTGCCCCTGATAAAAATTATATGGGTTCAAACTCGTACAAATTGTACAAATAAAATAGGGTCGTGCTTTTTCTTAACGAGGTTTTACTCAATCTAAACGACATTTTACTATTTTGTCTTTGTCATTTCATCTATCAAAATTTTATTTCCATGCGTTTTCTCTATAGAAAACCCCAAATTTCATTCACCCATAATTCCATAAACACGTCATGAACCATCACAAGTATCGAAATTTTCCGGATCGGTACCTCGATGGGGAGGAATGGATGGGGTCGGTAGGGGATGGGTGGTGGGGCAGTGGGGGATCGGGTGGGTGGGGTCGGTGTTGGTCTAGGCGGTGGGTGGGTGAGGGTCGGATGGTTGGTGGATGGGTGACGGTGGTGAGTCGGGTAGGTGGTGGGACGTTCTGAGGTGATGGTGGTTGAGGTGGTGGGTGGTTGGGATGATAGGGTGGGTGAAAGTTGGGGGATGGAGGCAGTATAACGTAGGTTTTGGGTCCTTTGTTTTTGTTTTTTTTTTCTAATTTTTTTTTTAAATTTCTTTTTTGAAGATTTTTTTTCTAAGTAAATTTCTTTTTTGTTTTGTTTTATTATTATGAAGTATTTTTCAAATTTATAAATAAACCCTAATCAAATATTTAAGTCTAAATAATTAATCAAATAATAATGAATAATAATATTTAGAAATTAATACCCTTAATTAAGTACTCCGTAAACAAGTAATTTGCATCACGTGATCGATAATTGAATTAAAATTCATAATCAAATCAGAATCGCTGATTGATAATGTAAATTGATTAAACGGTGAAAAACTTGATTGAATCTCATCTCAACAACCTAAATTTTATAGAGAGGGTAGAATAGGAAAATTTTAGTAAAATTCGTTGGGATTGAGTAAACGCTCGTTAGGAAAAAATAATTCCGATAAAACATTTAACAAAATATGATAATCACTGATGCGTGTCGTTACCGCATTCAAATTAATAATTTATAAAACCTATCTTAATCTCAAAAATATAGACAATAGTAAAGGATAAGTAGAGTCGATCCTACGAAGAGATTGAAAAACTAATTAATTATTTACTCCCTCTGTACCAATATGTTCGTCCCCTTTGTCTAATATATGTGAGGAGTATTTTAATAAAAGGGGAGCGAACATATAGATACGGAGTGAGAATATCTTTACACTAACAAACGGGGTATTTATGAGATATTTAACTATTTACGGATTAGGGGGGTTTGTTTATGATTTGAACTAAGGTAATAAACGAACTATTATTAAAACTAATAAAACTAATTCTAATAAAATTGTAAACGAATACCATTCTAATCCCGCTATTCCTCTGATAATTTTAATCTTACAACCGATTATTTATTAGGTCAATCTCACAATTATATATAGATTAACCGTAGAATTCAAGATAACAAGAAGTCAAGAACTCCCTATATTCTCTGAGATTATAACGACTTAAACTAAGCCTAGACCGACTCTCAACCAACCAATCAATGTACGTTTGTCGCACCGTACCAAGGACCAATTCAGCAACATTATTGACCCAAGAAGACATCGTTAACTTAATCAATCATTAAGTATCGTCACTGCCTATTAATTAACTGACCAAATTATACTCCTAACTCAAACTAACAACCGTTTGCAGACATTATTTAAAGTGAGTTGTAACTCGGATTACACGACTCAAACTAAGCCAAAAGCAGGTAATTAGCATAAGTAAACAATTATAGTCAAAAACGTGGATAATAACCTTCAAAATCAAAAATCAAAAATTCGAATTCTCTCTGAATCTTGGGCGATTCCTGGGCGATATCGTGATCTTTGCGTAATCTCAGGCGTTCACCGGCACCGCCTCTGTTTGACGGTGACAAACGAACGTGGCTTCTAAATTAGGGCTCGTCGCAGCATGAAGAAGAAGAATCTGCCCCCTGTTAGGGGTCAGCAACCCCGGTCTCGTGCAAAAGATGTCCTCCTATATAAGACTGTCCTAGCAAAATCGAAGAAGGTGTCGGAATCAGGGTCATTGGAGGATAGTTTGTCCGGTAACAATAATTTGAACGAGATTCTTGGATTGAACTACGCTTCTGACTCAGACGACGTGGATGTTTCGGAGGAAGTCTCTGAATATGTGCCTGAAACGAATATCATCGTGACATCAAAACCTAATGACAATGGGTGGAAACAAAGCGAAGGAAAAAATGTTGTCGAGGCTGAGGAAGAGGAAGATTTGTTGCAATTCTCGGAAGATGACGTCGAGGACGAGGTCGAATACTGGAGTAATGTTGTGTACTGCTTTATCATGGGTGTCAATCCCCCATGGGAAGTGGTTGAAGGTTTTGTGAAGAGAATTTGGAAGGAGTTCGCTATTGAGAAAATTTCCTTTTTGCCTAACGGAATTTTTGTTGTTCGTTTCAAAGATAAACAGGCAAAGGTAAATGTTCTGAATCATGGTTTATTTATGTTTGATAATAAGCCTGTGATAGTGAAAGAATGGACATCTGATGCTAAGCTGGATAAGGAGGATGTCCAAGAGGTTCCTATTTGGATTCAATTGCCTGAATTACCTTTGAAATTTTGGGGTAGGTGTTTGCCTCGGATAGCATCTTTAGTTGGTCCGTATGTCAAATCTGATTTAGCTACGGAAGAACGAACTAAATTAGGGTATGCTAGAGTCATGGTACTAGCTAAAGTGGGACAAAAATTCAAGAGCTCAATCAAATTCTTGGATGAGCTTGGGAATATGGTTGAAATTTTTGTCAAATATGAGTGGAAACCAATTTGGTGCTCTAAATGCAAAAACTACGGTCATGACGGGAGTGATTGCAAGAAGGAGGAATTGAGGAAGGCTAGGACAGAAGCTAAACTCAAGAAGTTTGTAGGGGGTGGAGAGCAGAATGCTACTGTTCGGCCTGCTGTTGTGCATCCTGACACTGTTCGGCCTGCTGCTGCACTTCGTTTGGGCCATCAGGAGCAGCCTGTCAGGCCTTTTAAACAGAATGCTACAGTTCTGACCAAAGCAACTGCTGCCAGGGTGCAGTCTGCTATGAAGACGAGTGTTTTGGTAAACCCGGATGTCCCTTTTGTGGAGATGTTACGAGGTTCACCAAAAAATCGGGAGTGGAGGAAAAGGAAGGGGTTGGTTTGGAATTGGTTATTCATGGAAGTTCATAATATAGGATGTTGGAATGTACGCGGCATGTGTAACATAAATAAGCAGCGTGCAATTTGTGATTTTGTTAGGAAACAGCAGGTGGATATTTTTGGTCTCCTTGAGACAAAAATTAAGAATAAATCGTATGCTAAAGTTCAGCAGAATATTTTCTATGAATGAAGTATTACGACAAATAATCATTGTCACGAGGGAGGTCGAATTTGGCTTTTGTGGAAACATGAAAGGGTTAATTTGACGATTTTGGAGTATAGTAATCAAAGTATTCATATCAAAGTTACTACTTTATCGGGGAAGGATTATTGGCTTACTCTTGTGTATGCTTTTAATTTTGCTTCGGGGAGAACTGAACTTTGGAGACGACTTGAAGATTATGCTCATAAAGGGCCTTGGATGATTATGGGGGACTTCAATTGTGTTGTGGAAGCTCGTGAACGTCTAGGGGGTACTTCTTCGGAGGAGGCTATGAGCCAATTTCGAGATTGTTTGGCGAACTGTGAGGCAAGTGATTGCAAGGCTAGTGGGTCTTGGTTCACTTGGAATAATAAACATAGGGTGGCTGAAACAAGGGTATATAGTCGTATTGATAGATGCTTGATTAATGATGAGATGATAGGCTTATTCCCGAATGGGTTCGCGAATTTTCTACCTGAAAACCCCCCGGTAAGGAAGAATCGTAGCTTCAAGTACATGAATATGTGGAGTAAAGCGCCGGATTTTCGTAATTGTGTAGCAGATGCGTGGAAGGAGACGGTCTTTGGGATGCCTATGTTCCGGGTAGTGAAGAAGTTGGGTAGTCTTACAAGACCGTTGAAGATGCTGAATGCTGAGTGCTTCTCGGATATTGAAAGTCGGTGTAACCAGGCTGAACTCAGGCTCGACCAATTGCAGCAGCGGCTCAGGACTGATATGTCCGTGGAACTGTTACAGGAAGAGAGCGAGATGAACGAACAGGTTAGGTCGTTACAAGCTGCTAGAGCAGATTTTTGGAGTAAAAAATCTAAGCTAAAATGGGTTAGAGATGGGGATGTCAACTCTGCATATTTTCATGGCCTCCTCCGAGGTCGACGAGCTCATAATGCAGTAGCTAAGATCTCAGATGCGGACGGCCTGGAATGCGATAATAAGGCTTCGATCGAGGATACTTTCACGCAGTATTACTGTGAGTTACTCCGTGATTCACGGGCTGTTGAGGATATTGATTTTGGCTTGATTAGACGGGGTCCCATTTGTTCACAGGAGAATAAACTGATCCTGGAGGCAATTGTGACACCGGATGAGATCAAGAGGGCTCTTTTTAGCATTCCTCGGGATAAATCGCCGGGACCGGATGGTTTCTCGAGTCAATTCTTTATTGATTCGTGGGACATTGTTGGTGAGGAAATTGTGAAGGCTATCCAGGACTTTTTTTTATCTCAGGTAAGCTTTTAAAACAACTGAATTGTGCGAATATTGTCCTGATTCCGAAGGTGAATAGGCCTCAAACTGTGAAAGAATTCAGGCCGATTGCTTGTTGTAATGTCTTGTACAAGTGTATTGCTAAAATTATTAGTGCGAGAATGGCTAAGATTCTGCCCCGGATAATCTCTCCTACTCAAGGAGGTTTTATTGAAGGCCATAGTATTGTGGAGAATGTGCTGATTTGCCAGGACTTGGTGCGTATGTATAAGAGGGGGCGAATTTCGCCAAGATGCCTGTTTAAAGTTGATATTCATAAGGCGTATGACAGTGTTGAGTGGAGATTTGTAGACCAGATATTGAGAGCTTTAGACTTTCCTGACCACTTTCGTCGATTGGTTATGGAATGTGTCGAGACCGTCTCTTATTCACTTTGTGCTAATGGAGATAATTTTGGGTTTTTTCGAGGAAAAAGGGGTTTGAGACAAGGGGATCCTATGTCGCATTTGTTATTCACGATTTGCATGGAATATTTCTCTCGAATAATGACTTATGGAAGAGTGGATAGGAATTTTAAATTCCATCCGAAATGCGGTCCTATGAAGCTGACTCATTTGCTCTTTGCGGATGACCTCCTCCTTTTTTGTAAAGGGGATCGGGAATCGATGGAATTTTTGTGGAGTGCTTTTGCAACCTTTAGCAGGGCCTCGAGTCTGAGCTTAAGTGTGGGCAAGTCTCATGCTTATTTTGCAGGGGTGGATGAGGATAGGAAGGCTGCGATTCTTCAATTCTCGGGTTGTGTCGAAGTTACGTTTCCTTTTCGGTATCTTGGGTTACCTATCCAAAGTACTCGTTTAGGTAAGCTTGATTGTGAAAAATTGATAGCCCGTATTATCTCGAGGATCTCTAGTATTGGAGCCCGTAAGCTGTCATATGCTGGGAGACTGACTCTGGTTCAATCTGTACTCTCCCAACTACATAATTATTGGGCCATGGTTTTCATCATTCCAAAGTTTGTCATGGCTCGAATTATTTCACTATGTCGTAATTTCTTATGGGAAGGAGGTGTAGAAGGAAATAATCGAGCTTTGGTAAGTTGGGAGAAAATTTGTCGGCCTAAAGAAGAAGGAGGTTCGGGAATTAGGGATCTGTATATCTGGAATGAAGCTGTTGTGGCCCAGTTGGCTTCGTGGGTATTTGACCAGCCGGATCGATTGTGGGTTCAGTGGGTTAATAGCATTTATCTGAAGGGGGTGGGGTGGTATGATTATCAGCCGCATTCTGATGTAACTTGGGCTTGGAGGAAAATTTGTCAGGCGAAAGAGAAAATAAAGAATAAGTTTGTCGACAGTAAGTGGTTTGGCGTGGACTCATGTTATTCGATTGCGAGAGCTTATCAGGATTTGAGACCTCGATATCCGGTGGTCCCGTGGGCGAGACTGGTGTGGAGTGCGTGGAGTGCGTGGAGTGCCAAATTTGGACCGTTTTTCCTCCCATTTAGACCCGTTTTTCCTCCGTTTTGCGAGACTTGAGTGCGATTATCGCCATATTTTGCGTATTTCTCACATTAGTGTCTCTCTTTTTGCATTTTACCTGTTTTTGGTAGTTTTCTGTCTATTTTGATAGGATTTTCGACCGAAAACGTGTTTGAGCTTCTACAAGCAAGAGAGAGATACGGTCCAAGAGCAAAGCACACAACTGAAAGTTCAAGTAATCCAACTGATCAACGAAGAAAAAGACCGGAAAAGAGTCAATGGACCACCGGGTGAAGTTTCGCCCGGTGAGTCACCACCGGGCGAAGTTTCGCCCGACGACATTTTTCATCCCCCGAAGATTTTCACGGCACGCACGACCGGGCGAAATGACCGGGCGAAATTTCGCCCACCGGGTGAAATTTCGCCCGATGGTGAAGACAGGTCGAAAACGCGAAAAAACGAAGAAAATCTCACCGGGTGAAATTTCTGCCGGTGGGATTATAACGTCAAGCCGCGGGGCGAAATTCCACCCCATGAAGATGCAAAGGGTGATGGTCTAGCTAAATGAAGAGAAATCAGATTTTGGCCTTGAAGTTTGTGCAACCCATTAAGCAACTCTATATATATTCCTTCTAGGGTTTAGTGTCTTCTTTGAGCCTTAAGTGTGTCTCTTAGAAGTAGGATAAAAAACCTCCATTGTAGTAGCAATAGTAGTTTATAGTAAAAGCTCTCTTAGAAAATTCTCTAAAAATAATAAATAGATCTATCCATCACTAATACAATTACTCCATTATTAGTAGTAAAGTTGACATCTTTATTGAAGAATTGGTTTTGTTATTGAAGATTTAAGGGTTTTACAAGGGTTTATGTGACAAAACTTGTCTTATTTTCTTGAAAATTCTTATTTCTTTTATTGAAGATTGAAGATTTATGCATGGATAAGTGACAAATTCTTGTGTATTTCTCTCAAGATTCAATTTTTATTATTATTAATCTTCTTCTTCCTCTTTAGATCTCTTCATTGTTGGTAAAATTCTTTCCTCTCCCTTTTCTCCATTAGTATATCTGTTAGTGTAGTTTTTATGCATGCTTTAATTATTTTCTTCTTAGTGAATGCTTTGTTGTTAACTACCACGATTAGTTAGTAGATCTCTTTGTTACGAGGTTAGGGGAGGAGGAATAATAGATAAAGATTTCATCTTTTGTGAGATTATTGCATTTGAGGGTGATATTGTCTTAATGGGATTTTTGTGTTATGTTTGACTTAGCTTGATCACCTAGGTTGACTTAATTCACCCGGACCAATATGGGGAAACTCGGGGGTTTGGGTAATTCCGTCTAGAGACCTTAGTTTATTCGTCGCGAAAGCGGGCTTAGACTTGGTTGGTAGGGAAACCGAAAGGTGGAACCTCCCTTATACATCTTGTGATAATTCTTGCGTTAGTAGACTCTTGTCTTTATTTCCGATTCCCCGACTCTCCCTAACGCCTTTCCCGTCAATAGTCTCTCACCTTAGTCACATAAGCTCATTTAGTTAATCTAGTTTGACTCGACCAAAACCCCCCTTCTCGACTCAATCCCTCATAGACTTTGACTCGACCGACTACCTCTCGACCGTCCCTGTGGATCGATTCCGACTTACCACTACTACTACGTAGTAGTAGTATTCCAGGGTTTATAAATATTGTTTGACCGCGTTTGATAGGAGACAATCCCGCGCGCATCAAAATGGCGCCGTTGCCGGGGACGGTGATCAGTTAGTTGAGTTTTTGTCATTGTATTTGAGTAATTGTTTTCTTCTCCTTTTACCCTAGTACCGCTCGGTGCTAGGAGTCTCATCTTTGAATTGAGTTGTGTTCAGGAACAATCATATTTGGCATTGCTTATTCCATACCGGAGCAAGCGAGACGATATTGTTATTTCGGAATCCAAATCAACCAAAGTGAACCCTCATCCATATCTTACACCAACTTTCCACCCATCCACCATTCTCAAAACTCACACAAAATTCCCTTTCCCTCTTCTTCCCTCTTCAAAAAAAACACCTCTACAAACAAACATGCCTACTTTGAGATCTCACTCCCAACCCACCCATGAACAAACATCTTCTCCCGTCGCATATGGAAACATACCCGATAACTTTGAGCTCAAGACTTCTTCAATTGCCATAGTCCAACAAGACACTTATGGGCTTCCACAAGAAGATGCTCTAGAACACATAGCGACATTTAAAGAGAAGCTAATTGGAATGAAGTTGAATGGACTTACTTCATGCCAATTCCATAGACTTTTGTTCCCCAAAACCCTTCGTGATGATGCTAGGAGATGGCTACAAAGCCACAACGATGATACCTTCCAAACTTGGAATCAATTAGCCAATGCATTTCTAGAAAAATACTATCCTCCTTCCAAGACCAATCAATATCTAATGGAGATTCAAACTTTCCGACAAGGGGATAATGAAAGCATAAGTGAAGCTTGGGATCGATTCCAAATTCTACAAATGAAGTGCCCACATCATGGTATCCCTCATTGGCTTTTGCTCCAAACATTTTTCTATTCCTTATCCACCGATGCTAGAGACATTCTTAATGCGACCGCAAAGGGCGACTTCTTTCTACTTAACGAAAATGAATCCCATGAGCTTCTTGACAAGATACCCAAAAGTGATATGTTTGATAAAGAATCACAAGAGGGTGAATCTAGTGGAGACTCGGAATCATCAAATGACATGGAGGCCACTCTCGAAGTACAACTCGCGCAACTTTTTGAGAGATTTGAAGCTATGGTTGCTATGGACACCTCCCAACCCGAAATGAGGCCCCCACCAAGAAGAGTCTTTCCACCGAGAAGAATCACCCCACCAAGAAGAACTACACCACCTAGACGAACATCTATCTCGCTTCCAAAGCCGTATAGGGTAGATATCCCTTGTGATCATTGTGGAAAATATGACCACGACTCCAACCTTTGTGTGAAAAAGGAGAGCGTTCATCAAGCCAATACTCAAGAGACATATGAAAAGCCTCAAACGAGCAATCCTAATTTGGGGACCGGATTTCATTCCACGCCGACTCAAGGATCACATCCTTTTCCAAGAGCCTCCAATCAAAGGGTTTATCCTAATTCATATGAACCTCATTATCAACCGAGGCCTCCTCACACAAATCAAGGTCATTTCTATCATCAAGGACCACCGAGACCAAACTATGGTCCTCCCTTTGGAACTCATCCTACATTCAATCAAGGTCCTCCTTTTGGAACTCATCCTACATTCAATCAAGGTCCTCCCTTTGGAACTCATCCACCATTCAATCAAGGACCTTCCTTTGGAACTCATCCTCCATTTAATCAAGGTCCTTTTTTTGGAGCTTATCCACCACCTAATCAAGGTCCTCCAAGGAACTTCCAAGGTAATTCTCAACCCTTTTATGACATTCAAGAAACTATCAAGTTCTTGTTGAGAGAGAATACGCCAAACCAAGCTAGACTTGAAGCTTTAGAGGCACGAGCCGCGTCGCGAGCTCAATCTTCCCAAGAGCCGACCGATTCTTTCAACCAAGCTTCCGTGAATGCCATTAAGGTAATGTGCAAAAAGGAACCGGTGAAATCTTTTGACTCACAAGCTCTTACATCTCATCCCTCAATCATTGAATTCGATGAGAATGTGGTCAAGGATGTAACCAAAAAACCGAGAAGAGATCCATCAAAGTACCTTGTAGGAGACCTTGCATTTGTCATTGAACAAATTCCGATAGAGGATACGAATTTACTCTCTAGGATTGAGGTACGTTCTTTGAATGACAAGCCACCAAACCTATTCAATGATCAAACTTTGGGAATGATTACCTTCACCGACCTTATCGAGAACATTGATACAAGCCCTTGTATGCCTACCCCGTCCGATTACATCCGAGACATCATTTTGAAACCCACCGAGAAAGAAAGAGCTCCCATTTCTTCAAGAACTAACCCTAGAGTCACAATTCCTATCAAATTAGGTGATCCGGGTAGTTTTGCCATTCCATGCTCCATCGACCACGTCTTGATAGATCGAGCTCTATGTGACCTTGGTGCCGACATTAGCTTGATGCCCTTGGACATCGGTCGTACTATCTATGTTAAAGATTTGGAGTATTTCCCCGCGAATGTGCAAATGGCCGATGGAACCACTAAGGAGTCCTACGGATTGGCCCGTAACCTCATGGTTAATGTGGGGAACTTGTATATCCCCACCGATTTCGTCATTTTGGATATGCCAATCGAGGAGCGAAATCCTATCCTTTTGGGACGACCTTTCCTAGCTACCGGTGGGGTGATTATCGATGTAAAGCGAGGACGTTTATCCTTCAATGTTGCCAACGAGATGGTCCAATTTGTGCTTCCCGCGTTCCTTCCCGAAGATCCTCCTAATTTGGAGTTTTGGAACCAAATGGTGGAGTTCCCATCAAACGAATAACCTTCTACCGAAGATCTTGAGTACGATGATGAAGAGGATGACGGTGCCCTGTTTATACTTGGTGCAACCTCCGATGAAGACATTCCCGACGAGTTCGCAATGCTTCCCGAGGTAGCACAACTTATGGGTATGCCGGAATTTAGAGAAAAGCTCAAGACCGGTAGTGTAGAAATTGGAGCCAATGAACAAGACCCTTCGGGTTGCTTTTTAAGCAACCCCAACTAATCTCAAACATTCAATTCGGTTTGGTGGTGTCCATAATAACCACCATTGTAAATATTTGTATATTCTCTTCCTTTTTCTTTTCTTTCTGGACAATAGATTTTAGATTTTTCCTTTTGGGAGTTTGTTTTCTCTTTGGTACTTGCAGGAGTCATGAAGATTTCTCTCGGGAATTTTTGGAATTGCGCTTTAAACGATTATAAACAAATTGGATTGAGAAGATAAGTTGTATTTTTGAAGAAGCTAAGGATGTTTGGACCAAGTCTTGAAAAAAAAATTCGTAGCAAGAAGCTTATTCGGAGTGGAGGATCTCACCGGGCAACGTTTTTGCCTGGTGGAATTGTGGCCCGAGGTCCGTCAGGTGAAACTTCACCTGATGGCAACTTGCTCGAACCAAAGGAATTGACGGAAAATCCGTCGGGCAAAACTTCACCCGGTGGAATCTCACCGGGCCAAATTTCGCCCTGCGGTAAAAATATTTTACGACTTGGAATTTGACGGAAATCCGACCAGGCGAAATTTCGCCCAGTGGAGTCTGACCGGGCGAAATTTCGCCCGGTGGTGAAGTTGCGCGGAAATGCCGAAAACCGACCCGAAGTCCGTCGGGCGAAATTTCGCCCGATGGTGACTCACCGGGCGAAACCTTACCCCGCGTCCTATACCCAGCCAGCCCACCTTACCCATCTTCATTATAC